>OX244277.1:11795866-13001700 GCA_945867215.1 Epinotia demarniana
ATCCACATAATATCAGCGTCGAATCATCTTCTGTATTTTTGCGAAATAAACTTATTTTCTTTCTTTCTCTCTTTCTTTCAATGTTTTCTCGCATGCGCGAGTCGACGTCTCGGCGGCATCGGCAGACGGCCGGCGCGGGCGCAACGCGCCACGACTTGCACATATCCGCATTCACAAAACTTTCATCCCGAGGATGTGTTGTGTTGAGAGCGAGGGAATATGTTCCTTCAGCTGTCAACACGGCGAATCCTCAAGGGTCAGCAAAGCCCATGTTACTCCTTTGGCGTTGCATGCGTCTATAGGCTGCGGTGTCCGCTTACCATCAGGCGGCCCGTACACTTGGTTGCCACCGTCATTGTATTAAAAAATATCGCATTGTTTGACGCGAATGCGAATGCGAATCTTCGTAACATCCCTAGTTGCTGCTTACTACAAACATTTGTTAAGTAAATATACCAGCAGTATATAAGCAGGCGAATTTTTCGTATTGGGTACTCGTAGTATATATTGAGTTAGTCAATTGAGATGGATTTCTTAACTAAGGCAGCGTCAGTCGCCTCCACCCTAACTCCGAGCCAGGCACTAGGTTCTGCACCTAAAATACTAGATCTCGTAACTGCTATTACCAGCAATCTTGGCGAGGGCAGCGTTATCATCAGTAAGTACAGTAGTACCTATTCATAATTGTCGTAAATAAAACAGACACAAAAAGCTCTTTATTTAGGTACATTTTATTTTATATATTAGCACCCTTTATTAGGGCCTTCACCTGAATAGAAATTTTGAAATTCCTAAATTCTACTGAAATGTTAACTTCTCCATTTTGGCGTGTTATTCATAATAATTATAAAAATTCAGAAATCCAGATTCGGAATAAACGATGACATTACATTATTTACATTACATCGTGCCGAGTCGGGGCCGTGCACGGGCCGACATCGGAGAATATAATATTAAGTGGCACACGTGATCGTATTAAGTAGATTCTACTGTAATAGTTTAATCCTAAGAGTTTGACTATATATTGCTAAACCAATTTATTTATTTTTATTTATTTGCTGATGTTCTCTTCTTCTTATGTAAGAGTGTTAAGTAGATGGTTGCTATGCTGCTGTTTTGTTTCTGGTTACCGTAAATCAGCTGTTATACCTCAGAATAAATACCACTCCAAGACACCGCCAAAGGTGTAGCTGAAAGTAGGCCCTCCATCTACTCCGATCCCAAGCAACCTCTTTGACATCGAGATGTCAAGATCGTGAGCGTGCACGCTCTTTTTGAACTGCTCTATGTATTTTATTCTAGGTCTTCCTCTTCCTCGCTTCCCCTCTATTTTATCTTCTTATCTTGTTGATGCTATCTTATTTAATTTTAATATTCATATTTTATAGGTGTCTTTTTATATTTTATATGCTAAGCAAAGCTTACACTATGGGTACTAGACGACGATATACATACTGTCATGGATGTTTTCTATGTATTTAAGTATTTATTTATCTATTTAAGATAAATAAATACTTAAATACATAGAAAACATCCATGACTCAGGAACAAAATTAATATTCATGCTCATCACACAAATAAATGCCCTTACCGGGATTCGAACCCGGACCTCCGGCTTCGGATATAATTTAAATTATATGATTTGTTGGGGTGTCCCATTTAGTGTCCGACCGAAGTTTCGGTTTCGGCTTAAAAATCATGTTTCGGCCAGAGGTTCGGTTTCGGCCAAAAAACAGCCGAACCTTTCAGCCGCGCCGAATCTTACAACATCGTACTTTCGGGTCGCGTTCGGCTAACGTCGGGTCCGCTCGGCACGGCAGGCAATATGGCGTCGCTCGCGTAACTCCGCCGGCCACTGAATCAGTGCTCTTTGCTCGTGTAGTGACAATTATGTTGGTTCCCCGTGTAATTCAAATAAGTATTTTATTTGGTTTTGTTATGAATTCATCGTGTCATAGTAAATTCTTAACGCTTATTTGCATAAATCACAAACAGATATTGACGGATACATTGGTTATCTGGGATATAATAATTGGGAGTGCGGTAATGTAACATTTTCAATTATTTACTTTTTAGCTACTCACTTGTAGCAACGACAGTTGCCAATTTCGCGAACCCCTAAACTGATTGTGGCAACTGTGGTTGCCAAGCAAAGCATGGGCTGCTTTGATGAAGAAAAATTAGAAGCAATTTAAGCTACCTTTTTAAAATCCGAAATCAAATGAGCGGTTAGGGTACTTAAATTTTGACCCAGTCACTATAACAATGTTGAAATTTCAATTCGATAAAAGTTGAACGTAAAAACCTGTAATACTAGGCCGGTGCGATTGTTAATTAATCAAATATCTGGAAAGAACGGCTCACTGACATTTTTATTCAAAGCTTTAATCACGTTTATATAAGGTTCGGTTTCAGTTTCGGCCGAAACTATAATCAAACCGAACCTTCGGTTTCGGCAAAAACACATGTTTCGGTCGGACACTAGTCCCACTGCTGTAAAATCATGTGATTTACATTGAATTCAATAAATAATATATACACATGAGATCATGCCATTCGAAAGCGTAATTAGACCTTAACCTTACGTCCGACGTCTACAGACGTCTTCTCTGTGCACAGCTGAACCGTCTTGCACTGCATGTTATACCTTAGGCCTGCAACACACTGACGCGGCCTGCGGTGGCGGACAATAGAAAATTTTGCGGACAAGATCACTATTGTCCGCCGCGGCCAGGCCGCGCCAGTCTGTGAGAGGACTCACGAGAAATGCGACTGGTTCTTTGATAGTTCCAATATGACGTAAACAGTGATGTGACTACAGCAAATTGATTGTCATAATATCCGATTACGATTGATGATTGGTGGCTAATAAAAGGAATCGATTGATTTCTATTCAGCCCGTATCCACCCGCTGTTGAGTATAGGCCTCTTCTTTATTACGCCACTCTCCTCGGTCCTGTGCTAATCTCATCCACTGTTTGCCTCCTGTCTGGCAGGTATCATCGGTCCATCGAGCTGGTGGTCTGCCCGCTGACCGTTTCGATGACCCTGGCCACCATTCAGTACCTGTAGTGGGTGTGCTATTGCAAGATACCTTGCACTTTTTGACTATGCGCTAAAACTTGGCACCCTTAGAGCATACATAACTGGAGTACCCTTTCAGTAGCTTACCCCTCTGTTGAAAACCTTGCACAATGTGCAAAAAATTATACAAAGACAGTTTCATAATCGATTAATGGTCATTCATACAATCGCCTCGCAAGAGACAACACCTATCATAAAAATGCACGCACATGCTGTCAGCACGTGTAATAAACATTCAAACACTTCAAGCTTAGAAAATATAGTGTAACATTGCATTTGTAAGTATTTTTGTATTGGTTTAATATTATTTTTGTGAAAACATTTTCATGACACGCATACGTCATGACACTTCCCACGAGACTCCGTTTACATATTTTGTAAGAAACTCAATAGCGTTTGAAAAAGAGTCTATAATAACATTAGCATTGATTAATCAAAATTAGTTTTATTTACGCACTCCCCACGAGACTCGGGTTTTCATGCTTTGTAAAAATTAACCTAAATGCAATTGCAATAGAGTTAATAATAATATTTGCAAGGATTGTCTAAAATGACAGATCACCCAACGATCACCCTCACGAGACTCGCAAGTAGAGATGAGGGTAGTGTCGATAATCAATAATTATCGACAAAAAGTATGATTCACTAAGAACCTGCACAAATTGCCGAGTGAACACAATTTATTAGAAAAACGTATGGGTACTTTGCACTTTTCCGAGACCCAGCATTAAAAAAAACGGACCGCCGCATTCAGCAGGCAAGCAAATTAAGTGCCTGCGCGTACAAGTTCCATGTGTCCAAGACATTTTGATGCATCTCAGTATCGAATTCATTCAAGTAAAAGGTAAAAATTCATCGGTTTTACCGTAACTACTTTATTTTTATGTGAAATTTATTTTGGCGGATCGGACACGCCTTTAGACAACGGTGCAGCGGCAGGAAATACCGAACATCTAAAACGCATTAAATATATGTAAAGGCTCTCTACGAATTTGTACCATTTGGTGTCGGGAACCTCGGTCCGTGGAGCCTCAGTGCGCAAAAGTTATTTGCGGAGATCGCGAAACGTCTGGTCGACGTAACTGGTGACCGGAGAGGGCGAAGAGCTGGCAGTTTTCTCGCGCAACGCATCAGCATTACAATTCAGCGAGGAAATCGCGCCAGCATCCTCGGTACAATGCTTCGAAGGCCTTTTTTAGATTTAACTTAGTTTTTATTTAATATAATTAATGTTAGTTATCAACTAGTAACTATACTTATACTTTAGAAATAAATGAAAAGTTTTCGGAATTAATTGAATGACAAACGTTTATGTCGGGTCCACCTAATTTCCTATAACCCGGGCAAGCTGGTTTTTAACGGTTCAGGCAAAAAATCAGGCATAAGCGGGAAACTTCTTGTAAAATAATACTAGGTACTCGCTACTTTATATATAATCAATATATAGTCAATTGTATATATTTTTTAATACAAATAAATAAGACACGTCATTTCTTTTTTGCGTCATTGATTTTAATAGCCTAACAATTATTTCAGTAATCAATTGAGTTTCAATAATCCATATTAATATAATAAATGGGAAAGTGTATGTGTGTGTTTGTTTGTTTGTCCGTCTTTCACGGCAAAACGGAGCGACAAATTGACATGATTTTTTAAGTGGAGATAGTTGGAGGGATGGAGAGTGACATAGGATAGTTTTTATACCCGAAATCATCACCTAAAGGGGTGAAATGGGGGGGGGGGTAAAAGTTTGTATGGAGCTGCGATATAAACGAGTTCCACGCGGACGGAGTCGCGGGTAGAAACTAGTCATCATCCATCATCATATCAGCCGAAAGACGTCCACTGCTGGACATAGGCCTCCCCCAAAGAGTGCCAAAGTGACCGGTCCTGCGCCACCCGCGTCCAGTGGACTCCCGCAACCTTTATCAGGTACTTTATAAACTAGTATATAATAAAATTATATACGTTTGTGTAAATATCGATACAATTATCGAAATTAGTTATCGAATCAAACCTCGCCCTATAGGTTTAGCCGATCACATTGGCATTTATTGTCAATATATTGAGTTGTCTGTAATCTGTAATAGTATTGTATTCACGCCAACAATTGAATCTAAGTAGTCTGTTATTATATAAGTTTTTTTTTGATCAACTTGATTTCTATTTAGACTCATAGGCTGTGGCAGAATAACAGCGTTGCAATTTGCATACTTTGCAAAATAGCAACACATGCTGAGTCCCAGCCTTTTCTTTATCGCACACATTGCTGGACCCTTTGTCCGAACAAAGTGTACACGCCTTTTTATGTTATTATTATTAATCTAGTCCTGTTATGTGTGCTTTATAGAATAAATGGTTTTCTTTCTTTCTTTCTTTTTTTCTTTCTTATTTACGTATTCTTAACCCGTGTTTCCACTAACATTTTCCATGTGTGATATGTTTGTGTGCATCAAAATGAGAATGTGTTATCCTTTTTCATAATGTGTGCGTCTGTAAATAAACAGATCGTTTTTGCATTAGTGAGTAATCTTTTGCATGTGTTATTTCTTCACCCCCCCGCAAAATTCGGCAGACTTTTTTGTACTCAAATACGAATATAAGGCTACTCCAGTTATGTATGCTCTAAGCTTGGCACAGTTGATCCTTAGGTGGTCTTGAGTGGATTCAGACCGGGAGCCATCGAGAGCCACCCCGCATTTAGGGGGGGGGGAGGGGGGACAAGTTCGACTCCGCCGCGCTTTATTTAAAGCCATTTTTTTCTGAAACTATTCACACCAAGGCAAGTGTTATATCATTTTCGGATAAATAAAGGATGAGGAATCTATTTTACGAACCAAAATAATACATTTTGGAACAAAAAAAATAAAATAAAGGAGAAAAACATATACAGCGTATTTTATTTTTATTCAATATTACTAATTTTTTTTTTAACTACATAATATACATAAAAACAAAAAATACGGCCATAAAGCCACATTAATTCGGTTTTAGAAAATATATTTTTTTTTTTACAAATATGTTAACAGACCGGAAATAAAAAAAATATGCGTGAGTCAGGGCGACCTCAATGCATGTGTCGTCCGTGAAGGAAATGAAGGTACAGTTTTAAAATACGATAGTTGTCAATTATATGTGATTCCTTTGGGTGTTTCGGTATTTAACATGAAATATTTTAAATGAAACTACGCCCTGTCAATTAGTTTATATATAACACGCTCCACTGCAAGGAATCCAACGACACCTCATATATCAAAAACCATCAAGCCGTTTGGACTGTATTAGCCCGTGAAATAGAATTATCATGTCCACAATCCACATACAAACATACATGCATACATAATTAAGTACATAAGATATGAGCGCCGCGCCGCCGTCGCCGACCAAAATCCTACGCCGACGCAGCACCATCGGCGCGTGTCAGCTATTTACACACTCAGTACTTAGCGAGTGTAGCGACCCTCATGTGTTTTATTATTCAATGGTCGGTTTAAATAAATACAGCTACGGTACAGCTACGGTAGCCTAGTGGTTCAGGCATGCGGCTGTCAAGCGGCGGTCGTGGGTTCGAATACCGGCTCGTACCAATGAGTTTTTCGGAACTTATGTACGGAATATTTACCGTTAGCTTTTCGGTGAAGGAAAACATCGTGAGGAAACCGGTCTAATCCCAATAAGGTCTAGTTTTCCCTCTGGGTTGGAAGGTCAGATGGCAGTCGCTTTCGTAAAACTAGTGCCTATGCCAAATCTTGGGATTAGGTGTCAAAGCGGACCCTGGGCTCCTTTAGGGGCACAACCGGGAATAACGCTAGGAGAATGATGGTCGGTTTAAATAAATACCTAATCCTTTAATTGTCAAATGCGAAGTTCCTAGTTTCGCATGTTTTAGGGTGGTTTACCTGTCGTATCTACCTTCGACACCGACAAATCGATGTCACCAAGTGTACCATGGAAATTAAATTAAAAAAAAAAAAAAAAAAAATCAGATTATATCCATATAGTGTTAGTAGGCCTTACTCTAAGTTGGTTAGTCTGTGCATAGACACGTACTTAAATCTACTTATCTCTAAATTGTGCAACCGCTCTTATTTAGCTGACCCAGTACATCAAAATAGGGCAGTCATATTTGTCAGCAATGACACCCAGGATGCCGTTGGAGCTTCCTCTGAGCCTGCTCAGCAGCGAGGCGATCTTCTTCCGCATAATTGCCTGGAAACTGTCCGTGCGGGCCTCCGCGAACATGAGCGAGGCACTACACCACCTTAGCAGTCCCAACAGCATCCTGAACGCATTGTTATACTGAACGCGCAGGGCGTTATAGGCTTTTTTAGTGTACCTTACCCACAGGCTGCTCGAGTAGAAAGATTGGCAGTGCTTTAAACAGTGTGATTTTAACATCAGTGGAACATCGAGCAAACCTGCGGGCAATCATATTAGCCCTGACAGCCAACGCCCTGCGCTCCCGTTCTATGTCAAGGTCATCAGACAAATCAGGTGTTATAATATGCCCCAGATATTTAAATTCCTTGACCACGGAAATGATTCTAGCTATGAAAATGGTTCGGCACTGACTCTTGTTCGTGTGATGCATAAGCTTTGCTGACTATCGGCGCTCTACGTCCAATGTTCCCCGCTCACTGCCACTTAAGTTTAGCGATTCGAAGGTCTATCTTGAGCGGTTACCTTGCTCCCGCTGCGGTAGCCCCATTTCTGATGCGATCACGTAGATAAACTCCCAGCATAACCCTCTCCCTTGACATTTGGGTGACTTTGAGCCTTCTTGTGAGGCCCATAGTAAGCGACCACGTTCCAGTGCCATATTTCATCACTGGTCAAACACACACACACTGGTCAAAGACTCGTCTTGAAACACTGCTGAATATTGGATGAAAATATGTGCCGTAGCTTCCAGAACGCTGCCCAGTCGAGTTGGATTCGCCATTTGACTCTTTTTAAAGTTAGAGAGGAGTCTGGGACACACGCACGGAGAGCAGTCTGCTGGGGTTGGTACTACATGTGCTTTTAACATGATCTTTGCCTTATCCATGTTCATTCTCAGACCAACTCGCTCGGAAGCTTCACTAAGGTCATCGAGCATCGTATTTAATTCCTCCATGGTCTCAGCCAAGACTACTATATCGTCAGTAAAGCGCAGGTGAGTGGTGTACTCGCCGTAGATGTTGATACCTAGCCTTTTCCAATGATCCAGGGCTGAATGGGCCGAAGGCCTAGAACCACCGAGGTCTGGTATCGTAGACAGCATATGGTACACGGACGGATCAAAAATGGGATCCGGTACGGGAGCAGGCATTTATGCGAATGACTATACATTAGTGTAAGCATGGGTAGTTTGGCAACCGTGTTCCAGGCGGAGACATACCCCATAATTGCCTGTGCACAGGAGGCAAACCAGAGGGCAGACTATCTATATACTCAGTGACAGTCAAGCGGCCCTTAAAGCGCTTACGGCGCCGAAAGTGAATTCTAGACTAGTCTAAAATGGCGTCCAGACACTGAACAAGCTTGGAAAGCACAATAAGGTGCAACTAGTTTGGACACTATAGGGCACGAGGGCTTCATCGGCAACGAAAGAGCGGATGAGCTTGCAAGAGGGGGTTACAGTTCCCTGGGAGAGCACAAATGGTTCTGGACCTACAGAGGGTGTCTTTGTAGGTCCAGAACCATTTGTGCTCTCCCAGGGAACTGTAATTTCGGCCTCTAAAGCCTACGCCAAAATCAAACACCAACACGAGCGGAGGAGTGAGGCGTGCTTATGCACTCTAAGCTCTTCATAGAAGGACTGGACTCCGGCAAGACTAAGAAACTCTGGAGATCCAGCAGGAAGCACCTCAGAATCATATATGAGGTGTTAACAGGTCACTTCGGGGAAGGAACGAGGGGAAGAATCTTTTGGCCAAGATGGGACTATCGGATAGTTTAGATTGTAGAATGTGTGGCAAGGAGGATGAGACTATGGAACACTTATTGTGTGAATGTCATGCCCTTGCCAGACAAATAATGAATTACTTTGGTAAAGGCTATCCGCAACCAAAGGAATTCAAGGTGCTTCCGCTGAGCTGCATCATCCGCTTTGTGGAAATGAGAAGGCAAATGCACAAAAGAACCCACGAGAAAAATCGAGAGAGCTCGCGCGCCGTCTTGTGATAGCCGTGCTGATTGGTCGATTCGAAGGACGGTTATGCCTTTCGAGCGTGTGTGTGAATACATGAATGTATGTATATATGTGGATTGTGGGGTATCCTGCTGTTTCGGCAAAATATTTTTCGCCAAATTTCACTTCCCACAAAACTTATGGCAGTAGTTTCATTTCCCAAACGAACAAATAGCACATTTTTGTGTCGCATTTTGTTCATTTGGTCAAAATATCATTTGGCATAATTTTGCTTTGTCAAATGTTATTCAGACAAAAGTTTATCAAGCAAACACTTTGTTCGGGCTAATATTGTTTTCCAAACAAAACATTTGTTCAAATTTTCATTTCGCACATTAGGTACCAGGGTGAAATGGCTTGTCATAAGCGAACTCTGTTTTTGGTCGGTTAGGTTAGGGTTCACTTGTGTCCCTCAGACCAGAAATAGACACCCCGCGCAGCGGGGTGTAGTCGATTCGCTGGAGACTCTCGATGAAAAGGGCGAAACCGACTCGGGGCTTGCTTGCATGCATGCTGCTTATTTGCATTATAATATATTGTTACCTAAGTACCTATAGTACAAAAGAACATAAACTTACCAGTAAATTATTTACTTTTGTTTTTTACAAACTACCCGCTTAGCAAAATTATGTAACCTCACTCAAATAGATTTCGTATGTACTACACAATTAGGATCTGAATCATATGCCATGCAATGCAATCATTTGGAAAAAGAATGTTATGCTAAATAATACGTTTGACCAAATGAAACTTGACTTTGTAAAACTTTGCCAAACAATAATTTGCGAAGTAATATTTTGCCATAGAAGATATTGCCAAGTGATATAATGCGAAACAATAATTTGACTAGTGTTTTTTTTGCCAAATGATCATTTGGGAAACATTTTTTGGGAAGTGACACTTTGGGAAATGATTTTTGCCCATACAATAGAGAACCGGATTGTGGACATGAAAATTCTATTTCACGGGCTACAGTACAAACGGCTTGATGGTTTTTGATATATGAGGATTCCTTGCAGTGTCTTTGCAGTGGAGCGTGTGATAAATATGATACATAATTAATTGACAGGACGTAGTTTCATTTAAAATATTTCATGTTAAATACCGAAACACCCAAAGTAATCACATATAATTGACAAATATCGTATTTTAAAACTGAACCTTCATTTCCTTCACGGACGACACATGCATTGAGGTCGCCCTATGTAGGTCTGTTAACATATTTATATACAAAATAATATTTTTTCCAAAACCGAATTAATGTGGCTTTATGGCCGTATTTTTTGTTATTATGTATCTAAAGTAGTTAAAAAAAATTAGTAATATTGAATAAAAATAAAATACGCTGTATATGTTTTTCTCCTTTATTTTATTTTTTTTGTTCCGAAATGTATTATTTTGGTTCGTAAAATAGATTCCTCATCCTTTATTTATCCGAAAATGATATAACACTTGCCTTGGTGTGTATAGTTTCAGAAAAAAATGGCTTTAAACAAAGCGCGGCGGAGTCGAACTTGTCCCCCCTCCCCCCCCTAAATGCGGGGTGGCTCTCGATGGCTCCCGGTCTGAATCCACTCAAGACCACCTAAGGATCAACTGTGCCAAGTTTCAGCGCATAGTCAAAAAGTGCAAGGTTCCCATACAACAGATAGCAATAGCACACCCACTACTAACCCGTTTTGTCTATGTCTCATCGTTTCTTCTCGCCACGTGTCCCGCCCGGGGGCGCTTTGAATCACCTATTTTTTTAAGTCCTACCTATTATTAGAAGTTCGAAAATAGTCTTCATTAAATTCTTATTCCTAACGATCGTAATAAGTCATAACCATTCGATGTCGTAATGACAATAATCATAAATTGCTCATATCCTCATATTTATTTTCATAATTTTATTCATCTTAACATAACACTCAATTGTCCGTTTTATTTAAATTCCTAATGAGACTAGTCATACATTTTTTAATCCTAAGATCTTATCCTATATACGGATAACCTATTTTACTCAAAGGCTACGTCCGCACAGACAGGCGGCCTGCTTAGCGTCTAGAGCCTAGCGAGTCACCTAGCGAGTAGCTTAGTAAAACGAACATTATAGAATTTTCACGACCGGACACACTGCGCGCTTGGCGTTATCGAAGTAAATAAACGTGTTTTGTTTTTGTCACAAGGCGCGAGGCGAGGCCACAAGGCTCTAGCTAGACGCTATGCAAGCCGCCTGTCTGTGCGGACGTAGCCTAAGGCAGGTCCGTGTAGGTACGACGACGAGCTAAGCGAGTAGGAGTGTTTGGTGTACCGCGACTCTACGAAGCGAGCGTGCCGCGGTAGCGGCCGGCGAAGCGCCAGAACCAATGTTTTTTTTAATTTACTTAGCGAAAGCGTTTATTCATTTGGAAAAACAAAACTAGGAGTTGAAGTATGTTCTTAGTTATAATATTAGGACTAACAAAATCATGATGCATGTCCCTTATGATTTTTTTTTATATATGATTAACAAAGTATGACCTCTAGCAAGTTCTTAGTAATTAAATAATGAAGAAATTTTTTAGGACAACTGATCATTATGACTTCCGATGATAGTTACAGAAATTTAAGAACAAAAAAGAACGAAAAACATGCTGCACAATCAAACATGTCGGTTTCGATCGATTCCTGGACCGACGTGATTCTGTTTCGTATTATCGTGACAGTCATTAAATAATACATTGTTTCTTTCTAAATTGACAGTCTCCTATCGATTGAAGTAGTGTAACACTAAATTAAAAAAAAATAGTAGGACGTAATTGTTCGCATCATGGAAGAATAACAAAACATGGAAGGAATATTAAAATAGGTAGCAGAGACGTATACCTGTCATTTACTTCCTTACGACGTACTAACGCGTCAGAAAGAGATGTATATGCATTTGTTATTTCTCAATTGTGTAAATTGTCACAAGGTTTGTCCTTTGCTAGGGATGTTACTGTGTCGACTTGTTTATCGATAAATTATAGAACCAAACTAAATTGTACTTATTTATTTATAGTTTAACAAAATAATGCACTGTGTGAAAAGCGGTTTCCTTCAGTCGTCATAAAAACAAAATGAATAATCTTAAGTAGCATACATCCAGAAATCATACAAAACTAATGTCATAAGGAGACGCTACACGAGCGAAATCGGCAGGCCCGGATACGTGTCGGAAGCACGGCTTCCAACCAAATCAAGGTCACTCCATACTTGATTTTCTGTGACCATACTTGGCATCCTGTTAAGTGTCTTGAACAGACACCGACTATGGATTTTCCATGTCCAATTTCTTTTTTTTAACATGCATTAACCATTTTTAGGGTTCCGTACCCAGAGGGTAAAAAGGGACCCTATTACTAAAGACTTCGCTGTCTGTCCGTCCCATACCAGTGTATGGGCTCCCCCATTAAATATTCATTTTATTTTGTTTTTCAGTATTTGTTGTAAATACATCATCTGTTTTTCGGAACTTATGTGCGGAATATATACCGTTAGCTTTTCGGTGAAGGAAAACATCGTGAGGAAACCGGTCTAATCCCAATAAGGTCTAGTTTTCTCTATGGTTTGGAAGGTCAGATGGCAGTCGCTTTCGTAAAACTAGTGCCTATGCCAAATCTTGGGATTAGGTGTCAAAGCGGACCCCGGGCTCCTTTAGGGGCACTACACGGGAATAACGCTAGGAGAATGATGATGTTGTAAATACATCATCTATGAAAATTTCAACTGTCTAGCTATCGCGGTTCTTGACATACAGACTGGCAATTGCCAAGCTCTTATTTTGACGCGGCTTCCATGTTTTATTATTCTTCCATAGGTCGCATACTGAGTTTTCAATACTTATTTCTGCACAAATTAGCCGTAAAGATATCAATCACAATCATTTTATAAGTGCTAAAAAGAGCGCGCATGGAGATTGAACTTTGTTTACTTAACTCGTAAGCTATTTAAACTTTTTTTATTTCGATGAGCAGTGCCAATTTACGTTATATGGGTGTGGCGACATGTCAAAATACCAGTAGCATATCTCGTAAACTGTAGTTCACCCACAACCCACAAACAAAGCAATATTATTCTTATGTGGTAAAGGCATGTGGTAGAAGCAAATATGATTGCGAAATTACTCTGTAATATTTGGACCATTGAAGTTGGTATAGGTAGGTATAGGTTTATTATGAAGCAAGTTAGTAATTAATACCTATGTACGTATCATTCCTTACACCAGGTACCGTTCTACAACTGTTGGAGACGTTCGTGGACTTCATTCAACACTTTGAGCCAATTGGGGTCGTATCAAACGTGATAAAGCTCTTGCTAGCTGTGTTCGCCTACCTAAACATCTCAGCGTCGGGCCAGTGGCCGAGTCACAGCGCCGTTAATGGTAATGTACCACGCATAATAACTTGTGGTGAATTGCCACGCCATCCAAATAATCACGGATATTTTAAGAAATCTGCGAACACTAAACTCATTTCATTTCCTACAGAGACGGACGCGTTACTTAGCTTTGTAATTGTGTTTATTTAAAAAAAGTGTGCTTAGAAGTGGATTGGGACTGTTTTTAGGGTTCCGTACGTCAGTAGGGAAATACGGAACTCTTAGAGGTTCATTTTGCTGTTCGTCTGTAGGATCTGTCTGTCTGTCAAGATCCTTTATCTTTAGGAACGCGTGGGTGGAGCCATCGAGTTGAAATAAAAACCATATTATACTCAAACTGTCCCATTATGCTGTGAAAAAAAAAAATCCCATAAGTTATCGTAAAAAGAGATACGGCCGTTTACTTCGATAGGTACTGTCAGGGTAATCAAAATGTACAGGGTACATTCCTTTGAACTAGAACTACAAAATTTGGCAAGTAATATGGTCTTATACAACAAGTACAGGGAAAAATCTGAAAACTATACATTTGTAAATACGCCGGCAACGCGTGTGCTCATGACTAGGAACCGCGAATTCTCGATATAAAATACGTGAGTGACCCGTTTTCATTGTTTCAATATATTTGTAAATAAATCATAAAAATATAGTCTTTGGGACTCACCGGCTATAGCTATTCTATTATATTTCGAAGCTTCATTCTTCAGATATAACACACATGTAGTCCTTTAATCTACCAGGCAACATTTCGCAAGTTTAAAGTACGCAGTAAAAACCATAGCTCAAACAGTTTTATCCCCACCTTTACCCCTACCCTACTTAGGGACCTCGGCTTGCCACCATTTCTCATTCTTTATTCTTGCGAGGCAACGAACGCACGAACTAATTCTATTAAAAAATAATTCAAAATATTTAATCATGCCTAAACGCAGTGCACAGGAAAAAATAGAGTATTATTCTGCTAATATACGGAAATTGCAACAAAAAACTATAAACGAGTTATGACAGTGCGGTGCTATCTGATTCATCAGGTTCCGAAGATAAATCAGGTAAGTGCAATTAGTTTCAATAAATAGTTCTACATGGTGGTGCCTCTAATAAATGCATTTAATACCGCACGGGCCGTGAGCCCACGCCTGGTAATTCTAAACCTGGGGGGCGACCGAGAGTCGTCACGAAGGTATCTCATGCTTGGGGGTTGTCCGTGAGTCAACACGATAGCAATTTCTAACAATATTAATCGCTAAGAAATGCATTTCATACCGCGCGGGCCGTGAGCCCACGCCTGGTAATTCTAAACCTGGGGGGCGACCGAGAGTCGTCACGAAGGTATCTCATGCTTGGGGGTTGTCCGTGAGTCAACACGATAGCAATTTCTAACAATATTAATCGCTAAGAAATGCATTTCATACCGCGCGGGCCGTGAGCCCACGCCTGGTAATTCTAAACCTGGGGGGCGACCGAGAGTCGTCACGAAGGTATCTCATGCTTGGGGGTTGACCGTGAGTCAACACGATAGCAATTTCTAACAATATTAATCGCAAGCCCATGCCTTGTAACTAAACCTGGGGGGCGACCGAGAGTCGTGACGAAAGTATCTCATGCTTGAAGGTTGACCGTGAGTCAACACGATAGCAATTTCTAACAATATTAATCGCTAATAAATGCATTTAATACCGCGCGGGCCGTGAGCCCACGTCTTGTAACTAAACCTGGGAGGCGACCGAGAGTCGTCACGAAGGTATCTCGTGCTTGGCGGTTGACCGTGAGTCAACACGATAGCAATTTCTACAACCATTAATCGAGATTAGTATATCCCGTGTTCGCGATGCGGGGCACTAGATACATATATGCATTAAAATTCCTGACGAGTGGTTTTACAATGCATTTCATATCTACCCTCAATTAGAAAAATCAAAATATTATATTTTAATTTATAAACCACGAACAAGTGTATGAGGCAGTGGAAACTTCACTCCCACGTTCAAATGAAGAAAATGCACCTCCCGTGGAGGCCTGTGATGACAAAACGACCCCTGTAATAGATGCCGAGTTACTAACCGCTCTAGGGGACGCCACTGATGATGTCCCAAAATATGGGGAGAAAATTCATCCCAATTTAGCGCAAAGGTGGCTACCTATATTACACAAAGGTATTGATTAAAAGAGTAAAGATAAACTCTTATAAGAGTACCTGTAAATTGCAAATTATTATGGGCGCCGTCCTTAAACGCCGTAATTTCGGCGGCAGTTACAGACATCCAAAGAGGCCGTGACAAGAAAATCGAATCATCTCAACAGCAATTGGGAGTCGGTATAGGTACTAACGATAAAAATCCTATCTAATTGAAGTCGGATTTTAGATAAAACTAGTCATTCCTGGACTAGACGAAGTATTCCTTAAGTCATACAATACGTTGAGAGAGATGATACTCTCTTTGGAAGCAAACTCTCAGAGAAAATTAAAGCTTCCAAATCTACTGAAAAGTAGGCCGACAGCGTCGACCATCATACGGCCGCGAGCAGCCTACAACAAGCCACTTGCGACGCCGCGGCAGTAACGCAGGTACATGCCGGTCGCCTTAAAGCTTTTTATAAGTGTTGGCTTAATGTAACGAATAATCGTACTTTATTTATTAGACTGTATACAGAATGGCTTTCCAATTCCTTTTTAGGACATGTTACGCAATCTGTCAAACCTGTAAATACTTTCACATGCCAAGAGCATGATGAAACGAGCTTAGCTGTACAGAACTTAATTAAACGGGTTTATAGGTACCATTGACAAGATTCGAGCATAACAATGTTACTAACGAGTTTTGTTCCCTATTAGTCTATGGACTTTCCGTGGCGCCTAGAACCTTCACCAAAATTATGAAAGAAGTCGTAACTTACCTAAAAACAAGGCCTAACTTCTATTATATACCGGGGTGGCATTTTGTGTATTGGAAGGGACCTTAACGAATGTAAACATAATGGGAGGGAGACTCTCCGGTTTCTCGAGTGCCTACGATTTGTGGTAAACTATACCAAAAGCTCGATACAATCCCAAAATTACCAACAATGCTGTAAATTCTTAGGTTTTGTTTACAATTCAATTATCATGTCTATATCCCTTCTTATGCAGGGTATGCGCACTTTTTAAGAGTTCTTACCACTGCATGCCCGACAGCTAGATACAGCTGGTTGTACACGAAGTTGTTAGAAAGATATAAATTCCGAGCTATTCAGGAATACGATGTCTATGATCAAAAGTAAAACTTCCTCGCGAAATTTTACCTGACTTATTTTGGTGGACTAATAATATTATTTGTAACGTCTTGTCATTTTGGAATCACGAAATTCGATGCAGAAATATCTATAGATCCGTCCCGATCAGGATGAGGTACAGTCTGTGACGGAGTGTGTGCAAACGGAGCATGGGAAGAGCAAGAATTAGCATTCCATATTAATTACTTAGAGCTTGCTCGCTCTTAGGATTAAAATGTTTTGCGCGAAATAAATCAAACTGTGCTCTGTTGTTCC
Organism: Epinotia demarniana; assembly: GCA_945867215.1. Classification (NCBI taxonomy): domain Eukaryota; kingdom Metazoa; phylum Arthropoda; class Insecta; order Lepidoptera; family Tortricidae; genus Epinotia; species Epinotia demarniana. Next base: position 11,813,028 of record OX244277.1, read on the forward strand.
GCATCGACAACACTACCGCGATAAGCTATATTAATCGAATGGGAGACATCCAGTTTCCCCACTTAAATAGCTTACCTAGATCTATTTGGCAGTGAGCGAAGAACGAGACATATGGTTATTCGATTCGTACATTAACACTAAGAATAATGTAGAAGCAGACAGAGAATCCAGAAGGCTAAATCCTGATATTTAATGAAATTTAAGTATTGCAGCCTTTGAAAGAATAAGTAAACACTTTGGTGTGCCCGAAATCGACCTCTTTGCGTCTCGTACCTCTGCCAAATGTGAAATATATATTTCGTGGAAGCCAGACTCGGACGCTCTTACCGTCGTCGCATTCACTATTAGCTGGTATTTATAATAAATATTTTTAAGCGTTTCCACCACTCGCACTCGTACTAAAGTGTTTACATAAGATTATAAATGACAACGCCACAGGAATAGTAGTATTTCCCTAATGGCCATCCCAACCGTGGTTTCCGCTTTTGTTGAGATTAGTAAAAGTATCTAATCTCATGTTAGCGTCAATTTCAAACAACACTTTACAACAGTACAACGTGTGTTAAATACAAGTTGTGCTGGAAATTTAGCATAGATAATATAGATATTCAATTTCTATAAGGGCTTCATTTCTGCTGTTATTTTATTTCTAACGCACGAATTTAATAAAGGATCGTCGTATGGCTCATTAAATAATCATAGGTCAGCACCCTCGCTCCTACGGGGGAGTAGTATCAGCTCAGATGACCAAAGTAAAGGATTACCGAAAGGTGTTTACAAATTAAAGCCCGTAACTCCTAAATATAGCCATACCTGGGATCCTCAAGTGGTATTAAATCATATAACAACATGGTACCCTAATAGAGAAATTTCATTGGAAAAACTAACAAAGAATCTGGCGATTTTGTTAGCAATATGTCCTGCCCACAGGGTACAAACACTGTCACTTATTAAGTGGAATAATATTAAGTCATGCCCAAATTGTATTAAAGTAATTTTTGATGATATAGTTAAGACTTCAGGTGTAGGTCGTCTACAACCGATTTTGTGCCTTCCATATTTTGAAGATACCTAATAGAAATATTTGCCCGGTGACTGTTATAATGATGTTTTAGGACTGAAAAAGCTCACAACATATTTTGTTGACTTTCAAAAGTCCCCATAAAAATGCATCTGCTCAATCCATTAGCCGGGGTGCATTACGCGAGTGCTTGGCGAAAGCGGTAAAGACATGGCGGCGTTCAGCGCTCACAGCACGCGCCACGCCGCCACGTCAGCTGCACACCGGTCAGGCATTTCTTTAGATGCTATCCGGAAGGCAGCAGGCTGGTCGAGAACATCGAAAACTTTGGCTCGTTTCTACCATCGTCAATTAATCGACGAAGGTCATTGTGCCAGATCAATCTGCCTTTTGTATAGGTAGAATTATGTGAAGTTACAATTGTACTCTTTGATTAATAATTGGGAGTATCTAAGATTGTTGTCAAAACATAATTATTGCATTTCATGATTATGATGTTTTACAATTACAAAGGGCAGCAAAACTTTCAACTCTAAACATCTACATGTGTGTTATATCTGAAGAATGAAGCTTCGAAATAAAATAGAAGATCAAACGAGCTTCGCAAGCGAAGTTCGATCGATATTATATGAGTAAGCTTCATTCGAAGATATAACTTCCCGCCCGCCCCTATACCCCTAGGAAAGTTTTGTCTCTAAAAAGAATGAGAAATGGTGGCAAGCCGAGGTCCCTAAGTAGGGTAGGGGTAAAGGTGGGGATAAAACTGTTTGAGCTATGGTTTTTACTGCGTACTTTAAACTTGCGAAATGTTGCCTGGTAGATTAAAGGACTACATGTGTGTTATATCTTCGAATGAAGCTTACTCATATAATATCGATCGAACTTCGCTTGCGAAGCTCGTTTGATCTTCTATTATGTAACAGTGTCGTTTCTAAAATAATGCTATTTTTATTCTACAGTTATTCTCATACGGAACCCTCAGTGGCGGAGTCGGACTCGCATTTGTCCGGTTTTTTTTCTTAACTTAACAATAAACTGTAATGGGTATTGGTACTTTTTGATGACTTGGTAAGATGCTGCTGTTAGATGATGAATAAGGAACGATCGAACGTGGTTTGAATAGTTTTAGAACGGTGAATGATTTGACGTATGATTAAGTTGGTAAGACGATCTTTACGAAATGTACGTCTTCTACATTTTATGTTAATAAATACGATTTTATATAGTTCAGTTTCCCTGGCTCTCACTCTACATATATATGGGGGTAAAGTCTGAAATAGTATCAGAAATATATTCAAGAGCATTAAAAACGATTAGTTTTTAGATAAGTTTACCTATTTCCTTGAGTTAATATTAAATTCGCTATCTCATCAAAATAACCTTTTTTTCAGATGGTGATCATTTCGATATCGTGATTGTGGGGGGAGGCACGGCAGGCTGTGTGCTGGCCAACCGGCTGAGCGAAGTCTCCGACTGGAGGGTGCTCCTCATCGAGGCCGGCGGGGACCCTCCAATTCTTGGTGTTGTAAGGACCATCATTCTTCTTTCGATTACTCCAGCACTTAGTAGGTAGCACACAGATCATAATCGAGTCGACCGGTTCTCAACCAGGGAGGCTCGCCCCTTAGGAAGGTTAAGGAACCCGTGATCTAGACAATACTTTTCCCCTCACTGCCTCGGAAAGCCGTCTTTTATCCTTTAAAACCAGTGGGCAAAAACGCATTTTATCCACTAGTGGGGAAAGTAATTTGACCTTAGAGCGTGTTTAAGTAGTTTTTAACAGATAACAAATCGTAAAACGCTCATAATACGAAATTTTCACGGATGATGTATTTCTGTTGCCGCTATAACAACAAATACTAAAAAACCGGATCAAATAAATATTTAAGAACTTTTAAAAAATTGCGTATTGCCTTCATCAGGCACATCGCCCGCATGTGAGGTGAAAAGTTTGTTGAAACACTCGCTACGCTCAGGATTCTCATTGAGAACCACTCGCTTACGCTCCTTTCACTTACTCATGTTTCATTTCACACTCGCGGGTAAAATATAACTTTGCACCCTTGTATAACAATAGTACATTACGTAACTAGGGCGGTGAATTCGTGAATGCCCCAGATCGCAGATGTTTGTGCCATAAATATACGCTCTGGGGCTTTACGAATTACCGCCCGTGTTGAGTACAAAATTTTACGTCTTCACCTGGCCACAATGCGAGTTTTCCCGTACGCGCAGCGTGCAGTAAAACTCGCATTATGGCCAGGTGTGACGTAAATAACTATTGTACTGCCTTGGAGGGTAAATCGCAAGTAGTTGGCCACCCTCCAGTAATTGGCCACGTTATACTAAAATGATTAAATATTGAATTCTATAATATATCCACACACTTAAAGTAAATCACCAGATAACAGCAGTTATTAAAAGTATTATTCAACTATTATGTAAGTACATCGATTAAAGTAAGAGTATACATAATAAAATGAGTTTGATTTTGACGAGGCGTTGAACTGGCTGATTGCTTATTTCTTCTCATGCGGACATGCATTTCAAATCAAGAAATTCTATTATAATTTCGATTAATGACGTTATGTCAGTGTAGGTAAATGTGATCATAAAAGGTAGGGGAATATTTTTTATACAATTATTTCACACAATAATTTCAAATTCTATAACTTATTTAGTTGGCTAATTCCTGAAATTTAATTCGACACTATTTTAAATACTAGCCACGTTTGCCAGTTACTTAAAGGCTATAAAAATATGTTTGGTAAAGTAATCGAAACCAAACCTAAAAAAGTGAAAATAAGAACGAACGAAACAGAGTTGCAGATCAAAATAAAAGTAGTAAAATAGTTATTTACGATACTAGTGCCGAAAATAGGAAATTCGCAACGAGTGGTGATAAATTAAAACACGACCGAAGGGAGTGTTTTAAATCGACACGAGTTGCGAATTACCTATTCGCCCGTGTATCGTACAACGTTTTACTGTACATAATGGCTCTTTAAAGTTTTGACATATGCACGGAAAGTAGCACCATATGTACTGTAAAAGATAATACTGATAACTTGATTCACCCAATATTAAATGTTGACGAACCATCAGTATCTTCAGAAGTTGTGCACAAAAGAGACAAATGTGAAACTTGTGAACTTAAGACTGCGCCGAGCATAATCGGCAAAAACGGCAGTCACCGTTCAGGCGGTGGAGTCCACAATTCTTTACAATAATATATAAATTATATTTTATTATAATCACAAAGAGTGTGCTTACAATAGAATGCTATAAATGTTCTCAAATTATCTACAGTTTAATAAATATTAGTCCGTAAAATTGCACAAGAAATGAGAAGAACGTATGTCGGCGTTCAGGTAAAATTAAATAAAAAAATAAATACTATAGATTCAAAATCCTACTCAAGCAAATCTCCAATGTATTAATACAAGAGAATGCAATCGTAACATTTCAAAGTGCTTTGGTTATTTATTTATGATTTTTTAAAAACGCCGTCCAAATCCGCCATACAAAATTACTATGGAACAAAATGATGAAATATAATACGCGAGCAACGCATGACATATTCAGTCACCCACGAGAACTCAGAGAGAGAGCACGTCTCAATGCGGCGCGGTGACACTTAGAAATACTTCGATGTCAATTGTGTATGAATACAGCAGTAATACGTAGCAAAACGGGATAAGTATTTTTTTTGATATTTTAAGTTTCTAGGGCCCAATTCGTAGTTCAGCAGGTCGATCACGTAATGCATTTTACGCGCGTCAGTTAGATCTAAATGTCAATTTGTATATGGAAAAATGACTTTGTTATCTTCAGTACTTACCATTAAACATGATGGCGAGGGTCTCATGACGAAGCCGGAAGATGGCTGGTGGAACTCTATGATGGAAGGGTCTAAGATAGTCGAGTTTGGGCTCGTTTGCTTTGTTGTCTTCAGAACTTACCATTAAACATGATCGCGAGGTTCTCATGATGAAGCCGGAAGATGGCTGGTGGAACTATTTGATGGAAGGGGCTAAGATAATCGAGTTTGAGCTCATTTGCTTTGTTATACGACGACCGCTTTAGCCTAGTTGGTAGTGACCCTGCCTACGAAGCAAGAGGTCCTGGGTTCGAATCCCGGTAAGGGCATTTATTTGTGTGATGAACATGAATATTTGTTCCTGAGTCATGGATGTTTCCTATGTATTTAAGTATTTATTTATCTACATACGTATGTATATCGTCGTCTAGTACCCATAGTAGGTACAAGCTTTGCTTAGTTTGGGACTAAGGTTGATTTGTGTAAGATTGTCCCCAAATATTTATTTATTCATTTATCTTCAGTAGCCGTAGGTTCCGTACCAAAAAAGGTAAAAAAGGAACCCTTATGGTGCGACTCTGTCCGTCTGTCTGTCTGTCTGTCACAAAGTGAAATATCTCATGAACTACTTAAGCTATCAATTTGAAATTTGGAATGGTTTAAAATCAAAGTTATCCACGTGCATGGAAAATGAGAAATTTAAATAGACAGTTTAATTTTAATTTTCTATGAAAAATTAAGAATATGAGGAGGGGGCAATATAACTAAGTATTTGATCAAGAGGTGTATCATATGAAAGAACTTGAGTGGCACTTTTTGAAACAGTTTTTCTTTTTTTTCTACATTGGTAAAATTTCGATCTATGAAGGAAAATGTCAAAAAACCACCCCCCCTCCCTTTATTTCCGAATTTTAAACTAACACTGCATTTAAAAAAAAAATAATCGAAATCGCTTCACGTGCAAAACAATAATCGCTAAAAAACCAACATACATACATAATAAGCTGATTGCCCTTGCACGTTAGTAACAAATGGGGCCGATAGATGGCCCTGACCCCATTCTCGCTTCGCACTGTTAAGATTTTTCTAGAATTAATGGGGTTGGGACGGACGGATATATTTCTATAGCAGGTAAAAAAAAGATCGCGGTGCAATTGTCTTGGTATTTCGATGGTCTTGGTGTAAAAGTTATTCGTTGTTTGAAATTGAATTCTGATGTGTTGGGTTAAAATAAGTAGTTTAACAAATATTGGGACATTTACTTTACCATGAGTTAATTGACAGTTTGTACGGAACCCTCGGTGCGCGAGGGTTCGCGATCACACTCGCACTTGACCGGTTTTTATATTTGTCTAGTACTTGTACTTAAATATTATTAGCTTAATCCTGTATAGTCAGTTACGTTATTAAAAAATATTAGGCCAGCAATTCTACTTTTTGGTGACCATAATTTTTTGTTACTTTTTCGTAAAATGCATATTTTAGAAAACTTGCCAATTATTTCAATTTTTTATGTTTTGGTTGAGAAAGATGCTTAATTAGGCTATCAATTCCGATAGCTTTGTTTAATAAATAATAACTATAAATATTCTTAATCACGGTAACTCAGTGGTCCTTGATTGTCTCCCGATTTGTATGAAAATGAGGCATTTACCACTGCGTTACCATCTTTTTACAATTATCAATATTAATATAATATATGAATATTGGTTACCAATTTCCAAAAATTTGGTTCAGTCAGAATTAGGCAATATAATTTTTACACACCATTTAAGCATTCATCATACTTTTTTCTGCCAGTAGATTAATGGTCACGAAAAAGTAGAATGACCCAGGCACGCATTTTTTATTGTTTCAATTTTTTTCCTTGACAAACGAGATCATACGTGTCCAACATTTTGTGTTACCTAATGTAAACGACGGGATAGTTACAATAATGTTTTTTTTACCCAGGAAACATTTAACTTATTGATGATGCACCAACTATTTATTGTTTTAGTTAAAATGGGAAAACGCAAGGAAAGATATCATACACTGAATATTTATTGCTGCTATTTCAATTCCAACACTAGTCCACCGATAACACTGCGTTATTATTACTATTAACGGTCAAATTTCAATAAAAATAATAATCGCATTAATATTTTATTCCTTATACCATCCATGGTTTTATACGCGGAGTTGAGATTTATTATTAGAGAATAATGAGATACTAACTTTTAGCTTGTGACCGACCGTACCAAACGAGCGAGCCGGCAGCGGCAGTAGTGTGCGTGATGACTCATACACAGGAGCAAATGCCAAATCGGTGCCCGCGTCAAAAGCTCGGTGGAGTCTTAAGAGTCCGCAGTAAGCTCGATTCTCCATACAAACGTAGTTACGCTCTCATTTTAAAACAACGTGTAGGATTGAATCGAAACTTTGCATATACAATGACATGAGGTATATCTATGTCTGTAATTTGTTTATGTAGCTTCAGACACCATAGTAAAAATAAATACAGCAGATTTACGTTTTTCATACAAAACTTGTTTTTGCTGTATTTTGTTTGTTTTATAAACTGGAACCATAAAACTGATTACCGACATAGATATATCTCATGTCATTGTATGTGCAAAGTTTTGTCACAATCCAACACGTAGTTTTAAAATGAGAGCGTAACTGGCAACCGTACTGTCTTTTCCAAGATCTCACGGTTCTAAATACGCAAATTAGTATTTAGAACCGTGAGATCTTACGGTTATAATAAGATAAATAAATAACTACGTTTGTATGGGAAGGTGAAATTCGGCCGAGCTTACTGCGGACTCTTAATATTGTCGGCAATGTAAATGAGCTTCTTTGTTTAAGATGTAGTAAATATACTTCATGAAGAATGTGTTCCCCTGTTCCATGAAAACAATATACCTGTGATTGGACCATATTTACGTCATATTTGTTATTATCTTCAACGGGCAACCACCTCGTCGGATAGTGAGGATTGAGGATACATTCCTAAAGAGTTTATTGTTTAATTTAATGTTAAGAAGCTTTAATTATGTAAATATTTTATTTGACCAAGTATTGAAAACAATATCGTCCTCTAGTAAACACATGTTCATAGCGATGTGCCAACCCGAAAATATCGCAAACCGAGTTGAACGGTTCGACTTTCTATGTAAACCGGTTTCAACCCGGGTTGATCAAACCGAGTTGCTATGACGGTCCTAAACGTATTAATGTAGCATTAGGTTTGACCTGTTCGAGTCGATCCGTGAATTTAAACACCTACTTTTTCGGGTTTTAAACGTAAACTGTTTATATAGGTTATTGTTACATTTATGAGAGTTACCTCGGTAGTGCCATAGAGTAATAAGTAATTATAAATTGCTCAGTATACATAGTACATAGTATACATACATACTTATAGCTGAAAATGTATTTATAATAGATTTCAAATCTAAATTATAAACAACTAAATAATACGAATTATTTTTAAAGTGCTACAACACAACATCCGTTTCATTCAAAGTTCTATTAAGTACCTACGTATTACGTAATAAACGCTAAAACTCAAAAATGCAAAATTCTAAAGTTCAACCGCTCAAGGACAAGTGTCACGCCAGCGTACCATTGAACGAATTTAAGTAAACTTTGTTGCAACGAGATAAGGTTACTAATGGTCGTAGTCGTCGCCCGTCAGTCCAGTCCGTTCGGGAGAAATCGGGTTTATTCGGCTTCTCCTTCGGTTCGCCCGCTCCGGCCCAGCCCGCTCGCGCGAGTCTCGCGCTATCGGTTCAGTTTCGTTCGCCCGGCCCGCTGTCGGCGAGCGGGCTCGAATGTTGCGGTTCGCTGCTCGTTATAGAATCGAGTTGGTTGAATAGCAAACCGGGTCGGTTCGATTTTAGCTTGACTCGGTTTGGACCGGGTTGACAAATCGAGTTGACACATCTCTACATGTTCATTATTTTCAACATTCACTGCTTCCCCTAAAACAATAATATGGTCGACATCTCTTTACAGTTGATCACAACAAACATTCTAAGTGTTGAAGTATTTTTGAAAATAGAACTTTAGAGTCTATGACGTATGTTTGTCTCGCTCTTAGGTTGTCACTTCTGTATAACGTTGACACCTGGAACAACGCTCCGTATTTACAGATTATGTGGTCAATAATAAAGTGTTCTAGTATAGTGCAACTTGTTTAAATCACAACACTAAGCAAGCAAGGAAGTAAAGTGGCCAGTTACTAACGATTTACCCTATTATTTAGCAGCCTTGCCTTTAGAAGTCATTAATGTTTCACTAATCAACGGTTTTACGTAAATTACTGGTCTTCTACTCTGATATCAAATGTATTGCGATTTTAACCATCATCATTTATTTAAGAGCTTGGCTCTTGTCGGTGGAGTGTCATTCTGTTCTATTCTCTGCTTTTTCCTTCAACTCTCTATAAGATTCAACTTCAATGTTTTCCTTTAGCTGCTCCATGTAAGCTCTCCGTGGTCTTCCTCTTTTTCTTCTTCCTTCTATCTTTCCCTCTATTATAACTTTAATGAAGTCATCGTGACGAAGAAGATGCGCGATTTTAATATCAAACCAAAAATTCTGGTCGTCGGTTTCTACATTGTTCCTTATTACTGACAAGTTCACATAATAAAAAATAACAAGAGGTACTGAAAAGCTGTGTATGCTACGATATGAGAAAGTACACTTATTCAACTCTTTCCAGCTGCCCGGACTGTGGCCATTCGTCACTCACTCTCCGTGGGACTGGGACTACTACTCAGAAGACGATGGTTTCTCCTCTCAGGCTCTTAATTTTAAAAGAATAGCTCAAACCAGAGGAAAGATGTTGGGAGGATGCTCGTCAATGGACCATCTTATTTATGAAAGGTTTGTATATCTATTTACTGTCATTCGGCACATTCGGCGGGTAAAGCACTACTACTTGCTCTGTAGTAGTGTTGTGTTCCTGGAGGTGAGCAAGGTGTGTGTTGAGACTTTGAGAGCGAGGGAATTTGTCCCTTCAGCTGTCAACACGGCGAATCCTCAAACATATCAAGGGTCGGCAACGCCCATGTTACTCCTTTGGAGTCGCATGCGTCTATAGGCTGCGGTTTCCGCTTACCATCAGGCGGGCCTTACACTTGTTTCCCACCGTCGTATAAAATAAAATAAAACAGCCAAGAGCGTGTCGGGCCACGCTCAGTGTAGGGTTCCGTAGTTTTTAGGGTTTTTAGGGTAGACAACGAACGACCAAAGACAACTAAGACAATTCGAGCACGACAAATTTTCGACGGCAGGGACCGAGCTAAAGAGAAAGTTAAAGTAACGTCGTATCGGGAGCTCAAAACGATGGCTGAGGGAAGAACAGAGTGGCGATTACTCCACCGATAAGAGCCCGGCTCTTAAATTTATGATGATGATGAGTGCTAACGGTTACTGAGATTATCCGCGGACGGACGGACAGACATGGCGAAACTATAATACAAATACAAAATACAAAATTATTTATTTACCAAAACAGCAAAACAATAGATACATTATCAGTGGCCCTCACACTAGGTTGTAGTGGGCAGATAATTGTAATCTAGGTTAAGACAGTCGGAATAAAACGCTTGAGTAAAAAGGACGTGTTCTCCCTTCGAACCTGACCCCCACCTATCCGCACATGGCGACCGTGACCGGGAGACGCGGCACGCCGGGTCTATACCGCGGCACCGCGCGCGTCAGCATTTTCAATATGCAATGGATTTATTAAATTATTAGCGCTCGGACTCTCGCGAAAACAGTGTTGTGCAATTAAATCTATCAATCAACTAATCAAGAACAATATTCACAAAATTAACAGTGACGAAATAAGTGCACACGCGAACATTTCTGTGAATATAAATAAAAAGCGGACTATATTGTCATCAAGGACATTTCGATTATAAGTTTGCAGTTAAACAGTTGGTTTATTCAGCGCGATGGGAAAATCGTATTCAAAACAAGAAGAAAAGGAAGTAATCATAACGCAAAATGCCGCTGGCTCAAACGAAGGCCAAGGGATAGCCGAACATGCGGAGCACTTGCACGTCAACAATGTGTTACTAACATCTATTTTAGTAATAATCGCAGTTGCTGTACTCATCTTCGCCTTCTACAAATATAAAAAGTGTCATCATAAATGGATTCAGAAGGAAATCCGTAGTGATATGGCAAGACGCATTCGAGTAAGACTTTCGGGACGGAGCCGCAAGCAGCCGGGCGAGGACGGCACCAGGACGACCGATGTTGGAGTTGACGAGCTGTAAGCCGTGAGTGGAAATGTGATACGTGAAAGTGCGCGGAAATACGTAACGTATAATTATGTACTAATTTTTACTTATTTCTTCTGTACGTATGGAACTAGAGCTAAGTAATGTTTTAAGTAAATTGATACAACTTCAAGTAGATTTACGTAAATTAGGCCCAACCAGACGTTCCCAAAATGTCGGGATCGGAAAAATAAATGAGGCAAAGAGTATATATGCTGCCTACTCGCATTATTTAGAGTTAGTTAAATCAGGTATAAGTGCAGCAGAAGTGTCCGAAGGATTCTCAGAATATATTTCCGATGTGTTATGCGATAAAATAGATAAGGTTTATAATAAAATATTAAGTTACACCGTTAGTGATACTACTGAAATCCGAAAACAAGCAACAATGGCGGAAAAATTTGACCTTAAAGAGGTCAGTTCCATGATTCCGTTGTATGATGGTAAAGAGGACACAACCGAACGAATTATTGAGGGTATAGAGATGATGGATAGCATGTTGAAAGAGGCAAGTAACAAGAAATTGTTGATTTCGTTTGTGCTAAAGACTAGACTGAACAAAAATGCAAAAATTAAATTAAGCCAGAACTACGACAGAGTGACAGAGTTAATCTCTGATATAAAAAAATATTTACTCCCAAAAAAATCAGCTAATTCCTTGTTACTGCAATTGAATAACATTACGCAAAGCAACTCAACAATTTCAGAATATGGAGACAAAATAGAGGAACTGTTTACGAATCTCACAATTACGCAGTCTGATAACAATGCACAGGCTTGCGAAATCCTGAGACCGATAAACGAAAATTTAGCAATAAAGAAATTCGCTGATGGTTTGCGTAACAGGAGGTTAGGAACTATAATTGCAGCCAGGAACTATAAGGAGCTCAAGGAGGCAGTGCAGGCGGCCCAGGACGAGGACAACAGCCAGCCCGCGCCCGTCGTGATGAATATGAGAGGAAATAGGAGAGGATTCCAGGTGAGTGGACGCGGATACAACAACCAGTATTACCGTGGACGGTGGAATAATCGTGGATAATCAGGTGGAATAATCAGCACTATCGTATGGGCAACTGGGTACCTAATAATTTTAACAGGTACAGGAGTAACAACTACCAGCAGTACAGGGGGCGACCAACGCGCGGTTATTCAGCAGGAAACCGCGGTCCAAGAGGCAATCACGGATACCAACAAAATATTTACACAGCCGTAGCAACAACGGAAGAAAATCAAGTAAGTGACGAACAACCCAACCTGTCACAATTTTTTCGTCCATAAAGTATTGACATGCGATGGTTTAGACTATGTAATCTTCCAAATACAAGGATAAAATGTGTCTTTTCTTATCGACACAGGAGCGACACTATCTCTGATCCATGTTGACAAAATTCCAAATAATGTCACATTACTAGAAAATAATACAGTTATCACAGGTGTAGGGGGTAACATCACTTGTAAGAACATAGCTTACTTATCACTAGAGAATTGTAACGAGAGATCATTCACACACAAGTTTCACGTTTTGCATGATATGCCGTGTCACGCGGACGGCATAATCGGGTTAGATTTCATGAGAACGTACGGTGCAAACATCGACTTGCATGCTAACTTGCTAACGTTGCATTTTAATAACCAAGCTTGTGTGGTGCAAATTCATAGAAATGGCGATAACGCTACTCATTTGTCTTTACCAGCGAGAACCGAATCTTTACATTTAATCAAAGTAAATACATTATTACCTACGCATAGAAATGAATATGTAGTAAGCGCAATGGAATTACGCCAGAATGTATTTTTGGCAGGAAGTATAGGAACAGTTAAAAATAATAGGATTCCGGTTAAAATATTAAATACCAACGATAAGGACATTCAATTACCAGTTTTCACGCCCGAGTTAACCTCAATTACAGATTATGACGTTTCTTATTTTCGAAAACATGAAAACGGGGTAACTAGAGCTACGCGATTATTAGAAACATTAAAGTTAACCCATTTGAGTCCAACTGAGAGGAAACTTATAGAATCGATATGTGTAAAATACGCTGACGTCTTTTACTTGGACGGTGACAAGTTAGGAACTACGAACATATTAAGTCAAAGTATTACTGTAAAGCCTAATACGAAACCAGTGTACGTGAAGCCTTACCGTTTACCGACAGCAATGAAACCAGAGATAAGTAGACAGATTAAAAATATGTTGGATGAAGATATTATAGAGCCCGCCAGCAGTGATTGGAATAGCCCGATCCTTTTAGTCCCAAAAAAATCCGACAACAACACAAAAAAATGGAGATTGGTCATAGATTATCGGAAAGTTAATAATGTAATTCAAGACGATAAATTCCCTCTTTCAAATATCGTAGAAATTCTGGACTCATTGTCAGGAGCAATCTATTTCAGCCATTTAGATTTACAACAATCATACTACCAAACAGCTTTAGACGAAGACAGTAGAAACATCACTTCTTTTTCAACAAGTCAAGGTCAATTCCGCATGAAACGCCTCCCCATGGGATTGAAGCTCAGTGCGAGCGCCTTTTCACGTGTTATGTCAATAGCCATGTCGGGACTATCATATGAAAAATGCTTTATCTACATGGACGACCTCGTGGTATTCGGTAGAAATAAAGATCAGCATAATAAAAATTTAACCGATGTATTGCAACGGTTACGAAAGGTAAACTTGAAGGTCAATCCTCAAAAATGTGAATTTCTCAAAACACAACTTTTATATTTAGGCCACATAGTGTCAGCCCAAGGAGTTTTGCCCGATCCTGAAAAAACTAGAGTATTAAAAGACTATCCAGCACCTACAACTATAGACGAGGTTAGACGTTTCGTCGCCTTTTGTAATTATTACAGGAAATTTATACCAGGTTTTGCCACAATTACTTTGCCATTGAATAGATTATGTCGGAAAAATGTTACTTTTAACTGGACAGACGAATGTAAACAGGCATTTATGTCTTTAAAAGAAAAATTAATATCCCCACCAATCCTGCAGTACCCTGACTTTTCAGATAGTAACGAATTTGTCCTTCAAACAGACGCCTCCGGGAAGGCCATCGGATCTGTTTTGTGCAACAAAGATTTGAGACCGATAGCATACGCAAGTAGAACCCTAAATAAAGCCGAATTAAATTACCCGACTATACACAAGGAGCTATTAGCCGTGACCTGGAGTGTAAAGCACTACAGACCTTATTTATTTGGTAAATATTTCACCATCATGACTGACCATAAACCATTATTATATCTTTTTAGTATGAAAGACCCATCCAGCCGTTTAATTAAATTCAGACTACAACTCGAAGAATACGATTACAAAGTTGTTTACATAAGGGGCAAAGATAACGTAGGCGCGGACGCATTGAGTAGGGTGACCATCACTTCGGACGAATTAAAAAATATAGAAAAACGAGTTTTAGTAATGACAAGGGCGCAAAGTAAAAGAGCATTACAACGAAATACGAGTTCCGGAAACGCTACGGATCTTAATATACCCATTGATGCGAGGCCTGATCAACCTCAAATTTCGGAAATATTAAGAAAACCCAACAATTCCGTTGAGTTAGATTTTATCTCGAGCCCGGATTTAGACAACTTACGAACGAAGAATAAAATTACAATGGAACATGAATGTTTTTCATACATAAAAGAAAAGTCAATTATATACATAAACCTTAGCTATATGTCGCACTATACGCGAGCCGATTTTGCGAATAAGTTAAGCGTGTTTTGTAAAAAAATAAATATTGAAGAAGTATGTATAATAAAGACACTAAATAACGCGTTATTTTTAAAGAATCTCAGTGAAGAGATAATGAGTAATAAAGAGTGGTCCGGACCACGCATAAACATTCTCAGCAATGTAAAAAGAATAATTGACAGAAAAGAAAAAACTATAATTTTGAACGATTACCATTTATTGCCAACGTGTGGACACGCCGGTATACGTCGAATGATAAACAATATTAAGAGAAAATACTACTGGCCCGAGCTGGAGCAGGAAGTTAGAAATTTCGTTAGAAAATGCAGTAAATGTCAGCATATGAAATATTCGCGGGAAAACAGAGAACCAATGCAAATAACATCCACAGCTACAGCGGCCTTGGAGAAGATATTCTTGGACGTAGTCGGACCTTTAGAGACCGATGTGGACGGATTTACCTACACCCTAACTATACAATGTGAACTTAGTAAGTATATTGAAGCATACCCATTACGTAACAAGGACACTGTCAGCGTGGCGCGAGCTTTAGTTAACAACTTCATATTAAGGTACGGTATACCCAAGGTCATCGCCACCGACAGAGGCACAGAGTTCACGTCGTCGACATTTCAAGAGGTATGTAAATTACTAAAAATCGAAAAATTACAATCGACGGCTTACCATCACCTATCACTCGGTGCCATTGAAAATATGCATAAACATCTTGGAGCATTTTTACGAATTTATTGTGACGAACACGCAGACACATGGAGCCACTGGCTACCATTCTGGTGTTTCGCTTACAATACCACTATACATAGTTCAACTAAATATTCACCATTCGAGCTCGTTTTCGGTAAAGAATGTCGAATACCTAGCAATTTAAGCGATACTTTGGATCCATTGTATAATCCAAACAACTACATGTTAGAGTTAAGATATAGATTACAGTTAGCGCATAAGGAAGCAAGAGAGCATTTGTTAAAAAGTAAGTTAGCAAATAAGAGCTTATATGACAGAAATGTTCTTCCATTTGTTTATAAGAAAGATGATTTAGTTTTAATTAAAAATGAAACGGGAAAAAAATTGAGCAAATTGTATAACGGCCCATTTAAAGTAGTAGAAGATCAAGGGCCAAATTGCAGAGCTGCAAGGTTTGAGGAATTTAAAATGAGGCGGTGCTTTTTTACAGCTGTTCTGTGAATATATAACTGGCGAACAGAAAGTGTCTGGGTTTCAGACAAAAGTTGAGCTGTCGGATATCGAAAGGGTTTCCGTGTCATTGTTTTTAGTACCGATCTTTGTGCTCTTTCTAACTCAAGCATCGTCGTTATGCCAGCTCCACCCCAAACCGAAATGCAGTATTCCAAAATAGACTTGCACATTGCGTTGTAGACTAGCTGAAGGACCCGTCTGTCAGCAGAGTTGCGTAGCAGACGCATAACAAAGATAAGTTTCCTTACGCGATGTGATAGGGAAGTGATGTGCGGTTTAAAAGAAAAGTTTTGGTCGATTTCTACTCCCAGGTATCGTATAGACTCTGTACGGTCAATCAGAGTCCATAAGTCTGATGGGTACGCATTTGTATTACATTTGATACCTAGTCTAGTGGCTACATCCGGAGCAGAAGCCTTTGTTTTATGGAAGCAAATGTATTTTGTTTTCTTTAGGTTGAGGGAGAGAAGATTGCTATCTAGCCATTGCTTGATTTTATTCATGCCTGTTTCAGCTTTTTCCATAGCATCAGACCAGGTCTTACCGTAGAAGAGGGCAGCAGTGTCATCTGCGTAACATAAAAGATCGGTATCAGGAGTACCAGCACTGAATACATCATTAATGTACAGAATAAACAGCCTTGGACCTAAGACGCTTCCTTGCGGCACCCCGAAACGAATTGGACTTTCTATGCTTGTGCAGTCACCGATTTTGACACTTTGAAACCTTCCAGTGAGGTAGCTCCGAAACCATTGAAGCGGAAGCCCTCGAATACCGTAGTGTTCCAACTTTTTCAAAAGCAAGGGCACAGAAACGGTATCGAAGGCCTTAGCGAGATCTAAAAATACTCCCACACATCTCTGGCCATTGTCAAGTGCTGTAGTAGTCCTTCTGGTTAGATAGTCAACTGCCTCTTCTGTTGATTTTCGTCGTCGAAACCCGTACTGGAAATCTGAGAGCAGTGCGAACCGTTCTAGGTAGTTGCACAAGCGGTCGTTGACTATTCTTTCCAGCAATTTAGAAAAAATTGGCAAGAGGGATATCGGCCTGTAGTTTTCAGGTGTGTCTTTTTTGCCGCTTTTGTGTATGGGGATAACGACAGCCCTCTTCCATATAGCAGGGAAAACTCCAGACATGAGGCTTAAATTAAATAAATGCGCTAGGGGGGTGACGATAGCTCCTTTAATCGCTTTGAGCAAGGATGGCCTTAAACCGTCAAAACTTGGAGCGCTTTGATCCTTTAACTGAGTGATCAGTTTGAGCACTTCACGTTCATCAGTGGGTTGTAGAAATAGTGTGTGTTGTGTTGGATCCGACAGTTTGAGGTTTTGAGAAAGAGTTAGCTCAGTCTTATTCATACTCGAGAGAAGCTTATCAGCCAGATCTGTACCAATGTTGGTAAAGTAGTCATTACAGTGATCGACCGATTCTTGGGGAGTTGATTTATTTTTGATTAATTCAGTTGATTTGGGGGTGCTATTTGTGCACTCTGCGATGCTTTTAATTTAATTAAATATTAAATATCTTTATTCATAGACCAACTTAGATCAATCAGTGTTAGTAATACTTATAGGTAATCATATACTACGGTTAGTAACAGCCGATTTTATTACATTATATTATTATTATTATGATCATCGAATTGTTCGTATTATAGTTACAATTTAATAATAGGTACCTATATATTCCTACGCACATGAATCAGGCAGCAGTTGTTTAGGTAGGTGCCGTCCACCCTGTCTGCAATCATGCTCAGGATGCTGTTGGAGCTAGCCCGGACCCTGCGCACCAGGGAGGTTGCTCGCTTGCGCATAGTGGTGTAGAAGCAGTCTACCCGCGCTTCCGCGAACATCCCTGATGCGCTACAGAACCTAGGCAGCCCCATCAGCATCCTGTACGCATTATTATATTGAACGCGCAGAGCGTTGTACCGTTTACGTGTATAGTCTGCCCACAGACTGCAGGTGTAGAAGCACGTACAATAGGCTCTAAAAAGACTGAGCTTTACCTCCGTCGAGCAGTGAGCAAATCTGCGGGCTATCATATTCGCTCTGACGGACAACGCTCTGCGCTCGCGCTCAATGTCGTCGTCGTCTTTTAGGTCCGCTGTCACCACATGACCTAGATATTTAAATTTATCGACAACATTCAGAGAATGGCCATTCAGTTTAACGGGTGGAAACAGCGGTGGGCATTTACCCTTAACCCTAAAGACGACACACTCACTTTTCTTAATATTATAAATAAGCCCATGGCTCGCTGCGTATCGCTCGCAAATAGAGATGAGCTTGGAAAGCCCACACGCTGAGGCGCTCAGCAACACCATGTCGTCAGCGTAGCTTAAATTATTAACGCTCACTCCATCTATATGGCAGCCGACACGAGTGTTACTGAGCTCCTCTATAAGCGCATTCATATATAGATTGAATAGCTTAGGCGAGGTCAACCCGCCCTGCCTCACTCCGCACTCAAGTCCATACGGCTGTGAATATGTATCCGCCCATCTGACTACATTTACCTGGTTATGGTACCAATATTTAAAAATACTACTGATCTCGGCTGGCATATCCAAACTCTCTAGCTTTTGCCACAAGATGTTATAATTAACCAGGTCAAATGCTTTAGACAGGTCTAGAAAACACGCATAAATGGCCGTTCGCCTGTCCGTATAGTACTTAACTGTCTGCTTTAGCGCCAAAATAGCACTTTCGGTCGAAAGACCTGGTTTAAAACCAAACTGATTATCGTGTAAAGTTAAGTATTTGTCTAAATGTCGGTTCAGCAGACAGTCAAGCACTTTAGCGACTATTGTAGCAAGAGAAATAGGCCTATAGTTGCATTTATCACTGACGTCACCAGTTTTATTTTTCACAATTGGGACCACTATAGTTTTCATCATGTCTGCAGGCAAGTATGAGTGTTGTACACAAAAAGTATACAACATCGCAAGCACTCTATTTAGATGATGACCAGCATGATGCAGATGCTCCACACTGAGGCCATCGTGACCGGGAGACTTCCCTCGCGTTATCGAATTTATAGCGTTCTTGACATCTTTCGCTGTAAACCGAGTGGAACACATCTCCCGCCCCATCAAGCCGCAGTCCGCAGCATCCGCCGCCCTCGATGGTCCCAAAGGTGACTTGACCGCAAAATGATCTCTAAATAGCTCTGCTATAGACCCAATGTCGCTCACTCCATCGACGCTCACGGGCAGGCTTGTTTTACCGTTAAGCCGATTCGTAGACTTCCAAAACTGGCGTAAATCTCGTTTAGAGTGGTGTTTCGCAATGATGTCCAATTTTAACTGCTCTTCGTGCTTCTGGCACCATTTTAAACGAGACTTGAACACCTGACACACCATGACTTTCCAGAGACCTTTGGGGTTATTTTTATTGTTTTCTAGTTCTCTGCTTTCGTAAGCAGTTTTCAATTTGTGCTGAATTCCGTTGAGGAAATTTCGATACCTTTTGTATACTAGTTTACGCATAGGGTCATCGGGGTAGTTCCTCACCTCCAGGTGTAAGTATAACTATAAGGGTTAGGTTAGGTTAGGTTAGATAGGCGACTACGGAACCCTAAAAACCACGAATGAGTTCTTCCAGCCATCTTCGGGCAGGCAGGTACTCAGAAAATATTCATAAAAAATCCTTATTTTTTACCCGACTACCCGAAGGAGAGGAGGGTTATGTTTTTCGAGCGCATGTATGTATGGATGTATGTATTTTTGTGTTGGCACGCCCTGCAGCCTAAACCGTTTGACGGATTTCGACATATGAGGTGTCGTTGGATTCCTCTTAGTCGTGGGAGTGACATAGGCTATAAAATTTAAAAAAACAGTTGGGTTTTTTGAAAAATATTTCGAATTCACTTGTTTAGAAGTCGGTTCAATAAGAGATTTAATTGCAATAAATTGACCTACTAAATAATTGAATTTAAACATACCGTACGATATTGGGCTTTAGAACGAATCTCTCTTAAAATGTGCGCTCAAATCGACGCACATAGAAAACTGGCACAACCTCTTTTGCGAGGGAACTGCGTGATGTTCCCTGTCACCTGCGAGTGGCCATAGTCTGATTCCGAATGAAAACGCCGGCCGGCTCGGATCGCTGTCAAAACTCAAAACTGAAAATGTGAAAATATGAAAGTGGTGCATTGTATCTGGAAACAGAAAGCCTATGGATAAATATGTAAGTGAGACCCTTTTTCTTTCGCCCAATACTTTAGCTTGTCGTAGTTCAAACATTTTGGTCCTTCGAACCGGATTTCTCAGTTTGTGAACCAGATACTCATTCACTCATATTTCAATTACACATTAACACAGTTTTAAAACAGTTTTTCATACACAAAGCTTTATTTCTTATGTAAAGATTGTGTAATTTACGAATTTCAATTCATTTTGCATACGCGTCGTTGCCGTTCGTTTCAAGCATTTTCAAGCCAAAATGGCCGACGCGGAATTGCTAAATCAACTTTTGAATAAAAAGGAGATGTGTTTTTTACGTGTTCAAACACTATTCGAATTATCCAAAGTTGTTGTGACTGATTCAAGTCGATTAACAGAATTCAATTTACGTCTCAAGGACATTCACTCAATCCGGGAACTTTTCGAGAAAACTGTTTTCGAAATACATAGTTTACGTAAGAAAGAAACCCCTAGGATTGAACCTAATTATCAAGAAATTCAAACGTTTGATGACTTTATTATCGAATTTTAGGTGTCGCGGCAATTTCAAATGAAACGTGGCAGTCGTGCGAGAGCGGCAGCTTGCCCCCGACCGACGGTAGCCTTTGTGGGCCCGGACATACCAACAATGATTCGCGTTCAGTCCGAGCGCGTTTACCTAAACTCGAGCTATTCCACTTTGACAGTAAACTGGAAAACTGGCAAACTTTTCATGACACGTTCACTAGTCTGATACATAAGAATGACGGCATCAGTAATGTTGAGAAGTTCTATTATCTCCTATCAGCCGTCAGCGGTCCTGCGCTCACTGTCGTCAAGGGCATGCCAGTTACATCCGATAACTATCCGATAGTTTGGGCATTGCTAGTCAAAAGGTTCGAAAACAAACGCGCCCTAGTAACCAGTTATTTAGATCGGCTATTTCAATTCAAACCATTGTTCGTAGAGTCGGCCTCGGGTTTAAATACATTCTTACAAACGTATCAAGAATGTGTCAAAGCGTTGAAACATTTAAATATCGACAATTTGTCTAGTTTCATATTGTTTTATATGGGACTTCGTAATTTAGATGCGGTTACTAGGCGGGAGTTCGAACAATCCGTCGAACAAACGCAAATACCAACTTACGAACAGCTGATTGCCTTCGTTGAGAAACAAGCGCGCGTTTTGGAAATGTCGGAAGTAAAAATTAGTGCTCAGAAGAATCAGTTTTCACCGCGAGCTGTTTCTAACGTGGTAACAAAACCGAATGTGTGGCGTCCGAATAATAATAATAACTATTACACCGGCGCAAATAAACAGTCACCGAAGCCGTATCTGTCAGCTGTTAGTAAGACGGGTCATGAGAGGTCAATTCAGTGCTTATTTTGCGATAAACCGCATTCGACCTACCGGTGTTTCGAATTTTTAGATCTTACGCCCTCACAGCGTCTTGACAAGGTGAAACAGCTTCAATTATGCGAAAATTGCTTACGTCAGCATCCGCTGTCAGAGTGTACTTCAAAGATTCGTTGTATTTTATGCAAACAACCGCACCATCATAGCTTGCACTTAGATACAGTGTCAAGTGCTCAAAGCGTTAGCGATCAAAATCCTAAAGTTCAGGTCAAAGGTCAAGGTCAACCTCCCAATGTCGGTTTGACTTGTTCATCAAATTCAACTGTCTTGTTGGGCACTGCAATGGTGCACGTCGCAGATCGTTGGGGAACTTACCACGCCGTGCGTGCAGTCGTTGACAGTGAGGCGATGTCTGGGTACATCACTAATGAGTGTGCTCAGCGCCTAGGTCTATCGCGACGCAAGTGTCCGTTTGAGCCCATGGGCCTGGGAGGTGCGCCAGTGCATGATTTCGGATTGGTTACATGTTCAATTAAACCACGAAATTCATCTGGTCCAGTTCTGACTACCGAGACCGAGACCGTAGTTGTAGGCAATATAACCGGCAATTTACCTACAATTACACTTTCCAAGAAAATAGTCAATAATTTCAAAGATCTCGAGTTAGCAGACCCGAATTATTTCTCGGCTGCTCCCGTTGAGTTGTTTTTGGCGGGTGATTTATTTCCCTATACATACAACGGACAAAACATACTACCGCGTGAACCGGGTTTGCCCGTCGCGATGAATTCGATATTTGGGTATGTCATAGCTGGCCAGACAGTGCTGGATAGCGATAGCGAATCGAACAAACCGTCGTTTGGCTTGTTCTCGGCTACCAGCAGTATCGATAAAATTATGAACTCGTTTTGGGAGATTGAAAACGTGCCGTGTGACGTGCCTAAGAACCCAGAAGACTTGTATGTCGAACAACTGTTTCAAAAAGAACATAGTCGAGATAGCACGGGTCGTTATACGGTGACGTACCCATTCAAACCTAACTTTGAGTTGGGCGATTCAAGTCAACAAGCGTTACGACGTTTCACTAATTTAGAAACGAAGTTGAACCGTATGCCGGAACTTAAGGCTGAGTACGGCAAATTTATGTCCGAATATGAGGACTTAGGTCATATGACCTGTTTAGGTGATTTAGGGTCTGTGGATTCGAAGTATATTATTCCACATTTTTGCATTTTGCGACCTTCAAGTACAACGACGAAATTACGCGTCGTTTTTGACTCGTCTTGCCAAACGTCAAACGGCAATTCCCTAAATTCGGTTGTTTACGCTGGGCCTAAGTTACAAACGGACATAAACGAAATTTTGACCAACTTTCGTCTTCATGAAGTTTGCATGTCTAGTGACATTTGCAAAATGTTTCGCATGACCTTGATTGCTGAAGCTCAACGCAAATATCAACACATATTGTGGCGGTTCTCTCAACATCAACCGATAAAAGTCTACTCGCTAAATACCATTACATATGGAGTCGCCACCAGCCCTTATCTAGCGATTAGAGTCCTGCACCAGCTAGCAGACGACGACGCTGAGAAGTATCCTTTAGCGAGCAAGGTTCTAAAAAAGGGATTCTTCGTCGACGATCTTCTGTGGTCTGTGGGTACTTTCGAAGAGGCAGCTCAGCTTCAAGATGAGCTATTGGCATTACTGGAAGGAGGAGGTTTCATTCTGCGCAAATGGGTAAGCAACTGTCCCCAGCTACTGGAACGTGTGCCTGCTGATTATCGCGAGACGCCGGTAGCATTCAAGGAAGAAAAGGACCTGTCATTGAAAGTTCTAGGTCTTCAGTGGCGGCCGGCGGAGGACTCGTTCTCATTTGCGACCAATGTACTACCACCTTCACAGGCGATCACTAAGCGCAATGTTTTGTCTCAGTTAGGTCGTCAGTTCGATCCTCTAGGTTTCGTAGCCCCTTGCATCTTCTACGCGAAATGCTTCATGCAGAGGCTGTGGCTCCATAAGCTCGGTTGGGATGAGAGGCTTCCCCAGGAGCTGGAGAAGGACTGGCTCGACTACGTGTCTGAAATTCCATTGTTGTCAAAGTTTAGGCATGATCGACAGGTTACTGTCAAAAATCACAAATACTATCAGCTCTTATGCTTCTGTGATGCTTCTACAAAAGGAATAGCTGCAGTAATTTACTTGCGTACTTTCAACGAGCAAGGTGAAATTAAGGTCAGCCTTGTTATTGCCAAGTCCAAGGTAGCACCCTTAAAAAATGTGTCCGTACCTCGTCTTGAGTTGATGTCAGCGCATTTATTAGCCAAACTTGTCAAGTACGCCAAGTCTGTGTTACTTCAGCGGATATCTGTTAATGACATTTTCCTGTTCACGGACTCTTCAGTCGTGCTGAACTGGCTGAATACACCCAGCTACACCTTAAAAACATTTGTAGCTACGCGTGTTTCTAAAATCCTAGAAACCGTGTCTAGCGAATATTGGTTTCATGTGAGTGGGGCCTTCAATCCTGCTGACGTGTGCTCTCGAGGGGCGCTGCCCTCCGCGCTGCTGGCTAAGCCGGAGTGGTTAACGGGCCCAAACTGGCTTTACACGCCACAAGAGAACTGGCCTATTCGATCAATTGATCAATTTAAAGCGGATAGTGTACCAGAATTGAAGGTTAGCGGCTTGTCAGGTGAGATTGTTCAGACACTCGTGTCTAACAATGATAATACTGAATCAAATTTCCTCTCTGAATTGACTGAAAGGTTTTCAAGTTTTGTGAGGCTACAAAACGTTGTAGCACGATTCTTTCAGTTTATCAATAATTGCAAATCGATTAAATCAAAACGTAACTTGGGTCCGCCGCGTCTGTCTGACCTAAAGAAAGCGCACGATGCTATTATCAAATCTGTTCAAAAACAATACTTCTCGTCTGACATCGGTGCACTTGCCAAGGGTAAGACTTGCAGTCTATCGTTCAAAAAACTGACACCCTTTCTGGACCCCCTCGGTTTCCTCAGGGTGGGGGGTAGACTGTCGCTTTCGGATCTGCCATATCAAGTTAAGCACCCATTGTTGCTTCCTAAAAACGGGAATTTCACTAAAATTCTAATAGACTATTATCACAAAATGTATCTACATGTAGGCCCCCGAACGCTTCATAGTCTATTAAGTCAAAAATATTGGAATGTTGCAGCAAGGCGAGTAATAAGATCGCGATTCTCTGATCTGGGGTAGATTCCCGGTGGGGGGTTTATGTACGATATTGGGCTTTAGAACGAATCTCTCTTAAAATGTGCGCTCAAATCGACGCACATAGAAAACTGGCACAACCTCTTTTGCGAGGGAACTGCGTGATGTTCCCTGTCACCTGCGAGTGGCCATAGTCTGTTTCCGAATGAAAACGCCGGCCGGCTCGGATCGCTGTCAAAACTCAAAACTGAAAATGTGAAAATACGAAAGTGGTGCATTGTATCTGGAAACAGAAAGCCTATGGATAAATATTTAAGTGAGACCCTTTTTCTTTCGCCCAATACTTTAGCTTGTCGTAGTTCAAACACATACTTTTATTTATCCCTTTCTTCTGGAATCTGGAGCTGTTTTTTTAAAAATAAGTTAATAAATTTAATAATAGTGTAATTAATAAAATAGCGAGTGTGTTTTTTTAATTTTAGTTGGTTCGAGTCCCGGGTGAGGCAAGCGATTTTTCGAAAATCTTTGAATACAGTTTTGTTTCTTTTTAAAAATAAAGGAATGTCTCCTCTAAGTAAAATGAGCCAACTTAAGGATTTAAGGTAGTTTCCCTCCAGGGCCCGACTTATTTTTCCACACTGTATATGTAACTGTATAGTCTGTCTTATAGTTAAGTGGTTTATATTCTGTTTTTCTGTTTTCACCTACTCAAATCATATATTTTTTTGCATCGTCTCCACCACCCAAAGATTGTCTGGAAGGAATCGCTTTTAGCGATAAGAGAGCCTGTTTTCTACCATTGTTTATGTTTAATTTTCCTCTATTTTTCTTTTATCTACTATTTCTGGTGAGCAATAAAGAATATTAATTTGTATTTGTAATAATATTCTTTTTAAACACATTTTTCTTAAATTTTATAGGGGTTCAAAAGCTGACTTCGAGGATTGGGTAGAAGCTGGAGGCGACGAAGGTTGGGGGTGGGACAATGTGCTGAAATACTACATAAAAGCGGAAAACATGCTAGATGAAACACTTCGCTATGGACCCACACCTGAATTCCACGGAAGAAATGGACCATTAAGTATCAAAAACCAAACTGTTAACAGTGTGTTCTTAGAGAAGAACAGAATTATTCTGGAAGCATATGAAGATATTGGTATGAAAACCGTTAAAGATTATCTGACGGGTAATCCATATGGAAATTACGAAATACAGTGGAAAATCACTAAAGATTCAAAAAGAGCTAGCACTGCAATAGAGTATTTGATCCCTATTGGAAATCGAAAAAATTTCTTTTTACTTAAAAATACTTTAGGTACTGCAATCATATTTAACGATAATAAAGAGGCAGTAGGAGTGAAAGTGAGAACTCAAGGCGTCGAAATAAGAGTTTACGCAGACGTAGAAGTGATCGTTTCTGCCGGAGCGATCAACTCTCCGCAGTTGCTTATGGCATCTGGAATTGGCCCTAAAGAACACCTGGACAGTCTAGGTATAGAGGTTGTTGCAGATTTACCTGTCGGCCAGGGAATGAAAGATCAATTGGTAGTTCCACTTGTCATAAATGGGAAGCAAAATATTGCGTCAGCGGTAGACACTGTCTTGTCGCTAACTGACTTGACAGCAATGCCTTTACCTATTGTTGCCGGTTCGTTGACCGTGGGCAAAAACCATCAAACCGTTCAACATGCGAGCGCCTTATTTGGTGCATTATCACCCCTGTTTTTGTATGTCCTTCTCATTAACTTTAACTGGAATATACCCGTTTCTTTGACTTACTTGCTTAACGAGCCTACAAGGGAAAAACTCGTGATTTTAATATTCCTCGGCCATCAAAAGTCGTCTGGTTCAGTGACGTTACGAAGTGCCGATGTTAAAGTTCCACCAATTATTCAGACAGGATATTTTACCGATCCTGAAGATTTAGACACTCTATCGGCAGCGGCGCAGAGACTAGTCCAAGTGCAAGATTCTAAACATTTTTCGGAAGGCGGTTTCATCAAACCTCCCCTGACAGACTGTGATGCTTATGAATTCCCAAGTGAAAACTATTGGCAGTGCTATGTGAGGGTTCTTGCTACGACTGGATTCCACCCGAGTTCCACTTGTGCGATGGGCAAGGTTGTTGGCAGTGACTTGAAAGTGAGACATGTGTCAAAGCTCCGCGTGGTAGATGACAGTGCGATGCCGTCGTTGCCGACCGCCAAGACTGGCGCTGTGACCATCATGATGGCTGAAAGAGCAGCAGACCTTATCAAAGCACACCACCGCAAGCCTGAGGGAAGGAATTAACCACATCCCTCGTGATTCTAATTATTATTAAAAAAAATACCTTCCTGGCGTTACGGAAATCATTTGGATCATGATTTGATGTAAATGATTGATACCTTAACGCCCTATAGTTGCCAACTATTGCTATGAATTAAGATTAAATGAAGATAACCGAATAAAAAAAGCATTGATTTTATCACATAATGATTTTTTCTAATACCTTCTCCCTCTAAGTAATAAAAACAATAATAATATTTGGGGGCAATCTTACACAAATCGACCTAGTCCCAAACTAAGCAAAGCTTGTACTATGGGTACTAGACGACGATAGACATAGGTACGTATATAGACAAATAAATACTTAACACATTGGACACCGCGTACCCGACTCTCGGGCACTCGTAAACTTTACTCAGATGCCGGCATACCCGAGAGTCGAGCACGAGCTATAAACCCTCACGCGACGCCAATTCTGTCGGTTTCTGGGGTATTGTTCGGAATTTTGCCTGGTTGCGAAAGTGTTAAATACATAGAAAACATCCATAACTCAGGAACAAATATTCATGTTCATCACAGAAATAAATGCCCTTACCCAGTGGCGGTACTGCCATACAAGCCCAAAAGCCGGGCTTGCCTTTCAAAACTCATTATCGATCAAAAATCAAAGGTAATGAGAGCACGAACTATTTCCATTCGCACTGTTTCGCGCTCTCATTGCATTTTTCAAATTTATTACCTACATCGTGGTACAAAATTCGACCGCGCACCGCCGCGGCGCAGTTGGCTGGCAGCACTATCGCTGTGACGACGAGATGACGACAATCGCTTGAGACAGGCACACGGCTAGTCATCTCACTCGCACGCGTTGGCTTGCAAGCGGGCTTCTATTCTAGCTATCTATGTCTCTTTCTTACCCATGAAGACTTCCTAATAATGAGACATAAGTGTTTATAGGTTCATATAGCAAATAGTACGAGATTTTAAGCCCTGCATGCCTATGAAGTTGTACACAAGTCTAGTAAAATGCGAAATTCGCGCGTGAGCCTTGATGAGTGTGATGACGGCCTACTTGTAGTTTCAAGTTTCAATTTTAATTACTTTTGTTTGTTTGTTGTTTATTTAAGCGATCAGTTTGTTATTTATTTTAGCAGTCATTAAGTATTTTGTTTGCTGTGTTGCTGTTTAATCGGATTTACAATGGAGGAAGTAGTTCCTTGTGATTGTGATAATTTAAAGTGTGTGCAAGTTTTGCTTGGCGAGGGAAAGGTAAACTCTTTAAACTTTGCTCAGACAGAAGAAACAACTTATTTGTTCGCCAGGTTTTGTCGCCTGATTTGTGTATTTCTCAGAGTAGTCAATCCGTAAATCGCATAAAATACAGTTTAATAAATCAAGGTACAAAACTCATTGGTAAAATTATATATAGTAGTAGCATGCCTTCAGTGTGTTTTGGTGAGCTCGTCCTCGCTAGCAAGTGCATATGCAACTGAAGATTGATCAATAATGAGGCAAGAAGATGGATTTATCCACAATGACCGTAAAAACTACAAAAACATATGTCTCGGCTTGCCCTATTCCGAAACAATAGGCACGCCACTGCCCTTACCGGGATTCGAACCCAGGGCCTCTTGCTTCTCAGGCAGGGTCACTACCAACTAGGCTAAGGCGGTCGTCAAAGTATAGCCCAATTTCCCTAGTGACGACTTTTTCTATGGTGGTGAGAAATGTAGAGTGTTTTTTTCTAGACCTTGAAAGGCTTATGAAAGTATCAATTCCAATATTGTTAGCGAGGTTGCAAAACATGGGAATGCGAGGAACACCCCCCTCGCATGGTGTCAAAGCTACCTTAATATAATAATAATACTCAAACCATTTATTTCAGACTCATAGAATCCATATTACAGGCAGGGTATTATTATTAAATTAAATTAAATTCCGATCAACACTGTAACGAGCAGCCAAACTCTAAATTATTTTACCCTCCCCGTCACAATGTCAACCCAGTGCCTAAGTCCATACGTCCTTCCAACACCATCAGGATGCTGCTCTCACTTCGTCTCTCTCTTCGCAGCAGCAAGGCGACCCTCTTGCGTGTGAAGGGTTTTGACGCTTTGTGTCAGATTGACAAAATGTCAGATTCACAGTTTCCCAGATCCGCATACTGCCAGATTCGTATTATGCTAGATTCCTAAATTAGCAGTATGCCAGATTTGCACATTGCCAGATTCTCAAAATGACAGATTCGCAGAATACCAGATTCGTAGAATGCCAGATTCGCCGTATGCCAGATTCGCAGAATGTCAGATACGCAGAGTGCCAGATTCGCCAGAACCGAACGATTTTTACTACCTAACTTATACGATTACTTACATAATATACAGGGTGGAAAGTTGAGATAGGGCAGTAAGGGCAGCTACTAGAATTTTTGCTGCTACGCGAAAATGCTCTTAGGAGACATTTACTAACTTTTAATGTGATGACAATCGACATTCACAAATTTTTCACAAAATGTACAGTTAGCGAGAAAATCGACAGATTTGACAAACAAAAATGCCGATCTATTCCATTTCTATCAAGGATTAAAATACCATTTAAGATTAACTACCGTTAGAGTTCTAGACCACCCTCAAATCAGAGAAAACTTTTTTCCATACAGTAGCTTTACCAGGAGTCACTATCCAAAACACTCATGAGAAAACCATCTTTTTAGAGCTATATAGAATCGTCTTGCTAGAAACTTATTTATGCCAGAAAATATCCAGCAAGTCCGCTTAATTAACAATACAAATACACATAATAAGCGTTTCTTTTGTCTTTTCCATATGTATTATGGTATCCGCAAATCCAAGTGGCGAGTCAGGTCATAAATCATTGGATCATTGTATCTCTTTCGCACCTGCACTGTCTTATGGAGCGGGCCGGGCAACAAAAGTACTGACTTTTATTGCCAGACTCGCCACTTTATTTTGCGCAGACTATAGTGTGTATCTGCTGTCACGATTAAATGACTGAAGTTGAATTTGAACATCATAGTAGGCTTAGGTACTTTTTTATGTTAAGAGCTACGGTAGCCTAGTGGTTCAGACATGCGGCTGTCAAGCGGCGGTCGTGGGTTCGAATCCCGGCTCGCACCAATGAGTTTTTCGGCACTTATGTATGGAATACTTGCCGTTAGCTTTTCGGCGAACGAAAACATCGTGAGGAAACCGGTGTAATCCCAATAAGGTCTAGTTTTCCCTCTGGGTTGGAAGGTCAGATGGCAGTCACTTTCATAAAACTAGTGCCTTTGCCAAATCTTGGGATTAGGTGTCAAAGCGGACCCCGGGCTCCTTTAGGGGCATTACCGGGAATAAAGCTAGGAGGATGATGAGTAGGCTTACCTTCAACCCGGGAGTGTCACAATCGGGCTCCACCTTGAGAGCCATAGAGAACATGTCCTTATTCTGGTGTCGTTCTTTGACGATGACTCCCTTGCCGGACGGATAGATGGTGCTCTTCAGGTGAGACGGTAGCGTCTTGCCGTATAATCTAAGGCCTGGCTTTTCGGATGGGATTGTGAGGAGAGCTGGAAAAAAGTAATATCGATATGAAATAAATATTAACGATTTAGAAAACTTATGTCTGGGAAATACAATTCAAATCTGCTTTTGCTCATCCAAATGTGATTTGGTTTGTTTTAGGTTTATTTACAAGTAGTTTCTAGTCTGAAAGGTTGTCTGGAGAGTTGTCCAATACGAAAATTATTATTACTCCAAAAGAAAGAAGGCAAAAAAATATGCCTAGTGACGAGAATCCCATTCAGATATCTCAAAGAATTACTAAGCTACAACCGTTTTAACATGCTTGGTAGAGAGAGAAAACGCAAACAGTATGTGACGTCACAAAACGCGAGACTGCCGCGTCACGCGACGAGCGCTCGGCCGGCCGCGTCGACGTCGGCGTCGAACAAGATGGGGCGCGGCACGTTGCCGTCTATTAGTGACGTCACAATCTACAAGTGTCATCGTTTCATATGAAGTTGCGTTTTTAGAAAAAAGGGGCAGAACATACCCCTTCTTAAAACTAACTTCGCGATTATGTAACCTCTTACTCCTGCTTTTTCTCCAGTTTCTCCTTTTTCGAGAAAATCTGTCACTATTGATTATTTTTTATTAAGTTTCTACACCCCTATTGTCATAAAATAGGGCTTACCGTAAGAAATGAGTTCTAAGCTCGCTTCTTCGCCAATAGCACCTAAATAAGTATAGATATTTTGTCTAGCAGCGGTCACTGGGTCACATTTCCAATATATCATATAATCGCCTGTGGAGTTCTTCGGGTATTATCATTATCATCATCATATCAGCCGAAAGACGTCCACTGCTGGACATAGGCCTTCCCAAAAACTGCCAAAGTGACCGGTCCTGCGCCACCCACATCCAGCGGACTCCCGCAACCTTTACCAGGTCATCAGTCCACCTTGTGGCCTACCCACGCCGCGTCTTCCGGTACGTGGTCGCCACTCGAGAACCTTTCCGTCCCAACGGCCATCGGTTCAACGTGCTATGTGCCCCGCCCACTGCCACTTAAGTTTAGCGATTCGGAGGGCTATATCGGTTACCTCGGTTCTGCTGCGGATAGCCTCATTTCTGATGCGATCACGCAGAGAAACTCCCAACATAGCCCTCTCCATAGCCATTTGGGTGACAAACCCAATATACCCGTGTACAATAATGAACCTTCTTACCTTCGTGATAAAGCGTAACTTTGCCTGCGCGCATACACAACTGCGCGGTCTTGGGCCGTCCATTGAGTCCGCTCACTTCGCACATGGTCAGATTGTGAGCTTCCAGCACCATCTCACCCATTTGCCCGGGCACTACTCGTTTGTTTGCATCCTAAACAAAAGTCGTTTGAAATAAATACAACTTAAAATTGGAGAAAAACTCCCGACATTTTCATTTCAAACTCCAATGTCTCAAAAATAGCTGAACAGATTTTCATGAAACATGGCTAAGAACACTTGGGATAAAAATATCTATGACACGAAAAAAACCGCATTCAAATTGGTCCATCCGTTAGGGAGCTAAGATACCACAGACAGATACACAGACAGACACCTTAAACTTGTAACTTTTTGCGTCGGGGGTTAAAAATAAGTTTCTTTTACGTGTCGTGGCATACACGGTTCGAATGAACTGTGGTCAAAGTAAAATTGCCTGGACCAGTTAAATCATGATTTTAAAAGAATAAGAATAAGAAAGAAGAATAAGAAAATTTTATTCACTCAAAAAACCCTTGTTTTACAAAAATATTCTTCTGCCAAACTGCATGACAGTTTGTTGGCAGAGGGACTCCCTTACAAACAATAGATGGGTAGGCTTAGCTATTGAGTAGAGTATTTTAATTTTATAATTTTGTTTTCTAGTGGTAGGTACAGCTCACGTGATCACTTTACTTAAGACTAGATTTCCAGTTTAGATTTTGTTTTTTCTAAGAAAAACTCCTTCACTCTAACCTTAAACATTCTAAATGTGTTACATTCTCTTATATCATACGGTATATTATTATATATTTTGGGGACCAAGTACTTCCTACTTCTCTTCCCATTATAATTATTACCACACGCCGGCACCTCCAGCATTTTTTTACTAATTTTTCTTGTTAATTTTGTGTGATTGATATTGATGGAGGAAACGGGAGGGAGGAGGAAAATCATATGGCTCACAATTTAAAAAGACGGCTTCGCTGCTTATGCTCCAAAATGAGACTTTCCGTGACTGTGTAAGTTTTACCGACCTAGCTTGTATACGCCAAGTAACCAGGCCCCTATTTCACCAACTTGACGATTGTCACCTGACACTGACAATACGCCATACATTGCTTGTTCTAGAAGTTAAGGTGCAAGGTTACTTGTGGAACCTGCAATGTATGGAGAATTGTCATTGTCAGGTGACAATTGACAAATTGGTGAAATAGGGGCCAGAGTGTAACGTACGATATGTACAGTCACGTCTATAAACATGTACACGTTTAGGGACGTATGTCAATGGAATAACGTTGAAAATCGTATGTATGTTTGTTAAAGATTGCAATTAACCAATTATCGCCTAGCAACATTATCGGTCTAAGATTTTTTAAAAGTAAAAAAAATAGATATATTGTCTATGCAATGACCAGTCGAATTTGAGTTGTTTAGTAGCAGCCAAAGTTGTCGTGTCGTTTTCGATTGGCTTGCTCTGAATTATTCCGTAAAACAACTGATTGTCGCGTCGCAGTTGCAAATAACATAATTTTAATATATAAACCGAGTGTGGAAGCAGGACACAACCATTTTAAGTCAATTCAGTTGAGTGCCGACAAGACTCCTATCGGTGGAAGCTTCAGGAAAGGTATTTCGCGAACTGTAGGTAAGTCGGCTAGCTGAAAGTTGGTGAAAGTACTCTGCCCTGTTTGCTGACACCGACTTCTGCCTACTACAATCGCAGACAAGCCTGGTAAGTGCTCAATTATATTGACTTAGAGACTATTCCACACAAACTTTATTTCGTACATTTTCGTATATTTTAATCTCGTAAATACAGTCCATTAAGAAAAAG
The DNA here is from genome assembly GCA_945867215.1 of Epinotia demarniana. NCBI lineage: Eukaryota > Metazoa > Arthropoda > Insecta > Lepidoptera > Tortricidae > Epinotia > Epinotia demarniana. The sequence goes on from OX244277.1 coordinate 11,846,645, forward strand.
ACATTTGGTCTTCGAGCCGCATAGTATTGTAAGGCGATCGTGGAATATTTGGTGTTTTTAACAAGATTTTGTAGGTTCATATAGTTTTTTTCTCGTACAAATTTGAGGGTAATCTTAGAAACGTTTGGGTTGATTCTCTTTGGATAGAAGACGCGTTTCGTTTCTGTGTGTTGGTATACGTCGCGATCTGTCAAATAGAATAAAATCTAGTTTCGGAACGTTTCTAAGCTGTCAAATCGGTTATTGTTTAGTTCTTCAGTTGAGGTTAGAATAAATAATAATTGTCGGTGTTTTCGTTTATTGTGAAGTGTTATTGTGTTTCGTACGGGTAAAATGACTGGAACTGGAAATAGTGATAACGCTAGTGACAAGTGTGATAGAAACCGCGTAGGTCGTGATTATGCGTTCGCTCGAATGGAATACATCGCGAGCTCGGATTTGGCCGGGTACTCGCCTGATGATGTCAAGGCACTTGAGAGGGAATTCCACGCATTCCAAATAGAATTGTTATCGTCGCTGTCGAGCGGAGATAGGAAAAGTGAGCTACAAGTGTCATCGCAATTCGAAATGATGGTAAAAGCTATTAAATTGCGATTCACTAATCAAGTGTTAGAACAAAAGCCGCCACTTTCTAGTCCGAGCTCGTGTGTGCAATTGCCTCGTATTGTTATTGCCCCATTTAGTGGGAAGATGGAACAGTGGGTGTCTTTTATTCAAATATTCGATTCATTAATTCACAAGAAAGACATTCCTGCAGTTGAGAAGTTCCATTATTTGTTAACCAATGTGCAAGGTGAGGCGTTTAACCTAATAAAAAACTATCCCTTGTGTGACGAGAATTATGTTGCTGCTTATAACACATTGAAGCAGCATTATGAACGGAAAAGAGTAATTGCTTCAATGTTTTATGAAAAGTTGCTTAATTGCGAGTCTGTTAAATCGAAAAATAGTGTTGAATTGAATCGTGTTTGTCGCACCTTTAAAGAAAATTTAGAAATATTGGAAAAATATCAGTTACCTGATAAAAACTTCATGTTGTATCATTTGTTGTGGTCTAAGTTGGATGTTTTGACCAGAGAAGCCTTCGAGTTGCATCTCGAATCAAATATTGACATACCAGATTATGGAGTGTTAATTGCTTTCATCGAGAAGCGGAGTCAGGCCTTGGAAAATTCGGTGTCTCGGGCCAATAGTGTTGTTAACAAGCCCGTAGTTAAATCTAAATCGTCATTTGTTGTGCCGCCTGTCAGCCAATGTGTAATTTGTGCTGCTTCGGGCCACGGTTTGGAAAGCTGTACTCAATTTCTGAAATTGTCTCCGATGGAGAGATTTAATAGGGTAAAAGATAAGAAACTTTGTATCCTCTGTTGTCGGCCATCACATGGGGTAAAAAATTGTAAATCAACTGTCATGTGCCATACATGTAATGGCAAACATCACAAATTGTTGCATTTTGATAAAAGCAGCGACTCGGAACCTGCATTATCAGAGGTCTCAGATGCTCCGGTAACCTTGGCTGTTCCAAACTGTAATGCACAGGTCTTATTCTCGACAGCTATTGTGCTGATAAAAAATAAATATAATAAATTGGTACCAATTCGAATATTGCTAGATAGTGCAAGTGCTTGCAATTTCATGACATTGAGATGCGCTCAAAAACTTGGATTGTCCATAAAGAATGCTAGTGGGCAATCAGTGAATGGCATTGGCCAAACGTCAACGGAGACTCTGGGATCTGTCGATTGTGAAATTGTCCCTACAAATAGCGAGTCCCATTATGAATTTTCGTTGGAAGCATTCATTTTGTCGCGGATTTGCTCTGATATGCCCTCGGAACAAATTGATGTCGCCTCTTGGGGGCATATTAGAAATTTAAATCTTGCAGATCCATCATTCTTCAAACCTGGACCTATTGACATGCTGGTTAGTGTGAATATTCTCGCTTCCGCTCTACAACCCGGTGTTGTCAAAGGCAATGCAGGGCAGCCTATTGCCATCCGCACAGTGTTCGGCTGGATTGTAATGGGCGAGTGTGCCTTAGGTGTTGCTTCTTCTCGTTCTCGTTCTCGTCGTGGTTCCAGTGTTGAGACGAAAGACTGCCTTCTCGTGTCGAGTCTTTCGTTGGACAATAATATAAAGCGGTTCTGGGAGTTGGAAAGTGTTGATACTCCTAGAGCTGTTGTTTTTTCGAAATCGGAATTGTTGTGTGAACAGTTAATGGAATCTTCGTACTGTCGCAATCCTGATGGAAGGATGGTGGTACCATTAACTTTTGTTGACACTGAGGACAAGCCTAAGTTTTCAGGGTCTCGAGAGATTGCCCTCAAGCGGCTCTTAAATTTAGAAAAGAAGTTTATCGTAAATCCCAATTTTCGGCAAGCTTACGTAAATTTCATGGATGATTATTTGGAGTGTGGTCACATGGCGGAAGTGGATCCCCCGTTATCGTCTGAGGGTCACTTCTTCTATATACCTCATCAGGGAATTTTGCGTGACTCTGTTACAACGCCTTTGCGCACAGTTTTTGATGCGAGTTCCGTGGATGCTACCGGGAAATCCTTAAATTCTACCTTGCTGCCAGGTCCCAAGTTACAAAAAAGTATATTCGATTTGTTGGTTCGATTTCGGTGGCATGCGATAGTCTTCACAGGAGATATCAAGCAGATGTATCGCCAGTTTCTAGTCGATCTGCAAGACTGTAACTATCAACGGATTTTATGGCGTCCATCCCCTGATGAACCTATCAAGGACTATCGCTTGCTCACAGTTAGTTATGGCGTGTCCTGTGCCCCCTACCAGGCGCTCTGGTGTGTGTCGAAGTTGGCGAAGGAATTCTCAGCTCGGGCGCCCCACGGTGCTGCAGTGCTAGCCAGGGATGCATATGTCGACGATATTGTTTCAGGGACGGATTCGGTCGAGAGTGCGATAAACTTGCGCAAGGAGTTGGTGGAAATTTTGTCATCCGCTCAGCTTTACTTGCGTAAATGGACCTCTAATAGTCCTCAATTCCTTGGAAGTCTGCCTGGGTCGGAGCTATATTCGGAGCAACTTCATAACTTCGAAGATGTTCATGACTTGTCGCTCAAAATTTTGGGTCTTTCGTGGCTCCCGAAGGAAGATAAGTTCACATTTAAGACAGTTCAAAATGACTGTCGCTGTACGAAGCGGTCGATCCTCTCTGACATCGCTCGTATTTTCGACCCATTGGGTTTGTTATCGCCTGTTGTATTTTTCGCAAAATACTTAATACAACGCTTATGGGTTTCTGGTGTCGAATGGGACAGTGAAATCCCCAGTGCTATCGCTCAGGAGTGGCGTAAGTTGAAGTCACAATTGTCGGAGTTAAGCTTACTGTCCATTCCCCGTAGAATGATTGAAACTTTCGTGTCGTTGCAGCTCCACGGGTACTGCGACGCTTCGGAGAGGGGCTACTGTGCCGTCGTTTATTGTCGTGTCGTTCAAAATGACGGTTCCATTGTCGTGCGTCTTTGCTGCGCAAAATCGAAGGTGGCTCCCCTGCGTAAGTGCTCGATACCTCGTTTGGAGTTGTTATCAGCCGTGTTATTGTCGGACCTGCTCGCTTCGTTCACTGAAGCTTTAAAAGATTTCCACACCTTTGACAGTGTCTATGCTTGGTCGGACTCCACTGTAGCCCTGACCTGGATTCGATCGTGTCCCTCCAGGTGGAAAACCTTTGTGGCAAACAGGGTTGCGCACATACAGGAACAGGTTCCCCCTGAATGTTGGCATCACGTTTCTGGTTTGGAAAACCCAGCGGATTCTGGTTCCCGCGGTTTGCTACCCGCTGACTTGGTCCAGAACCCGTTATGGTGGGCGGGGCCTTCCTGGCTTCCCCTTCCCCAAAAGTATTGGCCACAGTCAGAGATGATTCTGGACGACGCTGCTTCCAGTGAACAGAAGATTTATAGTCTATTCACAGCATCTAACGTCTCGTTTATAGACACAATTTTAAATCGATTTTCGTCGTTGCAGAAGGTATTGCGCACTTTGGCTTATTGTTTTCGATATTTGCACAACCTGCAAAATCCTTCGTCGAAAAATACAAACCCTAATTTGTCGCCTGAAGAACTTCACAGTGTTCTCCATTTTCTCGTGAAGCATGTCCAAGAATGTGCTTTCGCTTCAGTACTTCGTTGTTTGTCGAAGGAAAAGTCGCTCCGCTCTGTGGCCAAACCGATCCGAAAATTGTCGCCTTTTTTGGACGAATCTGGTTGTTTAAGGGTGGGCGGTCGCCTTTCTAAAGGTACTTTGTCGTTTGATGTTAAACATCCGCTCTTGCTGCCTCGTGATCATAGGTTAACAACGCTGGTCATTGAGGATTATCACAATCGGCTTATGCATCCTGGATTGCAAACGCTGCAAAATCTAATAGCCCAAGATTTTTGGATTATGTCGTCGAAAAGGGCTATAAACTCTGTGACTTCATCTTGCATGAAATGTTTTCGCGCTCATCCGAAGCTTGCTGAGCCTCCTATCATGGGCAATCTGCCAGCCTTTCGAATCAACCAAGTTAAACCCTTCTCGTCTTCGGCGGTTGATTACGCGGGTCCATTTGACACTAGTCTAGGTCGCGGTCGCGGCCTACGCACATTCAAATCGTATATTTGCCTGTTCGTGTGCACGGTCACAAAAGCAATGCATCTAGAGCTTGTTTCCGAGCTTACGACGGAAGCGTACTTGGCCGCTCTGCGCCGGTTTATCGCGCGTCGTGGTCGCTGCTCAAGACTCGTCTCGGATCAAGGCAGGAACTTTGTCGGTGCCTCCAATGCATTGCACGGTTTGATGACCAAAGCTGCGCGTTCCGAGCAAATTGAATTCGTGTTCAATCCCCCGGGTAGCCCGCATTTTTCCGGCTTGGCAGAAGCCGGTGTAAAGTCGGTCAAAACACACTTATCGCGTGTATTAGGATCGCAGCGCCTCACTTTCGAGGAACTATATACCGTTTTGACTCAAATAGAAGCCATGTTGAATTCGAGGCCTCTATCACCCGTTAGTTCCGACCCAAACGATTTTTCGGTGTTGACAGCTGGCCACTTTCTGACGATGGAGCCGCTCACTATATTACCTGAAAGTAATTTAGTTGATGCAAAGTTAGGCCCCCTTCAGAGGTGGAAACTGATTCAAAAAATCCACCAAGATTTCTGGCGTAAGTGGCACTTAGAATATTTGCACACTCTACAACAGCGCCACAAATGGTACGATGGTCAAAACAAAATAGATGTCGGGACTCTTGTTCTCATTGTTAATGAGCAATGTAGTCCAATGAAATGGAAAATGGGTCGGGTGGTTCATCTCCATCCAGGAACGGATGGTATTTGTAGGGTTGTGACAGTCCGCACCGAGTCTGGTGAACTTAAAAGACCAGTTGTAAAACTGTGTCCTCTTCCTTTACAAAATTAAATAGTTTTATCGTCGCTCTTATCTAGTGTAAGTTATAGATAACGTACCTAGTAGAATTGTAGTGCCTCTAAAGAGATCCAACCCATATAGCTATAGTAAATTTCAAAATAACACGTATTTTGGTGGGCGGAATGTTAAAGATTGCAATTAACCAATTATCGCCTAGCAACATTATCGGTCTAAGATTTTTTAAAAGTAAAAAAAATAGATATATTGTCTATGCAATGACCAGTCGAATTTGAGTTGTTTAGTAGCAGCCAAAGTTGTCGTGTCGTTTTCGATTGGCTTGCTCTGAATTATTCCGTAAAACAACTGATTGTCGCGTCGCAGTTGCAAATAACATAATTTTAATATATAAACCGAGTGTGGAAGCAGGACACAACCATTTTAAGTCAATTCAGTTGAGTGCCGACAAGACTCCTATCGGTGGAAGCTTCAGGAAAGGTATTTCGCGAACTGTAGGTAAGTCGGCTAGCTGAAAGTTGGTGAAAGTACTCTGCCCTGTTTGCTGACACCGACTTCTGCCTACTACAATCGCAGACAAGCCTGGTAAGTGCTCAATTATATTGACTTAGAGACTATTCCACACAAACTTTATTTCGTACATTTTCGTATATTTTAATCTCGTAAATACAGTCCATTAAGAAAAAGACAATGTTTATAGACGTGACTACACCTTTGGTAAATAATAAATACATGAATCGATTAAGTCTCTTAGTCTTAATAGGTTCAATTAGCATCAAATTTTATCAGTTTTGTGATAGGACTATTGAGTCCTATCACAAAACTGATGGTTATTGAACCATTAGCTGGTAGGTATAGTTACTTCAAGAAAAGATTTACATATTTGTTGCTTTAGCAATTAATTATTTATTATTAGACTTTACCACTTTCAACGCAATTTAGAAATATCACGAACAAAAAATTATTGCTACAATTTTTTTTCATGTAAATAACAATTATCAACATCGATGATGTTTCTAACACAGCTAGATTGCGTCAGTCGTTTGTTTTGCCGTGGAAATTCCAAGCTTTGGTTATGGGTACTAGACGACGATATAAATAGGACTTAGAAACAAACATTCATGCCATGGGATACCAAAAGGCGTGGATTAAAAAAAAATTGAAAACTCATGTGACCAACTTACCCGTACTGGTGCGTATATGGTCAACAGTCCCTTGCCTACGCTGAAGGTGAGACAGAAATTGTGCGTCTCTTTCTTTTCGAACACATTAGACTTGTTAGCGCCGATTCCCTTCTTCAGTTTGTTGTCGTAGGTAGAATAGTACAAGTTTTCTTCTTCAGAAGATGAGCTTCCGGAGTCTGAATCTAAAACAAAATTAAACTGTTACTAAAGCCTCGTAAGGGCCAATATACATATAAAATGTATGCTAAGGTAATTTGAATCTAGTTGCGTAGAAAATAAGATTGAATTTCATTTGTTCGAATAATCAATAAAACATTTATGAAAGGTTCAAATAACAGGGGTGTACATTGGTACGGATGAAGTTATGAGCCGGGATTTTGACAATAAGGCAAAATAATCTAACAAAAGTGTTCATACTGCTGGGATAAAATCTGCGAGGAATTACATTAACAAGTTACGTGTACAATAGAACAACTCACTTGAACCTAAATCGGACCGCATCCTGCACACATATATCTAAACAAGACTCTATTGTCAGGGAGTTAGAGTCCATGTTCCAATGGTATTGAGCAGCCTGAGGAGTAGTAAATGAGATAAACAAGTAATTACCATATCCAGTTCCTTTGCACATCCCGAAAGAAGGGTAAATGGTCCCGTACATGAGCGGGCTGATCTCAAACGGATCTATTATCTGTGGTTCCCAGAGTAATAGATCAGAGTTGATGCGGTTGTAAATTATTTCATACAGCTGCTTAGATCTGTGGAAGAAATAAGAACATTACCATTTCTATCTGGGGCGAGGGAGTTGAAATTCCTCACTATACTCTGGATTCAAAAAATCACCCTCGGTGATATATTGCATTATGTTTCGGACAAATAACTTGCTTTATGGACTCTTATGATTTAATTAATTTGCATGATTCAAATATTTCAAATGCAATTACTGTCATGCCATTACACATTACAATTTCAATCTTCTCGCATAGGCTGTAAGGTACAAGTTTAAATGACTTACTCAAGCTGTAGACTGAGTATGGGCAGGTTAAAGTCGAGGTGAATGGAGGAGTGTTCTATGGCACTGTTGCTGAAGTCTTTCATCTCCTCCACATTTCCAGGAACTATCAATTCTTCATCTTGACCTGTGAGATGTAATAAAAAAAGTTGAAGGTGACTTTTCATTTTACAAGGAACATGATCAGGACCGAACACCGTCGTTGTAGTATTAAAAAATCACACGTACGTATAAACAACAGCATCCGTATAAGTCTTTCTCATCATTTTGATCAGAAATAAATTTGTGTTAAAAATGTCATTTTAGGTACAAGCTTTTATAGCCAACTGTACGTATACTGTCATCAACTACTCGTTGAGAAGATTCTAACAAGCCCAAACACAACGGGGTTACATCTGTGATGAAAAACATTGTGTATAACACGGGCGTAAGTGGAATATTGCAAACTCGAGTCATCAAAAGCCCTCCGCCTCCGGCGTCGGGCTTCTGATAGACTCTTGTTCGCAATATTCCCCTTACGCCCCTCGTTAAACAATGTTTTTCATCACATTTGCGAGGAAATAAATACATTTTAGATGAAATTAATACAAATCGTAATAAAATCTGCAACATGTCAGTCGTCCATTTTGTTGAATTTGACGCGAAGCGCGCATGGCAAAGACCCTTCGGTATACAGCCACGACTTGAAAACACTTAAAAACATTTTACGTAGACACTAAATAACTACATATTAAATCTGTAAATAATTCTGTTAAACTAGTTTTTTTAAGTTTAAATTTATTAAAAGTTGGTTTTAGCAAACTTTTGAAGATATGAAATACACCTTGGCTGATTGGAAATATCCTCAGTCCGAAGTGAAGTATGAGTGGGTTTTATATTTTAAAACTAAACTTAACAGCCCGTGGGAGGTAAAACGGCTATAACTGCTCTGTACGCTCGCAAGTAATAACGCCATTGACAAGCAAGTGTGATGAAAAGTCTTGAATTCCCATGGCCACCTTCTGTCCATAATCAGATCCGCACGATGGTACCATTATATTGTATTGGTAGCAATCTATACGTAAGCCCAAAATTCCAGCTCAATTGGTTGAAGATATCTGCTTTAAAATTGAGTTGCGATATTCCACCCGAACAATACAATGCAAGTTAAATAAAAACTTGTAAAACTGTCATGTTTATAACTCATGTGGGTTTGAGCTGACCGGCTCGAACGCTGCCTCCTCGTGAAGAGAGACCAACGGCCCTTTGGCGGTCTTACTTGGCTTTAAGGTAAGTGTATACACACATCGGCACTTGCCTTAACGCTTTAGTTGACGCACACACACGACGGATTGTAGTGTGTATATACCAGGGTCCGCGAAAGCGTCTTTATAACTATATTGATCAGAAAAAGAACCAGCTTTATAACTCACTGTGTGGACTGCCCTCGTGTTTCGTAATACTCTGATGCGCGGTCTTCTTCGCACTGAAGGGGCTGGGCATCGAGCTGTGCAGGTTGTTCATGATGTACATGGACGCGGTCATGGGGTTGGAGCTGACCGGCTCGAACGCTGCCTCTTCGTGGAGAGAGTCGAACGGCCCTTTGGTGGTCTTACTTGGGTTGAACGTTAAAGTTATCCTGAAAAAAGGAGAAATTGGCGAAATTTGTTTTTGGATTGGATAGTGAGGTCTTTTGATGACCAAGAGATCTGGGATTAGGAATTTAATCGAGAGGTAAATCGAAACATTGAAAAAAGTCACATACGGATACTAATATTAGAAATTAGAGCATACAAGCAGCGTTGTAACATTAATTTACTCAATAAATAGGAAAAGTCTGTCTGATTGTAGCGTTGCAAATGTGTATCTAATCTTCGCAATCACGTCTCCGATAAAAAAATAGTATTAAAGTCTTTAAGGTTAAATATCACTTAGCATGTTTCTAACCGACACGCGGTCCTTAATCGTGAGCGCTTGCGATGCCCGTGCGCCTGTGCCCTTAAACATGTCAAGCTTTATTCGACCTTAAAATCACGAGTGCCCCTTTTCGATATAATTTTAAGTTTGAAGGGATTACCTGCGTTTTTTCAACATACGGGCGAAGCGGCGCGTGCAGCTAGTGAGTTTATCTACACTAATATTATAAAGAGGAAGGATTTGATTGTTTATTTGTATTGAATATGCTCCGAAACTACTGGACCTATTTGAAAACAATTTTTTACCATTAGAAGCCGACATTATCCCTGATGAACATAGGCTACTTTTGACCGCGGGAAAATGCTTAATTCCTACGGGAAAACGGAAAACTAACCGTGCGAAGCCGGGCCGGGCAGCTAGTATATGTTAAACACAGAACTTACATTGGTAACGGAGCCGTGACATCGCCCTTTAGGATATCACCAGCGAATGCTTCATCCATGGTTGTTTTGGCTATATGAGTACCTGACGAAGTTTCATTTTCCTGGAACAATAAGACGTAAATTGAAATTATTCCCTAAAAATACAAATTGATGACAATCCTAGAATCTAGTTCAAAATTGTATATCTTCAAATGAACTGCTACCATAATAACCGGCTAGATGCCGACGGAGGGGAAATAGTTATGTGTGTCACAACTCACAAGGGAGCAAAATAGTACATTTACGCCGAAGGCGATGTATTGGATCCTGAACGTAACGTAACGTAGTGAGGGATTCGAGTGTTAACGCCCGAGACGAAGATAATTTTGCTCCCGAGTGACACACTACTTTTCACACCGACAATTAAGAAATTTAAAAAAGATGCTGTTAACTTTGTCCACTTAACAGGTTTAAACAATTTTTCTTAATTTTTATTAAAAAAATATTAAAAAACCATATAACGTTATTAAAGTTAAAACTTGAAACATTATCGTTTTTAATCGATTACGATGAAATTTCAATCTATTATTTTATTAAGATCTGTGTTCAATTGGCACATTGAGTAAATGCAACATGCCAATGAATAAATTAAAAAAGTAGCTTGAATAGAAAAATAGCATTTTGATCCCTATCGTCGTGGAGCAAAACTTACTTTTCCGAATGAAAGGTGTGAAAAGAAAATACCACGCTTGGTCATAGGGAAGGGGACGGAGGCTTAGGTTTTCGTCACGTAGTGTAGTCAATATCATTTTGTCATATACTATACTATGGGTGGTGTAATGTTCAATGTCTCATACTCACATGATAGTACAGATCGAGACTCGTTGCTTTCACAGTGACCGTGGTCGGCTGCGGGCGGCCGCACGGCGTCTGCTGCGAATTGACGTTCAATTTCTGGAACCGGAACACCAGGAAATCTGGTCTCACGCGGCGAACCTCGCGGCTGATGCCCGGCCGGAGATCCACTATTGGGAATCTGAGGGGGATAGAAATCATATATGTATATTTACAGTTATGGTGCTACTTTCCCGCACTAGTGCGGAAAAGAGCACTTTTCGTGCATATGTCAAAACTTTAAAGAGCCATATGTACAGTAAAACGTTGTACGATACACGTGCGAATAGGTAATTCGCAACTCGTGTCGATTTAAAACACTCCCTTCGTTCGTGTTTTAATTTATCACCACTCGTTGCGAATTTCCTATTTTCGGCACTTGTAACGTAATTAGTACATTACGTAACTAGGGCGGTGAATTCGTGAATGCCCCAGATCGCAGGTGTTTGTGGCCCGAACCGAAGGTGAGGGCGATAAATATGCGCTCTGGAGCTTTATGAATTACCGCCCGTGTTAAGTACAAAAGTTTACGTCTTCACCTGGCCACAATGCGAGTTTTCCCGTACGCGCAGCGTGCAGTAAAACTCGCATTATGGCCAGGTGTGACGTAAATAATTATACTCGTCGATTTTAATGTTTGAATTAAGATTACGTACCTACACATATTTATTTTATGGAGCTCCCAACTCAACCATAATAAGTTATTGTAGTTTATTAATAGTTATTATAATAACCAATGGCTTTAAGCAATAAGCAATATATGTTAGATCTTCCACGTCAATAGAGATACGTAATAAGTGTTTTTTTAGACAATGTTTAAAAAATCATACGAAATGAAGTATTCATTTCTTTCAAAATCTGGTAGACAAAAATGGAGATAAAAGATTGAAGAACCTATACCCGTTTGACTTATAATTCTAGCTAGCTGTACGAGATACGATGCAAAACTTAAAATCGATGAACACCTCGGGTAGCCCCGGTGTCGGTCGAGATTCTTTATTATACATGGTGTACCAAAAATCAAGGGCATATTCGGCAGCACATAGCGATTTCAATAATGCATTTGTTGATGTTTTTTATTTTTTATTATTATTGTTTACATTGATGATTTTGTTTACATTACAGTCTTTGTTCATGTTGACATTGCCTGTGTATGACAACATTCTCCCGCAAGGGTTTTTTTATTCATTTTGAATCGCCGCACCGACTGCTGTGTTATGAAAACAAATGTTTTGTGCATGTTTTATTGATCCGTTTTTGTTGTCATACACAAGCAGTGTAATCAAAAACAGATACTTCAATAAAAAAAAAACAATGTAAACCATAACAAAATGAAAATAAACAAATGCATTTTTGGAATCGCAATACAGCGCTCTGCGGGTACAGTACAACAACGCGTACAGTTGTACTGTTCGGACTGCCGCGGCACTGCAGTGCCTCAGGTATGTTCGCGGAGGGTCGGATCGATGGCTTCTATGCGATCATCAGGAAGCGATGTAGCTCGCGACTGAGACGGTGGCGTGCTAGCTCGAATACCATCCTGTGCACGCTGTCCGACAGGTGGGATTCACCGTGGCTGAAGCACTGGGTGCAACTGCATGCATCCCTATGTTTTAATGTTTTTTAATATAATATTAACCCTAGATTTAATTAAAATGTTACTAACACGTTATGGACTTTGTTCGAAATAAAATTAATTGAATTGAATTGAATTGAATACGCTTCCAAGCCTGCCCTTACGGGTTCACAGCCCATTTTCGAGACACCCTGTATGAGACGTAACCTCACCTCAATGTAGCGTGAAGGTCCGGGCAGTGCAGGCTGCAGTTGAATTGGTTCAGCATGTCGTGCGGCGGCGCGGGCGGCGCGCGGCTCGGCGCGCTGAAGAACGTCGCCGACATGCGCTCCGTCAGCGTCAGCTCCACGTCTATGTAGCACGGCTGACACTTTACCCTGTTAACAATATATAGCCCAAACATTTTATTTTCATTAGTATGGAAAGAATGGAAATTCGGAAACAATTCATAACAGCAGCTTTTTGTGTGTAACTGATATATTATCATTTTAGTAATTACGTAGACTCAAAATCCACCAAAATATTAGTCATCAAAAATCGATATTTAACCAATTCCTTAAAAAAGAGGAAAAATCTTAATAGATATTTTAATTTTTGTTTTGGTTAATTTACAGGAGCTCTTCAAGAATAATAAATAAATCACACAAAAAACATAATGGATGTGTCCAGTCATTTATATACTTCCCGATGGAAATTTTGTAGGATTCTTGGATAAGGCATCGTAGAATAACATTTGAAAATTAAACTAACTAAAAAAACGCTGTTGTAAATTAATGTTTGAAAATAACGTAATTTTCCTGGGGTAATAGTACATTACTACAGAGGATCGGAAGTAAGGGGTTGCTGGCTGAGTACATACAGACATACGGATAGTTATGAGCCTGGCAACCCTTTTCAGGCTGAGGTATGCAAAGTGCTTTCCTCAAACATGCAATGAAATAAATAAACAAAAAACTCAAAGAAATCAAACTTTAATTTTCATGGCTGCGCCACAAATTGTGAAATGGAAAATAAAAAACACCATCTTGCCGCCCTTGGCCTCCAATTTTGTATGAAATGCCATTACGGATCTCTAGTCTCGCTGCGCCCGAAACGTGACACTTCGAAGCCCATTATGAAGAACACAACGTCAACATTTCATTGCATGTTTGAGAAAATATACATAATTATACAAACTATTAATAAATATTGGGATTAGATGCCAAAGCGGACCACGGGCTGCTTTAGGGCACCACCGGGAAAAAATCTAGGATGATGATCATGATGAACTGACTGTGATAAACTGAGAGTAGCCGTGGATCGTGCTCAGTGGCGTGTAATTGGAGAGGCGTATGTTCAGCAGTGGGCTAAGATAGGCTGATGACGATGAAGTCCCCAACCCGCACTGGGCCAACGTGGCGACTAATTCCCGTTCCCTCATCCACGAGAGGAGGCATGTGCCCATCAGTGGGACGTACATAGGCTGATTTATTTATTATTTATTCAGAATAGGGACTATACGAGGTCCTTACAGATGGTAAGGAATGTCAGCTTCCACACACTTACACGATATCCGTGTTAGGATAGACCAACTTCTTCTCTCCAGAGACCCGCATGTATTTGGAAGTCTGTTTGAGGTTGATCCGAATGTCAGGCCGCGGAAGCGCCCTTCCGTCTTCGTCTTCTGAAAAAAAAAATAAGAACAGGCTACACTAGTCAAAATGTTTCTGGTCAAGGGTGCCAGTTTTGGCTTTGTGACGACGGGCCACTGTTGTTACTACTTCTACAAAATAACAAGTACTTCCTTATGAAGCATCTCAAGAATTAAAATTTCCACTTTCTATCCTATCACCTTCTATCCTTCACTTCCTAGTTCCCAAGGTAATTCGTAGGGGAACCTTAACCTTGATTAAGATGTGTACTGCAAATAATTGATTAAATCGTTGCGAGGCGTTATTGCGGAAGTCCTTGATATGTTACGAGAACAATATTCCTTTGCTATTCCGCTAAAACGTTCTGATCTATCAGCGAAGATGAGATGCAACTATTAGTAACTAAACAAATAGTTGCATGTTCATGTTGCATGTTGTTCGCTGACAGACCAGGGGACCGATTTTTGACTTTCGAGCGCTCGACTCTTTCACTCGAAAACTGACAAAAAATATGAAATGGTATTTTGAAACAGCGATAGAAAATTTAAGAGCGAGTCTTATTGACCACTCGTATTCAATTCTATTGGTAGAAACTAAGTGCCGGCCATTTTGACACTACAAACATATTTAGTTTTATTTTATTTTCGAGCGCTCGAAAGTCAAAAATCGGTCCCCAGCACTTTTTTTAGCGGAATAGCAAAGGAGTATTGTTCTCGTAACATACGTGTACTGCACACAAAAAATACACCTCAATAGAGAACGGAGTCCTTATGCTGGGGCCACACTAACGAGAAATGCCATCAATTATCGCGATAATCGTAGTGTGGCCGTATGGTTAACGTCCATTAACACGATAATTAGTTAGTGTGGCCCCGGCGTAAACCAAGACTAAACTCACCTTTGGCTTCAAACCTCAGCAGATCAAAGCACTCGGACTCCGTAGTCCCGCCCTCTGTTTGGTAGTACAAGCACTCCTGAACCAGTAGTTGGTGTATAGCCGCCTCGCACACGGTCTGGCTGCCGCGCGTCGTGACTTTCTCGCTGCCGTCTAAAGTCATCTCGGAAGCCATGAGCCTAAAAACACACGAAAATATTAATATTTTTTGTACGAACATTAATGATCAAAGGTCGGCGGGGGTGAGCCGTTTTCAGGTTTTGCATTAAAATGGACATACCTTGACACTCAATGGTAAATGCCCCATGTGTAATTTTATTTTAAATTATAGAAATTATTTTATTTAGTATGTCTTTCTGCTAGCTTTTCGCATTCAAAACAAATGAATTTTATTAAAAGAATCTACGGAATGTAATTTATCTATCCGCTTAAGAGCGAAAACATTTTTAACTAGTATTAAAGCAAACTTCCGTTTAGATAATATAAAGGTATATATCCTTATTTTACAATGAAGGTTAATCAAGTGATATATCATATGATATCAAACCTCTTTAGATAGGCAATTAATCTGTTTAAGGATGCCATTAATATAAATAAGCTTAATACTCTTTTTGTAATCCATTTTCATTTTAGTTTTGTCTTTTTTTAATATTTCTTTAAGGTGTACCCAACCTTATCCATATTAATATCTACAAGGCACAACTAAATGACATTAATGACGTAAAAACGGCTCACCCCCGCCGACCTCTGTTAATGATGTTACAAGAATAATAGTGTCAGCCTGAGATCGCCCTTTACTGAACATAGTTCTGTTCTACTATTACCGCGAAATGCAAGCTTCGTTCTTTCGTGACTGACGCCGCGCCGCGACGCGACTCGAGAAAGATCTACCCTTGTTTTTCCAATTTGCACGGTGCTAGTAAGACAAGAAACGCTCAGTCGCGCGCGAAGCGACTGAGCAGCAAGTTGTGCTTGACGTACTGCATATTCGAGCGACAGAGAGCAACGAACTAACTGACGAAGTTGGCGTCAGCCGGTAGCCACCCACTTACAATCATCCTGATATAGTCAACGTATCGAATTGGTAAGCGACCGAGACTTCTTGGAAATAGGAAACCGACCATACCGGCGCTGGACGTCGCCTTATGTGTCACGACACATTTCGCTAGCCGGCCCCAAATTATTTCTGCCTTTTATCGTCTGTAGCAAATACCTACGCGGATGAAGTGGTCAAAATACGCGACTCTGCTGGCAAGAGAATTTTACTTATACTGACTAGGTGTTTCTTGTTTTTTCTAGAAGTTTCATCAGCGAAGATAAAAAAACCCCCATATTTTTGCATCGCAAGGTAAATGTAGTAATTTGTTTTTACCTTAAATGGTTTCTGCCTGCAGCATTTTCTATGTCTTTGTTCGTCGCAGGGATGTCTTGTAAGCTCTCGAAGAACTTGTTTGATATTGCTTGCATTTTATTAGCACTGCCTGGGGATATGCAGTCTGAAGATAGTGGAGCGGGGACTAGAATATCCTGGAAAAATAAATTGTTTTATTTTTTCGGTGTCTTGCAAGAGTATGGACAGTCCTAGTTAGAGCGGCCGCACTTTATGACCACTAGTGGCCGCCACAAGTTGTGGACGAGTTCTTCCATACACTTTGCATACTTAACTTCGGCGGTACACACTGAGCGTTGTTGCTCGGCCAGGATATTGAGCGAATTGCGGCGTGGCAAGCATTTTATCTGTTCATTGCGCGGTCGAGACGCGCAACGCACCGTGGTTAGCTGGGATCACACGCAATGAATTAGAAAAACCGCTGCCGTTGCCACCGCGCAATGTCATGGCCGGACCGTTAGAGTAGCCCCGTAATATGCGGCCGAGTGGTCGCGTTTAGTGGCTGCAGTCACTAACAATGCCACCGCGCAGCGTGGAGGCTTTGAACTTGGTGGGTGTCAAATGGGTGCCAAACATGGACCTATAATACTCAGGACAGGCTATACGTGTTGCGACAGTGAGCGACGGAAAGGCTCCTCTGCAGCTAAATTAAGAACTGGTTTTAAAATGGCTGATGACTTGCCATAAACAACCTACTTAATTTGGACGCGTAATGCTTTATGTGCCACAAATGCATACTAAATCAATTGTGGCGAATGAAAAAAAGTGGAACTATGACAAGGACAATGAATGATATTTCCCTTTCTGTCACACTATTAGAGATTTGTATGCTACCAGCTCGCTCGCACGTGGTATTATTATTACCCTAGCTTTTCCTGAGTATTATAGGTTCATGGTGTCAAATCTATAAGAATATTTGAGAATTCACTGCAAAGGAATCATTGAACGTGAATTATACATATACCTTATGTAAAAGAACGCAGGATAACGAGGCAATCCTAAAACTCATGTGAGAAACTTCAGCTGTTGGATCGCCGTCGATGTGAGGCACTGAAACAAAAACAGCAATATCCAGTACAAGCAAGAATTATTCTTACGCATTGGAAGTTAAGTAAGACTAAAGCGGCAATTACACTTCGTCGTTCGCCGCATGCTGCATGCGGCGACCGCAAAAGTGTAAAGAACATGTTAGTCGGCCGCATTCGGCCTTTTAGAATAAACTTAATCAATTTATCAGTCATAGATTGCGGAAGTCAATTCAGTATTCAAATAAAAAGCAACCTCATTTCTATGTAAGTTAGATACATTTTTCTTCCTTTATAATTTTTAATCTTTTGACTGCCAGCTGACGAAGTGACTCGCCGTGCCACGGACGCCACCGACGTCAAATGACGACCGTCCAAAATCCAATGAAAACGACTTTTAGAATTATTTTATAATGTTTGGTATTAATATCTCTATTTTATGGCTCCGCCGTCAGGGGTACGAATGGCACGATTTTCCGACGACGTGAATGACTGTCTTGGGGTCTCCCCACACCTATCGACGCGGAATCGGCGTTAGCCGATCAAAGGAATGAAATCTTTAAAGAATTAAATATCCTCCCCCTTCCATGCATGTACATCAAGGAAATATGTATATTCGTCAAAGCACACGAGCACTTGTTCCAAGTAAATAACACGACCGGTAAAAGATGCACAAGGAAGGATGATTATTTATGTATGCCTAGATGTTACTTGACTGTCTATAGAAAAAATGTCTATTGTATGTGCATCACATTATTTAATAAACTGCCGAAAAGGATCTATAGCATGAGTATTAATTTGTTTTAAAAAAACTTACGTAAATGGTTACTGGAGAAATGTTTTTATTCAATTAACGATTACATAAGCCTAAGTGAATGTACTTAATACCTTATTTATCTATATTTCGATGTTTTAAATTTCGAATAAATTTTAAGACCAAATGTTGCATGCTTAAGACGGCAGAGCATGTGGAACTGGCAGCTATTATCGTATGACCAATCCACCTGTACATAATTCACCCATGTTCAGTAATAAACAATTTCATAAACAATTTCATTTGAAAAACTCTTTATGTCCACGCAATAAAAACAAAAAAGACGTCGATCGGCCCGGCCGACGAGGAAGCGACGTCCATCGACGGGATTACGAATAAAACACGAGGAATGTCGTACAAACCACTCAGCGAAAGCCGATTCCGCGTCGATAGGTGTGGGGAGACCGTTTGGCGGTGAAAAGGTTAATGGCCTCGGATCATGAACTAGTGTTGTCAAATGAAAATTGACCTTATTAATAATCACACAATATACAATATCGCTTAAATTTACACCTAACATTGTCAAAGTACAGTAAAATTATAAGAATCGATGTTTTACAGGCAATAACTAAAGTATGCCTACAAGACGTAAATACTCAAAATTAAAAGAAAAATTCAATATTAATAAATCTAATTATTCATGACATAAACTCGCAAGGTACCTTTTTTGTTCCTCTTGATCCTTGGCAGTACCGTCGGGATGTTCACGCTGGAAGTCATGCTCGCGCTCATGGAGCTCACCGACGACGAGAAGCTGCTTCCCATCTGACCTCCCGGTGACGTCATCGGCTGGAAGTTGTCACCGTCCGGGTCACTTTCTTCTGCAACAGGATATTTTATAAATAATAAATAAATCAGCCTATATACGTCCCACTGCTGGGCACAGGCCTCCTCTCATGGATGAGAGGGAACGGGCAGTAGTCCCCACGCTGGCCCAGTGCGGGTTGGGGACTTCACATACACCTTTGAATTTCTTCGTGGATGTATGCAGGTTTCCTCTCGATGTTTTTCCTTCGCCGAAATGCTAACGGCAAATATCAAATTATATTCCGTACATAAGTTCCGAAAAACTCATTGGTACGAGCCGGGATTTGAACCCACGACCGCCGTTTGACAGCCAGTCGAGAACCTGATAGCCTCGAAAAACTCATCGTTGTGGGGCACGTGCAAGGAAAAAGGAGCCGTGGAAGATCACCAATCCGTTGGACCGACGCAGTCCAGAAGGAAACTTGCAGACGTCTATCCGCATGGCCGAAACTCGATTGGCCTAGAGAACTTTAGTGCGCAAAATAACGACCTCGTGTAGTGACGACCCTCAGTCACGAGGATGCGAAGAAGGAATTGATTCATTTTGTGTACACATTGAGGATTAGAATTGCAAAATGTCAAAAGGAATTTAAAATTAATAAATCAGAGAAGTTTAGCGATTTTGCTAAAAGTTGATGTTGTTTCTCCTACATTATGATCGGTTACTGTATAAAATAAACAATAGTTAATTTAAAGGAAGGGTGGCAGCCACAAGTACATAAAATACTTGGAAATTCCTACCACAACAAATTGTTACTAAATTGTTAGTAAATATATTCTCACTTTCATTTCTCATGGAATAAACTCGCTGTACATTTTCCTGAGTGCTTATGACTAAGAACCGCGTATCGGTTAGAAAAAAGACCTTAAAGAAGTAATTAATCGGGCGATTACATTATATTTTACCAAGCATCTCATACATTTCGCTCTATCGTATATTCTGATAGCTTGACTTACACAACTCCAGTACCTATATTCATAAAATAAATCTCCGATCTAAAAGTGTGGACTCAAGTGTTCAGAGTGATTGAGGGAAAAAAATCTATCCTTTTCTGATTGTAAAACCCATTGCCCACACTTCAGACACGATTTGCGAGCAAGGGCTGCACTGCGCCTCGACAAATTTACCAAGATACAAGATATTTATTGATAAGAGACGATGTTTTTTTTAGAAGTCAGTTAATAGGCAAAAACCGCCTAATGGTGGTATGCCACCTGTCCAAGATCTGTGTCTCATGTTCATTTGATTAAAAAGATTGGATGATTTGATCAAATATATGAGCAACAACTTCTACAGTGAAGAAATTTTATCAAAATTTGGATAAGTACCCCTAATTCATCGGCCTTTATAGCATTTTACCAAACACTAAAAAGATACAAAATCTTACCAAAGCTTGGCCCGGACCATCCATACATTCCAGTCCTAGGTTTAGAGTTGTCCTTCTCAAAGTTCCCCAGCAGTTGTGCTTCTATTAATTGGAAGTCAGCTGGCCTCATTGGCTTGCACTGTAAGTTGCTGCCACTTGGACGGAGCGGTACATTACTGGAACAAGCCAATCATTATGATGTCTGTTATTGCATCGGGAGGCAAAGCCCGGCGCCTGCACGCCGTGCGGTCCCGTTATCGCCATACCCCTGCACCCGCGTGCCGCGCAGACGAGGACTGAGTTAAATGGGCCACCTATATATAGAACTAAGATAAGTAGTAACCAGGCGCGGATGGTTTTAGACGTAAGCCTGCCATTAAAAAGTAGCACTAGCTTGCGCCCGCGACTTCGTCTGAGTAGATTGGGGATAATAACTATCCTATATTTTGATACAGGCTATAAACTATACTATCTTCATGCAATAGTTCATTGAAATCGGTTGAACCGTTTAAGCGTGATTGAGTAACAAACATCTAAATATCCAAACTTTCCCATTTATAATATTAGTAGGATAAATATTTACCTTCTATCTTCTAAATCTGGCTGATTCAGAGCATTGACTAGTTCTATCAATGTATGCAACTGTCTAGGAGATATAAATACAATAAAGGATCCCAGTAACATCTTAATTTCGACCTTAGGCCCTTCAACTTCTTCCGAATGCTTGATTTTAAGCGCCAATTCTTGATGACCAGTCAATTTTGCAAATAGTATAGGTTCTGGTTGATTGGCCCGCTCTTCTGGTGTTGCTTCTCTCGATAATTCTGGGTGAGTAGTTATTTCTTCAATGAGTTCTTTTATAGGATCAGATTCTATAGTTGATATGACGCTTCTAGTTTCGTAGAAAACATCTGAGATCATGCTTTGGTTGTTCGTATCTGTAGCTTCTGGTTGGCTGTTCTCTGCCTTCTCGGGTTGTGAAGAGACAGATTTTTCTAGAACAAGACTCCTGGCCATTGTTCGTAGTTTAGAAGGAAACTCGTCTGTGTATAAAGTGACGCCTTCGAATTTTATCTTTTTGTTCGTGTATGTGGCTACAATGTAGGTTTTTGTTTTTTCTGGGTCAGTGACTTCAGGTGTGGGCTCGTTTCCAGCTTCGTCATAGTAGTCAATCCTAGAATTGTATTGGAAAATCGTTAGTTAAATTAAGTGAATTAACACATGAAGCAAAATCGTCAGTTACCCAGGTAGACAAAACATCTTTAATGTAATCTTTTAATGTTTAATTTAAATTAATTGTTGACAGAGTTCTAATGGTGTCTTCGTCATCAGATCAGTGGTGTCATAATATATTTTGTCACCAAACTTACAGGTCGATTCACGAAAGTTGGCGCGAGATTTGACAGAATTTCTATGAAAATAGCTGTCACTCGTTAGAAATCTCGCACCAGCTTTCGTGAATCGACCTGTACATAAGTTTATTAAAAGGATAAATTTCAGGTCAATCACTATCCGACAAGTTGCTGAAAAATGGTTTGCCAATTTTAAAGGACAACTTGCTTACTTTCCCACAGTGCCAGTTCAATAAAAGCTTGTAATCATATTTTGAATTGACAATATATTGTATTTTAAGGTCCCTACATGCTTATTGCACGTTTATTGGACATAAGGATCCCTGAAACACAAGTGTGGCTTCTATGTGTACAGTCAGGGGTAATAATATACATACATAAATATCTGTCCACACCTTCATGATATTGACAATAGTCCTGTACAGATATTTATGTCCTTATTTAATAGTATTCTAAGTATATTATTGCCCCTGACTGTAGTACAAAATTAAGAAATATATTTTTTACTTGAATATTTATCTAAAATATTCAGTTTTGGCAATATGTTGTCGTTACAATGACATCAAATCAAGGTTATAAATTGATAGTCCAGTAGGCACGTATCAGATGTGTGAAGGTCACAGTGAACCGATGCGGAAATCGTATAACAACAAATACTCACTTTTCTATGTGTATTTCTAAGGCGATGCCTCTATTTCCATTCTTGGGGACATGTTCTAGTCTTATTTTCGTGTTGACGAAACGGATTTTTACGCGACTCAAAACTGAAATACGAAAAAGGAAAATTATAACAGTGTCTATACTAATATTATAAAGAGTTCTTGAAAACAGCTCCCACGATTTGAAAATAGCAAAATAGTGCTTTACGGAAGCAAAAAATTAAGGTCGTCTCATTTCTGAAAAACAAAAAAAAACTGTGTTTTAAGCTCTATGTATACTAAAAAATAATATAATAATATTCTTTAATTCGGAATAAATCCATAGCTAATGTAATATAAAATTAAAAAAAATATATATATTCACTTGAATCTATGGCATGCGCAAACATCTCGATTCCCTCAACAGGGTTTGTTTCTGCAGGGATTGCCTCGTCGCGGAGACACTCCTCGGCTAACTGCATTGACGAGGACATGGAGGACCACATGGACTCCAGCATAGTAGATGCTGTAAGCAACAAGTTAAATTAGTACATTCACTGGCAAAGATTTCGAAGGGCTATGCTTGTAGAAACAAACTGTTTGTAGAGGAGAGCGGAAATGAGTGGAGCACCAACCTAGCGGGCCTAGGCACTAGAAGTGTTAATAGAAAGTACAGTAGATGCTAGAAAAAGACTTGCTAGTAAATGCAATTTATTTAAGTAGAAAATAAATAAATATTTTCGGATAATCTTACAGAAATCAACCTCATCCACCTTAGTTTGTTGTCTTGTACTATGGGTACTAGAGGACAATATATATAAAATAAATAAAATAAAATAGCCTTTATTGCTGAGGTTTACAAATTTTACAAAAACAACAAATACTACTCAAAAATATAAAACTTATTATTTACTGCATTTCTTTTACTATTTTCCATCGACAACGTCAACTTGTCCTCCGACAAAGGCCTCTTCCAAAGCTTTCCACACCTTGCGATCCCTCGCGTCCCGCAGCCACACTCCTCCATCAGTCCTTTTCAGGTCATCTGACCATCTTAGAATTGGTCTTCCTCTTTTCCTTTTAGTTCCTCATCCAGAGGACAATATACATACTTATAAATAAACACATAGAAAACATACATGACTCCGCAACAAATATTTGTGCTCATCACACAAATAAATGCCCTTACCGGATTCGAACCCGGGACCTCTAGCTTTGTAGGCAGGGTCACTGCTTTAACTGTGTGAGTATAGACAGCAATAGGGTGTGAGCGAGATAGTATGCGAGCGGACACCATTTTCAGATCCATTCTTTATCTGCATGCATTATAGATGTCTAAATTGGCTGTTTAAGATGTGAGTTTAGAATGATTAAATAACCAAAGGACCAATTGCTCAGCATGTTACAAAATGATCTAGATGATAACCAATACAATACCTGGCTCCGCCTGCACTTTGGGTTGGACTGTGAGTGACAAGCCGTTGACCTCAACAATGGAGTCATCTGTGAGTAGTGTTGACCATGGGATGGTCACTGTGATCTTTTGCATCTGCCCATCAACTATTTCAAGCGGCCAATTTTGTGAGTCACCCAACTCATTGATTGCCTAGAATGGTGGTATAAATTAAGACAATAGTTAATTAATTCAAAAAATATTTAAATTATATGTAATGTTTTTGCTTTGTTTCTCTTTGTAACTGTTTGGTTTGTGTGAGGTGTATAATAAAAGAGTATTTGTATGGTATTGTAGTTGATATTTATTTATCCATATGCAGTTCTTTGTGGTAAAAGTGTAGGTGAGTATGGCATAATTCTTTAGAAGATAATTTCTTGAAATGAGGTGGTATAACATTAGCATGTGGATGATAATACTAGATAAATATTATTGTATTGATATTGGTTTGGAATACAAGAAAAAATGTGACCCATCAAAATTTATTTTGTTCTGAATTTATTTGTAATAATATAGCTATTTTTAAACATGCGTTTTTCTTTCTCAGATTCAGTGCTCGTTTTCTTTGTTGTCGAAAATCGAGCACGTGTTGATTTCATTTAATGCGCACCAACATTGCATTATACGGAAGGGAAAGTTTAAAAATAGAATAAGATTTGTAAAAAAACGGGTCAGGAATTATACTTAAGTAATAGATAAAGGAAGTATTTACCTCGCAGTCAAGGCTAACGTCGCACACGGTTCCTGTGCCATTGTATAGGTCGACACTCAGCTGATCAAGAGTTAGTTTTTCTTCGAGAAAATTACCCAAGTAACGCTGTAACAGATATCTGCAGGCCCTCTTCTTGATGCTCTCAGTCCCCGGGAGATACCACCGCATCTTTAGGGCTTCGGTATGCACATCACACTACAAATTTTCGCTCAATGAACTTTTGTGCGTAATGACTATTGTGATTTTGCGTGTGATTGTCTTGAGAACGTAAATAAACATAACGTTCCGATTCACTCTTGAAATATTCATTAACTGATGATTAATGCAATAAACTTACTGTTCATGACATTTTACTACTGTAATAAGGTAATTGGTTAGCGGGACACTAATTTACGCGTAATATTAGGAACAATAAAACACGAGTAAACCATTAAATTTATTTTTTTGGATTTGACAAAATGACACTTTGAACTTTTTTATCGTAACATTTCAGGCACTGATTAAAACGTCTGTACACTAACGTCATCTGTAATTTGACAAAAAATATTCGTTGTTTTACCACAGATCAAAGTTTTACACAGTTTTACTAATGGGTTATTTTAATTGAAATTTCTATTAGGCGCTTTCTTGATATAAAATGGCATTTTCGATAAGCTTTCTATATCTTCCATCGAGTCTAGTTCAGTTTCATGACCATAATATCCATGTTGCATAATAGGAGAACACGAAAATATTTCAATACTGTAGAACGTTGCACCACTATGAATCGGAAATATAATATCGGCGCCAAATTCCGTAGATCCCACGTTATTGTATGCTATAGCCACTAGTTCGGTATTGTTGACTACCAATCCTATCTCTACCCTAGATACGAGAGAACCTGAAACAAGGGTGAAGAGTGTAAATTATTACAAAGGGGACCTGAAAAATAAAAGGAGGGTTGTCGTGTGTCGCTGGTTTAAATTCCTTTTCATAACGAGACACCTTTTCGCAAGTATAAGCTGATAACCACCTCTTCGGACAGACGAAAAACTTAAATATCCTGTTGATTGCCTTGTTTTGGCCATGATGTGATAATGTAATTGTCAGCGGCATAATTTCTATTTCTCATGTAAATTGTAGTATTTTTTTTTTTTTTTTATATATGGCATCGCGCTCTTGGCGCATTCAGCCAAAAAACGAGGAAACGGGATTTCAGGAAAATACGGATAGATCGGAAATTTGGATAACAAGGAAAAGATCAGGAAAGGGTACAATAATATATGTTAAAGTTTAATATTATTTAAAGATAAAAATGAATATAAGGCCTTAAATATATACAAGGATGAGTCATTAATATACAGGAGTGAAGGAATGGATACAGGAAAAGGAACTTTAAGCAATGACAGCTGGTTTAGTAGTATTGAGCGATCGTATTGTTGACATTCAAAAAAAATGTGGTTTAGGTCACCGGGATCAGCTCCACAAATACATGCAGAACTGGCCACAATGCCTAATCTTGAAAGATGCTCCGGTGTACACAAGTGACCCAGTCTCATGCGGATTACCATGCTGGTTGCTGGTTTTGAAAGGGATATTTTAGAAAACCATGGTTTGGCAGGAATTAACGGTTGTATGTCCCGGTAGCGTAAACCCGTCCTTGCATCAGGTGATGTCCAAAGTTTCATCCATTCATCTCGTAAATATACTTTGGGCAAAGCTAAAAGGTCTTCAGGTATATTTTCATAAGGAAACATATCACCACAATCAATGGCATCACGGGCCAGCACGTCCACCCTTTCATTTCCTTTTATTCCTCTATGCCCGGGGATCCAAGCAAAGGAAACAGAATAATCATTAAAAGAACATTTTAACAAGAGGCTACGTATTTTATAAATAATTGGGTTATTCAATTTGGATCTGAAAGGAAATTTAACAATTGATTGTAGAGAACTTAATGAGTCCGTAAATATTATCGTCTTTTTAAGACGCATAATAATGATCATCTCTACTGCCTTCAGGATTCCAAAGCACTCACCACTATACACGGATGACTCTGGAGGCAACTTTACTTTTTGATATATATTTGATTGAACATGTAGAACTCCAATTCCAATACAACCATTGACTGATATTTTAGAAGCATCTGTGTAAATATGATGAGCACCCAGGCCCTCAGTTCCAATGAAACTCAGGAACTGTTTATTTTGTTCCACATCATTCTTTGAGATGCCAATATTTAAGAGCACTGAAGGAACAAGTGTGAGGGAATCATAGTCATGCTGGAAGATTGGCAATGTAGAAGCACTAACAGTGGGGGCAAGTATAGATTTAACTTTATCATAACTTTTAATTAAGCAAGGGGGACTCTTATGTCTCCAATATTTAGAAGAGATTATTTGAAAAGAGAGGTTTAGTAAGATAGGCCAAATTTGGTGATTTGAAAATTGAGAGCATCGGAAGAGATACCTATCAGACAGAAATTGTCGCCATAAATGAAGAGGTGGTTCGCAACACTCAACCTGCATTGCATTAATGGGACTAGATTTCATAGCACCACAGATAATTCTGAGAGCTTTAGACTGTATACTAGATAGTTTCTTGAAACCTACTACACTTCCTGGTTCTAGCAGAAATGTCCCATAGTCTAAAACACTCCTTATTAGGGCATTATACATCAGTTTTAGGCAAAAAGGATGTGCACCCCACCAAACTCCAGATACACACCTAAGTATATTAATATTCTTTTCACATTTAGAAACTACATAGTCACAATGAGGAAGACCTGATAATTTTCTGTCTAAAATGACACCTAAAAATTTTGTTTGACTTTTTACAGAGATGGGATTATTACCATATTCTATGGTGACCGGAGGAGGAAATAGTTTTCTTGTAAATAAAACTACTACACTTTTAGGAATGGAAAGTTCTAAACCATTAGAGTCTAGCCATGATTTCAATAAACTCAAAGAGTAAGAAACGGTTCTACTGGCCTGTTCCACAGAAACATTTGGTGTGTATAATAGTAAATCATCAGCATACTGTAAAACTCTAACACTGCCATTTAAAGATGATTCTAAGTCAAATGTATAAATATTATACAACAGAGGGCTTAAAACTGACCCTTGTGGAAGCCCTCTCCACACTAATCGAGTAATGCTATTATTATCATCTATGAGAAGACTAATGGACCTTTGAGACAATAGATTAATTATAAAGTTGCTTAACATTATTGGTACTCCTTATATGGAAAGTTTTTCTTTTAACACTGAAACTAAGACATTATCATATGCAGCGCTAATGTCCAGGAAAGCAGCTACCACCGATTCATCCCTGGAAAATGCCAATCGAATATCTGATGTTAATATAGCTAAACTATCATAAGTAGATCTACCTTTACGGAATCCAAACTGACCATGAGCCAGTAACTTATTGCTTTCAATAAAAAATTCTAATCTGTTTTTAATCAAGTGTTCTGTAATTTTAGCAAATACTGAAGATAAAGCAATAGGCCTGTAAGAAGAAACATCTGAAGCTGGTTTATTGGGTTTTAAAATAGGAATGACTATTTGAGATCTCCATGAATCTGGGACTACACCGGACTGTGTAACAGAATTAATAATGTGTAAATAATAAATAAGAATGCCATCACCAGCATTGGCCAGAAAAGAATAAGGGACTCCATCATGGCCAGGTGCATTATCTTTTACGTTACTTAATACACCTTTCAACTCCTCAATTTTAAAAGGAGCATTAAATTTACAACTGTATTCGGGATCATATGAGAAGGAAGAAGGCTGAAAGACATATTCTTCTGGAACTGAAGCAGGTGCTAATCTGTCCATAAATTGCTGAGCTAAACTAGAAGGAAGAATCTGTGTAGAAGGCTCATTAAAAGCGTGACGGAACCTTTTAATATTATTCCACACTATGGCAGGTTTAACATTAGGATTAAGAGAAGCGCAGAATTGTCTCCATCCTTCAAATTTTTTCTTTCGTAATAACTTCTTAGTCTCACGAGCTACCTGCAAGTACAGCTCAAAGTTTTCATTTGTCATCAAGTGACGGTACTGTCTTTCAGCATCCTTTCGCCTTCGAATTGCCTGAGTGCACTCCATGTCCCACCAGGGAGGAGATGGAACTTTACCTGATGCACTATTTTTTACAGGGAAAGTTTCATCAGCCGCTTCAATGATGACTTGGGCTAATGCAACTGAACAACTCACTATGTCACTGTCAGCCACACTAGGCAACTGCAACAATTTATCTTCAATACGCCTTTTAAAAACTTTCCAATCCGCATTGCATAAATTGTACTTTAGCCTTGGACTAGGCTTAGGGGATGAGGAAACTGGATTGAAAGATGTAACTATAATTGGGAAATGATCACTACCAAATGTTGATTCTAGAGTATGCCATGTTCAAGAAGATGAAATTTGAGCTGAACAAATAGACAAGTCAATAGCACTTGTTAATTCAGAAGGTGCTGTTCGTCGGGTAGGGAGGCCAGTATTTAACACACAAAGATTATGGTTATCGAGAATTTCTATTATACGTTCCCCATGGTAACTAGAAATTGAACTACCCCATAGCTGATGTTGCGAATTAAAATCCCCTAAAATCAACATGGGCCTTGGAAGAGAACTTATTAACTGTTCAAACTCGTGCAAAATAGATGAAGATGGATGAGGGATATATACAGATATGATACACATGTTATTTACAACGGCAGCAACGATTGACAAATCGTCAGTGTGAGATGGGAGATGAACTGGTGAAAATGAAATGGAATCCCTGATGAGTAAGGCTACTCCACCATACCCATCAGGGCGGTCCTCTCTGAGACATGAATAACCAGTAACTCTAAGAAGAGCTCTAGGTTTGAGCCATGTTTCAGAGAGAGCGAAAACAAAAGGTTCATATTTGTTTAATAAATGAGTTATATCATGTTTTTTATTAATTACACTTCTGCAATTCCATTGAATTATTTTGTCCATAATTTTGGATGGCTACTAAAAGTATCTGAGCAAGAGGGGCAACGTTGGACGGTAAGCTAATATTCGGATTCGATAACAGATTAATTAGGGCTTGGATATCTTCAGATCCCGAATGAGATTCTTCTTTGTCCGGGTTCCTTTGCAGTGCACAACCATTTTGGGGAGGTGGCATAGAATAACCACTGATCAAGGCGTTATGAGCAGCAACATCATAACCCTTAGTGGATTTTCTTTGAACAATACGGGGTTTCAGGAAAATCGTTTTTCTGTAACTGGTGCTACTAGGCTGGGTGGTTGAATTTGAGGCTAGAGCAGGGACACTATGTGATGAAAATGAGTTGACTTGTGGCTGGGGTTGAGTCTGAAGGACATCCGCAAATGACTTGGAAACTGATGGATGAAGCTTAACTGCTTCTCCATAAGAGATACAGTTATTAGCCATAGTAACTTTAATGTCTTTTTGTCGCTTGTGCTCCGGGCAAGACCTGTTAGTAGCAAAATGAAAACCGTTGCATAAACAGCAACTGGCACAGTCTTCCTCCACTGTACAAGTGTGTCCAGCATGCATCTGCCCACACTTGAAACATTTAGGCTTTGATCTACAATTAGTTTTTGTGTGACCAAATTTACAGCAGTTAAAGCACTGAATGGTTGGGAATATATACAGTTCAACCGGAAGGGAATTGTAGCAAGAAAATACTCTTTTTGGTAGGATTTGGCCATCAAACGTTACAACTATGGTTTCTGAGGGTTGCCATGAAACAGACCCGTTAACCGGAACTCTGTGGTTCAAGCGCCTCACCTTGAGCACCTTTCCACACCCAGCAGGTACTGAAACATTTTCTATTATTTCCTCTTCCGACCACTGTGCCGGAATGCCGCGAATTAGGCCCATGCGGGTAACTGAGAATGATGGGATGAATGCCGACAAATTCTCAGCTTCAAGCCGAGAATCATTTAAAAAAGCATTAGCGTCGTCAAATTTTGTGAATGCCATAGATATACGGGTCCTTCCGATACGTTTGACACTGCCATTTATTATATTACTAAATTTATTTCTCATTAAGAACTTTCCAAATGACACCGGATGCAAGGAAGAGGTTCGCTCGGTTTGTTTAAGTTGAACATGCACTGTAAAAGGAGCTGCATCAGTGGGTGAGAATAACTCTCTGCCAACTTTTGTGTATTTTTCTTTGGTATTCAAGTCTAAAGCTACAGAAGACTTAGTCACTTGGTCATTATCATTAGTATGGTTTGAAAGGGATTCTTGGAGCGTATCAGAAGACTCACAAGCGCAAATAATAACGTTTATGCCATCCTTACTCTTACGAACTTTTTTATTGCAATTTTTGCACCTCTTACTTAATTTACGCTTTAAAACACTCCTGCCACTAGCAGAAGCAACAGATGCATCTGTGTCCATACCGGATTCATTATCAACTATAACATTGTAAGCAACCTGAAGACCTCCCCCCCCAGGGTCAGGAGGTTCCTTCTCCGTTTCCATATTACAATACTTAAAGAAAACTTACCTAATCCAATGTGAATATGTACACAAACTAGAAAATAATAATATTTACAAAAAATACAAATAAACTATATACAAATAAACACTTTTCTGATCTATTATTTACAGCAAATTTATAAATAAAAGTAAGAGAAACGAAAACCTAAACCGCCGCGTTCCACGTTTCCCGCGCTTTTCAATTGTAGTATTTGGTATGGTCCCTTCAAGGGGGGCAGTTTGGAAACGTGTTTCTTGTCGTAAGTATTGACATGATATTGATATGCAAATCCTCTTGGTTTATGCGTAACCGCATAGAAGTGTGTATGAAAACTACGAACGCAAAGAACTGATATTGATATTATTGATATCTTAGGTAAGTTTGGGGACTGAAATTGTGGATTGAAAATGAAGTCGCTACCTACACATGCAAATAAATAAGTAAATATCTAAGAAACAATACAAAACAGCATACACAAAGTAGTCACAGGTGACGGGTAAAAACAAGTAACAGAATAGCATAACATTATTAGTTGCTTGGACTCGGTCTCTAAAGGCTCCTCCACACAATGGGCCATCATGGCGCAGGACATGGACGCAGGAATGAGATGGACCTCCCTCTAACGCATTGTTGTGTTCTGTATGATGGGCCATGATGGCCCATTGTGTGAACCAGGCCTAAGACACGAAAATTGGAAAAAACCTCGTCCGCGACGAGTCCGCGACATGTGGCGGCGAGTGTTCATACTGTGCCAATGTAATAGTGGCCTATAGGCTCAATGCACGGCCGCTGTAACGACCAAAACACGAAGATTTTCTTCCACGTGAAATATTTAAAACCACGTGGTAACACGACCGAAAAATGTCGCATTGGTACATTAAACATAAAGCGGTATATATCAAAGAGTTCTAATGGTGGGTACACACTGAGCAAACGAAGGACCAACGAACGCGAAGCATTTATGTGACAGCTATTTGTTAGAGTGAGATACATAGCCGTTCGTTGGCTTGGTGTGTACCCACCATTAGACAATCATTACTTACTGTCGTTACTTTTGAAGTAGAAATCCAAAATTCTGTTTAGTCTGACTGTGGCCCAAACTTGTTGATCCAAGTAAATAGTTCGATCTATAAAACAACAATAGGTGGGGCTTAATGATAACCGTGAGTCGTTTTTGGTGAAAAGGGACTTTAGTGCATTATCCTAGAGATCCTTAGCATCGCTTTTGGATTTGAGCACGTTAAGGTGCGGTATGCCCAGGTGGAATTGTCGTATTTGTTATTCGATTTTCTACCGAGAAAACTAATAGGTATTGTTTAGATGATGTTCAATTCGTTAATCTTGCGATACCACAAATCAGCCTGGGCATATTTTGCCTCAATAACAAGTAGTCTAATACCGCACTAATATCCCGTTTCACTGATACTTCTTCTTCAGAGTCAAAAGTTATATCAATCGCTTTAAACAATTTCCAACCTAAAGTTTAATAAAAGTACGTACGCTTAGACACAAACTACTTTGAGATTTTCCTTGTGAAAGTCCACAACACACATAGGTAAATTTCCAAAATAGGTAGAGTAATTACTTACTCTACCTAATTTGGAAATTTACTTAAACAATTCAATACTTTACTTTTGCATTCTCCTAAGGTCAGCAGGATTTTATAGTAAGGAAAATGGACGGCTACAATCGTTCTATCGAAATTATACTGCCACGTAAATGCAACCAAAAACAGGAGTAAAATGGTTTTATATACCATCTTTAAAACGTATACATTCGCTCAATGAATGTGGCCGTCTGAATAACATGACAACAGCTCGACTTTGAGTCAAGTTTCAAACTAGGCGCTTCTATGGTCTATTATAACTTGGTTTACCTGGAAAACGGTATACCTACTTGGACGCGGTGCTTTGTTTTGCTTCTACGATCTGGTAACTTACTAACTAGGTACTTATCTAACTTGGAATAACAGTTTTAGTGGAAGCCCCACCAGCCCAATTTCATAAGAAAATTGCTTTTTGATATGAGGATATCACGTGTATCATTTGTGGTATCTTGAATTTAAAAAAAATCTGCCATATCGTGTCTGGAGGAGCCCAAACTTGGTATGTTTCGAAAATTATTCTTGTTTTAATTAAAAAAATATGGCTAAAATGTAATGATGTGGTATATTTTTAGAATTGCCGCAAAAAGCCCTTTCATATGATACTACACACGATAGGTTTCTGAAAAAACAATTTTTTTTTCCATACAAAATGAAAAATGTTTCGGCACTGCCCCCCCTTAAGGGAATTTTTTTTAGGAACTGCAAGTCAAAAAAAATTTTTTGCCTTCTAGTATGTGTGTGCCAAACGGCTAAACTGTACATCGATTTGCGGTTTTTTTAAGCGTAGGGCTACCACTATTTCGGCTATCTATAATTTACAAATATTTAACCGACTTAAAAAAAAAGGAGAAGGTTCTCAATTCGGTTGTATTTTTTTTCAATGTTTGTTAATTCAGAACTCCGTCATTGATCAGCCGATTCGAAATTTTTTTTTTGTTCGTATGTATATACGTCCAGGTGGGTCCCATTTTTTTCATAATTCAGTTAGATGATGGGATCCATGAGGAATTGAGGGGACTCCTCAATTTTATTAGACATGCGTGTAGTGATTTTGGTATTTGCTGTTATAACTCGTGTATTTACATCCGGAATCATAATTAAATTTGGTGGCGAGGAATTGATGATGAAGACCACAGATGACTTATCGAATTCCTCAATTATGTACTGAAAAGTGCAAAAGTACGTCACGGTTCTGATCGTTTCTGATAAGATTCCGTTGAAATAGGAACTAATGAAGTGCCATTGGTGATGATCTTGGGGAATCGATGGAAGTCCTCAAATATTATCGACCCACATACAGTGATTCGGTTTTTTTTTATAGTAATCAATGCATTTGCTGAGCTACGGTAGCCTAGTGGTTCAGGCATGCGGCTGTCAAGCGGCGGTCATGGGTTCGAATCCCGGCTCGTACCAATGAGTTTTTCGGAACTTATGTACGGAATATTTACCGTTAGCTTTTCGGTGAAGGAAAACATCGTGAGGAAACCGGTCTAATCCCAATAAGACCTAGTTTTCCCTCTGGGTTGGAAGGTCAGATGGCAGTCGCTTTCGTAAAACTAGTGCCCATGCCAAATCTTGGGAATAGGTGTCAAAGCGGACCCTGGGCTCCTTTAGGGGCACAACAGGGAATAACGCTAGGAGGATAATAATAATCAATGCATTTGCTATCGGAAATCAGTTTATGTGGTAAATTGTAAAAAAAATAGGAAATTCTCCCGTGGCTTGGCGGAGTACTAATTTGAAGTCGGTTAAAACTTTGTTTTTAAAGTAAATAAAATTATATGACTGAATATTAGCTCATTCAAGTAGGTACAACAAGTACCTACGGCGCCGCATCTCCGGACTGAGGTGCGGAGCTCGTTGTATGCAAGTACCTACGTGAATTTGTTTATAAATTCCGTATGATAAGACACACTGCACCGCACCTCCGTCCGGCGAAATTTGTATGCAGCTAGGTACGGAGATGCGGCGCAGTGCGACATCCGCCTAAGAATGTTAAGATTTTTATTCCATTCCTAGAGGATAAGTGGTATACGAAAACAGAATGATGATAAAAAAGACTTTAATTTCACAAGTTATTCAGTTTCAATAATTAACCAAATATCGTCCTAACGTAACGCGCTCCTTCCTCTATACCCGCCCATGTTTCCGTGACAATCTGTTCAATATATTCCGGAGGCATTTCGAACATGTACTCATAACCGGGCAGCTCGAGGGTGTAGGTCAGGGGCACGCCCACGGCTCTAGTCCAGTCCCGGGAGGTGCCGGTAGTGAAGTAGAGGACGTTGGCGGCGTTGCCGACGATGTAGCGGTCGGCTTTGTCCAACGCAAGCGCGTCTATAGCCGTTGCCATGTTCACGCCAGCGAGGTGGATCGACAAACCGTTGGATGGAAGAGAACCTGTATGTGGAAAATGCATATTAGGTAGTTGGGATTCAGATGAGTCTGATTCGGATGGCATTGTAAGAACTAAACAACTTGTACTGTATGTGCCTACTCGTTAATTCCGCGAAAAACAACAGATTGAGATGAAAGAGAACTTGGCTGAGGAAAATGCCTCTGTGTGTCTGATGTCTGATGTCATTTTAAGATCAGGGAAATATGTACTGATTGGGGCAATCGTTCGGCGAAAAACGAAAAAAATATGTATATACTAGCGTAACAAGTATGAGAGCTCAGCTAGATGCTGATGAACTACTTAATTCAAGATTTTGCCAACCTATTGGTTTTGACTATTCTCACCGTTATTTCCCCATGCATAAAGGAACATATTTCCGTAGCTGTGAAGAGAAATGTACATAGCAGCTCGGTCCAAGTTCTGGTTAACAACATCCCTGATCACACGGGTCTCCGGTTCAGAGAAGGGTGTTGGGCCTTCGTATGTCAGGCTGCAAGGATCGGCGCTGCCGGCAGTAGTTCCCCAGTAATGGTCGAAGTTACGGTTCCCATCAACTCCTGGGCATTCCTCGCTGCCGGGGTGGGATTTAGATCGTGTCTTGCGCCATAGACGGTCCTTCAATAATTATAAATCGTGCTTGAGTTGGCACAAAGAAAACGGCAACAGATCAGGTCAAGAAAATAATAACGTAATCATTATTGCGCAATCGTTTTTTTTATTACAATAAATGCTTTTTTTACCCGTCCTCTACAGGACTTCCGTGAATACATACATATTCTGCCGCGAATTCCCGTCCGCGGTATATGACGGAGGTAGGCATCGGCAAAAAACTTGCTAAGTCATGGTTCTCCTAATGAATGCTTTTATTTACTATGATATGATCTTACCTCGTCATGGGTATATTCATAGCCGTCAGGGTTAGCGAGCGGAATGATCACCCAGTCAAGGTCCTCGGTCAAACCGTTGTCGACGACATCAACTACTAATTGGTTGATAATGTACAAGGCTACTGGGGTCGTGATCCACTCCCTAGAATGGACCATGGCGTCTATGACGATAACTGGTTTACGCAGGTTCTCGAAGCGAGTGGTGGAGATTCTCACGTATTTGATCTGGCGACCTTCGTAGCTAAGGGCAGCGTTGATAACTGTTACCAAGTCGGGGTAGCGCGCCGCAAGATCATCTAAATGGTCGTTGACCTAAAAAACAGACGTTAGTGTGCAACCTTGTTACGTTAGGCTGAGACAACTAATAAAATTAAAATACAAGATTTTCTTGGATTTCTCCACATCAATTGGCAAGTGTCTTGCAAAAATTTATATTCTTATCACGTTCGCCTGTGGTACGTGCAAATAATTCTGCGTCGAATCTAATGATCAACATAGCACACTTGTATCATAATGCATTTTTCACCTCACCGGCTCGAAAAGGCTTGCTTTATCGCTCAAAATCTGCGCCCAAAAGTCCATTTTATCCGCTAGCGTGGAAAGAGTTTTTGAATTTGGAACGTGACGGTCGATCGCGAGAACCAACTTTTTTCTATACAGAATGAGAGGTGCGTTCAGAAACTGAAGGTGTTATGCCAATAATAAATTGTTATTATTTTGATAAAATAAAATTAATAATACTTATTCTCTCTTAATGAAGTAGGTACATACGAAATATTAACATTTTGACTGACTTATAAGGATTTAAAATACGAATAAATAATTTTACGTCACACCTGGCCATAATGCCAGTTTTACTGCACGCTGCACGTACGGGAAAACTCGCAATGTGGCCAGGTGAAGACGTAAAATTTTGTACGCAACACGGGCGGTAATTCGTAAAGCCCCAGATCGCAGGTGTTTGTGGCCCGAACCGAAGGTGAGGTGAGATGCGCTTGCGCGAATTTACCGCCCTTGTTACGTAATGTAATATTAAAATGTCGTTTTATTTTTCTAAAAATTTCGCTTTTTCCAAATTTGGAACGCACCGTTTGAAAAGTTAATTTAAGGCGCCGTAGGTTCATGGTCTTCTCTCCCTCTCACTGAGCATAAGCGTGAGCGAGATGGAAGTGCGTGCTCGGAATCGCGGAAATCATGTTTTTTAATTTTAATTTTTTGGCCGTATAAATAAATAAAAAAGTAAACACTGATTTCCCTCAAACATGATATTGCCGATTTTTAGAAGCCCTTTTAATATTTTTAGCTTTTGTTCGTAATTTGTAACAAATATTTTAAGTGTATTTTAGACCCTTTTAGACCTATGTTCGTGATTTTTTTCTATCGAGCGAAAATTGCTAAATCATGTTTCTAAACACTGATTTCCATGCAGAAAAGCCTCAAGATTACTATTCGTATTTTTTTTAACCATATTATTATAAACAGACGCTATTGTTTCAAAAACACTGTTCGCTTAACTTCGCTGAACCTACGGCGCCATAAGAAAAAACTCATATACATTTAATTTTGCTTTGTTCTAAAGCCACAGCCAGTATAACCAAAATAATGGTGGTTATTTATAGATTTTAGTGCAGAATATATACATATATGAATTTTAATACCTGCTAAATTAGCGGAAAAAGTGAAATAAGCGTATTTGAGCCTTAGTTTAAACCGTGAGTACCTACCCAACAATACTTTGACTTTTTTAATGTAGGTAAGCGTGAGGTTATTTAAGGGAGCAGGCATTTATGCGAATGACTACAGTAGTAGTGTAAGCATGGGTAACTTGGCAACCGTCTTCCAGGCGGAGACATACGCCATAATTGCCTGTGCACAGGAGAATATAGACAGACAAACCAGAGGGCAGACCATCTATATACTCAGTGACAGTCAAGCGGCGCTTAAGGCACTTACGGCGCCGAAAGTGGAATCTAGACTAGTCTATAATGGCGTCCAGGCACTGAACAAGCTTGGAAAGCACAATAAGGTGCAACTGGTTTGGATTCCAGGGCACGAGGGCTTCATTGGCAACGAAAGAGCGGATGAGCTTGCTAGAGGGGGGTCTACAAACAACTTTGTAGGTCCAGAACCATTTGTGGGACTCTCGCAGGGAACCATAATTTCGGCCTTTAAAGCCTACGCCAAAACCAAACACCAATACGAGTGGAGGAATGAGGCGGGCTTAAGGCACTCAAAGCTCTTCATAGAAGGAGTGGACTCGGGCTGGACTAACAAACTCTGGAAATCCAGTAGGAAGCAGCTCGGAATCATATCTGGGGTGTTCACAGGTCACTTCGGGGTCAAGGATCTCTTGGCCAAGATGGGACTATCAGACAGCTTAGACTGTAGAATGTGTGGCGAGGAGGATGAGACTATGGAACACTTACTGTGTGAATGTCATGCCCTTGCCAGACAAAGAATGAATCACTTTGGTAACGGCTATCCGCAACCAAAGGAATTCAAGGCACTTCCGCTGAGCTGCATCATCCGATATGTGGAAATGATGGAGCGAAGTTGGGAGTAGACGTAAGGAGAGGGCAAATGCACAAAAGATCCCACTGGGTCGAAGTGCATCCGAAAGGGCCCTCATCTATATAAGATAAGATAAGATAAGAGGTTATTTAAAGATGCAAAAATATTAATGTTACATTTGATAGTTATAAAATGCTAGATCTTGATGAGATGTAAACAAACCTTTATTGAAAATGAGTATAAGGTCCAAATTAAACCATAAAATTGAACCATGAGCGAAGCGAATGGTTCAAAAGTACAATCCTGAGCATAGCGAGGCTTTCAAGGCACGAGACGCCAAACAATTTTGCTGCCGAGCGAAACACACAATTTTTCACCTCACCACCGCGAGGAAAATTGTAGGTAAGTAAATGTAATGGTATAAGGTCCGAATTACTTCGGACCTTATACCCATTTTCAATAAAGGTTTGTTTACATCTCATCAAGATCTAGCATTATATAATTATTAAATGTAACATAAATATTTTTGCATCTTTAAATAACCTCACGCTTACCTACACAAAAAAGTCAAAATATTGTTGGGTAATCACGGTTTAAACTAAGACTCAAATACGCTTATTTCACTTTTTCAGCTAACTTAGCAGGCATAAATTAACTTTTCAAACGGTGCGTTCCAAATTTGGAAAAAGCGAAATTTAAAAAAAATAAAACAACATTTTAAAATTATTTATTCGTATTTTATCCTTATAAGTCAGTCTAAATATTAATATTTCGTATGTACCTACTTAATTAAGAGAGAATAAGTATTATTAATTTTATTTTATCAAAATAATAACAATTTATTACTGGCATAACACCATCAGTTTCTGAATGCACCTCTCATTCTGTATAGAAAAAAGTTGGGTCTCGCGGTCGACCGTCACAAGACCGTCACGTTCCAAATTCAAAAACTCTTTCCACACGCTAGCGGATAAAATGGACTTTTGGGTGCAGATTTTGAGCGATAAAGCAAGCCTTTTCGAGCCGGTGAGGTGAAAAAGTCTTTTGTCGTGTAGTATATATTTGTGGTTGATATTTATAAACAAAATTTCAAAATGAGTTTCGATGATAACAGCGACGAAGAAACTAATTGTAGGTACTCCGCCGGAATTGAGGGTGGAGGCCGAATTAGCCATGAATTACTTGTTGCCGCCAAAATCGAAGGACAAGTACATAAATGCAGGTTGGTTTTTTGAGTGGTGATAATTTCTTATTTCATTGCATATGTTTGAGAAAAGCACTATACATGCCTAGCCGCGAAAAAGGGCTTGCCGGCATCGTATCACTATAAGGCCTTCCTACGGTCGGCCGTCTATACCTACTCACCCGGCAAGCCCTTCTTTCCCGGCGGCTGCAGTAATGTACTATTACAACACATTTGCTCGTAAGCGCCTCTTATCATGACGCTTTTAGGTTTATAATCCTGGGTAATAAACACGCGTGTTTTATAACATTACGACACTCGTGTTATGGTTATATCCCGACTACGTCAGGTTGGCACCTTGCAGCAAGATATATGTGTGCACACGGTGCATTCTTAAATTAACCGGGTTGTACAGTATGTAAAGCTTTTTTTTTAATTCTCGGCAATTAGATTCATATTCGACAAAAAAAAATCAATCCTTTTTATTAATTAATCGACTATTTCTTTTTGGATCGTATGAAACGCGTGAGCTTTGAAAATTACATCCTCTTTTATCACAATTCCGCCTCTGATGTAATTATCAACATACCCCACTATTGTATCACATAATTCAACACATTTGCTCGTAATGTGGCTGTTATTACGTCGCTCCTTAGGCTCGTACTCAAAGATATTAAACACAAGAACATTAGGTACGCCAATTATGTTTATATCCCGATTTCGATAACGTTTGCACCTCCGCCAGCAATGCGCATGTATGATATGAACACGTGATGTCAAATATTAAGAAAAAAAGTTTTAGAATAACATGTTGCCATGAACAACTATGTCGACAAAATAACAGAGCAGCCTAACAAAAATGTTCATCTCATGGAATGGATTAGTTCCTCGCAAATGTGTTGAAAAACGTACCTAGTATGAAACGCGTTAGTTTTTACACACACATATTTGCGTAATTCCACCTCCACTGTAATGACCAACATAGTAGGTCACTTGTATCGCAAATCACAATGTCCTCACCTCTTGGTGCCTGTAGTACGTATCCCAGCCGATGTTCCGCCCGCTGCTTTTGGCCGCCGCTTTCGTTGCCTTAACTTGCGCGTCCTCATTGCGGAAAGCGCTATTAATTAAATATTCATTCGCTATAACATTCATTAATTTAGGATTTTCATCAATACTTACTCCAACCACAAATTCTATGTTTATTAATATATATATTTGTTCTATATTCTTCAGTAAGCACGAAGCTTCTTTAAAAGATTACTGAATTACTTACTCACTTAGCCCGTGTGATGTCGGGTTAGAATAGCACTCGGTGTCGTAAGAGCCGACTAAGGGAACAGGGTTGAAGTGTGTTGTGGACTTGGGCTATCAACCTATCACTGCGATATCACATTTTGTCGATCTTTTATACCCACATTTATGCTAAAAGTGGAACTGGACACACGTTGCATGTGCTCTGTCTACCCCTTTTAGGGATAAAGGCGTGTATGTATGTGTGTATGTTAATTACTTACTCAGCTAAATTGTCTATCACTTTCGTGTATGTAATCTGTCTCTCATCGAAGTATTGCAGCCATTGTTGTTTTACTTCTGGAGACAGTCGCACTACGGCTTGAAGCCGGCCAGTTTCCAGGCGTGCAGATGTCGCCGAAAGGATATCCAATTTGGCGTCAAGAGTCTCGATCTCCAGAGCGGGTCCAGAGATTTGGTACAACTGGTGTCTGAAATGAATTAGATGGTCAAGTCAATAAGAAGGCTTACTGAGGAAAGTGTGAACTAAGTCAACTTTACTTACCCTTCATATTGCTCGTGCCGGCCATGCACCAGAGCCACAAAGGCGAGCAAGCAGACGATGACTCGCTCCATTTTACCCCAATCTACTGACTACTTGTCTACTGCATTAGCAGTTTTTAAATATGATTATAGATTAAGCAATCCTAAAAATATGTGATAACACTGCATGAAGATTAATTCACATGTACTGACTGCTTTATCAGTGTCAATTTAATCCGGGTGTTAGTGAATTTGGACCAACCGCAGACATCGTAATTTTGTATAATTTATGGCTAAGTATAATGTTGGACTATCGTAATGATTTAAATTGTTTGCAATAATTCCATTAATAAAAGTAGGTGCGGTGCAGTCGAGTTCAATATTTATAGATATAGACAACCTTTCGAAAATATCTATCTACTAATCTCAGCTACTAATATGGTAGCTGTGTAGCTTAATGTACTCCGAGGAAGTGTGAAAGTGACGAGTTACTGGCTGCCCCCGCGGCTTTGCCCGCGTATTGCAAAGAATACAGGCAAACCTGCAGGATAAAATATAGCTTGTAACGAAGACTGGCCAAATCCGGAAAGGTAACAAACGTGATGGGGCCAGCCGTGTACAACAAGTTGCCAGAGAGAGAAAATCACGTCGGCTCCGTCACTAATGATTTTCAAAAGAAAACTAAAAAAATGGCTTCTCGAGCACACATTCTATAGCTACGACGAATTTATGAATATTGTGTGAATGGTTTATTTGAATATTGATTGTTGATGACTTAGAATAATAATTATTAACCATTGTATTATTTATAAACTTTTTATAGACACCTTTTGTGTAATGCTAACATTATTATATTTTTCTTTTAACTATAGGTACTTAAACATTCAAACATGTAATATTGACAATTGCGAATAAATGAATATGAATATATGTACATGTGAAAAAAACGAATGGTTGGCTACAGAAACTTCTACATACAAACTTGCAAAGCTATTATATAGGTACTTATCACAGAATTTTCCTGTTTATAATATTAGTACTACGATAGATAATTGTGTAATAGAAAGTAGTTGTAACTCTGTAACAGGAGCAAATATTTAAAAGGACGCTTCCTTAGAGCATCTGACTCCCTAGCACACTAAGTTTTATGTCGGACATAAAGTATTCGTCCCATTCTGGCAAATATATATGCGAGTGTAAGCAACTGCAGTAACCCCTTAATGTCCAATTTTTTTGTCTCGGAGAAATTTTGATCTTAAGTTATCACCGCCAAGTAATGTATATTGGCACTACGAGATCATAGCACAAAAGTCTATGCATATTTTGGGGTGAAATCATGTACTA
This sequence comes from Epinotia demarniana, assembly GCA_945867215.1. Lineage (NCBI taxonomy): Eukaryota > Metazoa > Arthropoda > Insecta > Lepidoptera > Tortricidae > Epinotia > Epinotia demarniana. The sequence goes on from OX244277.1 coordinate 11,889,284, forward strand.
TGTAACTACTTATGGTTAATAGTTTATGCATTTTTTTCAAAGGTATTTTTTTTTTGTGTTTTTATAGTAGATTATACACCAAGGGGATAAAGCACTGTTTTATGTCACGGGAGCGAATTGAATCCCGAACGTAACGAAGGACTCATAATTTAACTCCTGAGCGTAGCGAGGGAGTTATAAGTTAATTCCTGAGCGAAGCGAGACTAAGACTGAGTCCTGAGTGCAGTGAGGGGTTCAACAGTCTTATCCCCGAGGTGTATACTCTACTTTTCACACCTTATGCGAGACAAAAAAACAGGCTCAGTAGATAAATAATGTTTATTTAGCAAATTAAAAGTACATAGTAACATTAGACACGTTAGTCCAATTATGGAAAGATAAGGTAATGTTTTTATTTGGTACGTTTATTGAGGTTGAGTTGTCTAATTTGATAAACTCATGAGTCAAAACACTTTCATCACTGAAATGAAATGAAATGAAATGAAATGAAATGAAATGTGTTTATTTGCTTAACATTATGTACATTTAGATGGTATACTCAATTGTTATTAGTCCAGATAATGTCAATACCTTATACTAGTAGGCATGCAAAAATTCAGATTACATTTGATTGAATTACATTAAATTGAATAGAATTGAAATAATAAATTTAAAATTTAACTTACATTATACATTATTGAAGAAAAATCCATTATAAATTATAAGTATAACTCATGAAATATTCGCATAAACAACAACAAAATATTATAACCAAAATAAGGTATATTAACTAAAATTTGCATTTAAATATTCTTTAACGCTATAAAAGTTGTGTTCACTTAAAAAAGCTTTGATTGCTCTCGTAAATTTGATTGCTCTCGTAAAAACACTCGACATTTTCAATATTATTTTTGAAATTAAATCTTCTATAGGCACCTACAAGAACTCGATTTGTTCGTCACGCGTGAACAAATGAAGGCGCGCGACGTTCCAAATTCGAAAGCACAAGCCGTGGTCCTAGATTCGAAATTCGAATTTCGAACACCGCGCTCCTCCGGACCGGGGTTCACACGGAGGCAAACTTCATTTATTTTGTCAAATCAAGTAGGCCATGGCCTAGGACAAATTGTGTTTAGCAAAATTAAACTTTATGCATATAGTAATAAGAATTATGAAAAGTGAAATCATATTATTAACCAGCGGGTTATAATGAAATTCAGTACAACATTATAACCCGGCTAATACCAAGGGATTTAATGTCTTGCTTTCGGTAGGGTTTACATGACCTATAATTCGGCATTGTCGAGCATGTGGTGTGAAAAAATAATAATCGAGGTATGTACTTACTTATGTATAAAAGAAAAATAAACGTATTTTTATTCTATTTAAATCACTTGGAAATAATTGCTCACAAGCTCAATAATCTACTGTTTAATTTTTTGCTCTTGTTGCTGGGCCCAACCTGTATATCATATTATACAATTTGACGATTACATTTTTATAGCTACTATAAAAGTCAGTGATATGTGCGGTGAATGCGGTGATAGGATAACTTCGCTATACGGGACAAACAAATTAGCAAGCAAACAACAAGTTATTTAAATAATTCATTATATTATTTATAAAGCACTCTGTGAGTTATGCTACTATACTTAGGTACTTACAAGCAAAATTACAATTGACGATCATGTACAAGTCAATATTCAAATCTCTTTAAGACATATTTCCAATATATTTTTCTCAGCGTCCTTTTAAATCCAGAATGTCTCCACGCATAAATTAAAGGATCTAACAAACAATTGCTCACTGCTAATAAATACAAAGGACCTAACGTTAATATTTCTATAGGAATGCAGTCATATCCGTGAGTCATAATATCACATTTAACATAAACAATTATTGATACATAATAAGGTGCCCACGTTCCCACAAAACAAGCTGTAACCAACAGTACAGTCTTGACAGCTTTTAATTTACTCGGGTGCGAGTCAACTGCTTTTGCTTTTCCATAGTAACTAGAGATCGCTTGAAATGTTCGTTTCCACCTGTTCCCGATTATCTTTTCTTGCACATGTGTCTTACTCAGTTCGTGCATTTCTGAAGAGTTGCCAGCTTGCTCTGTTAAAGTTTCCTTAGACAATGTTATGGTGACCTTCGTTCGCGATATTTCGTCCACTCTGCTGCTGCTGTCTTCAGGATCAACTGCCTCGAAAGCTTTGTTGACGAATGAAACGTTGTAGTTGTAGCTTTCTTTGATTTCCCTTATTCGATCCACAGTTTTTACGGCACGATGTAGGATGAGAAAGTACAAGATGCACACCATGATGATCACTGAGAGTACGACGACTGACAGAATGATAAGCAGGGCTCTTGGGAACAGTGCGACGTACCAGCATCTATAGTTGGTGAAAGTCTGGCCTGTCCAACCCATGGCTGGCAAGCTCGCGACAAATAATCCTGTAAAATTGTGTCATGGTAGTTTTTACATGTAACTAATTCATTCATCATGCTCGTATTTAAATAATATTTAATAATAACGTGATATGATAAAACTAAGAGTGAATATAATAATTAATAAAATATATAAACGTACCGAGCAAGACATATTTTTTGCCTCCTGTAAAAAATTCGATAACTAATAACTGATAATCGACGCAAAACCTTTATCTTACTGATATCATCAATTTGTCTAAAGAAACAATAGGTAGATACTTATGTTAAAGTTAATTACAAACTATCTTACACTTTTTGTCATGGATAGAGTAGTTAGATGGAATCAGGCCTTACTTTGCGAAATTCCGTGATAAGTTTCAAGACAATAAGTATGTCCTTTGCAATTCTGCTAAAGAACTTCCAGGTCTGTTTGTGATAACGTGATGTACCTACTTGCCTATTTTTGCATGCAGTGCATGTTTCCACTCTCCCCCCCCGCACGCGCAAGCATGCAAAAAAATACAACTAACCACCATAATGATAAAACCTCAACACGTGTTTCACCTCTCTGCGAGTCATCATCAGGAGGTTGCGGGCAGGAAATTGCTGGCGCCACGTCTACAGAACAAATGGGCCGTGTTTTCTATTTTTAACAAGATAATCTGTAAGTTTCCCTCCAGTGCTTGTTCCTCGAGAATATCAAAATGATCAAATGAGCTACCCAGAACCATCAACGATATTTAAATTCTGACCCTCATACTACCATGCATAAGTGAAAAAAGGGAACAAAACATAATGTTTAACTGTTCGTTAATAATCAAACGTCTCTATGTTGTAGGTACCTAATAATTTCTTATTGTTCTAAAACATTCAAGATGAATACTTTTTCACAAACATGCAAGATATTGAAGGAATTAATTATACCTTAAGTACCGTAAACCTCGTCTTAAGGCTGCGGCATGTTTTTCCCACATAAACTTTAATGAAATCCTCACAGGCAAACTTGTAAGTATTTCCCCGACTTTTCGCGCTCTCCGCATGATATTTTCCATGACAAAGCCTGAAGTGCAAGGTATTATTCGTTACAATTGTTAGTCTTTAAAATTATGTAGATTTTATCAGGCAATCAGCCAACATACTCGTATTAAGCTATGCAACTTGCTTTGTAGATACTTATAAAAGGGTTCCGAAGGTCGTGCAACATACACTATCCACTCACTTGGTTGTGGCAACTGTGGTTGCCAGGATATGTATGGACTTCTTTGATAGAGAAAAATTGGAAGCAAAAATCAAGTGAGCGGCTATATTGCTTGCCATTTTACATTTGCCAGAATTTCATTTGCCATAATTTGAGTTGCCATAATAGTCAAGGTCATAATGTTGTTTACCAGAATTTCATGTGTCATAACTGTCATAGTACCTAACATTCGAACTCGGTGAAACGGTGGGGCGCCCTAAGTAGCTCAGACGCCCAGTGCCTATGTGGGACGGCTTCCCAAACCATGGAACACATGTTGTCTTGCCCAGCGTGCCCGCATACCTGCTCCAAGCAAGACCTTCGAGACGCAACAGACAGGGCGATAAGCGTCGCCACCTTCTGGTCCCGCACAATATGAAACCATCGACACGAGAAGAAGAAGATAGTACCTAACATAATATTCATAAGACAGAATTGTTATTATCCATAATATCATATGCCATAATATAATTTTCCATAAAATTCATAATCCAAAATAGTCAAATGCAATAAAATCATTGACGTCTGGTTGACGTAACTGGTGACCGAAGAGCTGATGGCGGCTTTCTCGCGCAACGCATCGGCATTGCAATTCAGCGAGGAAATGCCGCCAGCATCCTCGGTAAATGCCTCGAGGGCCTTTTTTAGATTTAACTTAGCTTTAATTTAATTTAGTTAATGTTATAGTTATTATCTTGTATATACCTACTTTATAAAATAATTTGTATAGAGAAATCATTTGCCTTTCAAAAGCAATAATACATGTGAAATCACAACTAACTGAAGGGTTATGGACGGCTCGGGGTGCGGTGGCTGGGTAGCACACTACTACTACTAAAAATATAATTATAATTATGAACGTATATGTGTATGTATGTATGTATGTATGTATGTATGTATGTATGTATGTATGTATGTATGTATGTATGTATGTATGTATGTATGTATGTATGTATGTGGGTGTGTGTAAGTTGTACAGCAGGTACAAAAATAACCATAATGAACGTGTATAGGCGAAATTATCCCTTTAAGGGATCTCATCCAGCTAGCCTTTGAGTAAATAAGTTACGAGAAAGAAAATCACAAACTCCCACACCCTTATCATAAGACATTTTAATTATAGTGACCTCTGTCGACTAAATCCTAAACTACGTACTAAATTCGTTTCCTATGATAATGACCTGTATGATTTTACCTAAATAGTAACAGCAAGAGAACTTCATTCGAATTCGAACTGCATTTGAAAAAAAAACATTGTTAAAATATGTGACGACCGGTTAGCCTAGTGGGTAGTGACACTGCCTACGAAGCTGAAGGTCCTGGGTTCGAATCCCGGTAAGGGCAAATGTTTGTGTGATGAGCATGAATATTTGTTTCTGAGTCATGGATGTTTTCTACGTATTTAAGTATTTATATCTATTATTTATATCGTCGTCTAGTACCCATAACACAAGCCTTATTGAGCTTACTATGGGACTAGCTCGATTTGTGCAAGATTGTCCCCTTATATTTATTTATTTATTCTGCCATATAACGTAATTGTAATATATACATAGTGTATGGTTGCAGAGAGTATCTTTTCTTTTGACTTGCAGACGGATTTGGATGTGGGTTTAAATATTGGACGTGGTTGATTATTATTTGATTTGTTATTCATTTTCTTGTCGCTGTCGGTCCTATTCTACTCTAAGACAGGTCGGTGTAGGTACGACGACGAGCGAAGCGAGGAGTAGTGTTATGTAGAATTGGGACCCTACAGTGCGCGAGCGTGCCGCGGCAGCCGCTGGCGAAGCGCTGAACATCCGCATCTTTCGAACGACTCGCAGAAATGTAGTTTTTTATGGCAACATGAATATTCTGTCAAATAAAAATAATGCATTTAAAATTACGGCAAGTGAAGTTTACGAAATATGAATGAGTCAGGCATAAAAAAATACGGAAAATAATACTATGGAAAATTTCTGGAATATAAAATTATGGCAAATGAAATTCTGGCAAACCACAACCATACCATCCACATGAGACTTGCGATTTCATTTCGAGATTGCCAAATGAATTAATCTCTCATCATCACTAATATCCCTGCATGTTCTTTAGTTGAATAGCAAAGAAATATATTGTTCTAGAAACTCAGAGGTGTAGATGCCTAACTTGACTAAAACATTGTGACTATAACATCAGCTTATTGTTCAGACTTCGATATGATATTATTTACGCAGCTAGACGCCGATAAATAAGGAGCATTTATACACCAATATTTCTTTAAGAATATCCGGACTGTCTTTTGAAAACCTTTATGCCACCACGCGTAAATTAGGGGATTAAGAATGCTATTGAAAAATGCTAAGGTAGCGATGCTACCCCCTAGTAACGTTCTGTATTCCATACACTTTGGGTTAGTCAATTTGTCTTCACAAAACACAAAAAAAGTGACGGTGACAAAAAAGGGAAGCCACGTGAACAGTAGGCTGCCAGTTGTCAGCATTACTACGGTTATGGCTCTCCATTTGTTGGCCTCTTTTGGTTTCGGTGGGATTTTCTCTTTACAAAACTTATTCAAAATAGATTTGTTTAGACCTTTTACTTTAGAACTTGACGATGGAATACTTGTGTTAGAATTATTTGTGTCAATAGTAAAAACGCTTATCTTCGAGCCTTCATACGGACTTCTATAGACTTCAATGCCATCTCCAGCATTATTATTATCAGCAATGTCATCATTACTAAAACTATCGTTATAAAGGTCGCCAATGCTTTTAGATTTTTCAGAACTTCTGACAAATGTCGTTTTGTTAGAATGATCACATAAGGCGTTGAAAGAAGCGCATCTTCTTACTGTGGCTTTTTTGGGTTTAGCCGGGAAAGTTCTGTTCATATTTACATTCCCACAATATATCCTTAACTTTGGTGTCTCTTTTGAACTTGAATTTAAATTAAATGATTTTTGTGCTGCTTTTATATCTTTCACGTTTTGAAGAGCACGTACAAGGATTATAGAATATAGTACTGTCACAATTATTACAGTTATTAGACTTAAGAAAGAGATAAACAGTATGAGTGCACCAGGAAATAGTGCAACGTAGTAACATCTAGTGTAAATAAGTTCGTTATTGACCCATCCGGTCACTGGCATGAATCCGAGGATGAGACCTGCAAGACGAAAAGCGTTAGGTACACACAAGTTACACAAAATACACAATCTACAGAACACACACAATGCACACAAAACACACAATTTACACAAGACACACAACCTAGACAACACAAATACGAGAAGCTGAATACGGGTAGTTAAATAAATAGAATATTATTAACGGGTACATTCAAAGTCTAACTAAAAAGGTTAACGAAGAAAAAGATAAACGGCTCTATCTTTTGATGAAGTATTGTTAACTCAGAAGGTTGATTTTTTCATAGCTTCAAGGGATTGCATACTTTAGTCATTCTCATCCTCCTAGCGTTTTTCTCGGTTGCATTACATACTATTGGAGCCCGGTACCTGCTTTAGCACTATAGAGTATTAAATAATAATTTTAATTTGGTCCTTTCACACGTTCCTTAGAAAAAGGGTTTGGACGGACAGACAACGAAAGTGATCCTATAAGGGTTCCTTTTTTCCTATTGAGGTACGGAACCATAAAAATAACCGAATTGCATGGTCTTTACCTACATCGTTTTAGATTTAGTTTAGTTCTATTCTATTTTAATGATTACTTTAGTTAATACTTAATTTTTGTTTTCTTATTCTTTGTATTATAAATGAGAAAAGAACATGTTATATGTAGGAAAAACCAGACTGACTAAAATTTAACTTTCTTGACCCAGTAAGTAGGTTTTCTATTCTACATTATGTTTGCGTATTCTTAGAATAACATAATAAGGATCGACCTATTCATGGCTTAATTACGAGAGCTGACGCAATATTAATACTTATTTATGTCGAAGTCGTGACACAGGCTATATTACATACGTCAATCTGCGTATACCTACCTATTAGACTATGCGTGGTGGATCTTTCAGGCGCTTTTCCACTTCGAGGTGGGTTAAGAAATTTTTCATGTCGTCGGTAGAAGAGCACCTTTAATTTTGAATATTTTAAATGTTCTTACCAATCATCCAAATAATCACAATGGCGATCCTGACGCGTGTAGTGTTGAAGTATCTTTGGTAGTACAAGCCGTGGAGGATGTAGAAGTACCGGTCCACCGCAATCAGACCAACGCTGAATATGGACACCATCGCTGGGCACACGATCATGCCTGGTGGTTAATACAATCGGGTTATATAAATGAACTCGCTCGCATTCGAGTTATAGCGAAAATTATCTTTTATTTAACTCGTAATGTATGTACAGTAGCCGGCAAAAGCTGCAAATATACCAAAATCAAGTGTTTCAAATGGTTTTCACTTAATAGCTTAGAGTACCTACATACACATATTTCTACAGAGTACCTTGTTAGCTACCTACATGCGTTGCCACAATAAGTGCAATGCCTGAGTGGACGTCCCGCTCAGAGCGAGGCGTGCAGCGTCCATATAAAACAAATGCAATTTATATGGACGCTCGATGCCCCGCTCTGATGGTCCACTCAGGCCTTACACTAAGGGGCGGAAATGATCCTAATGTTAGCTAAATTAAGAACTGGTCTTAAAATCGCTGACAGCTACTATAAACAACCCACTTAATTATTAATTGGGCGGGTACGGCTTTACTCGGGTCGTCTGGGCAGAAGGTACGAACTAGTAACGCTGGAAGGTTTTCTTAAAACAGTCCAGTGACGCGAATAAGAATAAGAATAAGAATAAGAAAATTTTATTCACTCAAAAAACCCTTGTTTTACAAAAATATTCTTCTGCCAAACTGCATGACAGTTTGTTGGCAGAGGGACTCCCTTACAAACAATAGATGGGTAGGCTTAGCTATTGAGTAGAATATTTTAATTTTATAATTTTGTTTTCTAGTGGTAGTAATTTGGAACTTCTATCTGGAAAGACACGCTTCTCTTCCAAAGCGACCGAGCGGGTGGGCAGGTTGCGGATAGCCCGTTTTCCATAAACATAGACCCGGTCAGTGGAAGGATGAACTCGAACCAATCCCAAGTCGAGGTCATCTCCTAACCTGCCTCTCTCCCGAATACCACTCCCAAAACTTCCCAACAAACACCCAACCTAGACCAAATCCTAACCACATAAATCCCCTTTCCCTGCCCCCCCCCCCACCCTGGAGGAGAAAACCTCGACTCTAAAAACCCTAATCTAAGGTGTGACCGACCGTGCCGATGGATGCGTGGCTGAGAGGGAGCGACTTGCGACTGATCGCACACGGTGGACCTCGGGGACCGGGCGAAACCCGTTGTAATTAGCCTTACCTACGCAAGCGGGGCTCTGCGTAGGTGGACAAACTTTCCCTAGCTACTCGTGGGACATAGATGGAAGATTCAAATAAAAATAAAAAAACAACAAACACAACAACCACGCCACTCTTGGCTGGGACGGCGCAAGCTGAACCGCTGAGAGAGGCGCCAAACCAAAGCGTGAAACCGGCTGAGGACTTATTGGAGCCAGAAAGGACGCCGGACGCCGGCCGGGGTACCGAAAGGAATCACCAATGAGCGCACGGGCAGACTGTCGCAGCAAGATGCTGAGGAGGTGGAAGGGAAGATCGGGGATGCAATTTTCCAGGCAGCCATCGAGACCGATCTTGACACCATAGCGGACGCTCCTGCATTTTCAGGTAGACCAAGTGTGGTGGATGGTTACCTGAAACTGTGGTGCCAGGACGCAAAAACCAAACAGTGGCTGATGACTTGGTTGTCGACGGCCACACTGGCAAACGGAGACCGTCTCGTCGGAAAGAGGGAGGACGAGATGGTCAGGAAAACTAGATGTGGCATACTGATCCCGTTCATAGAGTCAGTCTACATTCGTTTCCAGCATAGAGGGGGGCACTTCAAAGACTCCCCACCGGAAACGAACATAAACCCCGTAGAGGACAACACCCAGAGCGAGGTGAGCAAGGCCATCAACTCACCCTCTGCGATGGAAACTGACGGCGTCGACGACGAACCCGACTCGGACATGGAGGAAGGCGTACTGCTGGAATCCGAGGACGAAGAGGGCTGTACCAAAGGGATTAGTCTCATAGACCTAAAGGGGAGGGAGGTGGAGGGGACATCGACCGATGGCTCCTTCCTTCTGTAAGGTCCTCCAGGTTAACCTCCAGCACAGCGAAACTGCAACGGCTCAACTTCGAAAGTGGCTGGAGGTTAACAGTACATCAATCATCCTGATCCAAGAGCCGTGGATCAGAAACACACGCATAAACGGCCTCAGCAACACCGGAGGTAAACTAATATATAACGCACAAAATAAACCTGGGACATGTATACATATATCTCGTAACATAATAGCACAACCACTACCTGAATTCTGTTCCAGAGACGTGTGTGCTATAAAACTCCTCAGAACACAAACCTCAAGCATACCAGAGATAGTTCTCGCCTCCGTCTACATGGCGGCTGAGGACGAACCCCCTCCCGTGGAAATGAACAACCGTATCCGCTACTGCGAACACAATGGGCTGGAGCTGGTCGTCTCCGCGGACAGCAACGGTCACCACAACCTATGGGGAATGGAAACAAACAACAAAAGAGGTAACGATATTGTTGAATACCTAATGACAACTAACCTGGACATTCTAATCACAGGATCAAAGCACACATTACATTAGCTACATTTGTCACTCGCAGATGTAATACTATAATTGACATTACTTTAAGCACAGGGCTAGCAGCTCAATACGTATCCAACTGGCATGTGTCGGACGAGCTATCATGCTCCGACCACAGGTGGATCCGTTACGACCTCACAGCCGACACAACCAAACCAACACCCAGAAGAAATCCAAGATGCACGGACGTGGGGGCGTACGAGGAGCTTCTAGTAGGTAAACTAGATAATAAGACAAACACACACAGGCCTCACAACACCACAGAACTGGAGGAACAGGTAAACATTCACGCAACATATAACAGAAAGCTATGAGAACACATGCCCATTATCGGTACCACCGGTCAGTGGGAAGAACGCGAACTCTGACTGGTGGGGCTCGGAAATGGAACGCATGAGAACCAAAATGAGAAGACAACTGAACAGAGCAATGAATACAAAAGCTGAAGACGACTGGGACAAATATAAAACGGTCAAAGCAGAGTACAAAAAAAGAATAAGATACAGAAGATCTGCCTCATGGCGGAACTTCTGTGATAACGAATCCAGCAGCACACAAGCCAACAGAACAAGGAAAATACTAGCCAGCCAACCCAGTCAACTACTGGGCACACTGAGAAGACCAGACAATACCACCACCAGCAATCCATATGAGACTTAAAGTCTATTGGTGGAAACCCACTTCCCGGGGTGCAACGTGGTGACGTACAATCCTGGGCAGAACAGGAGGAGAACTATCACCCAACAGAAAACGAGTGGAAGATAGCAGAACGAATAACAGAGAAAAACAGAACAACCTGGGCGATTAACAGTTTTGACAACTACAAATCTCCAGGTCTAGACGGTATCTACCCTGCCTTACTAAAGTGGGGAGGACATAAGCTGACCGAGCATCTATCGAACCTCCTATGCAGTTGTATTGCATATAGATACATACCAACAAAATGGAGAGAAGTAAAAGTAATATTCTTACCGAAACCGGGAAAGAGTGACTACTCAGACCCAAAATCCTTCAGACCTATAAGCCTAACCTCTTTCATGTTAAAGACCCTGGAAAGACTCTGCGACAGGGAGTTAAAGGACACGGCCCTTAAAAAAATAAACATGCCTACAGCCAAGGAAAATCGACAGACTCAGCCCTCCATGCTGTAGTAACCAACATAGAAGACGCTCTCGCTAGAAAGAACTCCTGCCTAGGCACCTTCATTGATATAGAGGGTGCGTTCGACAGGACCAACTTTAGCAGCATAAGACAAGCACTAGAGAGACTTAAAACCGAACAGCTGCTCATAGATTAGATTAGATTAGATTATTTATTTTATGATAAAAAATACATTACAGATTTGCATTCATGTCAAAAATATAAGAGCATAGAATGGATTATGAACATGCTAAAGAAAAGAATTATAAGACTATCCGAAAACAAAAGCCACCAGGCACTAGTCATGAGAGGATGCCCTCAAGGAGGCGTCCTCTCGCCACTGCTGTGGAACCTGGTAGTTAATGACCAAATAACAAAACTAAACAATAACCGCTTTCTAACTATAGGATATGCGGAAGACCTTGTCATACTGGTCAGCGGTCTGATCACAAGCACACTATGTGAACTCACACAAACAGCACTGAAAATAATAGAGAAATGGTGCAAGGAGAATGACCTATCGGTAAACCCAAAGAAAACCGACACAATTCTCTTCACAAATAAACGAAAACTGGGTACTTACGAAATGCCAACACTCTTTGGCACTAAACTAACACTCTCGAAGGAGGTGAAATACCTAGGTATAATACTAGATGACAAACTTAATTGGAGCAAACACCTAGACAATAGACTAAACAAAGCAACAGTAGCCTTCTGGCAATGCAGAAGGATGGTGGGAAAGAGATGGGGCCTGGCCCCCCACATCATACTGTGGCTATACAAAACGGTGATAGTACCAATGATAAGCTATGGTGCCATAGTAGGGTGGCCCCGCACCCAAATTACGAGCGCAATTAGCAAAATCCAGAAAACACAAAGACTAGCATGTGTAGCGGCCACAGGATGTATGAGAACCACCCCAACGGCAGCACTAGAAATAATGCTAGGACTCCTACCTTTACACATGCATATACAAAAGGAAGCGGCTGCGACGGCAATACGCCTAAAAAGCCTCAACCTATGGACAAAACTGAACACACTACACACGAAGATTCATAACATACTGATCACCAGCCTCCCTATCCTGGAGGCTACAATCGACAAAATACCAAGAACTGCAGTCTTCAAGAAAGACTACGGCATATCACTAACAGAAGACTCAAGAGAGGGGCTAAACCAAACAAACCTTAGAATTTTCACAGATGGTTCGAAAACAAATACGGGAACGGGATGTGGAGTGTTCTCAGAGGACTTAAACATACACATATCCAAACCATTGGGCGAACAAAACACGGTATTCCAGGCTGAATGCGTAGGGATAATCGAAGCCTGCAATGCCATAAAGAGACGAAAAGTTGAGAACACAAACATACGAATACTCTCAGACGGTAAATCGGTACTACAAGCACTGAGCAGTGACAACTTCACATCTAGCTTGATATACGAATGCCACCAAAATCTAACGGAGGTGTGCGCAGACAAAAACACCGTCACTGTACATTAGATCAAGGGGCACAGTGGCTCAAGAGGCAACGATGCAGCGGACGAAATGGCCAGGAAAGACTCAGAAACAATGGCATACGGACCCGAACCAATCTTGCCCCTGCCACAAAGCTACATATACAACCAACTTGACCTATACACCAAAAACCTACACCAAAGACACTGGGAGGAGATAGACACATGCAGACAGACCAAAGAGATTCTGGCAAAACGCGACAACAAACTCACAACCACACTACTGAGGACACATAGAAACCAACTACGCAAGATAAGTAGTTGGAATTATAACAGGACACAACACTCTGAACAAACACCTCTACAACATAGGTATCACGGACAGCCCGATGTGCAGAGCATGCATGGAGGCGGAGGAAACGACCAAACATATTCTACTGGACTGCAAGCAGGTAGAAGTATACCGGGAAAAGCACCTAGGGTCCCCGGAAACACTCCGGGACGCAGTCAAAAACACAAAGGCTCACGAACTTCCTGGAGGAGCTGGGGTGGTTAGAGTAGCGCTACCCCATTTCACGCAAAATAGGCACGCTGGATGTCGATTTGCGGAAAAAAGCCCAGTATACTAACCAACTAACTAACGGCTTTACTTGCCGCAACATTATACTATCTCAGTTGTGGCAAATAAAAAAGTTTCAACGAATGATATATATCCCTTTCTGTGTCTCTTAGTGAGATTTGTATATTACCATCTCGCTCGGTCGTGGTTTACTATAGCTTGTCCTGAGTATTATAGGTTCATACTTGGTAGCAACAAGTATCTCCCTGGATAAAAACGGCCAGGGGAAAATCAGAGGTACCTACATTCTCTCTCACCCTTCGGAGAAAGGGGATGAAGAGGATGCTTCAAAGCTACCGAACAGCACAGAACAGCTTTAAACAACTTTGGGATTGGTCATACCAAGTAGCGTCTCCTGAATCGAAGGTGGTCCAAAGGATGCCCTGCTACTGTGAAGGACACCTGTTACATGTTCAAACTTATAAACACTAGGTCGATATGTAGGTAGGTCTTCTAGGCTCCTACGACGCTACGCCGTTTTGCCAGGTAATTAAGTAGAATCTGTATATTGAATAGCTATGTTTAAAGTTGGTTGATACTTAAATGGAACTCTGGTAAACTAACCTATTTGAAATATGCACAAGGGGTTTGAGCTCATGGAGTTGTCGATGAGCGCTCCGAAGATGATGGCGGCGCCGATGATCGTGTCGGCCAGCGACACGTTTCCGAGCAGTAGATACGTGCTCTTGGGCTGCTGGCCTGCGAACAGCATACTCATTTATCATAAAAGTCGCTAAACATTGCAAAAATATGGAAAACGGCCATTCAAAATAGTCGCATAGATTTAAAGCGTAGTTATGGTGACAAACAGTCGTAAAGATTGCCTGCCTTATGGTTAACATAGACTTACAACTTTAAAGGGGGTGTGGAGTGATTGGTATAACAAGTTTTGATATATTTTCACTGGATATAACAACATTTAATATAATTTCATTGGATATAATCACTCAAGGGGCATAATAAACTTTTGGTATAACAACAATCAGTATAATTTCATGGCGTATAATGTTCAAATAGTATAATACATTTTTGAAATAACGTTTAATGGATATAATGTATTTTGGATATAAGTGTTAGTGGTATATATAATGTTATGTAATATATATATTTTTTTCACACACACGTTAGTTATTTTCACCTAACCTAACCGCCAGCGTGTCGTCGTCGACGCTTTGCGGTGTGCCTATTTCCGCTTTAACTAAATACCATTGTTACAATTATCAGTGGCTATTATACTGTGGTGTGTCAGTGGTTACTCGTCGTCGTACCTACACCAACCTGCCTTAGAGTAAAATAGGCAAGAAACAATAGTAGTAAGTATTCCAGATTATGCCAATAGTATACATCTTATCTTATCTTATCTTATCTAGATGAGGGCCCTTTCGGATGCACTTCGACCCAGTGGGATCTTTTGTGCATTTGCCCTCTCCTTATGTCTACTCCCAACTTCGCTCCATCATTTCCACATAGCGGATGATGCAGCTCAGCGGAAGTACCTTGAATTCCTTTGGTTGCGGATAATCGTTACCGAAGTAATTCATTCTTTGTCTGGCAAGGGCATGACATTCACACAATAAGTGTTCCATAGTCTCATCCTCCTCGCCACACATTCTACAGTCTAAACTGTCCGATAGTCCCATCTTGGCCAAGAGATCCTTGACCCCGAAGTGACCTGTGAACACCCCAGATATGATTCTGAGCTGCTTCCTACTGGATTTCCAGAGCTTGTTAGTCCAGCCCGAGTCCACTCCTTCTATGAAGAGCTTAGAGTGCCTTAAGCCCGCCTCATTCCTCCACTCGTGTTGGTGTTTGGTTTTGGCGTGGGCTTTAAAGGCCGAAGTTATGGTTCCCTGCGAGAGTCCCACACATGGTTCTGGACCTACAAAGTGATTTGTAGACCCCCCTCTTGCAAGCTCATCCGCTCTTTCGTTGCCGATGAAGCCCTCGTGCCCTGGTATCCAAACTAGTTGCACCTTATTATGCTTTCCAAGCTTGTTCAGTGCCTGGACGCCGTTATAGACTAGTCTAGATTCCACTTTCGGCGCCGTAAGTGCTTTAAGGGCCGCTTGACTGTCACTGAGTATATAGATGGTCTGCCCTCTGGTTTGCCTGTCTATATTCTCCTGTGCACAGGCAATAATAGTATACATTATACCACCTGAGTTTTATATCGAACAAAGTTATATTCCATGTATGTTATGCATTATGACTGTTAGATTAATAGTTGTTATATTACAAGTTCATTATATCTGTTAAGAATTATATTACATGACAATATATCAAATGTTGTTATATCAAAAGTGCATTATATCCTTTAATCGTTATATCCAGTAAAAATATATCAAAAGTTTTTATATCGACCGTTACGTACCCCTTTAAAGGAGCCACATGCTTTGTTGACAGCAAGAGACAAACGCAGAGCGGCTACCGCGAAGTGAAAACGAACTTCGTTCGAGTATCTCCCTTTCTGTCGCTCGAACTAGCAAGTGCAACAGAGAGGGAGACACACGAACGAAATTCGTTTTCGATTCGCGGTAGGGCCTCTCACTTTCGCTAATGTCCTCCTATGACGGTTTGGAGACGCCGACCCAAGCATTTACGGATTTTTTCCTTCTGCGTATGCTCTCACTCTCAACACTCCGCATCTTCGGGAGCTCTAACGACCTTGCTTATACATATCTGCTGAGAACATAACACCGCTATCACATAGGTACCTACCTACATAGCAAGTACTACCTACTTACATAGTGGTGTTATTATGAGTGTACTTACCTTGTAAGGTGGAGCTACTTTCCCAGGGGGACTACTCCAATTACGAGCGAGATGGTCGGAATAATTCGGTATAAGTACCTACATACCATTGATCGTACTTGGTAAAATACTCTTAGTTATTGCTGGGTATAGGTATTTCCATTATGTCAGCGATAAACCACATCATGCTAGCCCTTCTTTATATGCATTGAACTCCGCATGATCGTAATTGCATTCTGAATTACGTTCAACACGATATCCACCACAATATAGAGACTCTAGTACTTACCCCATCTAGTAAAGTGAAGATGGTTATGTACAATAACTACTACTGAACTAAACTCTAAACTACTCTAAACCGGCGTCCTCATTTTAATATATCTGTAGGTAGTTTATTCTATATGAGTATGTATGTCGCAGTGAAATGGCCAAAACAGAGTTTTGAACAAATCCCTAAGGGATATGATCAAATCACGCAGGATGTTAAAATGGCGAATCCATTTTATCATTTGCCTAATACAAATCAATCATTTGATCAAATCTCTGAAATCTGTTTAGTGAAATGACGAAATCGGACAAAAAAGGCAACTCGTTTTATCATTTCACTAGATTTGTTTAGTGATTTGATAAAATCCCTGAAACGCGTCAGTGAATTGACGAAACTCGCATAAGTATATTCATCGCTCCTAAATCATTAGTCATTTAAACGGTTCTGGGACTAATCGGATGGCGGATAGGTTAGAAGATGGTATTCACATGTGTATCGTACAACGTTTTACTGTACATATGGCTCTTTGCTCTTTAAATTTTTGACATACCTATGCATGGAAAGTCCACTTTTCCGCACTAGTGCGGGAAAATAGCACCATATGTATTGTAAATACATATACTTTTCAACACAATTGCTCGTAATGTACCTCTTATTGTGTCGCTTTTAGGCTCATAATCCTAGATATTAAACACGAGTGTTTTATAACATTACAACACTTGTGTGTTATGGTTATATCCCGATTAAGTCACGTTGGCACCTTGCAGCAAGATATATGCATGAACACGGTGCATTCTTAAATTAACCGGGTTGTACAGAATGTACAGCTTTTTTTTTAATTCTCGGCAAATGGATTCTTACTCGACTAAACAAATTAAATCCTTTTTGTTAATTAATTGACTATTTCTTTTTGTAAACGTTTGTGGAAACGTTTAATTTAGCAAAACTATTCACTTTACATAACATTTTACATGAATTAAATACAGATAACATTTTAAAACGAAAATATAATGTTATTTTGTATTGGCTGTTTAGAGATTTCTGTGCCCACACTGCGCAAACTTCACGAAAAAAAAAACTGTTACGCGCCATTGTAGGTTATGTATTTCACAAATATTTGTATAATTTGTTTATGCGTGCTTGGTTATTATCAAAAATGTTGACTCGTGGTGACTAGAAAAGTGATAAATAGAATGGACGCCACTGGAAGTTCTTGGCGATGTGCAATTGTGAGTAAAAACCTGTTGTCATCTTAATGATTTGCTTAAGTAAAGTAAATAATTTAGCAGGCCTATAACATTTTCATCTTATGAAAATGACTTTTTCCTCGCAAAATATGTTGAAAAACGTCGTATGATACGCGTGAGCTTTGATAATTACATCCTCGGCTTCCTTATCACGCTCACCTGCGCTTCGCGTGAACAATTTCGCCTCTGATGTAATTATCAACATACCTCACTTGTATCACAATGTACTATTTTCGGCACTTGTATCGTAAATAACTATTGGCGTCCAGGGCATTCCAAATTACGTACTTGGTAGGTAAAACTAGTGACTAGGTAGGTACCTACTTAAGTCACTTCAAAATAATTTCATCAAGTTGTACAGTTGACATAAACGATTAGTTCTATCAGCTTAAGCGTGTGCCACTGATTCCAGCAACAAATGTAATGTCTACTTACTATTATACGTTCGCCTTGGACTGCCACCATAATGTAAAGTTTGTTTGGATAGCAAATTAGCAAGCGGCACTGTGCCAAACTTGTTAGGTAGGTACTTGGTTTAGTAAGATCTTGGAATTATATTTTTTACCCAAGTTATCAATAAAATAAATCAATGAGGTCGGTACTAATAGTGTAGGTACAGGCATGCGGTGTTGGCCTTGGCGATTAAAAAGTATTCAGTAAATAGTAACGGAAAACAATCGTATTACGCACCTCGTCGGAGTATCAAACCACTGGATATGACGACAATCAAATTACTTATGATTATCAATGTCCCCACGACGTAAGCAACAGTTTTGTACATAATCAACTGCTCCTCTTCCCTGGTCCTGTAGGCTTCGTATAAATCGAAGAGAGTCTCCTGCTGCATAACACTCTGGTTAGTCACATTTGCCACGCTCACATTGAAAAAGTTGGCCACTTGCTTGATAAGAGTCTCGTTTGTCGCAAATTCCGTAATCGACGATGCTGTGTCGTTCTCCATAACTGGGTTGTAAACACTGTTTGCACTTTAAAGTTATGATTCAGAATCTCGAATACTTTTTCACTATTTACCTCTTTAAATCGTGTAATAGCCCGTTGAGCGCGCATGTCAATACCGGTAACTGGCTAACGAATGAGTGTATGCCAAATATTCCGCATCTTGAGGAACGAGGATAAAGCTTGCTGTTGGAGTTTTGTTTATCTTAATGAGATGATTTACATATTCTTGGATCCGCAGGCAGCGGAGCAGAAAGCTGTTGTGATTTCTTCCGAGTTTCTTTACCAATCGACTATGGCGAGAGGGGTTTTCTTATGACCATGTACGTTTGAATAATATTGTCATCAGTATAATAATGATGTACGATTTCCCAAAATGATGTTGGCTCTGTTAGTATATTTGTGGAAAAAACGACTTACGGAACCTTAATAACAATGTACTTTTTTTCTGATGGTGGTTGTTATAAGTCTACACTTTTGAGCGGTTACCCACATAGGTAGTTGCTGTGGACTGTTATTGCCAATTACTTTAATGAGAGCGTTCTGCTTTGAATACCAATTTGGTTCTATTGAGTAAATAAAATGTTTCATAAAATTAAGTACCTAGATAATACTCGTAATTTTTAAATATAAGTACCTACCTCACTACTTCAATATGGTTTATAAGTAGGTACCTACTTATACACAATATTGAATGAAATAAAGGTGCACTGGGATTACCGTGGTACGTGAGGTAGTTTTCAAATTATTATAAAAAATTAAGGGTATGAAAGCTCCTTAACGTCCTAGTTTTTTTTTATTGAAGAGTGTTTATTGAACTTTCAGTCGTAACTTTTTGAACCAATTTTAATTTAATATTTGATAAAATAATTATTGAAACCACGAAAGGATAATCTTTTATTACCGTGGCAATGGATGGTATGCGATTCTATTACCGCGAATTAAGCTTTTATTACCGAGGGTATAAAAAGCAGCAATTTTCTACCATCGGTAATAGTAACCTGATACACAATTCGGCACCCAATATCGAGGGTTAAAACAATATTCGTGACTTTGGTTCCGTAGTATATAAAAATAAATAAATAAAAAAACATAAATCAAAAAAATTACGTCCACTGGTTATAAGAATAACTACTAGGTACTTGCATACATAGCAGGTAAGCCTACCTTTTATTAAATCACTGTTACGTTACATGAAGTATGGATTCGGTATTTTGTAGGTATTCAAAGAATAAATAAATAAGGAACTCGAAAATACACTATACAGGGTATTATAAAAAACCTAGTAAGTACAATACTAAGCATTCTAATAAGCTAAACGTTTCCGGGTTCCAAATGTTTTAAATTAAATTAAATTAAATAGTCATTTATTTCAGATTTGAATCCATATTTTACACATTAAAATATAAATCAAATTAAATTAAATCAAATTAAATTAAATTAAATTACATTAACAATCAAATATAAATATAAAGGTGTTAGTAACATTATAATATTAGATCTAGTGTTAGTAGTACTTTACCATTGGAACACTATGATGGAGCTTAGTGCAGTGGTTTATGTAGGCCCCATCCCACCTGCCTGCAAACATTTCTAGGATGCTGTTGGTGCTGGCCCTCACCCTGCTAAGTAGCGAGGCGGCTCGCTTGCGCATGATGGCAGAGAAGCTATCGACGCGCGCCTCCGCGAACATTGTTGACGCGCTGCAGTAGCGAGGCAGCCTCATCAGCACCCTAAATGCATTGTTGTACTGCACTCGCAAGGCGCTGTACTGCTTTTGCGTATAGTCCGCCCACAGGCTACCCGTGTAAAAAGACGTGCAAAATGCTCTGAATAATGTCAGCTTTACAGCAGTGGAGCTACGGGCAAACCTGCGGGCAACCATGTTCGCTCTAACAGCCAGCGCCCTGCGCTCCCTTTCAACATCGGCACCGTCTTTGAGGTCAGAGGAGATCATATGCCCAAGGTATTTAAATTGGGATACCATTTTTAATGGACTATTGTCCAGTTTTAACGTGGGAACTACCACACTTTTTCCTCTGACTCCAAAAACCATCATCTCACTCTTGCTGGAGTTGTATTTGAGACCGTGAGCGATAGCGTATCGCTCACAGACCGCTATGAGTTTACCCAGACCACAGGGCGACGCGCTAAGCAACACCATATCGTCCGCGTAGCTAATGTTGTTAACGCACACGCCCTCCACGTGGCAGCCGACATGAGTGTTGCCGAGCTCTGCAATTAGGGAATTGACGTATAGATTGAAGAGCTTCGGTGAGGTTAATCCCCCCTGTCTCACCCCGCACTCCAACCTATACGGATCCGACAGAGCCCCCGCCCATCGAACGCTGTTGACCTGTCCTCTGTACCAAAACTTGAAAATGGATATGAGCTCCGGCGGTACTTTCATATCCACTAGCTTTCTCCACAGTAGATCATAGCAGACCAGGTCAAAAGCCTTCGACAGGTCGAGAAAACACGCATACACAGGTGTATCTCTTTCTGTGTAATACCTTACAGTCTGCTTCACACACAGTATTGCACTTTCAGTCGACAGCCCGGGTTTAAACCCGAACTGATTATCGTGCAACCGTATGTACCTGTCCAACTGCGTATTAAGCAGACTATCAAGCACCTTCGCTACAATAGTGGCGAGTGAGATTGGCCTGTAGTTGTTTTTGTCCGATGTGTCTCCAGTCTTGTTTTTCACAATCGGTATAGCAATGGTTCTCATAAGTTCGGCCGGCAAATACGAATGTCCCAAGCACAATGAGTAAAACATAGCCAATACTCGGGGAAGATGTGGACCCGCATGCTGAAGGTGCTCGACGCTGAGACCATCATGACCCGGAGACTTGCCTCTAGACATATTCTTTATAGCCAAGGTTACATCTTTGGCTGTAATATTAGTTCCGATCGTGAAAGTCTCAGCCCCGCACACCTCCGTCGACGGCCCCAATGGTGACTCAACTCGGAACTGGTTTTTGAAAACTTCAGCAATTTGTTTGGGATCAGTAACACCGTCGACACTCACGGGAAGCCCAGATTTAGTATTTAATCTATTGGTACACTTCCAAAATTGCTTAAAGTCCTTATATGCGTGTAATGATGCCAACTTGTCCAGCTTAATTTGCTCCTCATATTTTTGACACCATTTTAATCGGGATTTAAACAACTTTCGAGTCTCATTCATAGCATCAAAAATAGGACCTGATTGAGGCCGATTGTACCACACCCAAGCTTGAAACATACGCCTGGCCTCCCCGCGAGCCTCACTGACATACTTATTCCAGCCGATAACCGTTTTACTTTTTTTTTTTTTTTTAACTACTCTCTCCACGCTACTGATAACAGCCGAGCGTCTGAGGGCAAGACTTTATTTAATTTACAAATTTTGCTCGGTTATTTCCGTCCACCACACATCTTTAAATTTTATCAAATGAAACTGAATGAAAGGAACCCTAGATGTGCTTTATTTTAAGAGAAGACTAAAATGTCACTCGGTAATAGATACTTCTTTGTAACCTATTACCGACCCAAACAAATCAATAATGGGTCGGTAAAAGATTCCCATAGTTACTATTACCGAGTGTTATGGGATCTTACCATCGGTAATAGACTTAATTTGGAATTTTGTAAAATCTAATTACGATCCATAAAAACTTTAGGATACAATTGTATTTTCATTACAAATCAAACATACACATTACAAGCTTGGCATAAAACCACACACACATCACTTAACTGGTAGGTAAATATAGTTAATTATTACAATATTTGAGCGACATGACAAAATAAGGGTTTCCATAGAAACTGCAGATTCAGTACTAAAATTTTGGTTAAAAATTAAGGGTTTGTTGAATACTTTCCATACCACGGAAATGGTTCTTTAATAGCGTCAATAATAGGTCAAGATTCGAATAACTGTAAGAGATTTTATAATCGATGACATATAAAAAAGATAAAGCACAAAGAAGCAAATCGCCGACTTAACTATTACCGTGGTATGCCACGGTATTAGTTTACCCTACTAAAAATGGCGTCTATCACCGCTGTATTTATATTTCATTTTAATGCATTTCCAGGCCAAAAAATATATCATGAGTACCCACAAGTCGTGCAGAAAATTATAAATAACCATTTAAAATCCATAGCATTAGTTTAATTGTCATACATATTACGTGAAATAGTAAATGAGATTCGGGTATACTTACCAGTGACGCCACGCGTTTGTATGACACAACCTCTTCCTACGCCGCCGTCGCGGAAACTGACGAATTGCGAGCTTGTTATTTAATTCACACACATTTGCGTAAACAGGACCGTTAGTCAACTAAATTAGGCTTCATTTGTGTAAAGAATGTTTTATTGTAAATCGAACGGTTTGCCTTTAAAATGCGTATTTTGAAATGCCGCGGTAATGGTAGCCGAAATTGATACCCCCGGTAATAGGCGCCGTTACCTTACAATGTGCATTTATTCTACTCGGAAAATAAAATATCCATGACTAATAGTAAATCCTCTAATCAATTAAACGTCGGCAACGCGCGTGTTTTTCTCCTGGAGTTGCAAACGTCCATAGACAACGGTGTGAGCATATCAGGCAGGCCGTATTCTTGTTTCCATCATCGTGGTTTAATTTTAAATATCTTTTCAGCAGTTTTACCCACCTTTTTAATACAGTTGCTCAAAAAGTGGTACTTTTTGTGGCTGCGTAGCGTACGAGAAGCTCAATTTCTCGAACTAGTGCTTTTTACTTTTTAGTTCCAAACTATACTTTCGAAACGCAGTAAGTGGCGGTCGCGCGGCGCGACCGTCGCGGGTGCGCGGCCTGTGCGCGGCGGGTTGCTGGCGGGGCGTGACCTGTTTGACCGCGCTAGCGGTTTGTAGGCAAGCATATTTTATCGCAATGATATATTAATTTTTAATACAGTTGCTCAAAAAGTGGTACTTTTTGTGGCTGCGTAGCGTACGAGAAGCTCAATTTCTCGAACTAGTGCTTTTTACTTTTTAGTTCCAAACTATACTTTCGAAACGCAGTAAGTGGCGGTCGCGAGGCGCGACCGTTGCGGGTGCGCGGCCTGTGCGCGGCGGGTTGCTGGCGGGGCGCGACCTGTTTGACCGCGCTAGCGGTTTGTAGGCAAGCATATTTTATCGCAATGATATATTCACATATTATTTTTCGCAATTGTATTAAAAAACGTCGTTTACAACACGTGTGAAATGTCTTTTACCACTTGTACCGAGTCTTGCCACTCGCTTTCAGCTCGTGGCAAGATACCTCGGTACTAGTAGTAAAAAGAAATTCTTTTCACACTAGTTGTAAAATGTACTATTTTACACCGTTTAAGCTTACCCGTATGTAGGTACATTAACAGATACTTATAGGCCGCTTATACATGGTGCAAGAACTCGCATGCGAGGTTGTATTATGGACCATCCACATTAAGTGATTTTACCCCAATTTGTCAGGACAACATGTCGAAGTCAGAATTGGGTGTAGCGTACAGACGTAAAAGGCCTTCTACACGATCGGGACCAACCGCCAACCAACGTGTCCTTGGTCGGGTTGATATAAAAATGGACCGTGTAGAATGCGGTTGACCGTGGGTTGACCCGACCGATATTTGGTTGATGTCAACGGCCTTGGTCGCGAGCGCATCCCTCGCGACAGGCTGCGTCCGTGGTTGATCCCAACCGTCTGGAACGCTGTCGGCCAACGGGAGCGCTTCAGTGTGTGCTTGTCAGTAGTCGCGAGCGCACGTTGTGCAATGGATTCGCAAAAAGAAAGCCGCGAACGCGAGGTTCCGACCGAATTTATATCTCTATATATTTTGATTTAACATGTCTTTAGGACATTGGATCGGATTTATACAAAGTTAAGAACCAAAAACTCAAGCATTAGAGCTTATGAAAAAGATGCTCAACTACATTTTTCTTTTTCACTCAAACGTAAAAAAGTTATTGCCAAACTGATCTTCTGTTGCTTTGAAAGGCAAGTCGCCATCGGTACCGTTCTGTTCAAATACCGTAAAAAAACTGTCAAGTTGAGTCAACCACCGATCGTGTAGAACGAATACAAAAAATGGTTGATCCGACCAAGGACACGATGGTTGGCGGTTGGTCCCGATCGTGTAGAAGGCCTTTAACAACTGCAACTACAATTTCATTCAGTATGGCCAGTTAACAGTAAGAAAGCGAAAATTGCCGCATTCAAACGGTCCTGCGAAGCGGACTGCAAGATTGTTAATAACCGATGAGATCCGTCTAACACACGGCCGCGACATACTCTCGATTTCTCTCGCACTATTCCTCTTGTTCTAATAAGAGAGAGACGGATAGTGCGAGAAAAATCGAGAGAGCTCGCGCGCCGTCGCATGATAGCCTGCACGGAGAGTAGAGTATGTCACGGCCGTCTCATGATAGACGTGCTGTCTCGCCCTTTCTCATCGGTTAGTAATAATCTTGCAGTCCGCTTCGCAGGATTGTTTAAATGCGGCAAATTTCGCTTTCTTACTGTTAACTGGCCACACTGAATGAAATTATAGTTGCAAAACACCGGTTTAAAAAAAATATAAAATTAGTGTAAAATATTAATACAATATTCTTCAGTATATTTTTTTAATTTTCGTTTAAATTTATTTGTATGAAATTTGTGAGATAAAAAAACACTTGGCAGATCATGCAAATTCCATGGTCCAAATTGTGATTTTCATGCAATTAGTCCGGACAACTCATTTGACGGTTGGAATATGCATCCACACTATAGAAATTAGTCAGATTCTGATGAATTGGGGCTGACAAATCACGTAATGTGGATTGCCCATTACGTTGCAGGTTATTTCGTTAGCGCGCGGCCCCACAATGTACCTAATGAAAATCGCATACAAGTTGTTGCACCATGTAAACAGCTTCGAACATAATTTCTGTATTAGATCTTTTAGAATATGAAAGAGTGTGTTAGCTCGTTTACAGCTGGTTTTTGCATGTCTCGAACATATTATATCTGTATAAAATGTCAGTTTGACATTTCGCTGACAGATCTGGGCAAACTTAAAATAACCACAGACTAATAAGAATACAGACGCGCAGTATAAAGCAAGACGATGTTTCATATAGTTGTCTCTGTCACTGCTTATGGTCAGCTGATGTGAGTTAGAATGAGACGAATAGTATGGTATTTTGAGTCTATTGACGACTTGTCTCCAAAAACTGTTAACCACGGTGTTAAATGCTAAACAATCTGTCAATGTCAAATCAACGTCAAATCTCTTGTGAATCTTGAGGAAAGTTGGTTATTTCAAGAATATTGTGTTGAAAAACTAAATATTTCTGTAATAAGTTAATGATTTAAGTTGTATGAAGTGGCACAATGGCTTGTGCAGTTCCGTACTGCCGAAGTTACGCTAGATTGTTAAAAAAGACCGTAGCAACAATCGGATTTCATCGGTAAGAATCATTTGGTTATTTTTCAAATATTTCATGTACATTACGCAATATAATGGTCTGGGATTACAGCAGATGCTTGATACTATCGGATAAGTACTTTTTACATGGATCAAACTTGATATTTTTGGGATTTTTAGTAAAAATACAATTGTCGTAAACATGGGTAGTGTTGTTACCATGTATATATCGATATTTCGTCGACATGAATTATTCATGTAGGCGTTTAGACAAAATATTTTAATGTTACATGTCTTAACTGTTAACTTCAGGTTTCCGGTAAATAATAATCTTCGAAAAAAATGGATTGACGCAGTAGGGCGCAATAATTGGACGCCAAAAAAACACCATAGAATATGTTCGAAACATTTCGAAACTAACTGTTTCGTTATTATTAAAAATATAAAACACTTGCTGCCAGATGCGATACCTACAGTTTTTCAGAGGCCGCTTGAGGTAAGTTGGTATAGTGAGTTTTATTTATTTTATTACTTGACATTTCTGAGGTCCCTCCAGATGAGTTCGTTTCATTTAAGTTTTGTATATGCAAAGAATTTGTATTAGTACATTGATTTTCTTTATATATCCATAACTACTATAATATGTATTATACATGCGAAAGTAACTCTGTGTCGGTTTGTTGTTTACCTGTTCATACTTAAGCAGCTCAACTGATAGATATTGTATAATAATGTTTTCGTTACTGTATTTAATGCAGGGATCTCACCAGGATCAACAATTAGAAGGCAACTACAACAAAATGATGCTGAGCAGTAATGAAAGGCTACCAGATACAATACCTAAGACATCTGCATTGCCTCTTCAGGTGATGCAAGTTTACTGATTGCAAAAAGTTCTATATAATTGGATATTTATTATTTAAGGCATTAGATGTAACTTTCTTATTAAAATGAGATATTTTCAGGAATATAATTGCGTTGTTATTTTGTGTTAGCTTACTTTAAAAACAAAGTTTTAATCGACTTCAAATCAATACTTCACGAAGCCACATTCCATATTACCGCATGAACTGCCTTCTGAAAGCAAATGCACGATTTCAAAGGACCCAAATCGTTTCAAAATAAGATTTGAAGATTGCCCTGGATTTCTCCAGGATCCCATCTTCAGATCCTGACCTGCCTAGGACCACCTTTTCTAACAAAACACCATTCTTATCGGTCCAGGCATCTAAGAGTAATCGAGGAACATACATAAAAAAATAAAGAGCCAGCGGAATTGATAAGTTTCAGAAGTCGGTTAAAAATAAATGTGTTTGTTGATAAGAGCACATCACTAGCGATGCGCTCCACACAAGCGCATCACTAGTGATCCGCCATCTTGACATGGAGTTGTTGTATACGCGCATACGCCTAAGAGAATTACTTAAATACACAGTAATGAATAACTAAAATCTATTATTGATGTCCCAATGGTGTCCTCACTGAATCGTAATGGCATCACCAACAAACATGGTGTCAGGTGTGCCGCCATTGTCATGGCACGGGAATTTAGCAGACAATTTTAAAACGTTTAAGCAACGTGTGTGCATATATTTAATGGCAAATGGCCTAGACGAGGCGAAGGAGCTCCGGAAAGTGAACATCCTCCTAAACTTCATCGGTGAGAAAGGCATAAAAATATACAATTCGTTCAACCTTGATGAAACTAAGGTGACTTTACAAGACCTTATCAAAAAGTTTGAAGCTTATTTTGAGCCAAAGAAAAGCCTAACCATTGCCCGCACTGAATTTTTCACAATTACTCAAAATGGGACATGCTTGGAAGAGTTTTTCGAAAAGGTTATTAATTTGGGTATTCGGTGCGAGCTTGGCGCTCTGCGAGAGGGCTTAACAGTCAGCAAGATAATTTCCGGGCTTGATTCAAGCCATAATAACCTGAGAGCTCGTCTGATGGCGGAGGATGAATCCAAGCTAACTCTTGATTACGTAATGAAGTACATACTGAGTGCGGAAGCTTCGAGAAAGTACATTGAAGAAAAGCAGACCAGTGAAGAATCAAGTGTTTTGCTAGTTCAGAAGAAACAGATAAGAAACTGTAGAAATTGTGGCACATCTCACAATATAAACCAGTGCCCAGCATATGGCAAAGAGTGCCTGAAATGTAAGAAAATGAATCATTTTAGTAAAGTTTGCCGTTCAAGGAGACCTAGTTTTAACAAGCAAGTGAAGCTCATAGAGATGGACACTAAAGAGACTGAAGAGGACCGGGAGGACCCGACTTTTTCATTGGATATGTAGGCAATGAAATAACTCAAGACTTTTCAATAAGTGGAATAAAAGTCCCCATCAAAATGGACAGCGGAGCTGCTTGCAACGTTATAGGAAGTGAGGTATGCCGGTTAATTCAATTAAAAAATGATCAAATATTACCATGTGATAAAAAAGTTATCCAACTTGATGGAAAATGCGTACCAGTTAGAGGTACTTGTTGGCTAGATATTATACATCCTAATGGTAGAAAATACAATATTAAATTCATTATTATTGAAGGGAATATACCAACTTTACTTGGCTGTCGGACATGTTTAACATACAATTTTATTTCAGCCAACACCAAACTTGTAAATATACATAATGTTACATGTGAATCAGACAAGATATCTAATTTAATAAAGAAATTAAAACATGATTTCAGTGAGCTCTTCAATGGTGGTCTTGGTTGCATCCCAGGCACAGTTAACATCCAGCTGAGTGGTGAAGCCGTTCCCACTGTACAAGCTGCTAGACGTGTTCCATTCGCATTGATGCCAGAACTACGCCAAGAGCTAAATAATATGGAAGCACTAGGTGTTATTGAAAAGGTAAATAAGCCCACAAGATGGGTAAACAATATAGTACCAGTCAGAAAACCAAATGGCAAATTGAGAATATGCATAGATCCAAGAGTTCTAAATAAATACATATTACAACCTAAATTTCAACTACCAACTATAGATGAAATTAAAAGTAAAATGCAAAATGCCAAGGTCTTTGCTTTACTTGATGCATCAAATGGATTTTGGATGCTAAATCTTGATGAGGAAAGCTCGGATCTATGTACATTCATCTCACCGTTTTGTAGATATCGTTTTAAACGGGTCCCTTTCGGAATCAGTTCGGCACCAGAAGAATTTAGCCGAATAATAAGTCAAATGTTTGAAAATGTCGAAGGGGTAATTCCATATATTGATGACTTATGTGTATATGCAGAATCAATAGAAGAGTTGAATGAGCGTTTAAGAAAAGTTCTAGAAGTTGCTCTTAAAAATGGCCTTAAATTGAATGAATCAAAATGCAAATTTTTTGTACCAGAACTAGTTTTTGTTGGCCATAAGTTTACAGAAAAAGGTGTCTCACCAGACCCCGACAAAGTTAAGGCAGTAATGAAAATGGAACACCCAAAATGCAAAAAAGATTTAGAGAGATTCTTGGGAATGTGCAATTATCTATCTCGTTTTATCCCGAACTATTCCAAATTAATAGAACCTCTGCGTATTTTGATGAAAAAAGATGCTGTGTTTACATGGGATAGCAATCAAGACCAAGCAATGAACAAATTAAAGGAAGCTCTGTGTAAAGGTCCATGTCTCACTTATTTTGATACCAATCAAGATATAGTATTGTCCGTTGACAGTTCATCAACAGCCATGGGGGCGGTTGTTTTACAAAATGGTAAACCGGTTGCATATGGGTCCCGTACTCTTACATCAGCTGAACAGAACTACTGCCAGTTAGAGAAAGAAATGTTAGCTATAGTCTTCGGCTGTTATAAAATGCATCAATATACCTATGGTCGTAAAGTACATGTGGAAACAGACCATAGACCCCTGGAGTCGTTGTTTAAGAAACCTCTGCATAAAGTGCCAGCGAGACTGCAGAGAATGATGTTAGCGGTACAAGGGTATAATTTACATGTTAATTATAAGCCAGGCAAATTACTATTTATCGCTGACACACTCTCTCGCAGTTGTGCTGACACTGTAGAATCAAAAATGAAACAGCTACATGAAAATATAATTTGTCATGTAAGATTGCATAGAGATTGTTTGCCCATATCTAATGTGCAGTTAAAGCGAATTCAGGAGGCCACTAAAGTAGATGAAATACTGAAACCAATTACAACATACATTAAACAAGGTTGGCCAAAAAACATAAAAGAAGTAAATGAAAAATTAAGAGACTTTTGGACTTTTAGAGACGAGCTAGGTTTATTAGACGGTGTAATTTTGAAAAGTAATTTAATTGTAATACCTGACTCCCTAAAAACGGAAATGTTGCAAAACATACATGAAGGCCATGTTGGCTTGAGTACTTGTAAAACAAGAGCCAGATCATGTATTTTCTGGCCAGAATTGAATAAAGATCTAGAATTATTTGTAAAACAATGCAAACCTTGTGGGAAATACTTACCAAATTTACAAAAAGAGCCATTAATTAATCACAAAGTAGAGCAAATTCCATGGTACAAGGTTGGCATTGATATTTGTACACTGAATCAAAACAACTATCTTGTAATAATGGATTATTTTACAAAATACATTGAAGTGTGTAAATTAGACAATTTATCAAGTGCCTGTGTAATAATAAACTGTAAGTCAATTTTTGGAAGACATGGCATACCGCCAGTTGTGGTCACCGATTGTGGCACACAATTCACTTCAGATACATTTCAGGACTTTGCTTTAAGTTATAATTTCGAACACATAATGTCAAGTCCAAAACACTCACAGTCAAATGGACTGAGTGAAAGTGGTGTTAAAATATTTAAAAATATTTTTAAAAAGTGTAATGAAGATGGATCGGATCCTTACTTGGGCTTGTTAAATTACAGAAATACTCCGAAACCATATATGCCATCACCTTCTCAGTTGCTGTTCTCTAGAAACTTAAATTCACTGTTACCGACCCCTAGAAGTGCATTAAAACCGAAATTATTCCATTGCGAGAATAACTACTACAATCACCTAGATTCTGTTAAGAAAAATTATGATAAAAATTCAAATTGTTTGTCAGATTTGAACATAGGCCAAGAAGTTTACTTCAAGAAATCTCTAGATTCTAATTGGATTAGAGGAAAAATTGTAAAAAAACGTGATGAACCTCGCTCTTATTTAGTAGAGGACCAATACAAAAAGACCTATATAAGGAATAGAAAGTATATTAAGGAGACGGTACTAACAGAGAAGCATTGTGTAATAAATAATAAGATAACTACTAGTTCAGATAAAAGTAAATTAGTTCTGGATGATTGGCATGTACCTGATGTTATATTATGTGAAAATAATAATCATACTGAAACTGAATCTGCCACCTCGGTTCCCAGCAATAGGATAATTTTTCATACAGACACTAGCGGCTTGCCAGAAAGGAGCATGCCCATGGAGAGTATTGGAAGTTCAAGTAGGGCTTTCGAAGTTCAAGATTATCCAATTTCCAACACTCGTAGAAGCCTCAGCTGGTCTAACATGGGTGACAGAGTTCAGTCAGACACGGAGCAATCAAGTGGTAATGTTATGATGAGTAGAAGTGGACGTGTAATTAAGAAACCAAGTAAATTCAAAGATTTTGATTTGTAAAAGGGGGGGGATGTTGATAAGAGCACATCACTAGCGATGCGCTCCACACAAGCGCATCACTAGTGATCCGCCATCTTGACATGGAGTTGTTGTATACGCGCATACGCCTAAGAGAATTACTTAAATACACAGTAATGAATAACTAAAATCTATTATTGATGTCCCAATGGTGTCCTCACTGAATCGTAATGGCATCACCAACAGTGTTCCACTAAAGATCCACAAAATAGTGAGACTTAAAAAGTAACTCGTCTGACTACCTATGTATTTGCATAATTTAACTTGTAGCGAACATATGAAACATGAATGCAGTTTATTATATTCGTAGTCGTGTAATGGTTTTTGTTTTCTATTTGGTAAGTACCATATTAATTTTTGCATAGTATGGATAGAGATACAATTTACTTACGAGTATCGCATATTACGAATTTATTAACAGTAAATATCGATATCGATAACTTGTAAGAAAATATCTTTCTGTGCACTAAATCTCGAGCGAGCGAGAGAGCGAATTACATCGTGCGAGCGAGAAAGCGGAGACAATGACGTATGAAGACCTGTCAGATAACATGGTTCTATCCCTTTCTTACTCGGCGTTCAGTACGTAAGTGAGAAGAGATCGGATGTATAGAAAACGTTCAATTTATTAGGGCCTATCTGCTTTTCTCTGTAATCTGTGAAAATAACCTAGGACGGGTTTTTTTTTTGGCGGGAACGTTGAAAGTGATAGGCGCGCTTGATAAAATATTTTATTGTAAATTAATTTTAGGTGTTAATTTGTACAT
Organism: Epinotia demarniana; assembly: GCA_945867215.1. Classification (NCBI taxonomy): domain Eukaryota; kingdom Metazoa; phylum Arthropoda; class Insecta; order Lepidoptera; family Tortricidae; genus Epinotia; species Epinotia demarniana. Next base: position 11,921,909 of record OX244277.1, read on the forward strand.
ATTTAGTCTTAATTTTAATTTAAATTCATAGTTGATTTGGTTATCGGTTTGGTGCGCTTCCCCAGTCATGGGGAAGCGTACGGGAAAGCGTTCTCGGTTGGAGGGCTTGGAGCCGGAGCCAGATCTTCAATCTGAAAGTAGTTCTGATGCGGATACAGGTGCGCCCTCGGAGCGCATACCTGCAAAAAAGAAGACTAAAGAAGATGACAAAGAGAAGTATACTCCTTTCAGGGCCAAAAGTTATTACAGGTTGTACGACGAAAATTCAGCTAAGAAAGAATTTATTGTTTTTCTGAATCACAGAGAGGATGGCCACAAATTTTCTGACAAAGATAGACTTGCTTTGTCCAATGCAATCCGAAAGCATTGCGTGTCGGGCGTGATGCATCTAAGAACAATTAATGCATACAAAGTTGGGATTATGTTCGATCTCCCAAATCACGCCAATGTCTTCCTAAAAAATGAAAAATTATTAAATGAAATTCACATGAATGCTTCAATCCCAGCATCTGAGACCGAGGTTACGGGTGTTCTCACTTCAGTGCCGATTGATTATTCGAACCAGAAGATTTTCCAATTAATAGCTTCCAGTAAAAAGGTGATAAGCTTAAGACGGTTTATGCGGCGGTTAAAAGACACGCTGGGTATCGTCTCAATGGTTCCAACTCAGACGGTTGCCGTGACTTTTGCCTGTACAGTTGCCTGAATATGTAACACTTGACCATTGGAGGCACGAAGTAGGGATCTATATTCCTCCAGTAAAGCAATGCCTTCGTTGCATGAAATTTGGTCATATAGCAAAGTATTGTAAAAATAATGAAGTATGTTCAATTTGTGCTGAACCTCATAATTTCAAAAATTGTAATAAGGTTAAAACACAATGCGCAAACTGTGGTGGGGATCACGTGGCTATATCTGCTGCATGTCCAATTAAAAAACAGAAAATTGAGGAAAATAAGTTAAAATCACGTAGTGCTAAATATTCCGATTTGTTTTGTGACGTTGCATTTCCGCAGCTCGGCTCAAAATATATTGACACCCATCTAAGTAATCTGACCAAATCTGACAGATTTATGAATCTACTTGTGGAAGCTATAGTTAAAATTTGTGCTGATAAAGAAACGCCAATAAATTCTAACAATATAAAAGAAACACTTAAAAACACTTTCAGGAAACAACCTTAATTTTTTTCTTTATGGACATATTGAACATAGTGCAGTGGAATGCTCAGAGTATAATAAGCAATAGGCTAATCTTTACTAGATTCTTATATGAAAATAACATTCACATAGCAATAATTTCTGAAACCTGGTTAAAACAACATCAAAAATTTTCAATTAAAGGATACAATGTCATTAGAAATGACTGTGGTAATAAACATAATGGTGTAGCAATTCTTATTTTTATTCATAACAATATAGTATATTCTAATATTAAAACTTATTTTGACAATGCTCTACAAAATATCTGTGTACAAATAATTATAAACAACAAGCAGTTGAGTGTAGTAAGTTTTTATAGTCCATCAAATTCTGATCCCCCATTTAATAAAAGTAAATTTGATGCTTTCATAAAATCTATTCCGCAGCCAATGCTTTTTGGAGGCGATCTAAATGCTCATCATATGTCATGGGGCTGTGTTGATACATTGCCTCGAGGTAGAGATGTCTTAGATATTATTGATGGCAATGACTTGGTTCTTTTAAATAATGGTCAAACTACTACAACTGGTTCTTCTTCTTGGCGTCCTAATGCTCTGGATTTAACTTTCGTTTCTCCATCATTGGCACTTTCATGTGATTGGTCTGTTATGGATTGTCCTCTTGGCAGCAGTTATCATTTGCCTGTAATGATAAAAATGATAGTTGGTAATGAAAATAGCTCACAAAGTAACCCAATATGTAATAATGTACATTTGCCCATTCACCCAAATTACAAACAGGTGAATTGGAAAATGTACAGGCAATCAGTTGATTTTTGTTTGGCTAATATTGATTTTGAAAATATGTCTTCGATAGATGCGCTCAATCTGTTTTGTAATATTTTGCGATCTACTGCTGTAGAGTCCATCCCTAGACATAGGTCTTTGAATAGTTCTAATACGTGTACACCAAAATCTTTGAAATTTCCCCGGCTGCCTTGGTGGAATCAAAAGTGTTCAGAAGCTGTACTTAATTCAAAACATGCTTATATAAAATTTAAAAGTGAACCTAGTGAAGAGAATTATATAGAATTTAAAAGACTTCGAGCTCTTAAAAAGCTTGTTCTTAAGACTGAACGGCGTAATAGTTGGATAAATCTGTGTAACTCATTTAACCGGTGCACTCCTTTGACATTAATATGGAATTACATGCGGAAATTTAATAAAACATTCATTTCAAAACACGCTAGTAATAATAGTTGGATATCAGATTTTCTTAAGAAATACACTCCTGATTTTGTGCTTAATGAGTCTTTAAATTATGTTCACACAGAAAATGATAATGATAAGTATCTTACTGAACCGTTTTCTTTGCAAGAGCTTAAATCTGCCCTATTTTCAAGAAGAGATACATCCTTTGGTCTTGATGGAATACCATATATTTTACTGAAAAATTTAAGTTCACAAAATCTAAAGACCTTTTTAAACATATTAAATCAGCTGTGGGAAGAAAACTTAATTCCTGATGATTGGAAAACAGATTGCTTGGTCCCAATTTTAAAGCCTGATAAAGATAAATTGTTACCCGACTCATATCGACCTATAGCACTCACATCTTGTGTAGGAAAGGTTTTTGAACAGCTTCTAAAGCAACGGTTGGAATTTTTTGTCGAACAAAATGGTCTGTTACCCTGCAATCAGTTTGGTTTTCGTAAAGGTCGGTCTTCTCGTGAGAGTATTTGTCAGTTGCAACTTGATGCACTTAACAGCATATATAATAATCAGTATCTTCTTTCGGTATTCTTTGACATTGCAGGTGCATTTAACAGTGTCAATATTTCCGTTTTATATAGAGAGCTGTCAATGATAGGGTTACCTGGCAAAATAATAAATTTCTTACAAATGTTTTTAACAAACAGGAAGGTTTTTGTTAAATTTAACAATCACTTATATGGCCCAAGATTATCTTCTTTAGGGGTTTGTCAAGGAGGTATCTTATCCCCTTTAATTTTTATTTTGTACATTAGGAGACTAAATCTTATTCTAGGAACAAAGGTTAAAAATCTGCAGTATGCAGATGATTTGGTTGTTTATGTGTCAGGATCTGATTTAAATCAATTAGCTTTGACTATTAATGAGGCATTAATCAACTTACATAAATACTTTGCTTATCTGAACTTAGATGTAAATTCGACTAAAACCAAAGTTTTTATTTTTGGTCGCAAAAGCATGTGTTTGCCCACAGTTTTGTACAATGACATATCACTGCCTATTTCATATGATCTAATAAAGTTTTTAGGTGTTATATTTACTTCAAAACTTTCCTGGATAAAATATGCTGACAGTATTATAACCAAAGCTAACAAAGCATACAATGTGTTAAAATCGCTGTGCGCCACTTCATGGGGTGCAGACCCCAAAATTTTGTTAATCTTGTATAAGTCTCTAGTTCGAAGTCATTTTGAATATGGTTTTCTATGTTTTGCTGGAGATGATAAAATTGTAAATTAATTAGATAAAATACAAAACAAATGTATGCGGACAATACTGGGTGCATTTAAAACTAGTATTATCGCTGCTATGCAAATTGAATCGAATCTTCCTCCTATTCATATTAGATTTCGTTATTTAAAAGAAAGATTTATTTTAAAGTTATACAGCTTGCCTAAGAACGATCTTCTTCACAACTTGATTTATTTCCAATCAGCGCCTTTTCAAAGGCACATGTATGTTCTTCAGGATTTTACAAGAAGTAAAATCCTGAAGAACATACATGTGCCTTCTTTCACTCTTTGCAGGAGTTAAATATACATCTTGATAATGACCTTATTCCCTGTTACACAGGCTCTTTTAAGAGTAAATATCCCGATATAAAAATTGTAATAGATTCAAAGCTAACTTCCAAAGAGGAGGCTTATTTATTGTTGTCAGAATGGTCTAATTGTAAATTTATTTATACGGATGGTGCCAAAAATAATAATGCTGTTTCCTTTGCAATTTATCAACCTGAAATTAATAAAGGTATTGGGTTTAATATCAATAAAAATGCAAGTATCTTTACCGCTGAAGCAACTGCCATCTTATTTGCTTTGAAACATGTTAAAGAACATAATCAATATAGTAAAGAATGGGTCATAGTAAGCGATAGTATGAGTGTATTAATAAGTTTATCGAGTAACAAAATGAATGCTAGCACTTGCTATCTAATTTTTTCCATTAAAGAATTATGGTTAGAACTATCTTTAATTGGTATTAAAATAGATTTTGTATGGGTTCCGTCTCATAAAGGAGTTTCTGGTAATGAAAACGCCGACTACCTAGCTAGAACTATTGCTAATGCATCTGACTTGTCCCTGGTTCCCGACAGCAGGGACTTAGCTGTGACCTTGCCATATTCTGATATTATAAGTAATCTAAAACAGCGTATGACTGTTCTTTGGGGAAGACATTGGTATCATTTTACAGAAGTTGAGAATAAGGCTCATTTGTATGCTTTGTTAGATAACCAAGTTAATAGTAAGCCTTGGTTTTGTAAGTTTAAAACTTACATGCATCGTAGGTTTTACACCATAATTACTCGTATGCGCATTGGTCATTGTCGTTTAAATTTTCATCTCCATCGTAAAAACTTTGTCTCTTCCCCTTATTGCGATCATTGTCAAAAGCAAGAGGTTCAGTCTATAGATCACATTCTGTTTAGTTGCTCATCCTTTGGCATTCAGCGCCTAGTGCTGATGGATGAGTTGCTTGAGATTTATGGAGCTTCTAATCGAATCCCGCTTTCAGTAACTGATTTGTTGAAGGAGTCGTCTACTTATTTACCTTTGTTTAATTTTGTACATAATACTGTGTGTATGCTGTAAATATGATGCTAAATTTAAAACTTGCTTAAAATTGTATATATTTTTATTGAAGCATTGTACCTATATTTTGTTGGTCAAATGACTTTTTGGAATGTCTGGATGAGGTGTAAGCTTTTTTGAAGAGCTAAATATTGGATTTGACGTTTTTATTGGAACATACTCAAGACTTTATTACTGGATTTGACTTCATGAATTGGATTGGAACAACTGAAGACTTATTTTTTGGATTTGACACATATGTTGATAATACTGATGACTCAATATCTAGATTTGTTCATATGAATTGGAAATAACTGAAGACATATTTATTGGACTAGAGACTTCTGATTTGAAACTACTGAAGACGTTATTACTGGATTCGATCAAATGAAATTATACTTACTGAAGACTAGGCAGTATGGCCCATGGTCTTAGCCTGTCCGAATGGACGAATTTAAAAAAAAAAAAAATAATAACCTATCTTTTACTGAACTTTATTGAGTTTATTTAGAAATAAACGAACTAGAAAATATAAGAACTTATTTGCCTGTAGGAGTCAGAAACATGTTCAATTTGTCTATTTTAAGACAATTCTCTAGGTACACAATGATTACTTCAGTTTTAATTTGTGATCATTGTTCTACAGTTGACTAAAAATGTAACTGAATTGTATTGATTCTTCAGATTGACGATATGTCCTGCGGCTAAGGTACACTTAACTCGCAATATTGGTACGACAACAGCCCTCCAATTCAAAGTATCAGATTACTTATGGTGAGTTCCCCAAACAGATATTTATTTGATTTGGCAAGACCACCAAGTACAATTCTGCATTGCATTGTAAATGCAATCAGAGTATGATGTAAACCCTTGATTGAGATGCTTGTCTGTTTAAATCCACCTGGCCATTAAAGTTGTTAATTAAAATATAATATAATGATTTGCTTCTAGTGCGGAACCCATGAAGAAAAAGAAAAAAATGGATCCCGCTATAGTGAAGGCGCGTGAAGACCGTCGCCGAAAAAAGCTGGAAAAGCAGATCAGGAGGCTCGAGAAGAATGCCAGGCAGCTGAAACCTATAGACGAGTTGGAAGTGCCGTTGCATCTTATGGATCAGATGAAGTGAGTCACAAATTTATTATTTTATCACAGGTCAGATTACTCCTTCAAGTTACCTATTATAATAGACTAGATCAGGGTTTCTTAAAGTGTGGTCCATGGACCCCTTGGGGGTCCGTGACATGATTGCTAGGGGTCCACAGCCACTTTGTTCACTCTTAACATAGGCAGGTACCTACATATGAAACATGAGATATTTTCTTCAACAGGGGTCCGTGGTATTCTTGAAATTCTGAAAGGGGATCATGTCTAACAAAAGTTTAAGAACCACTTGACTAGATAATTTGAATTTTATGTTAACACAGTTATTAAAGTCAGCCAGCCTCATGGCCACCCTTCCATATATTTTTATTATATGTGCTTGCTGTTAAGTGTTCTCAGTAAATTTATATGAGTAGGTATTGGATGTTGTTAATAAAAACCAAAAAATTTACAAACATTTTTATACACTCTGAACAAATGCCTTTATGCATTTTCTTATGGCTATAGATTTGTGGGAGGTATCAGTGGATTACTTTTTGATAACTACAACTTACATTATGAAGCAAAACAAGGTTTGTTGATGATGTTGATTATTGTTACTATTAACAATTTTTTTTACTCCTTGCAGAAAAAGAAGGCGTCCAGATCCAAAGTTGTCAGCAGAAGAAGTGCAAGCTCGGGCTCTGCTGCTAAAGGACTGGACAAGGTACAAACGCGAGGAGTACATTGCCAATGTGAGCCAAATCGATAGAATCATGGCAACTCAAAGAAGAGCCCTGGATAAGCTGTATGTAGTGTCCGAAGACCTGTATGATGAAGCAATAATGGTGAGATTTTTTTGACCTTGGAAAATACTTAGGGTATAGCATTACACCTAATCCAGTGGGCTGAGGCTATTGGTGTGTACGAATTTGAGCAGCCTCGGGTTGGGGCACGCACAGCTCACCTATTTTGCTCTAATTCGTACACCCACGTCTTTTGACCGTGCTCAAAGGCGCCTGATTGGATGTGTATCCGAGTGTGCCCCGGACACGAAACGACCGCGGAACGATGTAATTTGGTGAAATAGATGTGCGTAATTCATGTTAATTACGACTTTTGTAGAATCATCCAGCACCGAGGCGATATTCTCTTCTTTTTGGTAATAATTCGGTGAATTACGATAAACGCAGCTGCGGCTGTCATCGTGTCCGACGCGATTTTGAAGGACGTACCAAACGCGTTATGTGCACCAAGTTGGCTCGCGAACAGCTCGCCTCGCGGGGGCGACCATGCCTCAGGCTGAGCTGCTCAAATTGTTATGCAGCTTATTTCGCAGCTTATGCGCATTTAAACTAGGTAACTTAGTATAAGGCTGACCATAATAAAGATGGATCTTATGGTCAAGTTATGTGGTGAATTCAGGCATTACATTTGTGATACAGTCCGTCGATGTCTTGGCATTTAATATAATGTTAGTCACCTTATTCTTTCTAATGAAAAGTAAAATACCAGATCAAAGTCACACGTTGTTAATTCCTGCCTGTATTCCTAAAAACAGAATAGGGTGGTGGAACCAGAAGATGAACAGCCCCCAATAGATGAACGTTTTGTCGAAAAATTTGAATAAGAAAATCACGACACATTTTACGCACTTGCAATATTTTTTTCCTAACGCGTCATCCCTTTACCGAGGCTGGCATTTAAACACCCAGACAAGTTGCCACACACACGCGGCGGTGAGCGGTCGCCGCGCCGAGGTTTCGCGCCTAAATCACCGTTTATATGGAGAATTAGTTAAGGCAAGCGCTCTCAAATTTAAGCTCAAAATTACGTATAAAATTGAATAAATTGACTACATGCATTGTTTTGCGTGATATAGATTCTTGATTAATGCCTTTAATGGATTATCTATCACAAATTGCATATTTATTGTTAAATTAAGAGATATTTAGCGTTCAACTAATGGTTCCAATTTAGTGTACCTGAGCCAATAGATGAACGGTGTTCATCTACTGGGCAAGGCATTGTTTCTTCAAAAGCTGATATAAAATCGTATTGCAAAGGTAGATACAACTTTTATGGCTTAAATTAATCGTTAGTTAACCTTTGATTTTTGAACCGAAAGTTGAACGTGACTATCCATTCGCAACACGGTTATTTTGGGGTTTGTTTTAGTTCGTTCATTTCTTTGCTATCGTGTCCATAAGATGAACAAACAAAATTTGTTCGTTCATCTTTTGGCTTCGCTTCCAATGAGTGAACGCTCTGTTGATTTTAGTTCGTTCATTCCTTTGCTATCGTGCCTAATAGATGAACGAACAAAATTTATTCGTTCAAGTTTTAGGCAGGGGTTAGTACAATGAACTCTTAATATCAAAGATACATGAAATTTGGCAAGTTTGCCCGGCATTTATAAAGTTAATTATATAATTTTCAAATTAACTGTATCGTTTCGGTTTATTTATCTAAGAGTTTTCTTTGTATGAGTAACGATTATTAATAGGTGAAATATATTGGCGACTTTTGACCAGGCAAAAAATTATAAATACAAGTTTGCCCACTTTTGCACATTTCATTGTAATTTTATCCTTTTTTTTCATTGATCGACTATAAACCAAATATATATTGAAATATTATAACTTTTTTTTAATGAAGTGGATGCAATTAACGGAATACATGCTTACTTTGCCCGCTTTTTACGAAAAAATGCATACTTACTTCTCATTTTTAGGATGCCATAGGGATAACAACCAAAAAGGAATCTATAGTTTCGCCATGTCTGTCTGTCCATCAGTCCGCGGGTTAGCTCGGAAACCCTTAATGTGACTATTTTTTAATAATACATATTGGGATTCTAACTTAATATGACAAACTTGTTGTTTATTCTGATACATACCTTATCGAACGAGCGAGCGAAGTGAACAAAGTTCTATGGTTCAGGTTGACCCGAAAATCATTCGTACCTATGTCTGGTGTCTGTCCCGCTGTTCTCCTCTACAGATCGCATGTCTCAACCGATTCTCGTGAAATTTTGTGAGCAGGTTCGTTAATTATATTTTTTTTGTCGTGTCTTTTTAGAAATTTAAAATAAAACATGCTCGCGATTTTTACAGCTCACAGAGCCACTAGTAACGAACCAATGAGATGACAGAAACAAGAGTTTGTTACCTACTGTTCTCATTATCCTACCTACTAATATTATAAGTGTGAATTTGGATGTTTGTAAATGGAAAGCCAATTTATAAAATTTTACGACATAAGTTTCTTAAAATATCACGCCATTTGCCTGCGAATGTCAAATAACGTTTTGTATGGAAAACGAACCACCTCAAATACCTCCTCTAACGTCTCTTAAGGCTCGATCTGTAAGTTATCTATTATTTTATTATTTATTTATTTAATAAGTACATTTTTTTGATACAAAAGATTAAAACATAGCCCCACAAAACTGTAGTAACAGTTTGACTGTGGGAACGCAGTCTCTAGGTTAGACATATATTAATATAAAATCAGTGTAATATACTGTCCATAACTCAGTTTTACGAGTACATACTAAACCTTCAAGAGTTACATAAGTACACCCAGGTAATGGGTTTTTAATAGTCTTTTGAATTTGCTTTTATTTTTTTCAAGTCTAATGACTTCAGGCAAACTATTTAGTAGGTATGGGATACGCTTTTTGAGACTTCTGTCTCCATAGTAATTATTTATCCTAGGAACGAATAGTTTACCAGTCGCCATAGCCTTGGTGTCATAGGTATGATCAATGGGTTTTAATGATGAATACTCAGAGTTATGCTCTAGGCAGCCGTGGTTATTAGTAGCAAATAGATATTTATGTTTCATGCTTACCGGTAATATTCTACAGATTTTAATGAGTTGAGAATTAAGTACTTATCTTTTTCATTACCTTGAACACCATAGAACACTTACATTAGGAAATATACATACATACATTCACGCCTTTATTCCCAAAAGGGGTAGGCAGAGCACATGAAACGTATGTTCCAGCGCCACTTTTAGCATAAATGTGGGTATAAAATGTCGACAAAATGTGATATTGCAGTGATAGGTTGCTAGCCCATCGCCCACAATATTTTTATCATAATCAACGAATAGGCACTTATACGCTAAAGAACGCCTCGAAAATTAACAGGTAATATTGCCTGAGTATTTTTCAATGGAAATGAGAATCGTGTATTTTTTTTGTTAATGATAACGCAGAGTCTTTTTTCTATTTTCTAATAAAAGTTGATTTATTTCTTACGGCTTGTCCTTGTGAAAAAATGTGCCATAAAGAGAGATTTTTTAAATGTGTTTTTTTAGTTATTTTCATCGTGATACTTATTCGTATAATTGCGATAAATATAGCCAATAACAAAAAAAATAGTTTTACCGTTATATTTTATAACGGCTTAAAACTGCCCAATTTCGCCCTCTATTATATCGTACCTTTTATATAATTATACAATTCACGGTTTGATAACAGTTGAAATAGTCTCCTGGTGGTTTTTTTACTTAGTGGGCAAATTTACAATATGGGAAAAGTTGGACGGCTGCACGGTCATTCGTTTTCTTCGTTCAACTATTGGTGCCAAAATGTTCACTCATTGGGCACAGCGTTCATCTTCTGGGCAAACAGGCATACTTTAACATAAAAGCATTTTAAAAAAAATACTGTGTTGTAATAGGAGAGGTTAAAATAGGCAAATCTAATCTCGACTATATACTTAATCGGATAAAAAAATAAAATATATACAAACTAGGTTACAACTCCCTCAAAAAAAACCCAAAGTAGGGATAATCGCTTAACCGTTCATCTTTTGGTTCCTCCACCTAAATATAATTGTGTCATATGGAGACAAAAATTTCAAATAGTTCCATCAATAAAACAGATAATAGAACTAGTGGAAAATTGGACTTACTGAGACCTTAAATTTACGAAATATAATAATGATAAGAATTTACATTTAACAAATTATTATTATCGTTTGACATCATGATGTAATTAGCGCATGCTCCATCTCATCTTGATTATATTTGTATGCCAAATTATCGTATACGATCTATATTTAGCTTCCGTCATCTTCATTCATTTTCAATTTTTGGAAATTTAGCATCTTGAGGCTACATCCAACATTATCGGAGAAACAAAAGCTCACCGTCTCCGCTGGCTGGGTCTTGTTGAAAGGATGGAGGAAGATCGGGGTGCCAAACGGGCATATTTGGGACATCCAGGAGGGCGGCGACCCGTTGGACGTCCCAGGTATCGCTGGAACGACGTCGTCGAACTAGACCTGCGTGACCTTAAAGCCATGAACTGGAAGGAGATGGCGCAGGATCGGGTCAAGTGGCGACAACTCGTGTCGGAGGCCAAGACCCACTTTGGGTCGGTGAGCCATTGAAGTGGATAGATAGATCTATATTTAACCTGTTTGCAACCAAATAAATAGTTTTTTAATTTTTAAAATTTTAAATTTAAGAATTTAGAGCATGCTTTAGCCAGGGTATGTACTAAAGTCTTGTAAGCACCTGAATCGAACAAAAATTAGGGCTTTAAAGCCCAATTCTTCGGGGTTCTGCCTTTTCTCCGAATTTGTTATGTCCGAATTTCACTTGCCAACCAACTTTTCGCCGATGATTCACCTTGACAACTAACTTATGGCAATTTTTTGTATGACAACAGATTCATTTGGTAGCATTATTGATAAGTCGATTGCTATAAAGAATTAAAAAATTTGGCATACCTATCATTTGGCAAATCTTTCAGTTGGACAAACAACTACTAACCGAATATCGTTTCGTCAGTGCAACAGTTCCCTTTTCTTACATAAGCCAACTTTTTACTACAAAGAACAAGACAGCATAACATAGACTTTTATTCAACGTGTTCCTACTACCCAATACCTCCGTACCTATTCGGTACGGGGGTATTGGGGTGCGGCGTGCCCGGGATGTGAGCCTACCGGCTTTCTTGGCGTCGGCACATGGGGTGGCAGACCTAGTCGCTAACATACTATCTGTAAATGGCGACAGGCTGAGCATACCATATGTGGCCGGCGCCTTGGTGGCGTGGTCGGCTCTCAACCCAGGGGTGGCCGTACCCGAAAACCTCAAAGTTCAGCGCGCGTGGGATGACGTAGGTTGTAAAGCCACCCTCGATCGACTTATTGGTGATGCTGCTGGGGCAGACCTTGCGAGACTTCTGGCGGTATCGCGTTCAGAATCGGGGGCGTGGTTGAATGCGTTACCTTCGCCTCAATTGGGCACATTACTCGATGGTGACTCGTTGCGTGTATCCGTTGCTCTCCGCCTGGGCTGTGATGTGTGTCATCAACATGTCTGCATCTGCGGTGCGATGGTGGGTGCTGACGGCCATCACGCATTGAGTTGCCGCCGATGTACCGGTAGGCATCCGCGTCACCATGCCCTCAACGATATCGTCCAGAGAGCTCTCAGATCGGCAGGTGTTCCGTCGGTGCTGGAGCCGCTGGGGCTTAGCCGCACTGATGGGAAGCGGCCGGACTGCCTCACTTTAGTGCCGTGGGAAAGGGGGCGGTGTTTAGTGTGGGATGCTACATGTGTCAGCACATTCGCCGCCACCCATATCCGCGCGCAGCCGGAGCTGCTGCCGAGACCCAAGCGGCGGTGAAGCGGCAAAAATATGCTCCTTTGGGACCGGTTTATATTTTTGTCCCTTTGGCGGTGGAAACAGCGGGGTGTTGGGGGGCGGACGCGAAACGGTTTGTTCGCGACATAGGCCGTCGCCTCAGACAAAAAGGGGAGGACCCCCGCTCTGAGTCGTTTCTGGTGCAAAGGCTTTCCATGGCTATTCAGCGTGGAAATGCCGCCAGTATTATGGGGACTTTTGCGCCAGGAACGGCTGGGGGCGATTAAAGTTAGTTTTAGGTAATTTGTGATTTTAGTGTTGTAATATTGTTTGATAATTTTTGTTCACTAGATTGTAAAGTACATTTAATCTTATATTGTGAAATATTATAAGAAACGATTCAACGTGTTCTTATATGTATAAGTTACAAGGAGAGAAGTGGGGATGGGGAGACGAAGTTACCCACAAGGGGGGTACGGGGGCAAAGCCCCCGCATTAAAAAATAACATACAATCGTTTAAGTGATGTTATTTGTAGGTTAGGTTAGGGTTAGCTTGTGTCCCTTAGAGCGGAAATAGGCACCCCGCGTAGCGGGGTGACGTCGACACGCTGGCGGTTAGGTAAGGTTTAGATGAGGTTAGAATAATTGGCTGGTGCTTGTTTAAAAAAATAAAACATGTACACCTTCATACATACATTCCACCAAGCAACAGTCCAAAAGTAATGATGTAAACACTTATCTCCAATGATGCGATAATTCAGGTACCATCATTGTCAAAAAAACAAGTGAGCGGTTGCGCTTACTCACTTTGTAAATACGTTACACAGTTACTAAATAAAACATTTGGTAAGTGTTATACCACGAAATGTATATAAGTCAAACTGACCCATTCTGCTACTCGAGAGGTGGCATTTTGAAAAGTGACTTTATGAAAAAAAGTCCAAGCATACAGTTGGTAACCGTGAGGTTGGGAAATAAAACTAAACCCTTTGATAAGTTGACACTTAATCATTCGGCGAAATGACATTATGCGAAAAATTGGTTGCGATGTGATATTCGTACATAAAATTTTCGGAGATGATTTAGAGAACCCAATTCTTCACAAAGAAGAGTAGTGTTGAAGAATGGTTTTAATAAAACTCATATATTTTTTAACTAGCTATCTAACGATACGAAACGATTGGTTTAGCGAGAAAGGGGGGAGGTTAGTATTCAAGTTTTCACTTCTGTCGGCACTCCCGAAGTGCAACCCGGTCTTTTTTTTATTGATTTTACGTTACCTACTTTTATAAAATTAGTCATATAAAGAGTTTTAAGCACTTTGGATTTTTATTTTCTCTTCTGTAGCATGCTCGACCTGCGATAATTTAATAGTGTTAACCCTTTACTGGCCGCCCTCTAATATAAATCGCGTTATACTAAATTGAATTCTGTTTGTAGGGGAACAGGGGCCAGTAATTGAAGGGTCGCCAGTTATTGGCGATTTACCCTACCTGTATCACACGATATTCAAAAGAAATAACTGTCCCTATGGTTATTTATTTTATAATATTATTCCAGCCTGATTTGTCGCTCATCCCATACTCCGTGAAGGGCCCCGTGGCGACGCCGCCTATAAAAGGATACGACTCTCCAGACGGCGAATACATCGACGTGTCTAAGAAATGGGACAATTAGTGTCAATTATTGTAATTTATTGCTAGATGTTAATAAAAAATGTATATGCTCTTAGTGTTTTTGTTCGAACCTATCCTTTAAAACATATTAATCCTTTTTACTTCCTTGCCACAAGACAGCTTCAGTGCATTACGATTTTTTTTCACTACGTATGGGATTTAATATAATTAGATAATTACATATTACATTAAGGTCACATTAGTATATTCCCTTGTCACATTATTGGACCCTGTGATATGTTTTTAACAATTTCATCATCATCATCATCATTATATCAGCCGAAAAACGTCCACTGCTGGACATAGGCCTCCCCCAAAGAGTGCCAAAGTGACCGGTCCTGCGCCACCCGCATCCAGCGGACTCCCGCAACCTTTACCAGGTCATCAGTCCACCTTGTCAATCAATTTCATATTCGTATAATTTGTATGTACACGGAAGTAAATTTTCACCACACTTGTTCGTAAAAGGCTTCATATTGCGCGGGCATACAAAGCTACGTTTATAACTTCCATGGGCGTTATGTTATTTTTCTTGAATTGTATCTGTCCCCCATGCGTCGGTTATATAACAAAGAGATTTTAACTCAAATACGATGTATCAAACATCAAACATATTTCTATATTAACCTAAAAGTAAAAACGCAAATTAAACATGTTTAACTAAATTATTTTAAGATTTTAAGTTACTTAACAATTTAGTAATTTTGTGTTTGCTTAAAATATTCTGTGACGTGGATGTTAAGATTTTTAATAGACTCGAGCCATCCTCCACCTTCGGCGGCATCGGGCTTTTGTTAGTATCTTGGTCGTAAAAAAACACTTACCAATCGAGGCAAACCTACTAACCGGTTACTGATTTTGTATCTCATATTTTAATTAACCTGAATAAAAAAAGCTGCATTTAGCCTTCTGGATTTTTTTTGCGTAAAAATGAATGCAATCAGTAAACAGCGTGCCAATGATGAAGAGCAGAAATATATCTTTTTTTTAATATACAGTCTTGCGAGACGCTAGCGTCTAAGTTCATGGGAGTGCAACTGTCGTCGACTATGTTCCCACTATTCTTCTTTCCTATACTATATATAATGGACAGAAAACTGAAAATCCATTTCCTCCAATCCTCGGCCACTTTGCGAGATGAAAAACCCGGTTTCAGACCAGATCAAACGCTAGCGCTACAATAACTTACAATAACTTCTCATAAGGCGGTCGCCAACCTTTTAGCAACCAAGGGCTGCATAGTTGCAAACAAAATTGATGCGGGCTGCACTTCTTAATTATTAAAGACTTTATTTTTAATAAGCTTTTTTTTAACTTAATTCAATGACCTTCATATACAAATCAGCCGGGGAGGCTCGTGGGCTGCCTGGTGCCGACCGCTGCTAAATGGATTCACTTCTCGAAAAGACTGCAGTCATGGTCATAAAAACCGTTGAAGCCTTAAATTGATTTTTATGCTTCGCTGCGCTCAAAAGAACTTATCAGAACTTATCAAAAGAATTTCAAAAACCCTTGTACTGTTTTATATATAAGACATGCGAGTTTCTATTATATTACGAGGTTTAAGCCGTGTTTTACTTATTTGAGAGTCATGGATCACTGAAATAATTAGATGTTATGACACCTACATAACTTGACAGTAAGTTAATTCATTTTGTAATTATAAGGTACAGGCACCAAATAGGGACATTAAGATTACCTACACATCGGTAACTCGTGGCACTTATGGTGGGTACACACTGAACAAACGAACGCGAAGCATTTACGATACATAGCCGTTCGTTGGCTTGGTGTGTACCCACCATTAGGTAGCACTTGACAGTTTCTAACAGACTAGTGATGTGACAATGTTCTTCTTATACCAGTCGAGAAAAAGAAACCACTAAAAAAAGGAATTTTAATCATGTATATGACATTCGTGATAAACAATTAATATTTGTTCTACATTTTCACAAGTCAGCCTACGTCTTTTACTTGAGAAAATCCACTTTGTATAAGAAAACGATCTTTCAACCTCCACTGACGTAATGGGTAAAAAAAGCATTTAATTGTAAAGTTGTAGCTGTAGGTATGTGTTTTTTATTGATATTCTCTTTGATATCAACTTCTTTATGTTGTAATAAGTTATCGATATTTTTTGTTGTAAGATATACTGGATTTTTTGATGACACTATTTTCAGCTTTTGATAAACAAGTTTGCCTTTGTGGTGCAGTCTCGGTAATGAAAGTGACTTTTCAATTTTAAATACGATCTCCATAGACTCTTTTAGTTTTAGGCTTCTACCTTCCAATTCCTTGATTGACGTGACCAAGATACCAAAATGTTGATCAATGAAACTAATGCCACTTTTTAAATCACTCGGTGATTTACTTGGACAACGTTTCTTTTAAGTGCTACCTAAATGCCACGAGTTACCGATGTGTGATTATGATTAATAAAGAAAAGCCATTTATAATGTTGCTAATGTGCAACGTTTATACGACACGGCACTTGTGTATAAAAACTGAAATTCGCTTTTGTCTGTGGTAGTCAAAAGACACGTTTTGGACAACCTTAACAGCGAGTTTTTATAGGTTGGACTTATTAGGAGCCTACCTTTTATGTATAAATTAAACAGCCACTTAGTCTTATCATTTTCTTGATTGTAGGTAATAAACTCGTTTGAATAGTTTAATTTATCTACATTTTTTCCAATTAACTGACCTCTGCCAAAGATTTAGCTACCTCCAAAATTCGGATCTACGCTTAGGTACGTATAACATACTAATGTGGGACAACAGTATAATCGATAGTATATGTTTTATAATTTAACGTTTTTCAGTGCTCATCATCCTGCTGCTCGGATGTGGATTTTCATTAGCCTATAGTGAAGAATCCAAATGGCCTGATCCCGCACAGGATCCCATTATCTATCTCAACAATCCTATAGAGGCTGATGTACCTAGCCATTGGCTACCACTTGCAGTAATGAGAGCAGTATTGATGAAACGCGCTCAAGAAAATGGAAGTCGAATGAAACATAAAGTGATACCTACTGCCAATGCGTATAACGTAAAAGAAAGAATGAGCATGAAAGTACACACAATCCCTAAAACCATACCGGCAATCCAAATGAATAAACATAATGAAAATGCAGGACCTACCAATAGCAGAGATAACCTTGCTACTAATGCTCGCCTTACAGCTCAAAGTTTATGGACTACTGTTGCTAAAATATCAGGAATAGCTACTGCTGCAAAAACAATAACTAAATCCGTTATCAGACACCGTGAAACCCGAGCTCTTTCTACTATACAAAAACGTACAATTACTACAGGACCGAAACGTGCAACGTCCACGGATGAATCTAGAACTACTACTGCAAAGAATACCACTCCTTCGACTTATACCGCAAATCCTAATACCACTAATAGAAATAAGTATAATAATACTATACCTGCTGTAATATCGACCACTATTACTATTCTGAACACGACACCCTATATTTCCGGGACGCCCAATACTACCACTTCGCTAGCAACATCAAAACCAGGTGCAACCATTACAAATCACAAGATCAAAACAACCACAACGACCACAGACACACTTACTATTACACTTTCACCAACATCCAATGCTAAAACCATGGTTAAACCCACTACTCTATCTGAAACATCTTCTGTAACATCCAGTTCTATATTTTCTGCAACATACGATGGCAGGTTGCGCAGCACCAAGTTACCTGCCAAAACAATTGCCATACCATCTCCTACATCCGCTAGTAGACCCACCACAACGTCCACTTCCACAATCATAACTATCCCCACTGTCACAACTACTACTACCCCTACTACCACAGCCACTACTAGCCCCCCAATCACTACCAGCCACACTATCACAGCCGCAACTAGACGCACTACGCAGTCCACTACCACGACCACTACCAGCCGCACTACCACAGCCGCAACTAAACCTACCATGCAGTCCACTACCACGACCACTACTAGCCCCACTAACACTACCAGCCACACTAACACGACCACTACTAGCCCCACTAACACTACCAGCCACACTACCACAACTGCAACTAAACCTACTATGCAGTCCACTACCACGACCACTACTAGCCCCTCTAACACTACCAGCCACACTACCAGCCCCACTACGCAGTTCACTACCACGACCACTAATAGCCTCATTAACACTACCAGCCACACTACCACAGCTGCAACTAAACCTACTATGCAGTCCACTACCACGACCACTACTAGCCCCTCTAACACTACCAGCCACACTACCAGCCCCACTACGCAGTTCACTACCACGACCACTAATAGCCTCATTAACACTACCAGCCACACTACCACAGCTGCAACTAAACCTACTATGCAGTCCACTACCACGACCACTACTAGCCCCTCTAACACTACCAGCCACACTACCAGCCCCACTACGCAGAACACTACCACGACCACTACTAGCCCCAATAACACTACTAGCCACACTACCACAGCCGCAACTAAACCTATGCAGTCCACTACCACGACCACTACTAGCCCTACTAACACCACCAGCCACACTACCACAACCGCAACTAATCCCACTACGCAGTCCACTCCCACGACCAGTACTAATCTCACTACGAAATCTACTAGTACAACCACCACTACAGCTCCTACAATCAATACGACCACCCCTACTACTATATCTACTGCGACGTCCACTACTACAACCATTACTAATCACCCTAAAGAACCCGCAACGACAAGGCATGGAAGAAAAACGAACAGAAGACTAAGGAGGAAAACTACAGCTTTTCATATCCCTTCTGATTTTGAATATTAGCCCCTTGTTGAGGCTTGAGTTGAGAGGCAAGTCCGGTGACTTGCCCGGTGACCCGGTGGTCACCACTATGGTGGATTTTAGTACCTAATTGACTAAATTAGAGAGTCCAAAAACCAAAATAATTGTAGCTGTGGAAAAAGGGTAAATCGTATATTTATTGTACATTGTGTATTATTATAAGAACTTTTAGCGAAATACTGCGAATGACCAGGGACCTCACTCGCCTATGACCACACATACATTATAGGACATTGGCGTCACGCTGCATATAACTAGAATGATTTCCATTGTCTTATTGCAAATTATCAATCATAAAAAGAATAGGTGTTATATTAGGGACCGGAAGGACGGAGAGTTTTTTTGATGAATGTATGAATCAAGATCGGCCAGTAGGTAAGTGAGTGAGTCAGTGATAAAATTAAGGAACTTTGACTTGCTACAATTCTCAAACTACTGGTTCGATTTTAATGTAATTTGGAAATATTTTTAGCTATGTTATGCCCTCTTTTTAATTGAAAATTGAGGCTTCTAGTTTTCTCCACAACTTAGTTGCAGGGGGGTCGTTCTGCGAAAAAGGGACAATATGTACCCCACTAACACTAACTTGGACACTACTCTCCCCTCCAATTGACTATAAAACACTTTTCGAGAAGTTTAAACATAATTAATTATTGTTTTGGTGTCAACATCCCTTTATATTAAAAACATAGTGTATTTTAATTGTAATAGCCATACGGTAAATGAATAAATACATAAATATCCCTATTTTCTACACTTGTCTAAATCGCCATGACGCATTTAAATAGGAATATTAGTACATTACTGCAGAGGCCGTGAAGTAAGGGATTGCTGGACGAGCTTTGGGGTAGACGGCCGAGTCGTAGACGAGGCCGGATACAACGAGTCCAGCAATCCCTGTTCCGGCCGAGGATTGTATAGTGCTTTTCTCAAACGATGTGAGGAAATATTAAAATTAAAATAAATACCTACAAGGTAATCAATTAATTACTAGTTTTTTGAAATTACAATCGGATCGTAACAAAAGTCAGAAAACAATTGTGTAATTTGCCCCCTTTTTTATTTTTTAAACATGATATTTCAAAAAGCCGTTCAAGCACCATGGTTAACCGCACATAAGTGTAGTACCATAGATTATTTTTTTTTATGTCGCAAGTCTGCTTATAGAGTCTAGTGGTGGTTGGCAGTATGTAATTTTTCCTTTGTCAGTTTAATATTAGTAAGCAAATTTAAAAAGTTAGAGTAGCGGACAATAATGTTTTTAGTTAGGGTTTTCATACATTACTTAGTCTTAGTCGTTTTAGCCATAAACAAGAAACTTCTTGTCTTCATTTCGTGATATTAACGCATACATTTCAGAGCATGTTTGAGAGAAAAATATTATTATTAGCCCAGCGAATTGTCATCTACTGCACAATAGGCTTGTGTAGTACATGTACTAAGAACTAAAAAGACCTAATTCCCGACACTGTACTACACCGAACTATTCCGCAACGGTTCTGCTCTTTAGTACGTTTAGTTCACCCGGAGCGAGAACCAGAGAGAGAGAGAGAAGAGCGAGCAGTGACACTGACAGCAAAACGATGCGATCCGAATGAATGACCGAGCGACCGAACGTATCCGAATGGCTCTCGGCGTACGCGAGCGACAAGGAACGAAAACTGTGTGAATAGAATTAGTGTACTAGTGAACTAAAAGACCTAAAAGACCGAACTAGTACATTTGAGTGATTGTACTAGTTTGGAGCGATCCGCTCAGTGACCGAGCGCGCACAAGCCTACTGCACAACTATTAGGTAATTAGCTATCATAATTTCGAACTATTGAACTGCAAGTTGAATATGTTAAAGTTTAAGAATGAAATATATATTGTATTTTTTACGATACGTAGGTAGGTACTCCTTGTTTTAAACACTGAGGGGCTGCCGCGAAGTGAAAACGAACTTCGTTCGAATATCTCCCTGTCTGTCGCTCGAACTATCATGTGCGACAGAGACGGAGATACACAAACGAAGTTCATTTTCACTTCGCGGTAGCCCCTCTGGGTGGCATCGGAAATGTGATCAGACATGACTAGACAAAAAAAAACTTAATAAGTATGGTAAATTGTTCGAGTTTTTTTTACCTCACCGTGAAATAAAATTGTAACGCAATTTAAAAACGAAAATGAAAGGCTTGTAGACGGTCTTGACCTGTATCTAGTCGATATCATTCACCTTGATTCTACCCACGTAATATTATCAGAGTTTTTGGATTAAATAACAAGTTCGAGTTATTTACCCAATAAATTGACGTAAATATAATAGTTATTTCGTATTTCGTCGTATTTTCCACCTTGTTTTCTTACAATTTGCCCATATCCCATTACAATCAAATTTAAACTCTATGTCCGCTTCACATAGTCCTGTTTTGATCCGAATAAAAAGTCGATAGGTTCTAGAGAAAATGATTTGCCAACAAATGAAAATGTAAATGTTAGTCCAGTCCAGTTAGACAGTGATTTTATTGTGCGTTATTATTTTTATGTCAACGTAATGAGTCTTCACTCCACACGCCTTGACACCTCATGTGGAAATAACCGTATGTTAAGCACACAATAAATATACTAACCTATAGAAGGTCGTCTGTTTACCAAAACCGATGCTTGACAGCTGGAATTCTAATCATGGCAGCCCGGTCGCATGCGCTCTTTCGTTCCTACCCCACTTTCTGTAACTTGTTTTAAGCTCACCTCAACGCTCAGCCACAAATATATCTTGACACCGCGATTCGTAGTACCAATATAAGCGTAGGTAGAGGTCTGAGGGGCTACCACGAAGTGAAAACGTACTTCGTTTGAATATCTCCGACTCTGTCGCTCGAACTAGCAAGTGCAATAGAGAGGGAGATATTCGAACGAAGTTCGTTTTCACTTCGCGGTAGCCCCTCTGGCAGAGTTGGGCACTCAAGAATAAAATCATTATTTGAATAAGAATACGCATGAATAAAATCATGTTGATTTTATTCCCGTCAAAGTTATTCAAATCATTTCGCCGTGAATAATTCTTATGTGAGAAAATTGAATGAAGTTAACTTATTCTTATTCAAATAAATCTAATCGTGATTTTTTATTTTAACTAATACACCATGAATATGAATGTAGTTCACAGTGTGATAAATGACCCGAAAAACGGACATCATCGTTTTAGAACACTAAACGATAGGTTTAATCACTGTGAATATATGACGATCATTCCCGAGTGCCAATTATGCATAGAAAATAAGAAAAAAAATATTTAAATTTTCTATGGAAAATAATAAAAACTAAAATATCTGTAGCCGTGATTTAAACTAAAGGCAGGACTAAGGATAACTGAAATAGGTCATTTGTGAGGCATCAAATGTAAAAAAGATTAAAGCTCTAGTTGTATTTTTGGTCGAGATATTTACGATTTTTCAAAATAATGATTTTATTTTTTTAATCTGATATCTTGCAGCATTAGGATTTAATTCAAGGTGTTTTATATTATTTGCATATACAGCAACTTGTGAAAGAAAACCAGATCCTAATCTTGTAGGATCCCGGAAATAAACCGTTCTAAAGTTTTGTTCTTGAACTACGGAATTAGGGTTGTCACCTTTGAATTTTAAATTATTATTTTATTTAATTTGTTATAAAACGTGAAATTGTATGTTATTATAATTTTAGTATAAGGGGCATTAAAATACGAGTGTTGTTTATGAAACGAGCCGAAGGCGAGGTATCTCCTGACTGTTTATGTACATTTTAATGCTTATAAGTAAAAGTCTATTATACTAAAAGTATACTACAAATTAAAATTGACCGATCAGTTAGCCTAGTTGGTAGTGACCATGCCTGCGAAGCTGATGGTCCTGGGTTCGAGTCCCGGTAAGAGCAAATATTTGTGTAATGTATCATGCTCGTCGAGTTTGTATACTTGAGAAAAGGAGCACAAGGCGAATTATACACAAACACGAATGTACAATGTGTATACTTAACTATTTTTATACTAGCGAGTATCCAAAAATTAAACAAAAACGAAGAAAGTCTTGCAATGCACACTTGAACTTCGCAGAGCTCGGCCTCCGGTCTCACGCGGGTGCCGCTCACGAGCTCAAACTCACTCAGGACATAGTTATGTCTGCTCGGGCCATTTTCCGTCCGCCATTTTGAAAAACATAAATCCAAACGCAATCCTTGAAATCAGACATGTCACGCCATCTATAGGTACGATTTAGTACTATTTTGGTACAACGGAATTTTTGACAGCCCTTAACAAACTATTTCAAACGTTAATATTTCAGAGATCCTGCTATGTTTTATTTTGTAAATTTAGGGTTATATACTTCAGGTTTCAAGGAATATTTTAAGATAGGAAACAACTCCTAATATGATAGGATATGGGAGAAATAAAATAAAATCGAAAAATGTAAAAAACAGTCAAAAACTTTGTACTGCTTCCATGAAAAAAGGCCGCGTACTATTTTTTATTAAATACCTGGCATGTGACTTATTGATGGCTCATGCAGTAATCGATGATTTTGTTATTATTTTTCGAGTTTTAAAGGTTTCTATGGTAATTCTGGTTTCCATAGAAATATTACGAAAAAAATAATTTCTCGTTTTCTATGCATATGTGGCACTCGGGAATGATCGTCTTATACTCATAATGATTAAACATAGGTTTAATTACCCGAAAAGCGGACATCATCGTTTTAGGACCCTAAACGATAGCGTTTAGGGTCCTAAAACGATGATGTCCGCTTTTCGGGTCATTTATCACACTGTGGTTCGGTCGGACACTCGGGGCACTTAAACACGACTCATTTGGTAATTTTGGTATCGGTATTATAGAGGCACTAAGTAGACTCTTGAATGTAGTGTAATTTATACCTATTGTATATGTCTGTGGATAGTGGAACTCCTCAATGGCTACTTGTATAGCCCTCGAGTTTGGGCTCATTTGGTTTGTATTGATATTGACGAGTTCTATACATTACACTCGGTGACGATGGTCTGATGATGGAGTCAGGAGGCGGATAGTGGAACTCCTCAATGGCTACTTGTATAGCCCTCGAGTTTGCGCTCATTTTGTTTGTATTGACGAGTTCTATACATTACACTTGGTGACGATGGTCTGATGATGGAGTCAGGAGGTGGATAGTGGTACTCCTCAACGGCTACTTGTATAGCCCTCGAGTTTGGGCTCATTTAGTTTGTATTGAAGAGTTCTATACATTACACTTGGTGACGATGGTCTAATGATGGAGTCAGGAGGCGGATAGTGGAACTCCTCAATGGCTACTTGTATAACCCTCGAGTTTGGGCTCATTTTATTGACGAGTTCTATACATTACACTTGGTGACGATGGTCTGATGATGGAGTCAGGAGGTGGATAGTGGAACTCCTCAATGGCTACTTGTATAGCCCTCGAGTTTGGGCTCGTTTGGTTGACGAGTTCTATACATTATACTTGGTGATGATGAGAAACTCCTCAATGGCCACTAGTATACCCCTCGAGTTTGGGTTCATTTTGTTGAGCCCAAACCCGAGGGGTATAAATAAATAAATATTTGGGGACAATCTGACACAAATCCATCTAGTCCCAAACTAAGCAAAGCTTGTACTATGGGTACTAGACGACGATAAACATACTTATATAGATAAATAAATACTTAAATACATAGAAAACATCCATGACTCAGGAACAAATATTCATGCTCATCACACAAATAAATGCCGGGATTCGAACCCAGGACCTCTTGCTTCGTAGGCAGGGTCACTACCAACTAGGCTAAAGCGGTCGTCAAGTATCGTATACAAGTGGCCATTGAGGAGTTCCACTATCCACCTCCTGATTCCATCATCACACCATCTTTACCAAGTATAATGTATAGAACTCGTCAAAACAAACCAAATGAGCCCAAACTCGAAGGGTATACAATAGCCATTGAGGAGTTCCACTATCCACCTCCTGACTCCATCATCACACCTTCGTCACCAAGTATAATGTACAGAACTCGTCAAAACAAAAAAAATGAGCCCAAACTCGAGGGGTATACAAGTCGCCATTGAGGAGTTCCACTATCCACCTCCTGATTCCATCATCAGACCATCTTCACCAAGAATAATGTATAGAACTCGTTAAAACAAACCAAATGAGCCCAAACTCGGGTTGTATACAATAGCCATTGAGGAGTTCCACTATCCATCTCCTGACTCCATCATCACACCATCGTCATCAAGTGTAATGTATAGAACTCGTCAAAACAAACCAAGTAAACCCAAACTTATCATAAAATCCATTGTGTGAAAATCAACTTACAAAATTTTACCGACAATACCACAAAATTAACTTTATTTGAATAACGTTTTATTTCAATAATATGTTAGTTAGAATAACCCCATTTGTGGAATAATTATTCCGTATTTCATTCCTTATTTAAAATAAAAGTAGCATGATTTATTCACCTTCATGTTATTTTAAATAACGGGTGCAAGAATTATTCTTATTCAAATCGATTTGAATAAGAATAAAAATTCTGTTTTTATTCTTATTCTTATTCAAATAAAATTCAAAGTAATTAAAGTTCATTCTTATTCTAGTAAAATTTGTTATTGTTTATGTCTTAGCTGTTGGATCTCCAAATAATAAAATAAAATAAAATAAAATAAAAATTTGCCCAACTCTGCCCTCTGGTATCGTGAGGCGTGTTGGGTGGGGTTAGGCTCATGAGTGCGTAGTTAGGTAGCGAATAACAGCTTAACAGCCCTAGCGTGATCGGGCGTATGGAGATATAGTTATGTAGGTAGGTATTATGTACACGTTGGAGGTGTGCGTTCGGTTAAAGTTTACACCACTATGCGATTTACAACACTAGTCCTAGTATTTATTTATTTATTATTTATTTATTTGACGACCTCTGTGGCCTAGTTGGTAGTGACCCTGCCTACGAAGCCGGAGGTCCCGGGTTCGAATCCCGGTAAGGGCATTTATTTGTGTGAGGAGCATGAATATTTGTTCCTGAGTCATGGATGTTTTCTATGTATTTAAGTATTTATTTATCTATTTAAGTATGTATATCGTCTAGTACCCATAGTACAAGCTTTGCTTAGTTTGGGACTAGATCGATTTGTGTAAGATTGTCCCCATTTTTTTTTAAATATATTTATTAATATTATCCCCCTCCCCCATCCGTGTAGCCGTGTGGTATCGGGTTAGAATTTCACCACCCCCTTTTTTCCCATGGGTGTCGTAGAAGTCGATTAAGGAGCAGGGTTGAGGTGTGTTGCGGGCAATGGGCTAGCAACCTATAACTGCGATATCACATATTGTCGATCTTGTATACCATGTATATATGAATATTATTAATTACTTTAGATTTCATTAAGATCGATTTTGGGCCGCATAGGCTTTGTAGAAAAACGGTACCTACTTAATGCAGTTCTTTGGGCACGGTACCTACATATTAAAAAAACCCGATTGGTTTATTTAATCTTCATTGCACGAAATAATATCTTATGGTACAAAAGGTACTTAATGTCATAAAGCATTCCCTACCAGTCAAACTTAAGGTAAAGCAGATAAAAATGTATGCATCTGATTTCTCCACATTATTGATCTATTCGATCTTCCTCACCCTGTAAGAAAATAATTACAAGTAGGTACCCCAGGACAGGATACAGAATAGTCGAAATAACAAATCGAATAACGGTCCGCGGAGGAAAAAACCGCAAAACAGAAGACTACTCGCAACACGATACCAGACTGGCGTTTTAATTTTAAAATAGGTACGCGGATAAATGTCTCCTACCACATTTCCAAGTACAGTGAGCGCCGAATATACGAGCAGAAACGTCAGAAACATTCAAACACGACTTTATTTCCTGCGGCATAAGCCCGACAAGTCAAGGTATTTACTAGTTCATGAGATCTGAAATATTCGGCGTTGACTGTACGTAAGATCGTTATAATTAAAAGTTTCACTTTGTGCCGCGAGCTCAGCCTACATCCGCAATTATGCCGTTTGAAATGATTGCATCGCAGTTTTTCTTTAAAAGTTCCGACGCCAAATGTCCGAGGAAACGGGGTACTAGTGAATTCAAGAAGGATTCCGTACCTTTGAAACAAGAGTGCTGGAAGCAAAACCGCTGTTTGTATAATGTTTTTTTTGATGAATATTTGTAAAGCCCCCCTTGAGCAATCTCCATTTTTAAAAAGCAAGAGATTGCTTAAGGGGGTTGGCCCTCGTTGATCGGGCTGTGTATGTTTATTTATACTAGTGCATTATACTGTATTGTGAGTTGAGTTATTTAAAATTCTCTTATTTATCAATAACACCGTTATCGTTATCAGTTATTTTATTTTATTTCATTTGGGATGCTTACTGCCTAGTATACATGTAGTCCAGTCAATGAACTGACAACTTGTATAAAAAAAAAACAATTTTGAAATAATTTATAATAGCTTATTTGCTGTGTAACAGATATATTATCAATGAAATAGTTACCCTGTGACAGAATCCGACAAAATTACAGACATCAAAAAAATGATAAATTAACTAGCTTCTGAAAAGTCAGAA
Organism: Epinotia demarniana; assembly: GCA_945867215.1. Lineage (NCBI taxonomy): Eukaryota > Metazoa > Arthropoda > Insecta > Lepidoptera > Tortricidae > Epinotia > Epinotia demarniana. The sequence goes on from OX244277.1 coordinate 11,949,688, forward strand.
AAAATCACATCACACATCACATCATCAGCCTATATACGTTCCACTGCTGGGCACAGGCCTCCTCTCATGTATGAGAGGGAACGGGCTGTAGTCCCCACGCTGGCCCAGTGCGGATTGGGGACTTCACATACACCTTTGAATTTCTTCGCAGATGTATGCAGGTTTCCTCACGATGTTTTTCCTTCACCGAAAAGCTAACGGTAAATATGAAATCATATTCATATTCCGTACATAAGTTCCGAAAAACTCATTGGTACGAGCCGGGATTCGAACCCACGACCGCCGTTTGACAGCCGCATGCCTAAACCACTGGGCTACCGTAGCTTCAGAAAAAATATTACTTAATAAATATTTTTGTCTTTAATTTGGTTCATTTACATTTGCTCTATAATATTCAATCAAGATAAATCATACAAAAAAAGACAATGCATGCTTCATTTAAATCTACATACTTAATTACTTCCGGGTGGAAAGTTTGTCGGATTCTTGATTAAAGCATCTTAGAATAACATTTTAAAATGAAATCAACAAAATAACGCTATTATAAATTAATGTTTTTCAGTAATGAATGACCTAACTTAGTAACTGAAGCAAATATCAAGCTCAAATGGTCTCGGAATTATATGATTTCACACTATACAGAAGTTGGGTCAGCTGAAAAGTAAACAAACACAGTTTTGTAACGGAGCTTGTTAGCTACCTATTGAAAATCATATTTTGAACATAGTTAACCTTATAATGAAACATCACGTCACGTAGTTTGACGTAAGGAACTATAACTATTTTTAGGAATGTTTGTGCGGAACGAGGGATGCGAAACGAGGGTCCTTTCCGTAAGTAACTGAGAGGCAGGTATGTAAAATTGTAATTTAGTTACTTCACAGATCCGGAGAATCAACAGTACCTACCTTGAGCGATTTTCATCAATAAACTTGCATCATTTGCTAACCGTCTTTTGAAAAGTTTTTGGCATGATACTAAGTAACTATTATTAGCAAGTTTAAACTTATAGGAAAGTAATCCAACACTTTTATTTCGTATTTTTTCAATGTTTGCATACGTTGAATAAAACGGATACCATAACTGCGAAGCATATTCAAGTTGAGATCTCACATAAGCTCACATAATAGATGATTTTTATGTGGGTTTTTTTAGTTCACAGCAGAACGAATTAGAAAGCCAAGAGCTTTGTAAGCTTTGTCATTTATACTTTCACCATACTCATTAAAAGGAAGCTTATCGTGATGAATTACTCCTAAATCCCGGCAGGACTTTTTAGTTACCAAGCCTTATGGTTTAATTTTGTACACACTTCTTAAGTTCTTATTGTATCAGTTATCTGTTTCATAACATGCCAAAGTCTGTAAATAATTTTGCTTACATAAATCCTGATGAAAACTGTTTGTCGCGCACAGCGCGATTCGCCATAAAACAATCGGTATGTATCAGCCTTTAGTAATGTCAATAAATTTTGTAGTGTGGTACTGTGGTAACACCACGCTTGGCCCAGTTATGTTGGTACTGGCACAGAACATGGCGGGAAAAAATGGTCGCCGGAGACTAGCATGGCAGAGAGGTGAGAGAAAGTGTGATAAGGAGCCACGAGCTTCTAGGAGGTCCCACGAACCCCAGGTGAGTTTTAACTCTATGATATCTTTATGTCGACCGGTAAATACGTGAATTGTGGAAGGATGAGTGGACGGTTATGATATGACATTTTGTCCGTTACGGGTAGTCCAATCTTGCAGTGCACAGCACATTGTGGTGGTCAAGGACATTGGACAGGCAAAACCTATAATCCTATATCTGTAGTGTGGTTCGGAAACACACTGGCACGGCACGGTCGACTAAGTTGGAGCAACCGTGGCGAGGCTATGGGGAAGGTGGAGGCCTCCGGGGGGCCACGGGCCCCCCGTCCGGCTTAATCACTAACAAGCAAATATGAACAAAGTCATGAGGGATAGACCTGGAATAGACCGGAGCGAGTCGACCGATGTCCAACTAAGTAAGGAAGTGCACAGCCATTAGTAGACTACAACCAAATAACAGTCATGAGGTTCCTCTATAGAGTTCGTGGATATGCAACCACGCAGAGGCAATAAGAGATGGAGAGGCACTTGGTATAACCATAGCATGTGAGTGACACAGTCACAAGTGAGAGGTTTAACCTCACCGTTCAAGTTATGCATATGTAATAAGAGTGGAAGAAAACTGGTCGACTCATCTTTCCACTCTCATGATAAATGTATATTCTATTGTATGTATTCTCATGTCGTCCTTTTATAGGCGAAGCAGATAGTAATTCTATTTATTGAATAGAAGAGACGACACTGTTGGTGCGGCCAGAATAAAATTCACCGTAGAAGTCCTTATATTTTTTATTATGTATAATATATTTTGATTGTAATAAGTGCGAAATCTCGTACATAGGGGCTCGTGTTTTGAGTACTAGACGTCGACATTCAGACATACTTACAAAAAGAAACAGAAAAGGATAGCTTTCTGTTTATTATAAATTAAGCTTTCTCCATTGTCACATCACATCATTCATTCGTCATTGTCATTGTATTGTTTAAATATGTGTCCTTGTTACATGAATGAAATGATTTTGATTTGATTTGACATCACGACCCAAAGAGACCCAGTGTTATAGAACCCATATAATATGACACCAGAGCAAGTAAATAGATATGAGTAATCTGATTACGAAGTTCATTTCCTTAAACATAAGCGACAGTTGGCTAAACGAAAAGATTTACGATCGTTGATGGCTCTGACGTAGACACGTCTACGTCGCTGTGGCTTATAATGGATGTCCCACTGCTTACGCGGAGTGTTTCAGTTTCATGAAAGTTTTATACGCGCACCTTTGAGGTGAGTCGCGGGTCTAAACGAGAAATAACGTGAATGTCCACGTTTACTGGGTCAAGTGAGTGCTATTGATGTCGCCGACGAGATGACATGACGAGTTTTTTCGTGAAAGGTTTAGAGGGATTTGGGAGACTGTTTGGAAAGTAGGCAAGTGTAACTTGGGCCGCAGGCTGTCGGGCAAGCGCGTGAAGCGTCCTTGCTTCATAGATAAGGCAAAATGTCTTATATCCATACGTGTGACATGGTGTGACATAGTTATACTAGTTGAGCGCTGGTTAACTATGCCTCGTATGTGTTAAACTGGGGCCTTCGTTTTACAGTAGATAGGTATATATCTAAGTAAAGTTTAGGGAGAATCCTAGTTAATCACCATCAGTGAAGAAGGATATAGGTACAGGTTACGTATTAAATAAATACCGACAAGCATGTATGAAAAGTGTTATGAAAGTGAATGAAGCGGAGGTTAAGGAGTTGATAAGGATCGCAGCAAGTTCGTGATATCTCCCTGTCTTCCGGGGTATATTACCATTTTTTAACCCCCGACGAAAAAAGAGGGGTATTATAAGTTTAAACGTGTCTGTCTGTGTATCTGTGCATCTGTGAATCTGTGTATCTGTCTGGGGTTTCGTAGCTGCCAAACGGATGGACCGATTTGAATGCGGTTTTTTTGTGTCATAGATAATTTTACCCCGAGTGTTCTTAGCCACGTTTCACCCAAATCTGTTCAGCCGTTTTTGAGAATTGGACTTTGAAATGAAAATGTCTGGGGTTTTTCAACTTTTCTAAGTTGTAGTTATTTATGTAACTAGATGTATTAATATTCGCTATTTTGAAAATTTTACGTAGGGTGCGTTCGGCAACGGTGGCTCGGATTTTTTCGGACGCTCAAATTGTGAAGAAAAAGTCGTGGTAGCGGGCTGAAATTCACACTCAACTTGCTTTGGATATTATTTTTTTTCCCTGCATTATCAGTTTTTAAATCAAGTCAATAAAAAAGTAGTCAGACAATGTTTTTTAAAAAAAGGGAAATGAGTCACTGTGTACGGGTACTGGGGTACTGTGACTCGACCCTGTAGTACACAGAGACTCTAACAGTATACAGTGGCTCAAGTATATAACTTTCCACTAAAACTATAATTTACATTCAGTTTCTTTTATTTGTTTGAGTAGAAATATACTCTAAGCCTAATATCTATCAGTATCAGATACATAAAAGTAATAAAATCAAATCACTTAGGATATTTGAGATCAACCTATTTTCTGACTTTGTTTCTTTGTCGTTTGAGATCTAAAATTTAAAAAAGAGCTGAATTTTATATTCTTATTTCAAACTAATAACATAACAGTTATCAAGATAAATTAAAAGGAAAACAAATCCAGAAATATAACAAAAAAAAAGTAAGTTAAAACTAGGATAGGTAGGTACACTCGAGTGCAAAAGTGTTTCATGCATATAGGCTTATTATGAAAAAAAAAAGTTTTGTTTTTTATGTTTTTTTTATTAATTAGTTGGCATTGAACAGTCTTTCAAATCAAAATAACATTATCCAAAGGAAAAAATAATAATGCAACCATCATTTGTCAGTAACAGTTCCCAACATATAAATTGTAAAACAAAAGTGTTTTCTTCTAGACAACTTAAATAATCAACAAAAAGTACCATGGTAGGTAAACACCGAGGTACCTACAACTAGTTGGTTGGCATTGAACAGTCTTTCAAATCAAAATAACATTATCCATAAAATAATAATAAAGCAACCATCATTTGTCATTAACAGTTCTCAACATATAAATTGTAAAACAAAAGTGTTTTCTTCTAGACAACTTAAATAATCAACAAAAATACCATGGTAGAAAAACACCGAGGCACCTACAACTAATTAGTTGGCATTGAACAGTCTTTCAAATCAAAATAAAATTATCCAATAGAAAAAAAAGGCACCATCATTTCTCAGTAACAGTTCTCAACATATAAATTGTAAAACAGTGTTTTCTTTTAGACAACTTAAATAATCAACAAAAAGTACCATGGTAGGAAAACACCGAGGTACCTACCTACAACTAATTGGTTGGCATTGAACAGTCTTTCAAATCAAAATAACATTATCCAATAAAAATAATAATAAAGCAACCATCATTTGTCATTAATAGTTCTCAACATATAAATTGTAAAACAAAAGTGTTTTCTTCTAGACAACTTAAATAATCAACAAAAAATACCATGGTAGGTAGGTGTACTATTAAAAACAGGCATTATTAACATAGCTTAAATAATAATATCTAAAGGTCAACGTAGCTTTAAAGAAGCCATATCAAATGGAAAGCAATACATTGGTCTGGAGGAAGTGCCAACCACCGATGGCTTGGGTAAAATATATTTGATATCATTCTCCTTAACTATGGAAAGATCAGGTTTATCTAGTACATGGAATTTGTCTGTTCCTGGTTTGCGCTTAAGAAAAGATATATAGTATTCTAATTTGTAGTTTCTTCCCTCCAACACCTTCCCGATATACAACGATCTCAGTCTATTTGTTACAAATTGCACTATAACATATTCTCCTTCACGTGCTGGGCGAGGTAATGGTTTTGTTAGATGGTTCTCCGTTAGCACAAATATTTCATTTTCATTACCATCTTGGTCATAGTTTGCTTCATCGCTATATTCCTCTGAGTCTGTCAGCTTTATATCTATGTCCTCTTCTTCTTCTTCGTCGTCACTTTGCAATATTTCCCTAGTAGGTTTTTGCTTTTTTGCCACTTTGTCCTTTTTTTCTTCGTCGCTTTCTAACACTTTTCGAATAGTTCTCTTATTTTTTGCCACCTGTTTTTGTTTTACAGCACTTTTCTCTTTGGATTCTGTTGATTTTATTTCTCCGTCTTCTTCATCACTTTGTAAAACTTTTCGAACAGTTTCCTTTTTTTTTGTAGTTTTTTTCGTTTTTTTCACCTGTTTTTGTTTCTCGGCACTTTTTTCATTTTCTATCAAAAGTTTCTCCGGCGTGTCAGTTGCGATCAGGCTACGACCTTTTCGACGTTTTGTGTTAGTACTCCTTGGTCCGGCTTTTATAGGATTTCTAAACGCAAAAGGAGATATAAATGTTGGTGGTTGGGCTACCTGAGAATTTATTGAATTATCGGTAAGACTTGATAAAGGTAAACGTGGAGGGGTAGTTGTGCAAGTTTCAACTGACGGTACTTCATTTTCAGATGCTTGAGATTCCTGGTGTGATGGTTGTAGTTTTTCAGAACTGACAGTGTCGGTAGTGTCAACTCGTGGAAAATTCACTGGGCTCTTGGATAACAGCCGTGATATAACTTGAAATGCGTGAACTTGAAGTGTTGCTGGTTTACTGTAATTTCCAGATTTGGTTGTTTCATTTAAATTAAATGAATCTGCAATATTCAGGTCATTATCCGATTTTGCTGCTATGGAATTATGTGAATATGAAGACACCGTATCCTTTGTTGTGCGAATCATTTCTTGGAGATTTGTAATGTTGGATTGAGATAATTTTGGATGATCTGTTTCCGGTTCAGATATTGACTGACTGTGCGAGAATGAGGTTCCAGGCATCATATTTGTCATGTTGGACTGAGATGACTGTGGGTGATCTGTTTCCGGTTCATTAGACCGAGTGTGCGAGAATGAGGGTCCAGGCATTTCATTTGAAGTCGTCATATTGGACTGAGACGACTGTGGGCGACCTGTTTCCGGTTCATTTGACCGAGTGTGCGAAAATAAGGTTCCAGGCATTTCATTTGAAGTCGTCACATTGGACTGAGACGACTGTGGGCGATATGTTTCCGGTTCATTTGACCGTGTGTGCGAGAATGAGGTTCCAGGCATTTCATTTGAAGTCGTCACATTGGACTGAGATGGTTGTGGGCGATTCTCGTGAACAATTAGAGCAGGAAAAGGAAAACCTTCTTGACGAGGGGCGCAATCTGGACATGGACGGTCGGTTATGGAACTCTGGAGATAATCAATATCTGTGAATATTAGTCTGTCAAATGGATGTATTCCACATTTAGCAAACGATCTCGTAATATTTAATGGAGTCATAGCCTTTTGAAAAGCAATACCAATGATTTCTCCCAAGTCGTAAATCGTAACAGGCTTGCCTGGATGTCTCATGAGCCAAGAGTCAATAGCCGCATTATAGTATGTCTTAAAAGGGCCATATATCCCCACATCCAGAGGCTGCAACTTTGCTGAAGTATGAGGGTGCAAAGTGAGAATATGAACGCCCGCATCCTTGGCCAGATTTAACGCTTCTAAACACAGATGTGATTCATGATTGTCCATGATCAGTATGCATGGATTATCTTTGGATGCATTTGTGTGTTTAATGAAGTGTTTAATAACTTCCGGAAAAATGGTATTGTTCATCCAGCCTGTAGGCGTTGCCAGTCCGAGAGTACCAGGTGGTGTGTTTTTGATCATGTGGTCTTTGAAATTTTTCCTCGGGAAAACCATTATTGGCGGTAAAGCATTACCGCTCGCTGAAATTATGCAGCAAGTGGTAACCAAAGTCCCCCTTTCGCCGCTCGTAACTTTTCCTATGGATTTCCGTCCCAAGGGAGCTACAACTTTTTGGGGCTTTTGAACCGTGGTGGTTGATGTCTCATCGAGATTGAAAATTCTAGTCCCATCTGCAAAAGCAGGGTTCCTCTTGGTGAGGTTCTCCAAGTTATCAAAAAAAGATTCTACATTTTTTTTGTTAAAAGATGTTGCTCTTGCGAGACTGCATGCTTCTGGCCTTCGAGTCGTAAGATTGTGCCTGCGCTTGAAAGAAAGGAGCCAATCTTTTCCAGCCATCTCATTTTTGTGCCAAGATTCCGGCATTTTTAGTTTGTTGATTTGAGCGCACTGGTACGCTAATTTTCGGGTTTCTTTCGATGTCAATCCATAAAACAATCCAGCACAGTAAGTAATATACTCACTTATTTCTTTTTCCTGTGCAGTCGTGAATACTTTGTTTACGGAGTAATTGGGTTGTAACCGCTGTCCTTCCAGCGATGCAGCGTCTTTGGTTTTCCAGTAATAACGCTTCAATGTTGCGTATGGGACTTTTACATGTTTAGACGCTTTACGTATCGACGTCCCATTTCTAATTAATAGAATTCCACTTTTTATAGCCTCTTCGGAGCAGTTTCCGATTTTTCTCCCTGTCTCGCTCTTGCGACGCGGCATTCTTAAAAGAAAAGCAAATTGTTAGTCTAGGTATAATATACTAGCTTCTGCCCACGACTTCGTCTCCGTGGATCTAGGCCTAGTAGGAAGGCATGTCGGATAAACGGTAGGTACCTATGTCTTTGTTTGTTTTTCTCTACTTTGTCCTATATTGGTCTAGTTATTTTATTTTAACTATCTAGTATGGAAAAATATGGGAATTTGGAAATAATTTACAATAGTACATATTTTCAGTGTAACTAAAATACTCGTATCATCATTTTAGTAATTAGGTAGGTACGTTGAGAGTTGAGACATCATTCATTATTAAAGCATTGTTTGGTAGGTACCACAGCCTATGTTTAGTAGTAGTTCTGTGGTGCGTTCCAGTCAATTTTTTTCAATTAGAAACCTTGCTGCCAACCTAACGAAACTGCATTTGAAATAGTTAAATAATAAAATTTTCCATAGATTATTTAACAAATTAAATTTTGTAAACGAATAACATATTTATGTAATCTACCTACATATTTTAGTAATTTAGTCAAGTGTTTTATTTTCGTTTGGCTGGGAATTTGAACAAAAAAATTTTTTTTGTATTGGTTACTGGGTGATGAACTAAACACAAAAACGTAAAATCAAAAACAGACATAAAATTGAATAGTTTTATAGATATTTTAAAATTTTATAATTAGTAGGTAAACTAAACCCTAACCAACTTTATTTTATCCCTCTATAGAACCTTGCCGTAACAAGCCGACGTACTTACATCACTATGTGATCGAATTCATGTCATTATAACAAGGTTCTATGTAGGGCTAATATAAAATTGGTCAGGGTATAATTTCTTATATGTTTTAGTGGGAACTGAGGAGGAGTTAAATGCATGTTAATTTGTAATCTAGATTTTAAGTTGTTACTATGTACATTTATCTCTGTTTAATCTCCAAATAAAACAAAAAAATATTTATTTACAACCTTTCATTAACAACGTGCTTATTAACATTATTTAGCTTGTAAGTGGGTTAAAAGATGTTTTGATACCCTTAGTATATGTATTATGCTCATTTTAGTAGATTTCAAGTTTTAAAATAAGTCCATCAATATTTTTTTAATAAATACCACTTTACTTTTTAAGTGTACTTACCAGACAAAGTAGGTACACTGTGGCTCAAGAAAGTACATAGTGACTCACGAGTCACTGTTTACGTCTTAAATTTGAGCCACTGGCCACGCCGCAGCCATTTTGAATTCACCGGTCCATAAATTTCACGTGGCTTACAGAACGACATGCGAATCTATGTCATTGTATATTAACGGCACTTTGCATCAAAACAACAATACTTGTCTAAATGCTTAAATTTCAATAAATAAAAACATGTGTAACTTACCTTAAAAAGCACTTTTTGACCGACGGAAACACAAAACCACTTACTACACATGTGAACTGCGCGGGAGCGGGCGGATCACTGGTTTAAACGTGTTTGTGCGTCGTGCGCTCCCGGCTAATGAAGGAGACAGATAGATATTGCTTTTCTATCTAGGAAATATAGGCGCGAGCAAATGTACCCGACTGAGCCACCGATACCGAACGCACCCTATAATCAGCTCGGCGAACCTTGATCCCTATGACAGTTCATACTAGTGACGGGTCGTGTCGATATATCGCAACTTTTTATAGGCAATGGCGTGACTTGCATTCAGCCACATCGATAAACATGTTTTTAAAATATAATCTACATTACTATAATTATAATGCTTGTTATATTTACAAGTATCCGTGTATTTGTATATGGGGTTGCCAATATTCCGATGCAGAGGTAACATGGTCGGACTGTATAATTTTAATGTGAATTAAAATTTTAGTTATAGCAACACTATCTGATCTGTCACTACGCTAGTACTGTCAGTTCGCTACGCCAGTACGAGTGCTAACGCCTTGTATGCGCCACGTGTTTTGTTGTGTCATCGGAATCCTTTGTTTGTTACTATTGTTGTTTTCTGTTTTTGTTATTGTTGCTGTTTTGTTTTTGTTGGTGTTTCAAAATGCCGAAAAGACTGAGAAAAACTGTACTCAACAGTGAAACGCGGGAGTTTGTTGTACGCTTGCGTGACTATTTTGCTCGCGAACAACAAAATGGCGGACCTTTGTTGCCACTTGACAACGTACGCGACCGTGTTGCTGATGCTTTGGGAATTGGCAAAGCTACCGTTTCCCGAATTACAAAGGAGAAGTTCGGCGAATCGTCGATGGAGGAGAACAAACTATCAACTCCAAAGAAGAAAAAACATAATAGGGCACGACCCGTAACTAACCCCGATGATTTCGACATGGCAGCGATACGAAACCATATTTACGGCTATTATTTTCGAGGTGAACTGCCGACTTGCACAAAATTATTAGCGTCGCTGAAATCGGCTGATTTATTTAAAGGTGGATTCACTTCTCTCAGACAGGTTATAAAAAAATGTGGATTTCGTTATGGGAAGTGTGACAAAAGAAAAGTGATAATGGAGCGGAAAGACATTGGATTGATGAGGTGTGATTTTCTACGACAAATAAAAAACATCGAGAACTGGGACAAGGTGGTTTATCTGGACGAAACGTGGCTCAACGCCAATCACTCAGTCTCCAAAACATGGACAGACGACACAGAGAAATCCTGTACCAAAGCACCAGAAGGCAAGGGCCAGCGTTTGATTATCTGCCACGCTGGCACAGCCAAAGGTTTTGTACCTAACTGCTTGTGGGCCTTCAAATCCGTGAAAACAACTGATTATCACGAAGAGATGAATTTTGAGAATTTCAAGAAATGGTTCACAAAACTATTAGACAATTTAAACGAGCCCCACTACATTTTAATGGACAACGCCCCATACCACTCTGTGCAAATTAATAAAGCGCCTACCGCGAACAACAATAAAGGCGAAATAATAGAGTGGCTGCAAAACAATGGTGTGGCAGCTAATACTCAAATGCTGAAAAAGGAATTAGTTAGATTGTTGAACCTTCATAAACAGCAAACAAAGAAGAAATATTTCTTGGATGAGATGGCAAAATCAAAAGGGCACACCGTGATTCGGCTACCGCCCTACCACTGCCAATATAATGCAATCGAAATGATATGGGCGCAGATCAAAGGTGGGTTGATTTGTATTTATTTTAACATGTTTTTATTTAGGTCACTGGTGACTGTCTAGTCGGCTAGTACTATTTAAAGCTATTTTATTTCACTAGCAAATTGCATTTTTATTTTTATCCATGTGCTTATATCAATTACACACTTTTAACGTACAAAATTATGTACTTATAATGTACTTACCCCGATCTCGCTCTTTGACTTTGCATCATTTTTAATCTAAACCATTATTGTTTCAGGTTGTGCAGCCAGGCTTAACACCACTCCGCCATTCACAGCTAATAAAATGCTTACGTTGCTACAAGAGGCATGTAGTCAAGTGACTCCGGACAATTGGAGGAAAGTGGTTGAAAAGACGAAAAAACTATGCTTAGATGATTGGAATCGAGACGTGCGATACGACAATATAGTAGACCAGCCGTTTTTAATAAACATAGGAGAAAGCAGCTGCAGTTCGGATTCCGAGTCTGAGACGCAATCAGTGACATCATTGTCAGATTCAGATTAATTAATGTATATTAAAAAATCATTAATAAACCGCTTTTGTTTTATTTGAGTAGGTATATACAATAAATTTGTTAAATCTCCTTTATTTTATTATCGCAAACAACTTAAATGATTATAAATCTGACACTAAGAGCGTAGGTACTCTATTGATGTATTTTGTACACTCGTTTCCATTTTCGATATTTGTTTATCGATACTTTTCCGCACTAGTCGATATCTTCCAAACGGAGTAACTTTTGCAGGACGTCAACGTAAAGTCTGATTGAGATAATTTCTTGTAAGTGTTAATAATTATTATAATTCCAACGGGATATTATTGTAATTGCATATATCTGCCTAAAATTAATAAATATCATTTTTAGACACCGCCAATTCGATTATAATATAACGGTGACGCTACTACAAGATTGTGTCGTGGGAATAACTGTCAGTGTCATAGGGATCAAGGTTCGCCGAGCTGATTTTAAGTACTGGAAGGGAAATTATCTAAAATTAACATAAAGCCAGGTGGGTAGATACATACCTAAAGTGAGTGACGACAACAATTATTTTTCACCGTGGTCCTGGCAGTCCCCGGAGGTCCTGCTCGCTGCAATATTATTTCTCAACTCTAAAGTACCTTGTTCACAACTAGAAAACTTTTATTAAATGCAAGCCGACAGAGCAATGCCACAGGCCGTCCCCTCGTAATACTTTTGCAGGGCTCAGAGTTTTCTTCAAGTAAGACTTCGGCGAAACCCTTTCCTGTGATTGTGGTTTGTAATCGGGAACGTGTCGGGAATGTTATGAGCGTTCTCTTACTTTGCGAAAGATCCCCAATGTTCCTAACTACGAGAGAAACGCACGTGAGGTATTTTGCAATTTTTATCAATCCCAAATAATGAAGGCGCATCGGTTTGCATTTTTAGTAAGTAGAACAGGGAGGAAATTAAATGCTGAAACAATTTGCATGCATACTTTTAGGCCACCGTCGTCGCAATTTCTGTTGGCAGAATGAGTTCTTTTCTATTCTTTTGTTATGTGGACGCAGTGCGCAAAAAATGTAGACCGAAATTCTAGGTTTTAATTGGGAATTGTATGATATTTAATAGTGTCTCAATTTATTGACTGCCAACGGACGTTAAACGGAAGATTTGCGAATGTCATTTAGATGTAGACCTATTTGAATAAAAGAGTTATTTAGGTTTGGGTGTATTAGGCGGAAATCTGATTTTAATACCTACTGTTTCTTCAATTTTCGCCTTTGGGTAATAATCAGAGCTCAGAAAGGGTGTGCTGTTTTGAGAGTTTGTAACATGTATAGTACACTAAGTAACTTTAGAATAAAAAAACTAAGCATTATTTTTGCAATGCATTGTCGTTATAGTTTAGTTTTATTGGGTGCGTAATGTTTCATATAATGTCAAAAAAACTAACATACAGTTGATATACATTAAATTAGCATAAAGTTATTAACTTTAAAGTAACGTTTAATAAAAACATTTTTTTTGCTATATTTTGCTGACGACCGCTTTAGCCTAGTTGGTAGTGACGCTGCCTACGAAGCAAGGGGTCCTGGGTTCGAATCCCGGTAAGGGCAAAAATTTGTGTGATGAGCATGAATATTTGTTTCTGAGTCATGGATGTTTTCTATGTATTTAAGTATTTATATCTATTATATATATCGTCGTCTAGTACCCATAACACAAGCCTTACTGAGCTTACTATGGGACTAGGTCGATTTGTGTAAGATCGTCCCCTTATATTTTTTTTTTTATTATTATTTTTTATTTTTATTTTGCTTTACTCTAATTACCGATTGATATACTAGGCTAAATGATATAATTTGCAATTGGCATTATTCTATTTTCGTATAACGCATTTATGGCTCGTCCAACAGCTTTCCATTGCTGTTTAGCGAGGCAATGCCGCTAGCATTTTGGGGACCTTTTCGGGCTTGACGCAGAGCGGGATGTACTCGTAGTATTACTTTTATTTATTTTTACGTATTTTAATTTTATCATTCTTTACACCATTGTATTCCGACTTGTTTTGTAATTCATATTATGATAATGTCCATATTGTTATTTTAAACTAATTAAAGATACTTATTTATACATATAAAATGGTATATATAAATACAATGTTATTTTATTTGTTGAATATTATTACCGGAATATAACTAAACTAAGCCTATATTATAAACTAAACCTATAAAGAGTAAATGCCCCCCCAGGTCCCCGTCATTCGTTATGGTGCCCAGAAGGCTGGCAGCGTTGCCTCTTTGGGCTGCTAGGCTAATCCTTTGGCCAAAATAGCAGCCAGCCCTCTGGTCGCCGGATGTTTGGACAAGCCGCTCCGAAAGTTCCTTATATAGGGTTTTCGCGCCCGGTCCCCACTGCCCCAGAGTTTCCACTCCAAACGGTAAATTAAACAATATTCATATTATTTTAAATAATCGCGTTTTCATATAACGCATTTACGACATAAATACGTTTAAAATACATATTGTTTAAAATAATTGCACATTCATATAAGAGCCGAGAAGTTGACGGAGCCCCGCTTTTGTTTCTGTGACTCAATCTCCCGCCCTTCGTCGTAGACTTTTGTAAGTACTTACATAATATGTAATGTAAGTATTACTAAAAAAAATCGATTCTGGCGCTTCGCGGTATAGATATATCTCTAATAGTTTGGTTGGGCTCTTTTGTTTTTTAATCAGGGTCACCAGGTAGGTACTCCAGATCTTCGATTATCCTAGTTTTTATAGTTTTCCTTTATGTGGCCATTAAACCCTAACTCTGTACCAAATTACGCTCTCTGAGTTTATGGGAAGTACTAGTTCTTTTTTTATGATCATGAGTGAGTGAGGCCAAAAAGCTTGAAGCAAATGTACCTACTGCCGCTTCGCTAGAATGCTCGCTAGAACGCCCGCTAAAACGCTCCTGTTCATTTTGTGGCTTTGACCTGCAATGTAACATTTGCTTAAATGCTTAATACAAGTGAATGCTCGAGTCTATATCAACACCTTAACGACTCGGCTACGACACGGCACAGCAGTGCGCCTTACGTACGAGCGAGAGATCAGAGCGCGGCCTCTCGCTGAGATAAAGTCTGTCAGTGTTTGTACCTACAAGGGTATGTACCGATTAGTCAATCGGGAGAACGTCCGGATATTGCTGCTTTAGGCAGCCCAAAATAAATATAATTTTTATCATTCGCCAATTATTTCGCTAATGAGCATTTTTCGCCTGGTTCCAGTGATTTCTCGCCCTTGGGAATACTAATTGGGAAGAATATTAAGTCCAATGTTAGGGTAAATGAGAGGGCTCTAGTTACCTACGAAATATGTGTCTGACGGTATACTTTGCTTTGGTTGTTTCACACCATTTTTAGGGTTCCGTACCTCAAAAGGAAAAAACGGAACCCTTATAGGATCACTTTGTTGTCCGTCTGTCTGTCTGTCTGTCTGTCTGTCTGTCAAGACCCTTTTTCTCAGGAACGAGTGGAGGTATCAAGCTGAAATTTATATAAAATACTCAAGACTATTGTCCCTTGAAGCTGTGAAAAAATCAAACTTAAAAGCCAACGCAATCAAAAGATACAATCGTTTATGCTGCAAATTTTTGAGTTTTTCGACACTCGCAAAACCTACGGGTACTTCCCGTGAACTCAGAAACTTGAAATTTGGCATGAAGCAACGTCATATATCACAGACAAAGGAAAAATTACGAAATGTAGACATTTTTAGTAAAATCATACAAAAAAATGCTTTTTTAAATTTTAAACTTAACACCTTTTTCCTCGTAAACGTGTGGAGGTATTGAATTGAAATTCATGTCAAATACTCAGAGCTATAGGACTTTTCAGATGTAGCAAAACCAAACTTTTATGTCAACGCAATCAAAATAAATTGCAATTTAAGTCGCATATTTTGAAACTGAGTACTCACAACAAACTCAAAACCTAAAGGGTACTTCCCGTTACTCAGAAACTTGAAACTTGGCACGAAGAAACTTCATATAGCACAGACAAAGGAAAAATTGCGAAAAGAAGACATTTGTATTAAAATCATACAAATATAATTTTTTGAAATTTTAAACTTACTACCTTTTTCCTCGTAAATGCGTAGAGGTATTAAATTGAAATTCATGTCAAATACTCAGGGCTATAGGACCTTTCAGATGTAGCAAAACCAAACTTGTATGTCAACGCAATCAAAAGAAATAGAAATTTAAGTCGTATAGTTTGAAACGGAGTACCCGCAAGAAACTCAAAACCTAAAGGGTACTTCCCGTTTACACAGAAACTTGAAACTTGGCACGAAGAAACTCCATATAGCACAGACAAAGGAAAAATTACGAAAAGTAGACGTTTTTAGTAAAATCATACAAAAATCATTTTTTGAAATTTTAAACTTACTACGTTTTCCTCGTAAACACGTCTAGAGGTATTAAATTGAAATTCATATCAAATACTCATGTCTATAATACCTTTCAGCTGTAGCAAAACGAAAGTTTTACAAGTCCACGCAATCATAAGAAATAGCAATATAAGTCGCATAATTTAAAACTGAAAAAGGTGTATGTGAAGTCTCCAACCCGCACTGGGCCAGCGTAGGTATACGTAAGGGTATCAAAACCTAAAGGTACTTTCCCGTGAACTCAGTTTTATATCAACGCAATAAAAAGAAACAGCAATATAAGTAATCCGCTTATTTTGGCGTTCGCAACTACTCGCAAGGAATAAATCAAGGCCTAAAGGGTGATTACTAAATTGATACAGTGACCCTGTTTAAATTTATGCTCCCTCAGCTTTCCACATTGTAATGTTACGGATTCCATTTTCATTTATCATTTAGTAATACACATACAACAACTTTTGCTTGTTATAGGTTTGTAGTACGGAACCCTCGGTGCGCGAGTCTGACTCGTACTTGGCCGGTTTTTTTTAAACTAGTCGGACCTAACAAAACACATATGTGGCGAATTGCATCTATTTTGTCCGATCTATGGTTTAACCGTCAACTCCTAGTCGGCCTCATCATCGAAAGTCGAAAATCTCTATCGCACTCACAAAACTCGAGTGACAGGGATGCATGTATACGAACTTCGAGTTTCGAGCTTCGTGGTAGCGCCGCAGGTCTGAGCAACGATGAAAAATAGACATCGTCAAGCATAATTTCCACCAAACTGCTCGAATCGCATCGGATCGGAAAGTATACGAACGGATACGGTGACATCTGATCGCTTTGCACCAAACGGCTCGCATCGTATCGAATCGGAAAGGATACGAACGGATGCGGTGACAGGCGATCGCGTACCGCAGGATGTCGACGCATACGATCGGCTCCGTACCTACCGTCACTTGCGAACTTATCCGTTTCCTCGCCTAAGTGTTTAAAACCGTTCCGATCCGATGCGATGCGGGCGATGCGAGCCGCTAGGTCAAAATTATGCTTAAAGGGGGTTGAACTCACGTTTTTTACTCAGTTCACGCTCGAACTACCAGTGGCGGTGCGCCAATGCAAGCCAACTCCCAGCGGCTTGCATACAAAATCTTTTTGGTCAAGCCTATATAGTTTAATAAACTATTTCGTAACTTATGTTGATCCGGGTTGCCCATCGAAAAGTTACAGGCCACTGATATTATTATTTACATACAACCGCAAGTAAAGCAAAAAACAAAACGCTTTCGAAATAAGGAATAAATCATTAAAACTCTTCATGCATTCAAAAGGGAAGCAAGTGTCACAAAAGTGCATCTCAGCAAGCCAGACTCTTCGCACTTAGGTTCGCAATTAGCGGGGTGCTGGGTAACTAGATCATGGCTCTATTCATTTTCATAGTAATTAGTACCTACTACACAATGGTTCAGCGATTCGTTCCTGCATGCGCTCGGAACAATTAAGTCTACTTCGATTATTCATTCCCTTTTTACTCCGGCGTGAGTAGCGAGTTTTTGCACAAACAATTTTAATTTATTTCTCAATTGTTTACCATGTACAGGGGTTGAAATCTTGCACTTTCGTTACACCAGCAATTTGCTAGTTTCAAAAGAAGATGATACAATTTCCCTCTTACGAAAGCTCCCTAAAGATGAAGAATACACTCGTTATTAAATTTGCATTTTTTATTACCTATAATAAAAAGAAGGGCGGTAGTCAGTGCGTCTTTTGTAGTAAATAATAAAAGGGTGATGTTTAGATTTTTATACCACCCATAATTAATTTTGTTTTCAATTAGGTGATGACTTGACATAACAGTTTTTTAAACCAAGGTATTATTTGTTATGATGCCGATAAAAAAGCTTAGTATCGTTGGCATATAATTTTGGGATGAAGTAAGATGTTTGTTTAGTTATAGGTATATGATGGGTAGCCAGTGTGGGGTGAATATTAAACAAACTCAAACCTGTATTTCGATCGGCTCCTCAGGTGCGGCCCATGATTTATTTAAGGGTATGGCGAAACCGACACATGTTTGATTCAGATTTCTTCATAAAATAATTATTACTTGTTGTATATTGGATTCGTATTAGAATTCTGCAATTATGACAATATTAACTACAATAGTCTGTTAGGTATGCATATACATTTCGGGTACAAGTATCAAAATTAATAGAAGAAAGAAACCAGTAGCCAACCTAATACTAAAAATTATGTCCAATTAAATGGAATCTCTCGGAATCGTAGTGCTAGGCGAACAAGACATATCGTAGTAGGATGCCAAGTAAATATTTTAATTAAACTGTACGCTGGCTAAAAGGCTCAGATTTATGGCCTAAGTGCAGCTCTTCCGAACTATCTCAGAGCTAGAGCTGGGACTGTTGCACTGTAGGTACACATTGCACAATGATATCGATATAAAAAATAATTTTATATCGATATCATGTGCAATGTGGATAAGTCTGTAAGCTTTTATTTCTATTGGTGTTTGTATGAAATTACCAGACACGATTCTAAGGGCGCTGATACCATGAGGTTATCATGCCTAATCTACGAGTAATTAATTCATATAGCCACCCTCCGTCTCCACCAACGTACCAGTTTTAGGGTAAAATAGTTTTGCATTGTCATTTGATTCACAAAAGTGTACAATATTCATTGGGATATCTGGAACTCGGTCAAATTTTACTTGACAGGAACAGACGTGCAAAGTTAAAAGAACGGCACGTAAAATACGTATAAAATCTCAAACTAACTAGTCTCGCCAGTCGCCTCGGTATTATTATTAATACCACTATCGAGCGAGATGGTCTTATACAAATCTCAATAAGTGTGACAGAAAGAGACAGCATTTGGAGTCATTGTCATAAATTTTGCCTCAAGCTGTTGGATACAAGTTTGTGGCAAACAAAAGGATTATCCGCTCACATTAATCCATTCAGCGTGTAGACGCCGGTACTTGCGCTATGCGTGGAATCGAATGGGTGTAAAAATGATGTGCCACTATTTCCAAAAAACTGGTTTAATAACCAAAGTATACAGGTATACAGTGTGTATATTTTATATTACCTCAAATTGTAACCAGAGGTACGTGTTAGGGCTATGAACCGATATTGCAAGAAAAAAATAAGTTAGTCTTAACTACCAAAGAGTAATTAATTTTTGAAATTTTATCGAACGGCAATGTATTGCGTACACTGTGACCTGATGACACATGAAAGAATCGGGTGACATGTGACGATTTATTGTGACGTCACGTCAGTAAGTCAAAGTGGTGATCCACTGCGTGCTGAATTATTTTACATGAAAAAAAAAAGTTCGCTTTTTTAAAATAATTTTACGATAAATATATTTATTAGTGCCTATACTAAGACCCCCTAAAGTTTGCGGTTATATCAAATATACACGCTGTATATGTATAAAAAAGCGTTTAAATAAGGTGCATGTGCGACGTCGACACGGTGCGACTTGTCGCGTCGAACGATTGAAGGGCGAGTGCGCTCCGTCGGTAAAGCGGGATCATCGGCGCTTGTAGCTGCAGCAGATCTGTTGTATGCGTGTGTGAGTGTGACGTAGGCGAGGCACGCACACATATTATGCTAGGCGTTAACACAGCGCTAATCACGACATATGCGTCCGAGCTACGTGCGTACATTTCGTCGCTATGCATGGACATTAAGCTGCTACGGACTACGGCGTAGCGCTACGAGCGTAGCTTTACAGTGAAAGGGTTAAATGGGTTTTCAATTCAGAGTGGGCCGTGGTTTCCGTTTCTTATGGTGACACGCGAGTGGCTTCTCAGTGGGATTCTTCTTTTAGGGTATATGAAATGGATAGAAATAAAATGTCTATATCTCGTGAAACATCAACTAGCGTTATTCCGAGTAAACCTGACGTTGCTGTGACTCCATGGGCCTTGTTAGTATGTAGGGGACAAATCTTGCAAGTTAAATTTGACCCACTTCTCGGTGACCGATTGAGCTGAAATTTTGAGTATGTATATGTATAGCTCTAACCAAATACTGTATGTATATGTATAGCTCTAACTAAAATAACCGGAAGGCGCAGCGTGGGTAGGCCCCCGACAAGGTGGACTGATGACCTGGTAAAGGTTGCGGGAGTCCGCTGGATGCGGGTGGCGTGGGATCGGTCGCTTTGGCACTCTTTGGGGGAGGCCTATGTCCAGCAGTGGACGTCTTTCGGCTGATATGATGATGATATGTACAGCTTGGATGACAATTCAATATTATCGTACCATCGAGCTGATCTGATGATGGAGACAGAAGGTGGCCATGGGAATGCAGTACTTAACCGACGTAACCCCGTTGAGTTTGGGCTCGTTAGAACCGTCTCAATGTAGTTGATGATGGTATACAGAAAAGTACAGTCGGCAATCAAAGCCTGTACCAAAATGAAATTATTGACAGAAACTTATTATTTCTGTATATTAAAAATGTATAAAGTGTAAATAAGTACATGTAAGTACGAATTTCATTCTATCATTCTCGCTATTGTGGATGTAACCCACGAGTGATGTACACTCCCTATCGATGAAAGAATAACAAGCGTAACTCGGAATTATGTGCAATCGATGTTTCTGTATCAGATCTAACTATGTTATTGGGCTCAGGGATTCACCTAGGTACATCTAATTTCAAGTCACAGCAGATGTCGAATTCAGTTTTCCTTATAAACTTGTTCCTTGTTTTACCCGGGTCTACCATTAGGTAGCGAAGTACCCAACGACGGTCGGATTAGCCCTGTGATTTAAAAGTCATCCAAGCCAACCGGCATCCTTTTCAATCGTCAAATAATTAAGTGCCAGTGCGTAACTTTATACGCCTAAACAGGCATTCGAACACAATGGGGCGCGGCACGTCACAATCTTCAAGCGTCATCGTTTCATATTTGCGAAAAAGGGACAGAACACTTCTTAAAACTTTGGACACTTCTAACTTAGTGATTATTTATTTAACCTATTGCGCAAATTTTTCTCCATTTGACTACATTTTTAATCCATTATTG
Source organism: Epinotia demarniana (assembly GCA_945867215.1). Lineage (NCBI taxonomy): Eukaryota > Metazoa > Arthropoda > Insecta > Lepidoptera > Tortricidae > Epinotia > Epinotia demarniana. The sequence continues at coordinate 11,970,833 of OX244277.1, forward strand.
ATTATTTTATTTAGTGTATATGTCGCAGTGAAATGGCCAAAACAGAGATTTGAAAAAATCCCTAAGGGATATGATTAAATCACGCAGGATGTTAAAATGGCGAATCTCTGAATCTGTTTAGTGAAATGACGAAATCGGACAAAAAAGGCAACTCGTTTTTTCATTTCACTAGATTTGTTTAGTGATTTGATAAATCCCTGAAACGCGTCAGTGAATTGACGAAACTAACTCGCAGATATTGGCTCCTAAATCATTAGTCATTTAAACGGTTCTGGGACTTAGACTCGGATGGCGGATAGGTTAGAAGATGGTGGCGGGAGCAGGCTCCCGCCACCGTCTTCGTGGTTATTTTTTATTATAAAAGAGCGGAAAAATATTTATCGCTTTAGTTTCGACAACTCACTGACGCGTTTCAGGGAATTTATCAAATCACTAAACAAGTCTAGTGAAATGAAAAAACGAGTTGCCTTTTTTGTCCGATTTCGTCATTTCACTAAACAGATTCAGAGATTTGATCAAATTACTGATTTGTATAAGGCAAATGATAAAATGGATTGGCCATTCTAACATCCTGCGTGATTTGATCATATCCCTTAGAGATTTGATCAAATCTCTGTTTTGACCATTACCCTGCAACATATACACCCCTATTCTATCCCTTTAGACTTTAGAGGATGATTATGGGATAAAAAGTATTCTATTTTAACCCAGGTTATAAATTGCCATGCCTGTCTCAATCCGTTCAGCCGTTTTTGCGTGATTGATGATTTATCAAACATCTAAACTTTCGCATTTATAATATTTGCAGGATGAACAAACCGAAATCGGGCCAGCATTGTATGCGTGATATTCGATAGAAGGGGACATGTCGTCAGTAGGTGTCATGTCTCTGTCTGAAATGTAATCGCAACGATTTAGTACCTACTTGCAACGGCAATGTTGATGCATAGATATTATAATTACAACTTAGAAAAGTTGAAAAACCCCCGACATTTTCATTTCAAAGTCCAATATCTCAAAAACGGCTGACCAGATTTTCATGAAACATGACTAAGAATACTCGGGATAAAATTATATATGGAACAAAAGAAACCGCATTCAAATCGGTCCATCCGTTAGGGAGCTATGATACCACAGACAGATACACAGACAGACACGTTAAACTTATATCACCCCTCTTTTTGCGTCGGGTGTTCAAAATATGTACATTTATAAAGGATATCGTGAACTTAGAATCTCCGCAACACTAGAGCTAAGCGTACATTCAACGAGTCAAACGGGCGAGTAATTACATACCTGCATGCATAACGAATGTCGCCGGTATTTATTAATAGTGCTCCGAGTGCTAATGCCTCTACTGCCCGTCCACTTCACACATCTAATGAAAAGTGCAGCCGATTTGTGAACTAGTGAGGGACAAATTAAACACAGTTTATTCTCTTTCAAAGCTTTCGTTGTTCAATATCATCGCAGTATTCCTTCTTTTTTATTTTTCTCCTGCATTTTCTCAAAATAAATTCTACCAACCTAGTTTCGACAGCGCAGCGGCTTCTTAAAGAATACGAAGGAGGAAAATTGAATTAAATACGCTTGTTGATTGCGGATAGCAGGAAATCTTTGTGTTTTCCTTCGTTAGGGTAAAAAATTAAGGTAATCTGATAAGAGTCATCGAACTGACTTAGTAATTTAGACTCGCGACCGCTTTTTTAAGGTATGGATAATTCTACCGTCAACTTGGAGATAAACTTAAAAAAAATTGTTCCTCAAAACCATCTTAGGACCGATTAGATATTATTAATAATAATAGTATTTTTTATTGCACCACAACATATGAAGAATATGTTACTAGAGTAGATTAAATGAATAATGGTAAGAACAGGAGGTCTTATCGATTTAAAGCAATCTCTTCCCGACACCCCTTGGGTAGCCGGAACTTTTCAAGAAGATTTGTAGACAGGTAGTGCACGAATAATCAAGAAAAGCTTACTAACATAGTACATCGACATTATTTCTCAAATACATCCTCCATAAAAGCTACCCTACCTGCATTAATCTAATGATTTAAACCAATTTAATGCTAAAATATAGCACAAAATCTGTTATAATTTGTATTCGCAACTAATTAACTACGTAGTAATATGTATTGAGATCAATATATAAGTATTGCCTACGTTTTAAAGATGATGTAAGACATTTCGACTTCCGCGTATTGGCTAATAAAATAAGTTAAACAATTTGAAATTATCGAAGTCTGACCAGGGTGTGCTTCGAGATAGCTTTTTTGCGAGCTTATGACATCGCCAGTCAGGCGACAGGGCTCTGACATTATGTAAGACATGGATGGGTTCACTTCACAAAGACGATTTAAAAAGCCGTTAGCCATAAGCTGTTTATCGATGCATTTGTTTGCGATCTTTGTCTACACACTAATTTAAGTTTACCCACCGGTAGCGTTAAAAGTTAAAATTAGAATGCATGTATTTTACTGCTTTTTATCTCTAAATACATAGTAAGACTAAAGTCAAATGATGTACTTCTTATAATAAAATTTACTTATTTAGTTAATTTAAGATATCTCCTATTCTTGTGTAATACGCTCACCATAACAATGTTTACTTAAGTACTTAATTTAATTCTCATGTAAGTGAATTGTAAATATTAAATCTCTAAATTAAAAAAGAATCAGCCAGTATCAAACTAACCATTTTTGTGTCCCCCGATGATTTCAGATTCCCATGAACGGAAAAATATGTAACTTTTTTCATAAGCACATTATTACTCTAGCTTCCGTTTAGGATAGTTTTTATCCGACTGCGACGATTAATTAATTTTCGGAAACATTTGACCTCATTAAATTATTAATTTATTCTGCTTTTAATCGTAGCCGCCATATCTGTCAACTGTCAGTGACGTCAAAATGGCGGGCTTGCCATAACTATCGAATATTAATAATTTCGATCCGGTGTTGTGATGATAGACCTTCACGAAACGCATATTAAATTCTAAAGCGTAAAAAAATAATCGATTCTGATATGGAAACTTATATGCGATAAATTCGTATTGAGGCGTAATTTCAATAAATGTATCAACAAATTTCAACAAAATAACGTCCACATAACGTCAAACGTCAAAAGTCTGACTCTTTGGTCTGACTCTGTTCCTTTTTTTTAATGGCATGGCGATAGCGCTGTTCTTGCGTTCAGCCAAAGTCTATTTGAGTTTCTGCAAGATTGAATCACACGCTGAGTATTGAATTGTCACGATACTGCATGGCTATCACAAGACGGCGCGCGAGCTCTCTCGATTTTTCTCGCACTATATGGCTCTTTCTAACTTATCTGATAAGAGAGAGACGGATAGTTGGAGAAAAATCGAGAGAGCTCGCGCGCCGTTTTGTGATAGCCGCGCTGGTTTGTCAGTATTTATATTTATCAGCAATAAACAGTATGTATGAAATCAGTATAGAACGGGCCTTTTATAAACATTAATTATGAAGCGCCTCAGTATTAGGCCTGCAACACACATTATTATGTTGGCAAGGGCGGGAACATACCCAAGATTTACCAGAATGTGATAGTGCAATCTGAAACATTGCAATATGAAAAAAATAAACATATTGCTTTAACATTTTTAATAATTTCCTTTATTAGAAAGGGACTCGGACTCGCGTTATATAGTTGTAGAACTTACCTAATGGTTAGGTATAGTTTGGATAATACAAATTGGCCGTCTGTTGTCAAATTAAAAAGAGATCTTTTGTTCCACGTAAACACTTACCGGTCAATGGGTACTCGAAAGGATTATCTACCTATTATTAATTCCTAAACACATCTTTACCTGAGAGTCGGAGTGACTCAAGAACTCAAGATCATGTCAGTCATCCATCACGTTTTTATAATATAACATAACACAGTGTTAAAAATATGTAGAAAAGAAGATCAATAAACATTGAATACTGCAGCGTGTGTCCTACCTGTTAGATCTATTGCCACAGACATCTATTAAACTTTTACCCCATTATTCATAAAACTTAAAATACCTCTGATAAATAACACGTCTTTTGTCCCTATCTTAATAATTTAAATATCAGAGTGACAGGTTTTAACGTCGTTTTAACTAAAATATATAGGTTTATTGAAAGTTTTACATGATAGGTTAAAATTAATTAGAATTGCATGTGCCCTATTTCCAAGAGAAGAAATGCGTTAACTCCTACATTAACATGCAAACGAAGTCGCAGGTACAGCTAGTGAGAAATAAATTTCTTTAAACCGAACCGAAAACAGATTTGCCGGCTTTGAAGAGTTGCCGCCGGCGCCATTGCCTTCAAAAACAAGCAGGAGGTTCTCCATTCGGTTATATTTTTTAAATCATTTTTTTTTCAATGTTTGTTACCTACCTCAGAACTCCGTCATTGAGCCGATTCGTAAATATTTTTTTTTGTTGGTAAGTATATAGGTATACGCTTCCAGATGGGTCCCATTTTTTCAAAAAAACTGTTGGGTGATGGGATTAGTTATATTAGGCACGCGTGTAGTTATTTTGGTATTTCCTATTATAAATCGAGTATTTAAGTACACCCGGAAATCATAAATTTTGTTGGAGTGGAATTGATGATGAAGACCACACAGATAACTTATGGAATTCCTCAATTATATACTTAAAAGTACAAAAGTACTTTACAGATTATGATAAGTTACCGTTGAAATAGCAACTAATGAAGTGCTGCCAAAGGTGATCCCCTTGGAATCGACGAAGTCCTCAAATATTATCGGACCACAACCATTTACAGCGATTGGGTTTTTTCTCCAATAATCAACGCAATTGCTCTCGGAAATCAGTTCATGTGGTAAATTGGAAAAGAAATGTGGAAATGTTGTCGTGGCTTGGCGGAGTACTTAATTGGAGTCGGTTTAAACTTTGTTAGGGAGTAAATTATCACGGTCATATGCAATGATGTAATATAAATTAAAACCGGCCAAGTGCGAGTCGGACTCCCCCACGAAGGGATCCGTCGTTAGAGCCTGTCTTAGTTACATCGACACTCGCGCGCCAACTAAATGGTTGCGGCGGCCGAATTTGTACGAAAGGTGGCCTTTCTAAGTACATTTTAAGTTGGTCGACTAGTACTCGGTAATTAGATAGTTAAGCCTACTTAGCCGTGATAGTTTCCCTTTTAAAATTCATTATATGTACTACTGCCTCGATTTTTTTCACATTCCCAGTAAAAAACCCATAATATTTTTGACGAGCTATCCAACGATAACTCAACTGGGTTTAACGAGAAAAAAAAACATCCCCACTTTAGGTGTAGGGGAGGCAATATAATCGTACGGAACTCTTCGTGCGCGAGACCGACTCGGCCGGGTGTTTACGAGTAGATATATTACATCACTAGCTTCTGCCCGCGACTCCGTCCGCGTGGAACTCGTTTATATCGCAGCTCCATACAAACTTATACCCCCCCATTTCACCCCCTTAGGGAATGATTTCGGGGATAAAAACTATCCTATGTCACTCTCCATCCTTTTAACTATCTCCCCTTAAAAAATCAAGTCCATTCGTCGCTCCGTTTTGCCGTGAAAGACGGACAAACAAACACTTTCCCATTTATAATATTAGTATGGATTGGTCATATAGCTGTCATGTCATCAGATGTCACTAGAGCAAGTTGAATAGTACTCCTGTAATGACATTAGATTAGGGCTGAGGAATCTGGCGCGCGACGCGTGACCTGCGAGCTGATCGGGTCCAAATTCATGGCAACTTTGGCGTTAGCTCCCTTATTGACTCGTGTAATTGCGCGATGCGCGGAAATGTGTCTCATTCACCAAGTATTCACGCCGAAAATTTGGTTCTGAATGGTGACATCAAAGGTAATCCGATTCTATACGTGGGAATGATACATAAAATACAAGGTTTGAAGAATCAAAAAGACCGGGTTGCACTCCGGGAGTGCCGGCAGAAGTGAAAACTTGAATATTAACGTTGTCCGCTGTGGAATCTAAATCCTACGCTCCCGCACGTCACGTGGCCTCCTACGATCCTACACCTGTCGCGAGTTTAACAATTTTTCCCCATCCCAAAAAATGCACAGCGCCGCTAAAGAAGTTTTCATTTCAAAAATTAATCTTTTCGCCGTGTGATTGATTATTGTGGATGGATAATCTTTGTTTTTATATTTGAAAGGTTTAGGTAATTAACTAAACGTAAATAAAACAAACCATGTGACTTGGTCTTTCAACCAATCATAGCAACCTTTTGTATCTATGGTATTATCTTATTGGCTGAATGACCAAGACAACAAACCACGTCGTTTGTTTACATTTAAACCTTTCAAGTATACTATTTCCCCGCAGTCTAAGTGAAAAGTAGAGTGTATAACTCTGGTCTAAAAGCCATATTACGACTCGAATCATTTTAAATCATCAAATCTCGTTGTAATATGGCTTATTTTAGACCCTTGTCATACCATCTACCATTATTTTTTAATACTCGTTTTGATGTTTCTTCGAGTATATTATTAATCTACGTTACACGTGGAGGAAAAACTCCTCTAACATTAATAAACACCTATGAATGATAAAATCCCTAGCAAAGCATCTATTCATACAACGACAAAGTTGGGAATAAATTGCATTGGTAGCGAGCGACTCTCTCGCACCAGCCACGTGTAACCAAATACATATGTAAGGGTGGGACATACGCGTAAGTTGCTAATCGGTTTTAGCGTTGTAGTAATAGATGCTCAGGATATTACATCAGTCAGTAACATATTTCATTTACACCGGAAACACTTCCGACGACACATACGTGTTACTCAGTATCTTGACACGCTTCTCTACGATGTTTAGAAAATAGTTATCCAGAATTGTCTTTTGTGTTGTGGCAGGATATATAACTTTTTGACACTAGCACCATTAATATAGTAAATTATTAGACGCGCGTCTGACTATTTTCTTGTGTATTACTAGACAGTATTAGACAGCAGAAAAAAACTATCGGAAATAATGTATTATATTATATTACCTTCGTAACTCTACTTATAATGTATCATTAATAAAGACTAGTCATTTGTCGGCTTCCCTGTCTCTGTGTATATGAAACTTGCCTTCGCCTTTTTTAAGTGTTCACTGACACAGACACTTTATATAAACCCACTAGCTGCCCGCCCGGCTTCGCACGGGTGGTGCAAGAGGTATTTATTAAACTTACAGATAAATGTTACTATTCCATAGCTGAATTTATGGAAGATACAAGTTTATAATGTGTTTGCCGTATTTTTTTATAATATCAATAGGTAGGTACCTATCGATATTAGTGAGATAAAAATTATGTACATAGTATAAGCTACCTGATTGTTGCTACACCCTTTCCAGGGTCCATGTAACTTAGTTTTAAGTACTTGGTTGCAAATAAATCTTATCTTAATCTAAGATAATAATCTTTTCATCACACTTGCTCGTCAATGGCGTTATTACTTGCGAGCGTACAGAGCAGTTATAGCCGTTTTACCACCCACGGGCTGTTAAGTTTAGTTTTAATATATAGAACCCACTCATACTTCACTTCGGACTGAGGATGTTTCCAATCAGCCAAGGTGTATTTCATATCTTCAAAGGTTTGCTACAACCAACTTTTAATACGTATAAAACATATTTTTATATTAAATTTAACTGCAATTTAATGTTTAGTATTTATTACAAATAATTTTAAATGTTTTAAATGTTTTCAAACTGTGGCTGTATACCGAAGGGTCTTTGCCATACGCGCCTCACGTCAAATTCAACAAAATGGATGACTGACATGTTGCAGTTTTTATTACGATTTGTATTAATTTCATCTAAAATTTATTTGTTTCCTCGCAAATGTGATGAAAAACATTTTTTAATGCAGTTGCTCAAAAAGTGGTACTTTTTGTGGCTGCGTAGCGTACGAGAAGCTCAATTTCTCGAACTAGTGCTTTTTACTTTTTAGTTCCAAACTATACTTTCGAAACGCAGTAATTTTATATTAGATTTTTTACCCGATGGCGCTGATTCCAATAGTATGTTGTCACTGTCAGTGTCAATTGTAAAGTATGGGTTCGTTCAAAAATAACTTCGAAGCAAGCATATTTTATCGCAATGATATATTAATTTATTATTTTTCGCAATTGTATTAAAAAACGTCGTTTACAACACGTGTGAAATGTCTTTTGCCACTCGTACCGAGTCTTGCCACTCGCTTTCAGCTCGTGGCAAGATACCTCGGTACTAGTGGTAAAAGGACATTCTTTTCACACTAGTTGTAAAATGTACTAGTGTATACCACGGGCGTAAGAATATTGCAAACTCGAGTCATCAAAAGCCCTCCGCCTTCGGTGTCGGGCTTCTGATAGACTCTTGTTCGCAATATTCCACTTACGCCCCTCGTTAAGCAATGTACTATATCTATCATTATTTTTTCTACTCCTGTACCTTTATCTGTCCTTTATATAGGCTTTAGCTCAAATACAATGACACTGGTAATAAGTCGTCGAAAAACTCTATGCTCTATGGCCCATAAACGCACTCTTTAGTGTACTTTTATGGTTCATACATTTTCCACTGTTCACCACGATGTCAAATCACCTAACTTTTTTTTAAATCAGCCACTATATTGCAGTGGTACCAACTTCATAAGTAAATTTTTCGAAATAAAAAGTTTTTATTTACTATCAAATATTTGTAAAATCCCTCCCATACATGAGAGGAGGCCTGTGCCCAGCAGTCGGACGTATATAGGCTGATGATGAGATTTGTAAAATAAAAATAAATTATCATGTATTGTGTGTTATTATACTTATTTTACCATTTATTGGTATTATTTATAAATATAAACCGATCCGATTTGGTTCGGAGCTGGATTCAGTTTGGTTCGGATGCCAAGTGCAAGGAAATTAAAACAAAAAAGACCATAAACAACGAGGTGTCCATGTGTCATATTTGTAATTTCCGACCAAAATTTCAGTTCAAATCTTGGTTCAAATTGCAAGATAAATTATGATAACTATTATACGTTATTAATAACTTCTTAAGATTTGATTCGTGTTTGTGAAGTGAAAAAAATGTATACGTTCCTTTTAAAATGTAAAAAGAAGAATATAACTGCACCGCTGAAGAAATTGCGTGAGTAGTAATAGAACTAACGGAAAACTTATTGCCTGAAAAGTCAAATGCTATTTATTTAAAATTAGTCGTAGAAATAGTTATTTGTGCAACAAGAGAGCAAAGTTTGTTTTTGCTGCGAGTGCTAATTTTGAGTCCTGAGGAAGCGAAAGATTCTAAAATTTAATCACGAGCGTAGCGAGTGATTCAAAGTTTGAATCTTGAGCGCAGCGAAGGACTCAAAAGCACGAGATGCAAATACTTTGCTCTCGAGTAACACATACAACTTTTCACCTCAGCAGTGAGAACATATTCACATCAAAAAATATATCATAGTATCACGTACCTATTCGTCTCAAGATTATTCAGGAAGAAAACTTAATTAGGCGTTAGTTACTGCTTGTAAAACAAGCTCCTCAGCGCCGGCCGCGCCGTTATTCAATACTAGAAAGGCGAGACAAGGCGCGAGAAACCAAAGGATATTTCACTATCTAAGTATACAAGTGTCGCGTGACACTAACACATCACTAAAAACTAACCGTGTTATTATTAAAATTCACAGATTTTACTTATATCTTCGAGATATTTTTGAAATATTTATCATTATCACAAGGGCACACATTAGCATATTACGTGTATCTCGCGTGCACGTTAAAAACTAGCCGTAGTAGTACTATTGTTAAAAATGTTAAAATACTGCCTTCGTCACGTCACTGACTTCACTACATATTTCCTAGTTAGATAGATAATTGATTTATCCTAGTAGTTTTTATATTTAAATATCAATAACGCAAGAATGACGAAGAATATACATAATAAAATCTCAAACAAATTAACAGCGCGCAACTTTTTAAAAGGGGCGGGGCCCCTCGCTTGCGTTCGGAAACTGCATCTGTGGTATACGTTCAAAGAATTTAAGATTGTTTAAACTAGAATTATTAATTAGCTAGCATAATAAAATTCATGTTTACCTATTAGTTATGAAAAACGGAGTTTATTCTGAGATCTTTTATTTAAATATTCTTCAATTTAAAATTCCTTTCTACCTATAATTATTTTGGTAATTTGAACTTGTTAATTTGATAGTTTTCGAACGTGTGTTATCCGCTTTTTGGGGGGTCTACTTTGAAATTCGATGGTCGAACTATGAATCGACTCTATGTCTGCCATTTTCTTTTTTCGTCTTGGAATGAAAGGGAGAGTGCTAATAAAGTTCAAATACTCTGAACTTGTGATAGACCCCATACGACGAAATGTCAGTGCTCCGCACCAAAATTAAAAAGCTACTTTGTCTCACGGAGTGAGCAAAATCGCATTTTGCACACTGTTTTCACGTAGCAAAATATGCTTGTTCGAGCTGCTGAGGTGAAAAAGTATTGTATGCAACGGTGTATAACTTGGTCTTAAAACGCTCGTGGCGTCTTTAATTACGATGCTCGCCAAGGCTCGCATCGCAACGTTTACATTGAATACCTTAAACACTTTTTGTGAAATAAGTTTTGTTTCGGCGGGTCTAATTTTCGTAAGAGAAAGATTGTAGTAAAAGTCAATGATGTAATATAAAAATGTAAAAGTACATTTCGCTTTAAAGCTAAATTATGCGGCGAAGTCACAGAGTGAGTCAACGATTTTTTTTGTCGGGTATAGAAAGATTTCGTCAGCATCTACTAAATGGTGTCCACGGAAAGACGTTCTTCACTTGGACTTTGAAACTTGTTGACCTCTTCGTTGCTAGGGCACTATGTCATCGTCATCAGAGTAGACGTTGTCGACCAAAAATTGTAAATTGTACCTATTTATTAATCTTCAACATTATCATCATATCAGCCGAAAGACTATGCTGCAAAGGGTGCCACAACTACCGTCCGGGTGCGCCAAAGTTAATATAAAATTGCAACTTCGATTATTGGAGTTTCGAAAATTTCTCTCATAGTATTTTATCTCATAATGAAAACTATTCATAAATATTTGTGCTAATAACTATCGTAACTCCGAATTGTCTATATTCATAATGCTGTTCAACATAAGTATCTCTGTTACTACTATGTTTATATACTTTTATATCATAACGATTTTTAGCAATATTTAATTCTATACATACTAGTAGTTACTGCTAAATTTTATATTTAAAAAAAACTTACTCTGAGTAGTAGGGAACAGGGACTTAGTGGCAAAACCGACTCGGATCGCGGATAGGTTAGAAGACGTCGACCCTATACACGCAAGAAGGGCTTTACTCAAGTTTTTTACCTATACGTGCAATGCCGGAGTGCGTGGTGGCAGTGGCACCCACACACTTATATAGTTTGTCGTGATGTGTATATGTAATCGTTTATAACTTCGAGAATAAAGTTTCTAAAAGAGTATAATACATCGTCATATGCCATGATCTTCGCCTTATCCTTGTGCATCTTTAGACCAACTTGCTTGGAGGGTTTAATGATGTCAACCTACTTTAAGCGCAAGAAGCTCGATCATCAATAAACCACGATAATTCCTGATTTTGCCATCTATCGTGGGCACGTGACCAGTACCAATAATTTTAGTAAGATTCGGTAGAAGTGCTCTGATGTTTTTGATCTTGACTCGAAGGTTAATTTTTAAAACAATTGCGCAAAAAGTGCTACTTTAAGTTGGAAAGTTGGGAAAGTTGGTTTTCGCGAACTAGTGCTTTTCACTTTTCCCACTCAATAATTGTACAAATTATGTTATGTCGATAAAAAAAATTAAGATAGAACTGTATTTAAAAAATGATGATACTAAATTAATAATATAAGAGTTTCAAATTCCTCACTTGTTGTTTTTCTTATTTTTTTGCAGCTGTATTAAAAAACGTCGTTCAATACACGTGTGGTAATTTCATTCTTTACTTGTCCCGAGTCTAGCCAAGATATCTCGGTACTCGTGACGTAATGACATAATTCCGCACTAGCATCGAAATGTACTATTTTGTAATATGCGGCCGAAGACGGGATCTTTTTAAAGTCACGTTGACTTCGTCAGCTCGGGTGATTATCATATGTCCCGCTTTACGCGTCCCGGCTGCATTAATCTACGAATGCAGAGGAAGTTGTGGAGTATGTGCGCGTGAAGACCGATTTATCCTGAAAGTCGTGATAACTCTCGCCATAAGGTAAAGGATTTTTTCCTCGCAAAATGTGTTGAAAAACGTCGTATGAAACGCGTGAGCTTTGATAATCACATCCTCGACTCTCTTATCACGCCCACCTGCGGCTCGCGTGACAATTCCGCCTCTGATGTAATTATCAACATACCTCACTTGTACCACAATGTACTATTACGCATTTGTGAAAATTGCATAAAAATCGGTCAAGTGGTTTTCGAGTTTATCAATAACATACATACAGACGTACGCGGCCGGCGACTTTGTTTTATAATATGTATGTGTGTATCTGTACGAGTATGTATGTATAGTGTAATAAAGTGATCATACCATACCCGAGTCTCGTCGTATTCGGAAATGGCGGGAAAGCTAGGCTCCACGATCATTCCAGGTTCTACAATAGAAGGGTCAGATCTCCCAAGACGACACTGGTGAATTATTAACCGGCTACGTACTGGCCACGGCCGTTGAGCTCAACATAAACATCGTTGCGGTTGGGTGGCGTCACCAGCTTGCCCCTGCTGTGCCGACATACAGACTATCCAGCACACCATCGAGCACTGCCCCTTAAGCGCGCGGTTGTTTTATGCGATAAACGCTGCGATTCCATAGATACCTGCGATTACCGCAGCAGTTACATAGAAGGTATCTTTGGAATCGTAGCGTTTAACGCATAAATCAACCGCGCGCTTTAACGCGCTACACCCATGTCCTGATCGTCCTTAGCGACGAAGCCATCAAGTGGCTGATTAGCCCTAATGTGAATTTATAGTGATTTACTTTGTCTATATTTGTCATCCTGTTTGCCATACGATGATACGATTAAATAAAAAATAATTTACCTCGAACGTCCAATATTTCAGTATGTAACTTGACACTGTGAAATAATCCATACTATACCTATATACTATATCCATACTAATATTATAAATGCGAAAGTGTGTCTGTCTGTCTGTCTGTCTGTTTGTCTGTCTGTTACCTCTTCACGCTTAAACCGCTCAACCGATTTGGATGAAATTTGGTATAGAGATAGTTTGAGTCCCGGGGAAGGACATAGGATAGTTTTTAACCCCGAAATCATCCCCTAAGGGGGCTGAATGGGGGGTTGAAAGTGTATGGAGCTGCGTATATAAACGAGTTCCACGCGGACGGAGTCGCGGCCAGAAGCTTCTGTTTAAATAAATTAATAAACAGGTACTCGGAAGACATCACGTTACTACTTATTTTGCTACATTAAACATTATCAGTTAACTACATATTTCAACGTGTAAACAATATCGCTGTTTGACTATAGAAAATTATGACGTAACATGGAACTATTTCACTTACTATTTCTAACTTCATATTAACGAATTACTTATGAAGTTTCATTAAAAGTTATGATTTGACAAGTACCGTATTAATAGGTTTCTTGTTTAATAAAATTCTATATTGATTCGCAGTTAAAGTACCTACTTATTTATGACACCTATTTGGGTACCAAGCATGCTTCCGATATCGAAGTGGTACAGTCATAGTCAGCATCAGAAGTAACTGGGCAAACGAAGACGTAAAAGTCTTTTCAACACAATTGCTCGTAACGTACCTCTTATTGTGTCGCTTTTAGGCTCATAATCCTGGATATTAAAAACGCGTGTTTTATAACATTACAACACTTGTGTGTTATGGTTATATCCCGATTAAGTCACGTTGGCACCTTGCAGGAAGATATATGCATGAACACGGTGCATTCTTAAATTAACCGGGTTGTACAGAATGTACAGCTATTTTTTTAATTTTCTGCAAATGGATTCTTACTCGACTAATCAAATTAAATCCTTTTTGTTAATTAATTGACTATTTCTTTATGTATATAATATGGAAACGTTTAATTTAGTAAAACTATTCACTTTTCATAACATTTTACATGAATTAAATACAGATAACATTTTAAAACGAAAATATAATTTTATTTTGTATTGGCTGTTTAGAGATTTCTGTGCCCACACTGCGCAAACTTCACGAAAAAAAAAACACTGTTGGGCGCCCTTATAGGTTATTTATTTCACAAATATTTGTAAAATTTATTTATGCGTGTTTGGTTATTATCAAACATGTTGACTCGTGGTGACTAGAAAAGTGATAAATAGAATGGACGCCACTGGAAATTCTTGGCGATGTGCAATTGTGAGTAAAAACCTGTTGTCATCTTAATGATTTGGTTAATGTAAAGTAAATAATTTGGCAGGCCTATAACATTTTCATCTTATGAAAATGATTTTTTCCTCGCAAAATGTGTTGAAAAACGTCGTATGATACGCGTGAGCTTTGATAATTACATCCTCGGCTTCCTTATCACGCTCACCTGCGGTTCGCGTGAACAATTTCGCCTCTGATGTAATTATCAACCTACCTCACTTGTATCACAATGTACTATTATTACAAGGGAATAAGATCTTTTGTAGACGTCAATTGCGCAGTTACTTTTGATGCTGACTGCACGTACGCCGATCCCGTGGGTTTCCTCGTATGTGGCGGTAAGCCACTACGGCGGTCTGACGCATATGTGTCGTCATTGGCCCTGAATGCGCTAGTTGGTAGTGACAGTGACCCTGCCTACGACGCTCGAGGTCCTGAGGAGGATTAAAACAATAATGTATCTAAAGCGACGGCGCGCGAGTTCTCTCGATTTTTCTCGCACTATACCTCTCTTTCTTAGCTGTCTAATAAGAGAGAGACGGATATTGCGAGACAAATTGAGAGAGCTCGCGTGCCGTCTGGGGATAGCCGTGCTGAGCCTCTATCTAATCCGTGTCTAAAATCCCTATCCGGTACTTGAATTGTGCGTTTGCTTTTGACTACACATTGTCGTAATAATCCTACGCGGTTAGATTATCTATATGTCCTACTAGCATTGATTTCCGATAGCTCCATTGAAAGGCCACCCCAAGCTAAGTGAGATTTCCGCGGAGATTAAGCGACATTAGATTTACTGATCGATGGGTAATCATCGATTATCCATCATCGGATTAAAGGATTTAAGACCTCGGATAAAATTCCCTAAGCGTATCTTGAAAATGACTCGGCGAAAAACTTGGGTCATAAAAGTAATGGGGGTGAGATGTGACACAAATAAGCGGCCCAATTTCAGATGACAAAATGTGATGTCCCCGTTATATCTTGTCATCACCAATCATATGTACCAAATCAGAATGACAAAGACATGGTTTTTTTATGGTTATGGCCTGGACTTCAATTTAGTACTCCGCCAAGCCACGAGAACATTTCCACATTTTTTTTCCAATTTACCACTGAATGATCTGATCTGATTTCCGAAATGCGTTGAATATTAGAGAAATAAATCCAATCGCTGTATGTGGCCCGATAATATTTCAGGACTACCGTCGATTCCACAAGGATTACCTTTGGCACTTCATTAGTTGCTATTTCAACGGAATCTTATCAGAATCTGTGACGTACTTTTGTACATAGGTACTTTTAAATACATAATTGAGGAATTTTATAAGTCATCTGTGGTCTTCATCATTAATTCCACTCCAGCAAATTTATGTTTTGAGGGTGTAAATACACGAGTTATAATAGATAATACCAAAATCACTACACGCGTGCCTAATATAATTGAGGAGTTTCCTCAATTCGTAATGGATCCCACCATCCAACTGACTTGGAAGCACATAGGTAGGTACTTAAAAAGAAAAAAAAACGAATCTGCTTATCAACGACGGAGTTCTGAGGTAACAAAAATTGAAAAAAAAAAACGAATTGAGAACCTCCTCCATTTTTTGAGATAGGAGGATACAAATTAAATTCAATTGTTACCTACTTATTAAAATAAAACAAAAACTTATAAAATGAGCAATTGGCATACATATTTTTTACATTTCAATTTATTATTTGAACATAAGACCAAATTTAAGAAAATTCCCCTAAAAAACCAACAACGGAAAGCGGGTTTCCCTACAAGTTTCAAAATGATCGGAATGACTATTTTCCAGAAACTTAGTTTTTAGTACGTTGTCATACATATTGTGTGCATCGCAAAACTGCAAAGATTCAGTCAGAGTAATCTACATTGCCGCCAAAAAAAAAGGATTTTAATTCAATATTTATATAAGTATTGATAAGATTCAAAGCAATTAGTCTTAACTCCTGAAATGATTTCATAACAATTCGGCTGATAGCGGCGTTGTGATCGTAAACGCGTACTACATCAAGTTATAATTTAATTTCGATGAAGGGAGACAATTCCGCGTCAAGTGCGTTGAGGTGCAAGACCGTTAAGTGGTGGAAAAGGGATGGGATGGGCGATTGTCGTTTTTCCCATTTTCCGTACTTTGCGAACTGAACACTTCAGTACCCCGGCGTCAGTCGTAGCTGGCGGTCGTTTCTGTGCCGTTCGGTCTCGCGCCCGCGAGTGTATTCGTATTACGATGAGTGGTGTATTTTATTCGAAGTGTGATTTGTGAGTGTTGAAAGTGGTTCGTGTTTTGGTTGGAGATTCCCTGCTGAACTTCGCTAAAATGTAAGTTTAATTTTAAACGAGGGTATGTCTTTTAAGTTAATTGATTTGTTAATGATGGTAAGTCAGAAATAATCACAAATTTAGGAGGCTCATTGAACATTAATCGGTATTAAGATCACGTGCCGTGCGAAACCCAAAGACGAGATATATAATCTAGGTAGGTAGGTATTAGGGTAGGTACTACCTACTAGGTACACCTACTAGGTAAATACGATATAGTTCCCAAGTTATGAACATTATTAATTTAAAATATAGGTATAGAAGAATACTTAACTGTGCAGTTGCATTTGTAGACTTGCATGCGTAATTACTGTACTACTGGCACACTATTCTCGGAAATATCACACCCACGTTTATAGAGATGAATAAATTGAATAGTGCGACAAAGACAAAGAGACTGAATTAGAAATAACGTCTACATTGATACCTAGTTTTCATTTCATATCGTTTAGCGAGAGTTGACCGTTTAGTTCTGAATTGTAATTTTTGCAGGGATAGGTACCTAATAGGTGGATCCGAACTCATATCGCTATTAAATGGAGTCGCGTATTTCGAATGCTACCTAATCCCTTGGTTATTGGTTCGATTAATTAACTAGGTAGGTACTTATGCGCAGATTTTGTTTGGGATGCGGTTGATCATTCGTTTGTTTCAACCGTCTATTACACCATTGGTTATTTACATGTTTTTATAGTATATCTCAATATATATAGTAGTACTTAGTAGTACCTACCCCTGTCCTGAAAAATATTGTTATATGTTTTGGGTGCGGTGAAAATGTTGACCCGAATGTTATCCAGGTTGTCTATGTTTATTAGGATATATTTCATGTAGGTAAGCTTAAAAGCATCAAATTGTCAACATCAAGGATATACATATAACTAAAATGATTTAATTCGAGAACATGAATTAAACATTAATTAAAAATAGCACAGCTGATAAACAGAACACAATGTAAGACAGGGTATAAGATTACTTAACAAATCTATTCTTTAATGTAGGTAGGTACATTATTTTCTTCAGTGTTTAACTATAAACATACCACGTATATAATTGAAATAGAATATATACATTTATATACTTACTACTTATATAATTGACCTGTGTTATCGAATAATAAAGAATAAGCTGAAAATTTACTTCGATACCGCAGGTATGTATATTCTTCTAACAACCTGAATACACTTTGAATTAGTAATTAAGTAAGTAAATTAGTTTAAAGCCCGTCACAGACGTAGCTGTAATATATATTAATATACCAAAATATCATATTATAGCTAGGCATCTTACGATATATTTTCCGTACTAGTTACAGAGTCCACACACGCAGATATAAATATATATTATAGCTACGTCTGTGACGGGCTTAGAAGTCTCGAAATGTTTAAGTGTTGTTCCATGCCTGTTGCATAAATGTGTCTGTTATCTTACTTATCTTCCTTCTATGGTTCATGCATTGTTGGTGGCTCAAATATATATAAGTAGTAAGTATATTAAAAATTACAATCACTAAACAAAGTTTATGCACGCCGTTACGCCCGGTGTATCATTATTTAGCTGATCCGCATATGCATAATACCCACTGACTCGTCTTTCTGACTCATTCGTATGCAGCTTCTGCTTCTGTTTCATTTCTTCGTCATGTAGATAGGGTAAAGTAATCTGAAACACGTACTTAGTCATTGTGACGCGAAAAGCGCGTTTCGCGCGCGTGTGCGAAAAGGTACCTGTTAAATTTTCCTTGACTGTAACTAACCGGTTACCCTACGAGAAGTAGGAACGAGTACCAAGAGGAACCTACTAGGTTCAAGGTAAGTGAATGTGGGCTAGCACTAAACTAGTGAGCTACGCCTTTGGCCTTAAATATTATCACGAGCAGATGACATTGACAAACATCAAATTAATCATCCCCATTAGAGGTTAAGTATACCGATTTTAATCCTCATCCGTAATATTGCCTCGTTCAAAACCTTTTCCAATAAAGGAAGATCTGCATGGTATCGTTCTCGATTAATGATCAAAGGGGATTATGTTAGCGCTTTAACGGTTAATACAGGGTTAAGTCTACATGGAGTAAAAGCAATATTATATAAACTGTACCTGATCTGATAAGAAACTCACATTAACTCTGCGTGATCTTGTATAACTTTCGTAATCTTGCTTAGAAAATTATACTTACATCTCCTTAGGGGATGCCTCAATACTTGAAAATCACGGCACCGTGTCAAGTGCGAGTCGGACTCGCGCACGAAAGGTTCCGTAACATACCAATACCAATTAAAATATTGAGGCGTTTTATGGGAGCCCCCCTCAAAATTTACATTTTATTTTAATGTCATTATTATTAAAGTAAAAATACAACTGAGTATTTTGTGAATATTTCAAGTGCATACTGGTTGCCATTAGGTATTCATATCGAGCAAAAAAGGGCAAAAAAAACGCATTTGTTGTATGGGAGCCCCCCTTCAATATTTATTTTATTTGTTTTTAGTATTTGTTGTTATAGCGGCAACAGAAATACATAATTTGTGAAAATTTCAACTATCGTGGTCTCGGATACAGCCTGGTGACAGACAGACGGACAGACAGCGTCTTAGGGTCTCCCCACCCCTATCGACGCGGAATCGGCTTTCGCCTAGGGTTTTGTACTACACTCCTCGTGTTTTGTTCGCTATCCCGTCGATGGACGTCGCTTCGCGTCGTCCGAGCCGAACGACGTCTTTTTCGCTCTTATTGCGTGGACATAAAGAGTTTTTTGATCGGCTAATGCCGATTCCGCGTTGATAGGTGTGGGGAGACCCTTAGTAATAGGGTCCCGTTTTACCCTTTGGGTACGGAACTCTAATTACCCAAGAGTGAGAAACAAGTATGCATGCTCATCACACAAATATTTGCCCTTACCCGGATTTGAACCCAGGAGCGTTGTTTGCAGGCACGGTTATAACCGACTAGGAAAACGGTCGCGGAGTGAATAATGTACTCGACGATATCTATGTATTGATAGATATATACTCGTGCATGCACGGACATTTTGTAACGTGCCGTGCGTTCGTTTCCAAGATGCAGTTGATCGTTCCGTTAATTTGGAACGTTTTGAACACGCGTTAGGTAGATTCAACTGTCATTTTTCCATGTAATAATTGACATTTAGATTTAACTGAAACGCGTATAATGCGTTACGGGATTGCCCTGATGAGTAAACTGATGTTAAAGTAAGTATTCAAAAATCATGTTTCAACACATTTCTACTTTAATAGTCTTAATTGAACTTATTCTTTGTTTTTTTTTGTGTGGGTAATTGGGTCCTGTTTCTCTTTTTAACAACTTATCTCAAGTATTTGTGTCCAACAAAGATTCAACCGTGTTACAGAAATAGGTGTATTAGCTAGGAACGACTAAATATTTATAGAATATGAAGGCTAACATAGCGTAAATTCCATACAATTTAGTATAATGCATTTGATACATTTTCAATACTACCTAATGCATGATAACGCGTGCAACCTTCCTGCAAAACCGGTCCTAGAGCTCCGTTGCGCAAGTAACAATATCGTTTCAAGTGTATTAAAATCCTTTCTTATTCGTAATGCGTCGCACTCAGACATAGTGGGCCATGTACTACCGCAAGAGGGATGGCATGAACTTCTACAGTTCAAATATAATTTGAGTGCATCAAAAACGCGTTCTAAATTGAGCCCTTATTTATCAAGGGCCCAAGGGCGCGGCGCGACGCGAGCCTAACCGACCGGTGTCGTAGGTTTTGATTCGTTATCGCTCTCTATGTCACTCCACATGTTATAATTGACATCAGTATTGTATAAAACTATTGACAAATAAAAACCCGATTTGATTTGTTGAGTGAAATTTACCTCACATTCAATATATAAAGGGCACACCAATAAAGAGTACGTTATCTTTCAATTAAGCCAAGCAATGTGCACCTATAAAATAAGACTGTATTTAAATGCAAGCAGTAAAGTAATGCAAGCACTAAGTTTTCAAAAATAACAATAAATAAGAATTTCATGGGGGTGTTAGTTATAACATTACATATCTTAGGCAGTAATGATGAGGTATACCTACTGTACAGCTGCAGCGAAGTGACCCGTTTCAATGGCATTATTGGCAAGTTCACTAAGTCCTATGCTGTTACCCTTTTGTGAACTAGGCGACTCGCGACTGTACGTTGTAGTACGAGTCCAAGGGCAGTCAATGAACCTGTGGCTTTCTTTAACACTGTAGTGTGTAGTTATTGTCTGCCTTTCTTGGTCTGGAAATGAGTTATATAATGCACCATTCTATGGAGAACATTAATATTGCTAATATGTAAGCGTTAATATTGGTTCTAGCAATCTCTTTCTTATGTAAATTTATTGTTACGCTATTTGCATGTAGTACACAACTAAATAGGTGAAATAATTGTGATATATGAAATGAAATGAAAAAGTTTATTGAAAACGTTGTGTTACGTCACGTTAAAATTCCGTTGAGGCAGTGGATCCCAAACTAGGCCAAGCCTGTATCTCGGGAGCCGTGGTAGATGTTTCACAGTGACTAATAAATTTCACGTGTTGACAGATAAGTAAATACAGACGATGTACTCGTAGGTAGTAACAAGAATTGTGTTTTCAACATTGAAGGCAATAATAGTACATTACGTCAGCAGAGATCAGTACTGGCCGTATGAATTAGACAGACCGAGCCGCAGGTGAGGTCCGCCTACAATACGAGGTCAAATCCCGTATCATAGTCGGCCTTATCACACGATAAGTGACAAGATAGAGCGTCCGTCACTTGGCTGACACCGTTCGATAGAACGAGATGGCTCTATTTTGTCACGAATCGCGTGATAAGGCCGACCATGACGCGGGGCCTCGAATCAATGCATCCCCTTAATGTGGACGTCAATTCCTTGGACATAAAATCGGCTTTGGTTGCAAATGTGTTGATAAACTACACTTGTTTTACAGTACCAATTACCTACTTTCCTAAAACAATTGTATTTAGTCCGTCAGTTAGATTATCAAAATAATAGTAGGTGGGTACTTACGATGCTAAATAGAATTATATTTTGTTTATCCAGGAAAGTAGGTAAAAGACGCTCGCATTATGTACAGTCCACCAACTTGATTCCTAAGCCACTATAATTGAACCCTGTAGGAGTAAAGTCACATAAAAAAAAAATTGTTTATTTCATTAATTTTACACAATTATGTTTTTTAACTTAGCACAATCTCGACTTTTAACATACAGGGAGATATCGGGTAAACTCGGCTGTTTGACCATTGCCGATCTCCGATCTGTTGGTGATGGCATGGTAACACGGCAGAGACTAAGTAGTAAGGATGCCAATACTGGCCGAGTATGAATTAGAAGGACCGAGCTGCAGGCGAGGTCCAGCTACAATACGAGACCAGGACAGGATGGCTATTACGGTCGAAGCAAGTATAGTTCTTATCTCAAAAATGAAACAAGAAAATAAGATAAAAATATATCTAAGAAACATTAATGGTAACATTCATATTCGGGCATTTGTTAAAGGATATTTTTATTGATTTCCCGGGGGCATTTATATTCGTTTGTTGAATGTTTGAATTTGACTCTTAGGAGGAAGTGAAAGTATAGACATTCTTTATACCTAATCTAATTCTTAAATATCGTCATGTTATCAAATACTGGCAGCATTTATTTACATTATGAATGTAATTTATTTCCAGGCTGCTAGATAGGTATATTTGATTTCTTTCCTTAGTAGCCATCCGATTGTTTATTTAACCATGCTATTCAATTTGTATAGTTTTTAATTTTAGTTGGTACGAGTCCCGGGCGAGGCTAGCGAGTTTTCCAAAATCTTTGAAGGCATTTTGTTTCTTTTTCAAAATAAAGGAATATCTCTTGAAGTAAAATGAGCCAAGTCAAGGATTTAAGGTAGTTCCCCTCCGGGGCCCGACTTCTTTTTCCACACTGTATATCCTTGAATTTAGGTGGATGTACAAAAGCTATATTTAACTAACTACGCCTCTGCTTTTAAGTGAGCAGGAGTGCCGTCTATTTCGGCATCAGACTAGTATCAATATTTTTTTGCAGAATTGTAATAAATCACACAAACTTGTTTTGAATTTCCCGAAAACCTTTTCATAATCCTTACATTTCCATTTAATATAAAGTAAGGGCGGCGCGGGCGGCATATTGAGGGCGGTAGGTTTATAAGGCTTGAAAGAAGTGAAAACATTATCAACTTTTCCTGAAAATAAACAAAATTAGTTAGCCGTCGTTCCCACTATGCCGGACCGGTGGATTTGTATAAACCGCCAACCGGGACTGGGTGTTCACATTACACCGGATCCGGCGGGAGAACCGGAGACTTGGGTGGACACGCGGGGAGCGGGTGGGGCGAGCGGGGGACAGGGATACCGAAGCGAGCTCGTTCACATTACCCCGGCCCGGGCGTTCTGCCGGCAGTCCGCAGTGACAAATGCCCCGGCAAAAATACCGAGCTCGGCGTTTTTGCCTGGTCCGGCATAATGTGAACAGCTTCATATAAATTGTACCTACAGCCACTAACCTGTCCGGCAGTTTTACCGACCCGGCAAATCCACCGGTGCGGCATAGTGGGAACGAAGCCTTACAGATGCTGAAATTATCTTTCAAATGGTATCAATATGTCCATAATCCCGCTTACAGTTTTTCCAGAAATGGCAATTGTTAGGGTGGCTCGATTTCTTTGCTCCTAAACTTATCATTTGAGTGCGCTCAATAGAAAATGGAATCATAATAATTGCAACATAGTAAAGTTGAAAAACCCCCGATATTTTAATTTCAAGGTCCAATAACTAAAAACGGCTAAACAGATTTTGATGAAACATGGCTAAGAACACTCGGGATAAAAGTATCCATGGCATAAAAAACCGCATTCAAATCGGTCCATCCGTTTGGGAGCTACGATACCACAGATACACAGACAGACACGTTAAACTTATAACACCCCTCTTTTTCCGTCTGGGGTTAAATACCACAAATCGGCCTGTGTATACATCGCCTGAGCTGCCCCACTATTCTGTAACTTGTTTTAACATCACCTCACCGTTCACGTGGCGGTCCAGGAGACGCGTATTAACTAGCGCGTTCCGAATAACAGCCCTAAAGACCCGTAAGTATGTAAGTTACCGTAGCTATGTAGGTTATTACTTTTATTTTGAAAGTAGTCGGCTATATTTTTAATCAATTAAAAAAAAGGAGGAGGTTCCATTTAGATTATACGGTATGTTTTAGCTTTATGACTGCAATATGAAAACTGCCTGGAATAATTGTCCACATCCGCATGCTACATTGTGTAGGTAGGTCAGTAATTATTAGGTTGCGTGCAAAGCGTATGACGGAATGAAAAAGCTGCTTTTATTCGTGCATAACTTTATCTATTAGGTATACTAGAAATAAGAAGTGTTATCGAGGACCTGCCGTGCTGAGAAAGAGGGGCCTCCTGCAGTCAACTTCGTAATTCCTCAAATAAACAATCGAAAAAACACAACAATAATAATCCTCAAATATAGAGTAAAGCCCACCCACGCTGCGCCTTCCGGTACATGGTCGCCACTTGAGAACCTTTCCGCCCCAACGCTATTAACGCAACAAAAGCTATTAGATATAATAACAAAAAAGCTAACTATGCATGGATCGATACTTATTTTTCTTCCATCTTCCATCACTTGGGAAAAAGGCGAAATCATTAGCCTTTTGTTGATAATTTAAACCTGACATTAATTCCTCTTTCCTAGAAAGGCGCTTTTTTGGCGCTTTTTCCTAGAAAGACTAATTTTCTATACCACCTTAATGGCAAACAAACATACAGTTTGCCTAGTTCTGACGACCTTGCTCTCCACCAGGAACACAACATCACATAACTATTTTCAGAGCAACAGTAAATGCTTTCCATTTATCATCGTTGAGAAATGGTATCGTGCTAGGCTGTTATTTGCCACGTGCTAATGCGGCTCACCCCGCCGGCGCCGGTCACCCGTCACATAACTAGACCTCTACCTACGCTTAGCTACTACGCATCGCGGTGTCAAGATATATTTGTGGGTGAGCGTTGAGGTGAGCTTAAAACAAGTTACAGAAACGGGGGCTGTAATTTGCAGTTGCATGAAACCAACCCATAAAATGCAGAGTGAAGCCAAGCAAGAACGTAATTTGGAGCCACGGGCTTGCATATTGCATATAACGAACGTTTAACATGTCTAAATATACACAGGTACGTTACCTACTACGATGTCTCGTACTCAATGTTGGCAAAGAACGCGGCCGTTACGTTCTCACGCATTTCCTGTCGGGCGCCTTAGACCAGGAAAAGACAAACAATTTGCGAAAGGAAATCACTAGATAAAATATAATTAATAATTAATAAGTGTGTGTTGAAGGAGGTAGTGGAGTGCCTATTGAATGTATCCCTCAATTCAGACCAATGGGACCAAGCTTCCTTACCCATACGGAACGGTGGATTGGGAGTAAGGCGCGCACGTGATGTGAGTCTTCCAGCTTTCCTGGCATCGGCGGAGGGGGTCTTGGACCTTGTCACTCAAATTCTTCCCATAGATGGTGACAAGACAAACATACCTTATGTGGTCAATGCTTTGGCGGCCTGGACGACTCTTAACTCGGGTGCGCCTGTGCCTGAAAATTTGTACCGCCAACGGTTGTGGGATGACGTAGGGACGAAGCGGACTTTGGATGGCCTGATGGAGAGCGCGGCAGGTGTAGACAGGGCAAGACTCTTGGCTTGGCGGTATCAAGACCGGATTCTGGGGCGTGGCTACACGCTCTCCCTTCTCCGCATTTGGGTACTCTCCTGGACAATGACTCGCTGCGGGTGGCCGTGGCTCTTCGCCTGGGCTGTAACGTTTGTGAGCCTCACATATGCGTCTGCGGCGCTACGGTGGAGAGTAGCGGTCATCACGCATTGAGTTGTTGTCGTTGCGCGGGAAGGTTTCCACGTCACGGGCACCTTTGCACCTGGAGTGACGTGGGGCGGGTTGTTCGATACTTAGTTCAGTACTTTTTGACTTTGTTAGTGGGTATTTAATTTTAGTATAAGGTATTGTGTTATTTGTGTTCTTCTGATTATCTTTTTTTATTATTAAAAATATATTTAGTAAAAATAATAATAATAATAACCAAGTGATAAAAGATTGGTATTCTTATGAGGTAATGAGGTTTTTATGCGTCACCCAAGCCAGCAAGATACGTTTTATCTTTATGTTTTACGTGGCATCTGACTCAGATGTGCATTTCCGCCGTGAAATGTAACGATAAAACCTATCGTGCTAGGGCCTCTGGTATTAACAATATGTAACTGAATCGAACCACTATCCATTTAGTTATGTTTATGTGTTATGTATCCATAATAATTATAATATAAATGGGAAAGTGTGTCACGGCAAAACGGAGCGACGAATTGACGTGATTTTTAAGTGGAGATAGTTGAATTGATGGAGAGTGACAAAGGCTACGTTTCGTCTCTTTCTAACACCTATCTAACAATTGTGTTAGGTCGATCTAAATGTATTTTTTTGTATGGGAAGATGACTGTTGAGTTATCCTATCGCTCGTTCGAAAAGTTACGCAATTATCCCTCTGGATCGAATAGAACGACCCGACCGTGGATCTGGACCTTCGGATATCTATATACGGCATCAACAAGTGGTTGGTTATGGTGATTGGAAAACCGTATTCCGGTAATTAACGATTATTCGAAACCAGGGTTACCAGGGTAGCATAGGCCAGTATGGCAGTTTGCCGAGTTAATTTACACTGGAGCATAACATGTAGCACACGAGTCCCATTTCGGTCGCCATCCGTCTTGTTTACCCCTATTGCTGCACAATGAATGGCAAGCACTACACTGCAGTTGTATCAGAAGCATGCATACCTACGAAGTTTGAATCGCAATATCGTATCACTCAATTGGATATCACTTGTTTACTCTTCAATAAAAGATATTTCTCAATTGGCAGGAGTACAATGCTTGTTTACCGGTGAGTTGCGACGTTTTATAAGAAGAGTAACGGTAATGCATGCTGCCTGATTGTTTTGATTATATTATTAATCAAAGTAGCGGAGCATGGCGTTCTATTATTGTGAGCAAGGTCTTCTTTGTGATGCGGACATGTGACTCTCAGGCGTACGTTTACCATTTACTTTTGTTTATTATGGTAGAAGTGAGTCCGCCTCATGTATTATAAGAGGTTATATATTTTACGTAACATCACCTTGCCATAATTCGAGTTTTACTGCACGCTGCGCGTACGGGAAAACTCGCATTGTGGCCAGGTGATGACGTAAAATTTTGTACTCAACACGGGCGGTAATTCGTAAAGCCCCAGAGCGCATGTTTATGGCCCTCACTTTTGGTTCAGGTGGTGGTGGTTAAGGGGTAGTTCGAAAATGTCGACGTATATTAACATCATCTTAAATCGGTGGCACAACATCATGACGTTCAGCCATTTAAAAACGGTTTTTAAAATTTGGCCGGCAATCCCTATTTTCCCGGCCTCTGCAGTAATGCACTATTCATGCATTTTTTTAAAGCGCTAATGCTTTATTTAAATCGTGTACTATAATGTTATTTTGCAGCAATCCAAAAATGCTTGGTGTCTACGTATGTATGCGTATGTTGCAATGATGTACACTCTGAGGTATAAGGATAGTGTTAAGTTTCTTACAAGAATCCTATGGAATAAACACAGTACACAGTATGAAATAATCACCAAACCACTAGCCCACTTTTCATTACATTCTATTTATTTAAGACTGCTCATTTAATTTTTAATCCCAAACTTGTATGTCAAATCTAATTTTAACAAAGGTAAGTAGATTTCACTTTCAGTCTCTTCGGGCTATTTGCACGAAATCTTTATCCGGATTCTCATCTTCGGAAAATTAGGACCTTTTAAGACACAACCTATATACCCCACAGCGGAAACTTTTTTAATTTGAGCCACGAAATTTTCTGCGACCCGAGTTGCGGAATGAATGATGGAATAAAGAAGTTTTTGAGTTACTTAATTATTTTTTGTGGCAAGTTTAATTACCCACGAACGATTTGTCCGAGTGACCTCAAATGGTGACGGCGGTTGAGCTGTTAATCTAGCTGGGCGTTTACGTAACGCATTAAAGTTCACGTCTGCACGTCGATCACGTAACGCATTTTACGGACGTTAGGTAGAACTAAATGACATTTTTATATGGAAAAATGACAGTTGGGCTACCCTAACGCGCGTTGGAAACGTTGCGTGATTACTGATTACAACCCTTCAGGTAACTAGGTCTACATGTCACTTTTTACATGGGGAAATGAACTGTATCCCGTTGTCCTAACTTACGGTACGATCGAAAAGTGGTGATCACGTTACTCGAATCTAGAAGTTTTATAGGCAGGTATGGTGATGTCATTCAATGCCTGAATGCGTGATGCTTATGTAATTTCCATCTGGTCAGGCTTAATGTCGTTAATGCAATAAACAAAGGGCCATTTACAAAATCTCCATCAATGAGTCATCTGCCAAGGCTACATTTCATGAAAACTACATTGTCAGAATACTGTAAGTAGTGTTATATACTCGTAATACGTAAGAAATGTAACGGTAATAGATTTAAACGACCTTTCAGATTTAATACTGTTGTAATACTTGTATCTAATTAGATTAGACGCTAATCATTAGATACTTGCATTTTTTATTCGTAAGTTCTTTCTTCAGTTTGTTGCTTCGACATTTTGAGAGATATTAGGTACTCTTTATGGTTTTCAATTTACATTTTGTTTTATTTGTTGAATAAATTTGCGTCTATTTTGATTATTTATCTTTACAATTTGCGTGTAAGATACTGTATAAAAAATAAAATAGTTATTGGAAGCATGCAAACCTTAAAAGGAAACATATTACCTAATATAAAGATTCGTGTTCATGATAAATAACAGAGAAAACACGCCGAATCGAGCCGTGGGGGGTTGGCGTCAACATGCTCGTAAAGTTAGCTTTTACAGTATGTAGCTGTATCTACATTAACCCGTCACATCGTTTCGCCTAGCACGACTAATCGAGTGCACTCATGAGATTACTAATTCCTGTCATACGGTCGTCCTGCCTCCGAGGCCTAAGAGACACCCATTAAGGAAACTTACTAACTATAATCTATTAGGATAATTAAGATAACTTGTTGGAACCTTCCTGAACGCTTATTTAAGCATGAACTTTAATCAATATTAATGTAATAGTTAACATTGTAATGAGTAAGTAGTTAGGTTGATCAAGCACACTTTCAAACCAAGTAAACATGGTTCTCAAGCTTAATGAGCAGAGACTTAACTTTAAATATCCTGTGATATTTAAATTAAATTTAATATAAATAAACATTAGCTCATTAAGCTTGAGAACCATGTTTATTTGGTTTGAAAGTATGCACTCTAGGTACTGACTCGGTGATCGGTTATGCCCTGAGCACCTACGGTAGAACATTTAAAACATATATAGAAAAGATATATAATTTACAAATAAGAATACTGAAATCGATTGTACCAAAACATATTAAAATAAAACACTCAAATGATTATGATCATCTATTTAAATACTGTAATGTACTTCCTGTACAAAATAAAGCAAAAGTTGCTATATTAGTAGAAAATCTCCATTATGTTAAAACGCTAAAATTAAATAAGAGATGTAAAAGCCTAAGAAAGTTGCCTAACCAAAAACTTTTCTGTAAACCTAAATTTAATAATATATATGGTGCAAGACTCCATGCTCACTTACTGCCTAAAATAATAAACGAGTTGCCAGAAGATGTACGAAATAGATATGCGAACGGAAATAACGCAAAAAGGCTTCTTAAAATGCACCTACTGAAGTCTAGAAACTTCAGTTTTTTTCTGTAACTAATACATTCAAGACAGTATATATAACTACCACCTAACATTAGTTTTTATATTTTTATCATAGTTACGGACAAATTCTTCGTTTATCTAGGATATCAAAGGAAAATATTGTACTAGTCATCACTTATTTCGATCATTAAATGCTTAGTTCTTGTGGTTGAAAATGGTTTTCTTTGAAATAATATGACTATTAACGCAGGATTTGTCTGACCTTAGCACCTAGTGAAATTAATTAATTAAGTTAATCAAAACTAGAACTCCCCATTGGCATACAAACCTCCTCTAGGTTTTGCCTAAAATATTGTATGTATTAATATTATATGTATTAATCAATAAAAAAAAAAAAAAAAAAAAGGCATATTTGTATTGTATGTGAGTCTACCTCTACAAGAATGTTATCCAATTACTGACATATACAACGATTTTTCAACACATTTGCTCATAAAGTACCTCTTATTGCGTCGCTTTTAGGCTCATTATCCTGGATATTAAACACACGTGTTTTATAACATTACTACACTCGTGTTTTATGGGTATGACCCGATTAAGACACATTGGCAACTTGCAATAAGATGTATGCATGAACACGGTGCATTCTTGAAGTAACCAGGTTGTACAGAATGGAAAGTTTTATTTTTATACTCAGCAAACGGATTCTCTAATAGAGACTCATCATCCTCCTAGCGTTATTTCCGGTTGTGCCCCGAAAGGAGCCCGGGGTCCGCTTTGACACCTAATCCTCAAGATTTGGCTAAGGCACTCGTTTTACGAAAGCGACTGCCATCTGACCTTCCAACCCAGAGAGAAAACTAGACCTTATTGGGATTAAATCGGATGTTTTCCTTCACCGAAAAGCTAACGGTAAATATTCCGTACATAAGTTCTGATAAACTCATTGGTACGAGCCGGGGTTCGAACCCACAACCGCCGCTTGACAGCCGCACGCGCAGTCTAATTCAGTAAAATATTGATATTTTTCGCGACGGCGTCCCAAGACAACACCTGTGAGGTCACCCCACCTCTCACCTCACCTATCACCTCTCGCCTCTCGCCTAATGCAACAGACAAGATAATGTTAGCCCGATAAGTCATCTTTCTTTAATTTGAGAAAATATTGGCTTTGTACTTATGTTTCACACACACGATTAGCAAAG
The DNA here is from genome assembly GCA_945867215.1 of Epinotia demarniana. Lineage (NCBI taxonomy): Eukaryota > Metazoa > Arthropoda > Insecta > Lepidoptera > Tortricidae > Epinotia > Epinotia demarniana. The sequence goes on from OX244277.1 coordinate 12,001,689, forward strand.
CTCAATTGTTACTTCAATTTATAAATTTTTGTTGCTTATAAGCCGCTTAAACTACTCAAATTGGAATAGTTTTGATACATACTTTCCGTCGATGTGTGTATCGATAAGTAGAACACCACTAGGGGTGAGATGATTTGACAGTTGTACCTATTCACTAAGCATTTCTGACAGCTAATGACAGGACGAAGACGTTCATACTTGACGCTCACCCTTCACCCTTACTTTTATGGGCGGACGGCGACCGGACGGGCGTTGTTGCCATGGCGACAGCACCCCAACTGTCATATTCGACGTTTGTCGTTTCGAGTTCAGCGATGATTTTCATGCATGTTCTAAATTCTTTGAAACAAGTCGGAAATTGGAAAACTGACTAGTGCAAAAAATCACGTTTGATATCTATAACTTTCGATTAGTTGCGTTGAGTGAGACTTAATAACCCACTTATTCTTCTCGTCTATTATTTGCCTAGGTACGGAACTTTACTCTTGATAAAAATCGTATGTAACTTACATATACCTTGTTCAAGCTAGCTAGGTAGGCTCGTCGAAAACCTGTCAGAGCTCCAGAGGAAGCAAGGTGTGCTGCTATAAGTACCCAAAGCAACGGAACAGGGACCACCATGGTGTCGATAAACGTTCCTCGCGTTTTAGAGCCCTAAGGACAGCCGTACCGATGGTAAGAGACCGAACACAGTTTTACGCTGGTTCCCTGGGTAAAAGACCACTGCCAGATATGGGACGTATTCTGTGTGAGTACATCTGCACCCACTTACCTTAACCACACTATTAAGTAAGAATACACCGAGCTAAAATACTAGCAATCTAGAGTCAGCATACAACAGCAACTTTGTTCCGATTGCTATAGAGACGGCTGGTCCTGGGAGTTTGAACGGCAAGATTCTTAGTCAGGACTTGCATCGGCGTAGGTATATGATATAAGATTTGTACCTAACTAGCTCCGGCTCCTTACAGCTCCAACAAGTATCGCTGGGAGTCCTGCAGATCAACATTGCTGTCCTGCCACAAATTCAGTAAATACGACTATATAAGCTTCGTTTTTATGAGTGTCGGTGTGAATGATAGTTAAGAAATTATAGCTATATTGAATAGAAAATGCTTGTGCCAAACACTTCTATGATTTTAATGTACCCACCTGCTACTATCTTCACTAACATTCGTTTTCATAAAGAGTATTAGTCGGATAATATTCAAATGCAAATAAGTATATTTATTCTGTAAGTAGGCATCAAGGGCTCTTTCACATGTCCAAGCTTACAGATTCAATTAACATTAAATGACATTAATAAGATAACAACAATGAAAACGTAGACAATACCTGGGCACACATTTCCCGAGAGATGTATAGTCTCCGGGTCCGTTATATCACAATAATCTTATTTTATAATAATAAGGACATGTAAAGTCTCCAAGTGTCAAATGATATTATACTTTCCTTTGAAATATGCTCTTGATCATACTTGGCAAGCTTTCAACAAAACTTGAAAATTTTGTTGTTTCCATAGAAATCTTTGCAACTTGACCACGGTTAAAAGTGAAGATTCTTGTGCTAAGCGATCATTTATTTCAGATCTTGAAAATAGACTTGGTTTACATACAAAACTTATAAACCAGTGAAAAAATGAATCTGTATTATTGTCATGTGGTTTTAGTAAATAAATGCCTGATTACTGATAACTAACCAGCACATTGACCCGCAACAACGCACGAAACTCTAATAACTAAGATTAGTTTTGATTACTATACCATAATATTCTTCACATGTCCACTACCAACTAAGGAAGAGCAGTGCCGCTTAGCACAGGTATTGAATACTTAAAGTTTCTGTCAAAAAAAAACATTTTTGGAACAAGTTTTTAATGCCGACTGTGCTTTTCTGTATACCGTCATCAACTACTCATTCTAACGAACCCAAACTCAACGGGTCTTCTGTCTCCATCATCAGATCAGCTCGATGGTACCATAATATTGAACTGTCATCAAAACTATACTTATACCCAAAATTTCAGCTCAATCGGTCACCGGGAAGTGGGCCAAATTTAACTTGCAATATTTGTCCCATAATACTAACAGGGCAAGTTATTATAAAGCTTGTAAAAAGAGGCGCCCTCAAATAATAATTGTAAACCCGTCTGTGACTGAATGAATGATTGATTATTAAGTATTATTATTATAGTCAGGTAGGTAAAGTAAATAAAGGGCACATGTTAAGCTTCATAATAATGTTATTTAATCATGAACCATGAAAGCCATCCACCGCTGGACATAGGCCCCTCTGAAAGAGTGTCAATGTGACCTGCGCCATCCGCATTTCTATTCTATTCTATTCCGCATCCAGCAGTCTCTTGCAACCTTTACCAGGTCATCCATCCACCTTGTGCACCCACTCTGCGCCGTCCGGTATGTAGTATTCAGTATCTAGGATTATCAGTATTGTCACACTCATTAAGGCACTGTTCCCACCGCCGGCGACGAGCGATGAGCTATCGGCCATTTTCTCGCCAAAGAAACGAACAAAAGATAAGCTCTCCCATGTAAATAAAAGAGAGATATATATATTTATAGTTCATCGCGGTGTGAACAGCCAGTGATGAACTAAAAATATATATCTCTCTCTTTATTTACGCAAAAGCGATTAATCTTTTGTTCGTTTCTTGGGCTAGAAACAAGTCGATAGTTCATATTTCACTCGCCGGCGGTGGGACCAGTGCCGTATTAGGCACGGCCGCATTAGTGTTTATTTGTATTGGATACATTCAGGCTGTGTCTCAGCCTTCCTGCGGCTACAACTGCTGCCGGTGAGTTTTGGTTTGACACATCATATTGGGACACTGAGGATTTTAATAAATGTTTGCCAATGCACAATGTTGAGGATTAACGCTAGACCAATATTTGGATTAAAATCAAAACTTTGCATAAGATGTTAGTTAGTATATTTAAATGCCAAACCCAATGGTAAATCGTGCTGGACAGGGTCCACTTTGTGACCAGAGGGGTAGTAATGTAACGTTTTGAACGCGCGTTAGGTAGATCCAACTGTCATCTTTCCATGTAAAAATTGGCATGTAGATATACCTAACGTACGTACAATGTGTTACACAACGTAACAACGTGGGTACAAGGCCATTTCTTTGTCATTTTGTAGCACTTTAAGGTCCGGTAAAACTGCCTTACTATAACACTATAGATGTCTAGGACAACTGGGATTGTCACGCCACTTTCATCGTACATTCCACGTTCCATACTCGATATGCATTTTAAGGAAGCTGGGTCACATCTTGGTCTATAGGTTTTGAGTTTGTCCTAGGCTGAAATGGTGAAATCCAGATGTTCCAATAAAATTCGTTGTTCGTTGTTCACTAGTCGAGTTGTGAGTGACAGTTCTGACTTCTGACGTTCAGTAAGTCAAGTGCGTTTGCGACGTTTAGTAGTTATTTAAATCGGCGTACGCACACGACACTGTTTCATAAGAAACTTATTTTTATACTTTACATACGTTACTTTACTTTACTCTGTTCGAGTCAATTCTTACATTTTGTTTAACAATTACAAAGTTGATAACGTAATAATTCGCTGAGCGGAAGTCCTTTTCTTTTATTAAATTAATTAGTCGTCCTGCACATTGTGTGTCAACGGCTGTCTTTATAAATTTGTCTATCGGATACGTTCGGAAATACGTCGCTATTGAAATGTTTATAATATAGTTCTGGACTTCAAAATAAAGGCCGCTCCACATTCACAGGCGTGAATCGCGGCACAAATCGCGCGTGAACTCTTCGCTGGCTCCACATTCGCAGTGTTCACAGTTGTCACAGTGCGAACATTGTTCACAGGCCCATTAAGCGAATCGGCTGCACATTCCCGCTCTCACATGTTGGCGCGTAGTTTTCGCGCCAATGTGGAGCGTCGTTAATAATGTTTATTATTATTATTACCAGGGATCGGAAATTCGGAAGCTTTTGTACCTATTCTGTGGCCTCAGTACCTACACCGCGTTGTTGTTGAGTAGCATGGAGACGGATTCTGTATACTTTTACTAATAAACTTTCCGGGATTTCCTGGAATACCGAAAATTAGGATAATATAAAGTACACATATGTATTAAAGTACATAATTAGTTTATTTAAATACTTACGTATGTGTATACGCAATAAAGTATTTAAATAAACTATTTTAGTTATTCCTACTTACAAAATGTAATTTAATTTTTGTGTTAATTTAACTAACAGTACAGTATTAGCTTACATCAAACTAAAATTGTATTGTTACTTTTATTTAAAAAAAAATGGTACAAACGAAATTAAAACAAATGTACCCATCCATACAATAGTGAACAGGTAATCAACCTACACCGACACACGGTATATTTGCATTTCCGTCCTAGTCTAATGTTTAGCAGGTAGAAAAGGACGGCAATACAATTGCTTGATAGCGATATTAGCGTGTCTTTTTAGTACGGTTATATAGATAAGAACTCAGGTAGTTTTAAAGGGTTGGGGATAGGAACGCAGCTAGGTTTTATAGACACGTTCATGATTCATTCGTTGCTGTACTTTACATGTATTCGGGTGTCAAATGTGCTCTGTTTTCACGTCTCTACTTGGCTATTGAACAACAATTTATGATTGGATTTTGTTATTTAGTGTGTTTCTTTACGCGTTTTTTTTACATTTGTGTGGAGCGTTGGCCGACTGGGGCGACCTGATCCATATAAAAAACACGTTATATAAAATATTCCTAATATTCTGTAATCAAAACACAATACCTACTATTACGCCCTTAAAAGGACCACCACTATTTTTTGTTACACCCTGTATGTCGTTAAAACTGTTTGCCAACGCGTATGTTAACATTGCCAATACAATCTCGGAATCCCGGAACAATATTTAAAATATTATTTTTAAGAAGCCAACTCCATCCTTGCTTAGCTTTTTCCGGGGTTTTCTAGAAGTAGGTATAAAAGCTTCCGAATTTCCGATCCCTGATTATTACTTTATTTTCAGACCAAGGTCCACATAATTAATAATTAAAATTACATACAATTACATCACAAAACACATCAAATGAAAATACAAATCATAAAAATAAAATAAAAAATGAAAATGTCAGGGACAGGTAGACGGCCTGTGCATTTTATCCCAATGCAGAAGGAAGGGTCCGTCTAGGCGCGCTGCCACCGTCTGTAGGAGGCTGTTCGGGCTGCCGCGCACGCACCTTAACAAGGACGCGACGCGCTTGCGCATTATGGCCTGGAAGCCATCCGTGCGCCTCTCGGTAAACATCCCTGATGCACTGCAATGACGCGGCAGCCCCAACAGTATCCTAAAGCAGTTATTATATTGGACGCGTAGGGCGCCAAGTCTTTTGAGTGTACTTGATCCATAGGCTAGTAAACAGCTAAAGATTGATATCTGTACCACGAAAGTCGAAGTTCGTATAAATGCATCCCTGTCACTCGATTAGTGTATAAGTGCGATAGAAATGGAAATACCCGAACTTCGACTTTCCAAGTTCATGGTTATAGCTCAACGCCGCTACCGCGAAGTAAAAACGAACTTCGTTCAAGTATCTCCCTCTCTGCCGCACTTGCTGGTTCGAGTGACAAAGACGGAGATACACGAACGAAGTTCGTTTTCGTTTCGCGGTAGGCCCTCGCACGGCTATCACAAGACGGCACGCGAGCTCTCTCGATTTTTCTCGAACTATCCTTCTTCGAGATCTTTAGTAACGCCGGTTCACAAGAGTGAACCTAATTCTTGGAAGTGGAGAGGGGACAGAGGTGCTTACTCAAAACGATGTTGCATAAACCCTGCCGATACTCTACCTCTGATCTCTATAACGAGTGTAAGTTGCTTAGTATGCGTAAACTGTACGTTACATACACAATTCTTAAACTAAATAAAACACTACCCTACAAAACACTAACTGAAACACGAAGAAGGACAGCAAAGCTAATGCATCACACGAATACAAGCCATTTTCGTAGCTTGAATCATTTCCATAGTTATTAAATTAAAATAGATGCCGACCTTACCCATAAACACATCAGGGTCGCTACTATACTAAATAAATAAGCTACAATAGCTGAAACGCGCGCGAATCAGAAATCGGCGCGCCGATGGTGCTGCGTCGGCGGCGGCGGCGGCGGGCGCGGCGGCGCGGCACTCATATCTAATACACATCCACCTGAGCCCCAATTGCCCGGGAGCCAGTGATAACTCCGCGACAGGTGGGGGGAGGGGGGTCAAAGTACAGAGCTCCCTGGCTTAAAAAATGGCCAGGTGCGTGTCGGACCCTTCCGGGGCACTATGTCCAAGGGTCAAAAAGTCCAAGGGGTCAATAGGTCCAAGTATCAAATAAATGTCCAAAGAGTCAATATGTCCAATGAGTCAAACATGTCCAAGTAGTCAATATGTCCAAGGAGTCATTTTGTCCAAAGAGTCAATATGTCCAAGTGTCAAAGTGTTCAACGAGTAAATATATCCAAGTGTCAAAATGTCCAAGGAGTCAACATGTCCAAGGAGCCAGAATGTCCAAAATGTCAATATGTCTAAACGTCCAAGTAGTCATTTTGTCCAAAGAGTCAATATGTCCAAGTGTCAAAATGTTCAATGAGAAAATATACCCAAGTCTCAAAATGTCCAAGGAGTCAACATGTCCAAGGGTCTAATCGTCCAAAGAGCCAAAATTTCCAAAATGTCTTATATGTCCAAGTGTCAAAATTTTAAATGAGTAGGTACTTAAATATATCCAAGAGTCAAAATGTCCAGTCTCAAAATTGCTAAGAAACCTTATGTTTATTTTGAAAGGCCTATCGATTTATCAAGTGTATAAATATGGCTGCATACAACTTACTCATGATTCATAAATATGTCCCATAGCTCTTATGTCAGCGCATTAAGGTCGTGGTACTTATTTATGAAAGGATGTTGTTGATACATATTTTTGCACTTGACTGTAATTTAATTACAAAACTGTGTATCGGTTAATAACAAAATACACCTATCCTCAAAATTTTATTCAAGTACACCTTATTGTTTTCGAGTAAAATGCCTGTGACATGGATGGACAGATGATTTGACTTGCAACGATGGCGAGCCACCAGAAGTGGCCACAGATGGAGTATACAATGAAATATCACTGTCAGAGTGCTCTTCCTCAATCAATAATGTTCTTGTAGTGTTTTTTGCGTAGGTCGGAGATGCTAATGGTGATGTGGAACTAGATGTTATTGAGGGCTTCAAGGGTGATAAAAAATAAAATTAAAAAGCCTTTTAATTTCTGGGTGAAAGAAAGTATTACAAAGTATAAAATAACTTAATCTAGGATCTAAACCTAATATTAATTTTTGTGGGATATCAGTATCACACCAGAACCCTTAGGAGGTAAAGGCCTCTTCCAGATTATTCCACTTCACTCCCCCTGCCACTTTTGTTATGTCGTCTGACCAGCGTGCCAGTGGTTGTCCTCTTTTCCTCTTACCGATGGGCCCTTTCCAGACTGTCGCTTCAAGGGTGATAATGCCTGTTCTTTTGTTTTTGTTTATTGGTCTGCGCAGCTTTCCTTCTGAATTTGTGTGTTATTAAAACTTGAACTGATTTATTTGCTCCCTGCTCAGATATTTCTGGCTCATTTTGTTCAACTGTTTGAATATCTGAAAAATACGTACAAGGAATACAAAAAAATTGAGTATAAGAAATCTTCAAAATGATAATTAACAAGGTAAGCTTAAAATAATTTGTGTTGCTTATTACATACCTGAACTTGTATGAGTATCGATGAACTTGGTGTATGACTGTCATCTGGGTTATTCAGACACTCTGCTACTATCTTCATTCTTGTTTTTTTAAATATGTATGGTCGTTCTGTGCTGCTACAGGTCCATTTTCTTCTGTCTTCTTGACATTCAAATTTACTTGGAGTACAATCTGGTTTCATTCGCACGTGTGATACCTTTCCCATTAGATGATACCTACTCGATATAATTAAGCATATCAATTGGCAACTAGAACAAGTAGAAGTGTGTTTATCATAATAAATTAGTATACTACTCTAAATCTAGCCTCAACGATGTCATTGTTTTATCTTCTATCAATACTCGAGTAAAATCTATTAGTTTTGTGTTACATTTAGATTACATAGATTATGTTGTGCAAAATTATCAGAATGATCTTCACAAAAATACATTCTTGAAATTGTTGATAAAGAATTAATACCATCTCTCCTTGCAAGTTTTAGCCACTTTTTCCGCATTTGTAGATTGTTCGGAGCATATATAAATAATTTATCTGGCGTTTGTAAGCTTGTGCTTTTACTGGGGCACTATACAGTACTTGTAGTTGAAGGGATTCATTTTTAATTAAATAATTCCAACAATCGTCGTACAGAGTATCAGTATACTGCTTGTTTTGCACGGCGTGACGTGACGTAATGTCAAATGTCATTCAACTAATCAACTTTCACTTGAGCGTTTTCGAGACAAATCTAAATTACTTTTTAAAAATGCAGAATACTTATTGTAGATTATTCTAAATGTTCTATTTTATTTAAAATAACACTTTTTGGGGTAAAATACACATTGAGGTACTTGTTTAAGTGTGTGTGTTAATAGTATTATTTATTAACCACTTTTCAACATTTACGCAACAAACCTATTGTCGGACGGCCAAGGAAGGTCACTAGTAAGTATGAATATGAAGTGACCTTGATTATGCCGACCGCCGTGCTTCCGACATATAACTAACCGATATATAACACGGGCCGAATCACGCGCAGGCCGGCATGCAATCCTGCCGATATCGGCCCGTGATCAAACTGTCAAACGAGTTGTGCTGACAAATTGCATGCAAATCACAACCACAGTTTGTGATGGGGAATCCACATTATGTGATTTTACTCCAATTTGTCAGTACAACATGTCGAAATCATAATTGGGTGTAGCGTACAGACGTAACAACTGCATTTACAATTTCATTCGGTGTGCCCAGTTAACAGTAAGAAAGTGAAAATGGGCGCATTCAAACGGTCCTGCGAAGCGCACTGCAAGATTGTTAATAACCGATGAGATAGGGCAAGACAACACGTCTAACTAGGACGGCCGCGACATACTCTCGGTTTTTCTCGCACTATACCTCTTGTTCTAAGTGTTCTAATAAGAGAGAGACTGATAGTGCGAGAAAAATTGAGAGAGAGCTCGTTCGCCGGCGCGTGATAGCCGTGCAGCACACAAAAATCTAAACACACAAATAACACTAGAATGTAAGTCTGTAACTAACATCTATGGATTCCGTCCGAAATAAAAAGTTTATTATTATTATTGGGCTGACAAATCATGTAATGTATACAACGTGTCCCAAAACTCACCGATAAGCCGGCACCAGAGGATGGAGCTGCTTATGATTAGTCGAGAAAAAATAAGGAAAAAAATATATCTCAATTATTTTAGAAATTACAGAAAAAAATGAAATTCATCGAAAATCGAAATTCATCAAATATTACTGTTTTTTTTTTGTTTTTAGAAACTTAAGTAGCCCTGCTATCTAACACAGTTCTTAAAAATACCATAATATATGTAGTTTTTACACAAAAAATAATCAAAATTCATTTTGTCCCTACAATTTTGAAAGATTTTTTCTTACAGTCCACTTTCAATCATCATGGTGTAAAAAATAGTATTGACACCACTATGGCAATTATTTTCAAAGGATATATATTTTTTTTTTTTAGATATATTTTTTTCCTTATTTTTTCTCGACTAATCATAAGCAGCTCCATCCTCTGGTGCCGGCTTATCGTTGAGTTTTGGGACACGTTGTATACCCCATTAGTCACTTTGATGCGCTATCCACATTATGTGATTAAACCCCAATTTGTCAGTACAACATGTCGAAGTCAGAATTGGGTGTAGCGTACACACCTAACAACTGCAACTACAATTTCATTCAGTGTGGCCAGTTACCAGTAGGAAAGCGAAAATTGCCGCATTCAAACGGTCCTGCGAAGCGGACTGCAAGATTTTTACTAACCGATGAGATAGGGCAAGACAGCACGTCTACAATGGAACGGCCGCGACATACTCTCGATTTTCTCGCACTATACCTCTTGTTCTAAGTGTTCTAATAAGAGAGAGACGGATCGTGTGCGAAAAATTGAGAGAGCTCGCGCGCCGTCGCGTAATAGCCGTGCAGCACACAAAAATCGAGAGTATGTCACGGCCGCCTCATGACCGACGTGCTGTCTCGCCCTATCTCATCGGTTAGTAACACTCTTGCAGTCCGCTTTGCAGGACCGTTTGAATGCGGCAATTTTCACTTTCTTACTGTTAACTGGCCACACTGAATGAAATTGTAGTTGAAAACACCGTTTAAAAAAAACAAAAACAAAATTACAGCGTAAAATATTAATACAATATTCTTTAGTATATATTTTTTAATTTTCGTTTCAACGAAATTTGAATGAAATTTGTGAGAAAAAAAAACTTGGCAGATCATGCAAATTCCATGGTCCAAATTGTGATTTTCATGCAATTAGTCCGTACAACTCGTTTGACGGTTGGAACATGCATCCACACTATAGCAATTAGTCAGATTCTGATGAATTGGGGCTGACAAATCACTAAATGTGGATGGCCCATGAGACACGCTTTGGAGTCTATTTTTTTCACAAGCGTTATAATAGGCCTGCCTCACACTGGCGCGGCCTTAATGGGGTATAAAGATTGTACTGTAATTTTACCCCAATTTGTCAGTACAACATGTCGAAGTCATAAGTGGGAATGGACGAAAATATCAGAAGTGCCTGATTCTTTTTTTGATGATATGGTGGGTACACACTAAGCAAACGAACGACCAAGAAACGCGAAGCTTTTACGTGACAGCTATTTATTAGAGTGAGATATATGTACCACCAATACGAATAATGGGCAATCCACATTAAGTGATTTGTCAGCCCCAATTCATCAGAATCTGACTAATTGCTATAGTCTGGATGCATGTTCCAACCGTCAAACGAGTTATCCGGACTAATGCGCTATCCACATTATGTGATTAAACCCCAATTTGTCAGTACAACATGTCGAAGTCAGAATTCGGTGTAGCGTACGCACCTAACAACTGCAACTACAATTTCATTCAGTGTGGCCAGTTAACAGAAGGAAAGCGAAAATTGGCGCATTCAAACGGTCCTGCGAAGCGGACTGCAAGATTGTTACTAACCGATGAGATAGGGCAAGACAGCACGTCTAACACACAGCCGCGACATACTCTCGATTTCTCTCGCATGTCCTAATAAGAGAGAGACGGATAGTGCGAGAAAAATTGAGAGAGCTCGCGCGCCGTCGCGTAATAGCCATGCAGCACACAAAAATCGAGAGTATGTCACGGCCGCCTCATGATCGACGTACTGTCTCGCCCTATCTCATCGATTAGTAACAATCTTGCACTCCGCTTCGCAGGACCGTTTGAATGCGGCAATTTTCGCTTTCTAACTGTTAAATGGCCACACTGAATGAAATTGTAGTTGCAAAACACCGGTTTAAAAAAAATTACAAAATTACAGTGTAAAATATTAATACAATGTTCTTTAGCATATATTTTTAAATTATCGTTTAAATTTATTTGTATGAAATTTGTGAGAAAAAAAAAGTTGGCAGACCATGCAAATTCCATGGTCCAAATTGTGATTTTCATGCAAGTAGTCCGTACAACTCGTTTGACGGTTGGAACATGCATCCACACTATAGCAATTAGTCAGATTCTGATGAATTGGGGCTGACAAATCACTTAATGTGGATGGCCCATAATTGCACGGAAATCACAATTTGGACAATGGAATTGGTATGATCTGCCAAATGTTTTTTTTTCACAAATTTTATTCAAATAAATATAAACGAAAATTAAAAAATATATACTGAAGAATATTGTATTTATATTTTGCACTGTAATTTTCTCCTTTTTTTTTAAACCGGTGTTTTGCAACTACAATTTCATTCAGTGTGGCCAGTTAACAGTAAGAAAGCGAAAATGCCGATTCAAACGGTCCTGCGAAGCGGACTGCAAGATTATTACTAACCGATGAGATAGGGCGAGACACCACGTCTATCATGAAACGGCCGTAGACAGCACGTCTATCATGAGACGGCCGTGACATACTCTCGATTTTACTCGCACTATCCGTCTCTCTCTTATTAGAACACTTAGGACAAGAGGTATAGTGCGAGAAAAATCGAGAGTATGTCGCGGCCGTCCCATGTTAGACGTGCTGTCTTGCCCTAAGCCATTGGTTAGTAACAATCTTGCAGTCCGCATAGCAGGACCGTTTGAATCGGCAATTTTCGTCTTCTTACTGTTAACTGGCCACACTGAATGAAATTGTAGTTGCAATTGATTCGATCTCATTCGTTTACATAGCTGCGTCCTGCTCACGCACCAAGCCATCGCAAGCGTATAAACGCGGCATTACGTCTGTACGCTACGCCCAATTCTGACTTCGACATGTTGTACTGACAAATTGGGGTTAAATCACATAATGTGGATTGGCCATAACGTTCCTTAGCACCAGAAAAAAGGTTCTGATTTTTTTCGCTGCGCCAATAATTTTAGTTTTTCTGAAAACCGTCTGGGGATGGACTCACATTTCTGCATCCATGACTCCTCCTACTGCAGCCAAATAAGTTTTCTAGCGGATTCTGGTTGTTATGCCTCATCCATATCGATTGAATGCAATTTTTTTTAGGGCTTACAGTGTTAAATATTAAAACAACATTCTTTAATATATATTTTTTAAATTTCATTTAAATTAATTTGAATGAAATTTGTAAGAACTAAACCACTTGGCTGCTCATGCAAATTCCTTGGTCCAAATTATGATTTTCTTGCAATTTGTCAGGACAACTCGTTGGACAGTTGGATCAGCATCGCAACATGCCTCCAGACGATAGCAACTCGAACGCGATAGCTCGATAGCTTTACGAACGTGGTAAATTAAAACACCCAAATTAAGGGGTTTTAACTTAAAATAAAATGAAAAAGTACGTGCAAATAAATGATATCAGTATTATTTTTATTAATAATAATTTTAGGTATGAATTTTTGAAATTGGTCAATTAAATCCAGATATTACATTCAAACTTACAAAGCTACAATCTCGGTTTTTTCGTTTATATAATATTACTAGCTGCCCACGCAGTTAGGGCAGCAGCAAAGAGAAAAAGTCTGCGAGGTTGCAGCTAACCAAGTTTGTGTTTTGGGTGATAACCTTATAAAAAAAAATGTCACTTATATGTATAATGGAGTTTCTGGAAGGTTATAGGCTATATTATATACCCGCGAAGCTGCGCGTGCAGCTAGTTTATGTATTGAAATGATGTTATTTCTAGGTGAAAGTAATCAAACAAAAGTCTGCTGCCACAACCATTTATTCACTGACATCCCTTTGCATCATTCCACTTTAAACTATACTTTCACCGAGTCTTAATATTAAATCACATTCTACAAAGTGGTTTCGATGTGCGCAATTAGCCCTATTTACACAAAGCAAACTACACTGGTTGCTCCCCTAAGGGCTCTCAACACCTGGTTCAACGCGCAGGGCCGAGCCGCTATGCTATCGCCGAGCACCAGTCTTCAACCATTCCAGACTACAGCAGCCGGATTCCAAATAAAATTAGAACCGTATCTGGACACCTCCTAAAACAGATATTATTCGTGGTTAATTAAGTTAGAGCGGGTCGCCCAAGAAGATCATACTAGTGCGTTTGACGCACACATGGCAAGCTGTACACCACATACCCAGAGAGAAATTGCTGGCCCGCTAGAAGACCTCTCTGTAACTAGCCCCGCTGTCAATCTCCAGAGAGGTGTCCCGTCTCTTCAAACAAGGCTACTAGGCCCCCAGCTTCATGAACGTCTGTAATTACTGTACGTGTTAGCAAAATTACAATAAACATATATTAAAAACAGTATGTTGTTGGCAAGTGGCTAGCTGCCATAGGTTCTCGGTTCATATATTACAGAAAAGCCTGACAGGGCCACTATATGCATACAATATAGTACTTTAGGATGGATAAAGGTCAATTATATGTAGGTACATTGTATATTATTACTGTACAAAATACTTTTTTATTTTTGCCACTGTTTAAGCATCGGGGGTTACTTCCCTGCCTATGAAGCTGAAGGTTCTGGTTTTGAATCCCGGTAAGGGAAAATATTTGTGTAATGAGCATGAATAGTTTTTTATGAGTATTGGACATTTTCTATGTATTTAAGTTATAATATCTATTCAATATATTAAATACTAGCTTCTGCCCGCGACTCCATCCGCATGGAACTCGTTTACATCACAGCTCCATACAAACTTTCACTTCCCCATTTCACCCCCTTAGGCAATGATTTCGGGGATAAAAACTATCCTTTGTCCTTCCCCGGGACTCAAACTATCTCTATACCAAATTTCACCTCAATTGATTCAGCGGTTTAGCGTGAAAAGGTAACAGACAGACAGACAGACAGACACACTTTCGCATTTATAATATTAGTATTGAAGTATGGATGGACGGTACGGATACAGTATGGATATTGCAGTCTAGTACCCGGTCATAACTCTAGCCATATTGAGCTTACTATGGGGGTTGGATCAAAGCACGGTTATCACAAAAACGCGCGAGCTGTGTCGGGACGAGATATTCTATTTGTCTGTTTCTAAGTGTTTTAATTAGAAAGAAACGGATAGTCTATCTCGCCGCGACACAGCTCGCGCACCGTCTTGTGATAACCGTGCTCGTAAAAGAAACTTAAGAAGAAGAAAACAGAATAACTGGTATCGACCTCAGCAACGAGATGGTTGCGAAAAAAAGAGAGGACCATAAGAATAACATACTCACATTGTTATGTTCCTCACAGACGTACCTATAAGTTCCTTTTTCGGCAATTCTTCCGCAAAGATTGGCACTAATAGTTGATTGTAAATACTTTGGGATGCTCAAATACGCCAAAAAAGTTGTCCTAGAAGCAATTCCAAAGTAGCCATAACACTAATAAGTAATAATAACAAAATCGCGAACAATTGCACAATTCCGTGTTTGACAGAGACAACCAGACAACAGTCCAGTGACAGTCATTCGCACAGACTAATAAGCGATACTGTCTTCCGTAATGGCATCTCATTTCGATCTCCCAAAAGATATTCCCAAAAGAATTTAGTAAATTAAATAAAAGAGCACTTTCTCAATCTTTAAGACGTGGATTGTCGAAATTGTCTCGAATCTCGTCAAAAAGCTATATCTGGCCAAATAATAGTTATTATCGATAAAATATTTACACATGCGGGAAAGTCAATCCCTAGCTCGCCTGTTGGCCGGGCGTCTTCACGGGACGCTGTCAAAGTGACGTTTGAGTTAGTGAATAAGGGTTTTTATTCACGACGTCCTGACAGGGAGATGTCAAGGGGCGCCGGCCTATAAACTAACGTCCGTCGGTTAGACGAACGTTGGTTGATTCGCCTATAGTAGACAAATTACGCAATTATTTTGGATAAAATGGATATCATGAGGTTCTGTACAAAATGTTTGCTTGGATTAATGCCATTCCAGCAGTTAAATCCGTTGCTTCGGCGAGATAAAAGAGAAAACGTTACTGAATGCCGATATACCGTCCAAGCTAACGTCGCCACAGGTGAGAACGCGTTTTCACCTACGTCTCGAGATAAACGCTGCTTAAAGAATAGCTATGCTGAACTGAGGCTACCGTAGCTCGTAGTAGAGACTAAACAAAAAAAACCTTTTTCACCTCAGCAGCTCGCTTGTTCGATATTTTGCTGCGAGAAAACAGTGTGCAAAATGCGATTTTGCTCACTCCGTGAGACAAAGTAACTTTTTAATTTTGGTGCAGAGCACTGAAATTTCGTCGTAAGGGGTCTATTACACGTTCAGAATATTTGAACTTTATTAGCACTGTCCCTTTCATTCCTTTACGAAAAAAGAAAATAGCAGACATAGGTCGATGCATAGTTCGACCATCGAATTTCAAAGTAGACCGCCAATAAAGCGGATACGACTAACACGTTTGAAACCTATCAAATTAATAAGTTTAAATTACCAAAATAATTATACAAAGGAATTTTAAATTGAAGAATATTTAAAGAAAATATCTCAGAATAAACTCCATTTTTCATAACAAATAGGTAAACATGATTTTTATTATGCTAGCTAATTAAAAATTCTAGTTTAAACAATTTAAATTATATGAACTTATTACCACAGATGCAGTTTCCGAACGCAAGCACGGGGCCCCGCCCCTTTTAAAAAGTTGGGCGCTGTTAATTTGTTTGAGATTTTATTATGTAGAATTTATTCGTCATTCTTGAGTTATTGATATTGCTTTTAAAAACAAAAACTGCTCGGATAAACCAATTCTCTATCTAACTAGGAAATATAGTGAAGTCAGTGACGTGACGAAGGCAGTATTTTAACAACAGTACGGCTAGTTTTTGGTGTGCACGCGAGATACACGTAATATGCTAATGTGTGCCCTTTGTGATAATGATAAATATTTGAAAAATATCTCGAAGATATTAGTAAAATCTAAAATCTGTGAATTTTAACAATAAAACGGTTTGTTTTTAGTGATGTGTTAGTGCCACGCGACACTCGTATACTTAGATACTGAAATATCATTTGGTTGTTCGCGCCTTTGTCTCGCCTTTCTAGTACTGAATAAAGGCGCGGCCGGCGCTGAGTTAAAACAAGCAGTAACTCACGCCTAATTAAATAAATAAATAAATAAATATAAGAGGACATGTTACACAAATCGACTTAGTCCCATTGTAAGCTCAGTAAGGCTTGTGTTATGGGTACTAGACGACGATACATATAATAGATATAAATACTTAAATACATAGAGAATATCCATGACTCAGAATATTCGTGCTCATCACATAAATTTTTGCCCTTATTAAAAATAAAATTAGGTTATCAGGTGATTAGGTTAATTTAATTAGGTTTTCTTCCTGAATAATCTTGAGACGAATATGATACTATGATATATTTTTTGATGTGAATATGTTCTCACTGCTGAGGTGAAAAGTTGTATGTGTTACTTGAGAGCAAAGTATTTGCATCTCATGCTTTTGAGTCCTTCGCTGCGCTCAAGATTCAAACTTTGAATCACTCGCTACGCACGTGATTCAATTTTAGAATCTTTCGCTTCCTCAGGACTCAATATTAGCACTCGCAGCAAAAACAAACTTTGCTCTCTTGTTGCACAAATAACTATTGTTGTTAAATGTCTTTTTGGATATGAAAAAAAAAACGTTTAATTTAGTAAAACTATTCACATTTGCTAACATTACACATGAATTAATAAATATAACATTAACGAAAATACTTATTTTATTTTGTATAAACACTATAAACAGCTATTTCTAGAGATTCTAAGTCTGGCTTTGACACCCGCTGCGCGCGCAATGCGCAAATTTCACGAAATAAGATTGTTGCGCGCTATTATAAGGTAATTTCACAAATATTTGTAAACATTGCTAATGCGTGTTTGGTTATTATCAAAAATGTTGTCTCGTGGTGAGGTGAATAGAAAATTGATAAGTAGAATTGACGCCACTGGAAATTCTTGGCGATGTGCAATATATGTGAGTAAAACCTGTCGCCATCAATAAGTACAGAAAATAAATTATAGCAAATGTGTTTAAAGTTTGGTATGTAACGCGTAAGCTTTGATAATTACAACCGCGGGTCTCTTATCACGCTAGCCGCAGGTGAGCGACTCAATCGAACAATTCCGCCTCTGATTTAATTATCAACATAGCTCACTTGCGTCACAATGTACTATTATCATAACGACAAAATTAAACTTTCCTTTTTTTATTATAAGCTTTTATTTAACTTGCACTGTTCAGTTGTCCGTCAAAATATCCATTTTTCAGTCACTTGCCGTTATCCGATTGAGCTGTAATTTTGGGTACAGGTACCTATAGTTTGGTTGACAATCCAATATTATAGTACCTTTTTTTTTTTTTTCTAAGTTGGGCCCCAAAGGGGCCCTTAACTAATTGCCAATGACACATACAAAAACAGAAAACTAATAACATATATACAATTGCAAAAACCTAACGGCCCAACACCGAAAGACGGGTGGGGAACTAAACTAAACTCAAATACTAAAACATAAAAACATAGAAAAACACCCTATCCGCAAACACTCGCCACCTGCCGCCCGCTTGCGCCTTTTTCGTGCGGGGAAAATTATAGTACCATTGAGCTGATTAGACGACGGAGACAAAAGGTAGCCATGGGCGTTCAGCCTACTAAACCGACGTAACGCCGTTGAGTTTGGGCTCGTCAGAAACGTCTCAATGAGTAATTGATCGGTACTTATACAGATTTTTTTTGACAATAAAATATTGCCTTTTAGCAGTTTAAATATAATTACTTCTAGGTGCGCTCATAGAAATGACTGTTGCCACAGTTTACATTTGCGTTATATAAAAATAAAAGTTAATTATAAAACAATACTTATATTGAAGTTAGTTAACTCCACGGCGACATCATTGTTTAATTTGGCGGCATGTTTTTATTTATAAACTGCTTTGAAACAGGTACAAAATATAGACATAAACGATTGAAGGCGCGTCCAAACGTCCCAGCGCGGAGGACTGCATAGCATACTGAAATAGGACGTGTAGTATATACGTAGGTATATTATTAAAAGGGCAGAAGCAGCTAATATATATACCATTATTTTGTGACTAAAATGTAGAAAAAACATAATATAATAGCTACTGAAACGTTTTTACTTTCACATCACATCATCAGCCTATATACGTCCCACTGCTGGGCACAGGCTTCCTCTCATGTATGAGAGGGAACGGGCAGTAGTCCCCACGCTGGCCCAGTGCGGATTGGGGACTTCACATACACCTTTGAATTTCTTCGCAGATGTATGCAGGTTTCCTCACGATGTTTTTCCTTCACCGAAAAGCTAACGGTAAATATGAAATCATATTCCGTACATAAGTTCCGAAAAACTCATTGGTACGAGCCGAGATTCGAACCCACGACCGCCGCTTGACAGCCGCATGCCTGAACCACTGGGCTACCGTAGCTTTTTATGCTAATTTCAAACAATAATTATAATTTGAAGAAATGTGTAACGGAACGTGTTTAAATCCAATAATCAATAATCAGCGTCTGGTGATGTCACTCTTGTCAAAACAAAAGTCAAAACTTAGGCAACTCTATGACATCTAGGGTTTTTTCCTTACGTAACTAAACCAACTAAGAAATATTTATGATTCCGGACAAATAGCAAGGAATCAAACGTGTGTTGCAAGACATTCGTGAACGATTATGCGTTGCGAAATGAAAAAAAGGTCAACTAATCCTAGTCTAACCTCTGTTCCTAAAACCGAATCTTTTTGTCTTTATTTCAGTTTCGCTTTACTCAGTTCAGTCTACATTAGGCGAACATAGAGCCAAAGATGTTTGTTGGTAAACACGGTCAGCGCAATTCGTACCCAATAATTACCTCAGCGTTAGTCTGGGCAAAGGGCAAGGACCACATACAAGAAAGAGATGGAACTATTCTCGCAATGTTACGCGTCAGTTATCTAATTGCATTAAGGGTCGGCAGGGGGCAATCGAGGGTCGGGAATGTAAGAGAATTATATAGTAAACGATGTTCCATAACCTTGAAAAAAATTACACAGCTAGCCAATGAATGTTACTTCTTTTTGAAACATTCAAATTTTAGATAATGCATATGGGTAAGTGTAAAAAAAACCGAAAATCAGTAAAAACGTGTAAATCGCACTCCCGTATTGTAGCAACTGAGTCGTAAGTATCAAGAATTATTTAATGAATTTTATCAAATGATAAAGTTCGAACTATAGAAAAGTCCTTGCAATCTTCATTTCTTAACAAATATGTACTTATATCGTGTAAAAAAGTCACAAAGATGGCCAATTTTTACGCTCAAAATCTTCATACGAATTAGTATGGAGCGGCCGGCTCACTACAAGTGCGACCGCTCGCGGCGGCCGTGTTCAGTCGGCCGCGAGCCTCCGGAGCGAGACCACGGCGCTTGGCGCCGCATTTACAGATTGCGTTAGCATAATATTTTTTGTTGGATTCTCAGGCAGGTCAGTGTAGGTACAACGACACAGATTACAGAGAAAAGCAGATAGGCCCTAATAAATTGAACGTTTTCTATACATCCGATCTCTTCTCACTTATGTACTGAACACCGAGTAAGAAAGGGGTAGAACCATGTTATCTGACAGGTCTTCAGACGTCATTGTCTCCGCTTTCTCGCTCGCACGATGTAATTCGCTCTCTCGCTCGCTCGAGATTTAGTGCACAGAGATATTTTCTTCCAAGTTATCGATATCGATATTTACTGTTAATAAATTCGTAATATGCGATACTCGTTAATAAATTGTATCTCTATCCATACTATGCAAAAATTAATATGGTACTTACCAAATAGAAAACAAAAACCATTACACGACTACGAATATAATAAACTGCATTCATGTTTCATATGTTCGCTACAAATGAAATTATGCAAATACATAGGTAGTCAGATGAGATACTTTTTAAGTCTCACTATTTTGTGGATCTTTAGTGGAACACATTTATTTTTAACCGACTTCTGAAACTTATCAATTCCGCTGGCTCTTTATTTTTTTATGTATGTTCCTCGATAACTCTTAGACGCCTGGACCGATAAGAATGGTGTTTTGTTAGAAAAGGTGGTCCTAGGCAGGTCAGGATCTGAAGATGGGATCCTGGAGAAAACCAGGGCAATCTTCAAATCTTATTTTGAAACGATTTGGGTACTTTGAAATCGTGCATTTGCTTTCAGAAAGCAGTTCATGCGGTAACATGGAATGTGGCTTCGTGAAGTATTGATTTGAAGTCGATTAAAACTTTGTTTTTAAAGTAAGCTAACACAAAATAACAACGCAATTATATTCCTGAAAATATCTCATTTTAATAAGAAAGTTACATCTAATGCTTCAAATAATAAATATCAAATTATACAGAATCTTTTGCAATCAGTAAACTTGCATCACCTGAAGAGGCAATGCAGATGTCTTAGGTATTGTATCTGGTAGCCTTTCATTACTGCTCAGCATCATTTTGTTGTAGTTGCCTTCTAATTGTTGATCCTGGTGAGATCCCTGCATTAAATACAGTAACGAAAACATTATTATATAATCTCTATCAGCTGACCTGCTTAAATATGAACAGGTAAACAACAAACCGACACAGAGTTACTTTCGCATGTATAATATATATTATAGTAGTTATGGATATATATAGAAAATCAATGTACTAATACAAATTCTTCGCATATACAAAACTTAAATGAAACGAACTCATCTGGAGGGACCTCAGAAATGTCAAGTAATAAAATAAATAAAACTCACTATACCAACTTACCTCAAGCGGCCTCTGAAAAACTGTAGGTATCGCATCTGGCAGCAAGTGTTTTATGTTTTTAATAATAACGAAACAGTAAGTTTCGAAATGTTTCGAACATATTCTATGGTGTTTTTTCGGCGTCCAATTATTGCGCCCTACTGCGTCAATCCATTTTTTTCGAAGATTATTATTTACCGGAAACCTGAAGTTAACAGTTAAGACATGTAACATCAAAATATTTTGTCTAAACGCCTACATGAATAATTCATGTCGACGAAATATCGATATATACATGGTAACAACACTACCCATGTTTACGACAATTGTATTTTTACTAAAAATCCCAAAAATATCAAGTTTGATCCATGTAAAAAGTACTTATCGGATAGTATCAAGCATCTGCTGTAATCCCAGACCATTATATTGCGTAATGTACATGAAATATTTGAAAAATAACCAAATGATTCTTACCGATGAAATCCGATTGTTTCTCCGGTTTTTTTTAACAATCTAGCGTAACTTCGGCAGTACGGAACTGCACAAGCCATTGTGCCACTTCATACAACTTAAATCATTAACTTATTACAGAAATATTTAGTTTTTCAATACAATATTCTTGAAATAACCAACTTTCCTCAAGATTCACAAGAGATTTGACGTTGATTTGACTTTGACAGATTGTTTAGCATTTAACACCGTGGTTAACAGTTTTTGGAGACAAGTCGTCAATAGACTCAAAATACCATACTATTCGTCTCATTCTAACTCACATCAGCTGACCATAAGCAGTGACAGAGACAACTATATGAAACATCGTCTTGCTTTATACTGCGCGTCTGTATTCTTATTAGTCTGTGGTACAACGACGAGCGAAGGGAGGAGGAGTGTTAGGAAGAACCGCGAACCTACTGGTTGAGTTACCAACACTGACAGCTGTCACATGGAGGTGGAGTGGGAAACACGTTGACAAGCAACTCACTTTGGAATGAGACGCGAGCTGTAGTGCGGTTGTGCTCCCAACCTCGTGCCGACTTCATCACGTTCCGTGTTACAGAATTAGTAATCTGTTTTCATCCGAGTGGTTTATGATTATTTCGCGCTATTTGTAATTCTAATCAATCTGATTAAACCTAAAGAGTGTAGATCGACTTCTATTTCGTGAAATATTATGGTTAACGAGAGTGGGGAAAATAATGAATCTCCTCACGTTCCGTGTTACAGAATTAGCAATCTATTTTCATCCGAGTGGTTTATGATTATTTCGTGCTATTTGTAATTATAATCAAACTGATTAAACCTAAAGAGTGTAGATCGACTTTAATTTCGTGAAATTCATGGTTAACGAGAGTGGGGAAAATAATGAATCTCCACCAGTTCCGCCCGACCCTCCTACATATATATGGCAAAAATCGCCCTCGCCTAATATTCAGAGCAATGACGCGTAATTGCGCGAATCGCAAATCGGTGCGCGAGCCTCGAGCATTGTGTGAGTAGCGCTAAAAACCTAAACTTCGCGCGGTGCCACTCCGAAACGCCCCCTTAACCCATTCAGCCAACCGGCAAAATAACCCCCGTGGTTCCCGCAAACGCATAGGATTCATTTTGGTAAAAATCGAGCCTTTACAAAACAATTGAGACAGAGGCTTTCTTAGCACTAAATGACACCGGCTGTGATTCATTAGCGGTGTTCGTTAAAATATGAATGTATGGAAAGTTTGTCAAGTTTCTACGGAATGACAGTTGCCGGCGCCATATATAACGTTGATCGGTCTGTAAAGGTAGCACGTTGGTGCAATCCGCCCTTAATAAGTATAAGTAAACCTGAGCAGTAGGAGGCTTTGTTCTGATTTAATTATAACTTTTTTAGTACTGTCTACCCTGGATAAAAAAATATTTCTTTCTTTAACTTTACAGTTGCATTGTAAGAAGTGTATCTATCTACTCAAATAATCGTAAGGTCATGTTTCACAATAATCTTGCTGGTTTACCTTGGAATATAATTCTGGAGGCGGCGAAGGAATAGTCTTACTGTACCCATTATTTGATTTACATTTCATTGTGTTAAGCAATAAAAAGTTATGTTTATTATCCTGCCATGCCAGGCGCTTTCTGTCTCATCGTTTCACGTAACTACAAAAGAGCCAGTGAGTTTCACACGCTTCGGTTGAATTCAAGAAAGCAACATAAACTTTACAGCTAGTAATTCTTCTTAGTACGACGTTAAAGTCGTTTAGTTTCTGCTTGCATTTGCCTTATAGGTTTTCTGCGAACCATTAAATAATATTCCTATGCGGCAGAACCGATACAAATACTACCTTACATTTAACTTTTGGAGGATAATTCACACTGCTTTCTGATTTTGGATTTAGTGGACTTTTTTATCCAGGTGCCACAGACGCGAAATCGCGTCACGAGGTTTGGCAATCATAGTAATGCCGCGGAAGAGAAATCACGTCTTTTAAATCGATTCGAGTTGCAAGTAATAAATAACTAAGACCTAAAATAAAATAAAATATATACGATAAGAAGTCACATTGCTGCTAGATTTTGGGTAAGTGTATACTATATTTTTTTAAGCTAGTGCCGCTTGCAAGCCGCCGGCACTGCGGGAAAGAAGAAATTGTGTATTGTTTGTTGCAAGTACACGGATAACGCCTACTATTAAATAGCAAGTGTTGTCTTTCTCCGTTTATGTTGCACTGCACGGCTATCACAAGACGGCCGGCGAGCTGTGTCGCGACGAGGTAGACTATCGGTCTCTTTCTAATTAGAACGAATAGAAAGAGACGGATAGTCTCTGCCACCGCAACACAACATTCGGGCCCTACTGTGATAGCCGTGCTGATGTCGATTGCATGAGTACAATACAGTTGCGTCGTGATAGAATCTGTTGACTTATCGAATCGTTTTGTTACTCGATCACAAGCGGGCGTGGATTACGTTCAGTGCGCAGGAAGATGGATTTGTGCGCTATTCGTCTGGCATAAAATTAAATAACTGCTGTGCGATTTCTGCCAACACATATGTGTCTGGTATCGTATATTTGTTCGTCCTCGTGAACTTTTGTATAAACTTCCATTTCCCGTCATCTACTTTCCTTGGAAAAATATCTTTAAAACTTATTTAGCGGTGCTGGTGCTGCTGGGCTTTTGTGGTGAGGAAAAAATATTAAGGCGCCGTAGGTTCAGGGAAGTTAAGCGAACAGAGCTTTTGAAACAATATAATGCGCCTGTTTTATTAGGACTAATTCATGATTCTTTCCGTGGCGATAATGTTTTTTTATTTATGATAGTTTTACAGAAAATACTGTGACAGAGTGGTCGTTTTCTGCGGGGACCACATTTTGGATTACCGCTCTGTCACGCGATAAAAAATACATGCAACGTTTATTAAAATCAAACATTAAAACCATCATTATCAATAGTTGAAAAACGCAAAAAACAGAAAAAAGACGATTCATTGTCGGTTAAAAAGAAGAACGACCCAGTTACGCTCTCATTTTAAAACTACGTGTTGGATTGTGACGAAACTTTGCATATACAATCACATGAGGTATATCTATGTCTGTAATTAGTTTATAAATATGGTTCCAGTTTATAAAACAAAAGAAATACACCAAAAAATAGGTTTTGTATGAAAAACTTAAATTCGCCGAAATTTTTTAATATGGTCTCTGTAGCTACATAAACTAATTACGGACATAGATATGTCATTGTATATGCAAAGTTTCGTCACAATCTAATGCGTAGTTTTAAAATGAGAGCCTATAACTACGTTTGTATGGAGAATTGAGCTTACTGCGGACTCTTAAACAACCGCTTATAATTTGTACATGTTATAATTGTTTCTATAAGAAAAAGATTGTCTATGTTGTAACAAAGTAAAATGTTCACTTAAGTGATGTTTAGAAGAAAAATATTATTTATTTTTGATACTCAATAAAACTTTTCACTTTTTTATATTGTTTTTGATATACTGCGTAAAAACCTAATGTACTTATACAAGTACATAATATTTTCCTTCTTAAGGACGTGCTATACATCACAAACATACCGTAAAAATACAGACAACAGTAATTCACTTCCAAAATTGCCTAAAACCGACATCTCTTTGTCTCGGTATGAAGCACTATTCTTGATTCGTACTTGGTATAGTACAGCCGGCAGATATGACTACTGATGTTAAAAAAACTCAGGACTTACGAGGCTAAAGTTAAATATTCCCAGTGAGATAGTAATGAATCGCTTTCGTATGACTATGTTACGACATATAGTTATATCCCTAGGGTTATAACTATATAATGGCTTTATCTATCGTACTGCGACAAATATAAGCCTAGAGCTAATTTCCTCCTTCAAAGTAGCCACCTTGTAAAAAATAGAATCTAGGCGGAAAGCTTTTCTTTTTGAAAGAACCTTGTGCCCTTGTAGAAGAAAAAAGAGGGAGTAACACCGATACAATATCCTTCAATATCTGTCACACGCACCTGATTCCCATAATTTTGAGGCAAATGCACAAATTTTTCTATCGAGGAAATTTTAAGCAATCATGTATCGATCAAATCAGATAAACAATTATTAGTTAATATAGTAGTTCCATTAAAAACTTCAAATAGTATTTTCGATCGTGAGTTATGCTCTTGGGAAACATTTTGTGGTGAAGTGCAAATAGGCAATCATTTTGTATGTGGTGAAGTACTAGGTACCTACTAATTGAAGCGGGCTCCATTAGTCTTAGTGGAGTTATTTCATCTTATTCTTACGACTATAAGTATGATGATGTATTTGTTTGGTTTCCACGGGACTAGTGTAGTGTTGGAGTTGGACCATAGCTACTTTGTTTTCGTGTCACTGTAAAGTGAGTTTTTGCGGCGTTTCTTTTTACTAGATTTTATACCTACTTTCTGAGGCACTAGCAGACTGGGGCATGTAAAAGAGCCATGTTACTTCCAGTTTTTTAGGGTTCCGTACCCAAAGGGTAAAAACGGACGGGACGGGACGGGGTCTGTCACCAGGCTGTAACTCAAGAACCGTGATAGCTAGACAGTTGAAATTTTCACAGATTATGTATTTCTGTTGCCGCTATAACAAAAAATAATAATACCAAAATAAAATAAATATTTAAGGGGGGCTGCCATACGACAAACTTTTTTTTTACTGTTTTTATAGATTTAGAGGATGGAATGGTACGGAACCCTTCGTGCGCGAGTCCGACTCGCACTTGGCCGGTTTTTTTATAAATTTATTTTCAATAAAACTCGGGTTCAATTAGCATGAAACAGCATTTATGTCTAATGTAGGTGTATTTATAAACATGTGTTTGATGTGACGTGAATGGACACGTACCTAATTGAATACAGCCGCGCGACAGCCTGTTGCGACAACCGACGGGATTGACGCCATAATACAAGGTCGAGGGTTAAATCAATTTTCCTTTCACGATTTTTTTTCGTCCGGGACTCTATCGTGCACTTTCATTTCTCATTCTAATTAGAGGACCGGTTAGTGAGCCTACCTACGAATGTGTCGGTTTTGACCTTGCTCAATGCAGTGCACTAACTCGAGGAGGGGAGATAATCCATCATGCTCTAAGCAGTCAGTGACAGTTAGTGCACTGCATTTAGCAAGGTCTGCAGGCCGCTTTAGTACGGTTATATTCACACACAATGATGTAATATATTCACACACATATCTGATGCGCTGTGTCACATCACAGCTCCTTTTGTGTCTGGCGTCAGTGAGCATTGTCAGATAAGTAAGTATGAAGCCGACTTTAGTTTCCTGTATTATATCGTGTTTTGTCTTGCGATTTATCAAAACCAATTGACTTACTTTTATATACTCTGAATAAATGAAATATACTTAACCGCGTCCATCTAAGTCAGCTGAAGCTTATTCCAGTAGCAGTACAAATACATAGCTAGTGGTGTAATACAAGCTTTGTGTTTTCTTGTGTTTATGTTTATCTTTGGATCTTAAGTTAATTCACAGTTTTATTGTGGTCAGTTTTGGTGGTAAAAAACTAAAGGTACATAAAACAAACTAGGTACTTCATTTTCTTATATTTGTATGAAGTACCTAACACGTTCTTCAACTGTTTATGAACGGAAAAATATAATATTTTCTTTCGTATTTAATCGAATTCGATGAAGCGTGAGAGTTGGGCGCGCAACCCGGTTGATTCGGCGGAGGCCGACCGATCCACTTCATATTTCGCATCGCTTATTCTGGTGTCTGGCAGAAAACAAAAAGAATTAGGGTAAAAGGCTCTTTTGCTGACCTAAATAAATGCAAGCGACATTTAAAAACATTGGGTTTTTATAAACTCGGTTTGTGAAAACATAATGGGCAAATTTGTGGTTTCTGTTTTTATCTTGTTTGATTTTTAAGAGTTTCAGTGATCATCTTTAGATTTCGTTGACTCAACGCTATCAGTGTTTTGAATATAAAATGTCGCATTACGTATCTTTAATAGGGAAGATGCACTTTTTTTATTTTTGCTTTCATTAAAATAATTGCATGTAGAATACACCACAAAAGTATTCAAAAAAACAAATATTATAATTTACACACACAAATTTCTGTTACAAACTGACAAATTAAACTTTCACGCTGAATCGGATCTGGATCTATGTCTGGTGAGCAATAAAGAATATTTGTATTGTATAGTATTGAGGTTATCTTTGTTTTACCAAAAATAAATTTGACAAATTATCACTTCCCAAAACATTTTTCGTAGAATTTCATTTGCCAAATAATCGTTTGCCAAATTAACACTCGACAAATAATTCTTACGCAAACCTTATGTTTGGCATATTCATGTTTAGGCAATATCTCGTTTACCAACTGGTACTTTTACCAAATTTCATTCAGTCAAATATGTTAGTTGGCATAATATGTTTTAACCAAAACAAAATAAGGCAAATGATTTGTATCGTCAATATTTAATTGACCATTTCTATTCCGTCGGTTAATCAGCAGAGGAACTCTTCAATGACAAATCATTTGCATCTTTATTTCAATGGTGTATAAGATACACAATAAAATAACAACTTTTTTTGTTATGTGGGTGGGGAAAATTAATCTGTGTAGAAGTCGCAATTCTAACCTAACCGCCAGCGTGTCGACGTCACCCCGCTTCGCGGGGTGCCTATTTCCGCTCTAAGGGATACAAGCTAACCCTAACCTAACCTACCAAATAATACCAATGTTACAATTGTTTGTTTTTTACTGCTAGGAGGCTTCGCCCCCCGAGCCCCCCTTTTTTCGCTGTCCTAACCCAATTTAACGCCTTTGCCTACCGACCTACTTAACCGTGCATTTTTTTATTTAAGGGATCATGCCGTTTTATTAATAGTATTTTGGTAAAATGTCATAACCCAAACAATTTTGATGTCTGTCTATTTATTGTTTGCCATAACATTAACTTGACGAAATGTTGATTGTCTAATGTTTTTTTGCCTTATTAAAGCATTTGCTAAAAGACCATATGCCATAATGTAATTTTTCGTAATAATATTTTACTGAATGAAAATTTGACGTAATGAAAATATTCGTATTAAAATTGTGCCAAAGTTTGCATTGGCAAACAAATTAGTTGCTAAAATTTGTTTGGGAAATGAAATTTGACCAAAATAAATTTGGTAAAACAAGAGGATCCCATTGTATTGTATTGTTGTATTGTAGTTCCTGTGACGTCACACATGTGTGTCAATCGCTATATTAGTTCGTCCGTGGTTCGTCCCTAGATGTTATGGAGTTGCCTACGTTTTGACTTTTGAGATAGTTTTTTGAATAAACAAATCAAAGCACAAAAATACAAAGTGTCACTGTGATCACCCTTCGCCCCTACCATCCACTGTCCCGCTAGAACATACCGTAGTAGTTAAGTTGCTTGACGCCTGAGTACTCCGCACTTTCAACAAAATAATTTACGACCATGTCAACACTAACTTTTGGAAGGTTTCTGGAGTCTGCTTTCGTAAACCCTATTTCCATTTGTATTCGAATTTTCCACAATTTTTTTTTACGGAAAGAACGTTTGGCTTTACAATTATACCCTTTAATTAGTTGTCATGACATAGAGCAATTGAGCTTATTTTCATTCTTTCGTTATTATTACATGAAAAAAAATACGACGCAACGCTTATTGTTTTCGTAAGGTGATTTGTAATTCCACTTGCACAATTTAGTAGCTAAGAATAAATAAAAAAAATATAGTAAGTAACGGAGGGCTAAGTAATATTGTATATTTGTTTAGGCTCTGGGATTCGAATATTAATAATATTATGCTTGATTTTTGACTGTAAGATTAATCCATGTTAGCATTTCCGTGTCCATAGATATAATGTAACTTCTGGCTGTTTCAGGCATATTTTAATAGTTTGAATAAATAAATAGATTGTAATGCGAACATTTTTATATTTAAGATAATATTAATATGTCCTGGTTTTTACCCGGCTGCCCAAGGAGAGGAGGATTAGTTTTTCGAGCGTATGTATGTATGTGTGTATGTCTTATTCTCTGGCCGAATTTCGATATATGAGGTGTCGTTGGTTTCCTGTTAATCGTAGGAGTGGCATAGGCTATAATATTTGTAAAAAAGCAGTTGGGTTTTTCGAATTATCTTTTGTTTCCTCTTGTCTGTTACGTATTACGATGGAAATGCAATCCTGTGACGTGAAACTCAAG
Organism: Epinotia demarniana; assembly: GCA_945867215.1. Classification (NCBI taxonomy): domain Eukaryota; kingdom Metazoa; phylum Arthropoda; class Insecta; order Lepidoptera; family Tortricidae; genus Epinotia; species Epinotia demarniana. The sequence goes on from OX244277.1 coordinate 12,031,829, forward strand.
GATCCACATAAAATCATATCCTGTGATTCATTTTACGCATTTCACAAAATGTCAACATGTATGTTATTCTATATATTTGCGATATAAACTTATTTTCTTTCTTTCTTCCTTTTTATTTTTTATTATTACTCGGTTAAACCTACCCCTTAAGAGGTAATTTCTAAACTTCAACAGTTGACCTCCGTGCTTGACCTAGTGGTTTAACGCGATACTGTTTTACACAAAATGAGAAATCTATTTCATTTTCAAGTAAATTACCAAGTCACTGAGATAGGGTTAGCGAAACACAATTTGGCTGAAAAACACCCGCCCGGGCCCGCTAAAGCAAAATGTTGACGAACGGCGTAATTAAAGAGTTATACACTTTTTGAGAAAGGAAGAGCTTCCGCCAGAAGCGCGGAGGCTCTCCAAAACTCTGTAGGTATAACGGGCATTTCAGCCAACCACGGCCTTTATTCTAAAAGTAAGGCCTTGTATAAATTCGTAATGAATTTTTCCCCAGGTTGTATTTGTATTTCAGTTATTATTTTTAATGCCTTACCGTCTAATAATTTTCTTAAGACTAAAAATCTAGGCAGAGTTTTTTTCCTTTTCTGTAAATATTACATTACGTAGGTACCTAAGGCGGTGAATTCCTGAATGCCCTAGATCGCAGGTGTTTGTGGCCCAAACCGAAGGTGTACATAATTTTACGTCTTCTCCTGGGTGTGAAATGACAGTTGCCGCTGCGCCCGTGGGCGGTAAATCTTACTTACCGCCCAAAGTGACGCAAAACTACAACTCTGGTTGTGGTTTGCAACCAGTCTATTGTTATCGTGCTGCTTCGGTCAGAAAATCAACATAAGGTATCTAAAAGAAAACAACCTTGTTGCACCGTGGGAAGTGCCTGAAATAGCCCTCTCCATAGCCTTTTGGGTGACTTTGAGCCTTCTTATGAGGCCCATAGTAAGCGACCACGTTTCCGCATATGTCATCACTGGCAACATACACAGGGCAAAGACTCTCGTCTTGAGAAACTGCGGAATATTGCACGAAAAGATATGCAGTATGTTCCCGAACGCTGCCCAGCCGAGTCGGATTCGACGATTGACCTCTTTGTCGAAGTTGGACCTAACTAACTGGATAGTCTGTCCTAGGTATACTGCATTAAATTATTTTTATTAATTTCTCAGAGACATCCATGTCAATTACCACTGCATTGAATATTATTCCGATAAGTTCTCCTCTCTTAGCAAGTTGCATAGATCACTTATCAAAACCAGGATAAAACAAATCAACCTATGTATACCTTCTGTGGTGCATGAGATACATGAACTGCGTTTTCATGAAAGTAACGCGTGTAACTTAAAGTAAGTTACACGCGATATATTACTCATTGTTTGGTCTCGAATGATATATGTATAGTCAGGTACGAATAGGTTAGGATTTGTACATCGAACCCGGAAAAGAGTCACTATCAAAAGCAAACTTGTCCCAGAAATACAACTTAATTATGTTTTCATGAACAAACACGTTCTTAGAAGTTCACTCATTACAGAAAGAAACGAAAAACATGTATTGAGCATATTACGCAAGTTCGTTAACTTGGGATTATCCGATAAACTTGGATCAAACGCTCGCGTAAGTATGGATTAACCTTTTGCGGAAATGACCGCACTCAGTAAACAGAGTAGCTATATAAATCCGGAGCCCAAATTAGCTTAATTATTCGAACACGAGTTCTTGTAGAACAACGCATTCTGATGTTTTTTTTCTTTGTCAGTTTGACTTATTGTAAATAGATTAACTATCAATTTAATAAGCTTTTTTTGCCGAAAAATACGGACTGTTGACTTTGTTTCGGCGTTTCTTCTTAACAGTGGTCTTCTTTTTCAGAACCGCTGGTAGAATTTAGACTTGTAAAAGTGCCATGACGCAGAATATAATTCATTTAGTTCTTTTATTTATTTAATTGAATCCTGTTGTGCCTGACCATTTACAAATGACATATTTGTATGTGTTATAGGGAATACACACTATGTGATATGATATTTTGCATACTAGTCTCTATTTTTGCAACGTTTATATAGGGCTGAATAATGAGTCAACATAATCAAATTCCGCTTTCCACGCTGCCGCTGCTCTCTGGGAACTCCAAGGTACATTCTTATGAAGCCCGTAACGATTGGTCCAATCACGATTTCAAATGTTCACAATGATCGAGAAATACCTGTAGAGTAGATCCCAGGGCACCGATTTTTGACTTTCGAGCGCTCAAAAATTAAATAAAAATAAATACCTTTGACGTGTCAAAATGGCCAGCACTTACTTTCTAGCAATAGAATTGAATACGAGTGGTCAATACTACTCGTTTTTGAATTTTCTATCGCTACTTCAAAATAGCATTTCATAATTTTTATCAGTTTTCGAGTGAAAGAGTCGAGCGCTCGAAAGTCAAAAATCGGTCCCCAGGCGCTAAAGTCGATGGATTTTAGCGGTAGTTTGGGATATGACGGAGTTAATTGGTTGTAGATGTAGTTAGTGACAGATATCCAAGTAACTTGATATTAGTGACGAAACAACTTTGCTAGATCGTTTGTGGATAACGTGTATTGTGTGTGTGTGTAAATAGATGATACAAAATATAGTGTCATAGGTACTCCTTATGACCTCAAGAATGCAAGTTGATCTGTTCAATTTTTATATCCGAAGTATTTAGGTAGTAAATAGTAGTATCTGAAATATCGGCGTATACTTATTGCAAACCCTAATGACGATCATAAGGAAAAGTGGCGATAGTCCTGGTGCGCCCAACTAACGTGTCAGAATGAAGGATGTGAAAGCGGTAAACATCAATTTGATCTGGTCCTGGCGCCTGGCGTATTACAGTACTACGTATTTGTTTGGAATGCATACAATATTGAACTTATGGCAAATATAATGGTGGTCATGCATGACACATAAATCGGGATTCACGAGCGTTATTTTTTTAAATTATTAGGCTTTTTTTAATTTGTGTAGTTCATGTATTGAATATAAACGCTTTGGTAATTTATTAAATATCTTCGGAAGTGGTCCAAGTGGGCCTCGTGGCACAGCTCCTAATCCTGACTCTTGTCTTCGTGGCCCTTGGTCCTTGTGGAAATATTGTAATGAAAACGAAAATATGGTGTTATAACAAAATTAACAATTGTATCGCTAATATTATATTTATTTATTTGCGTCAGGCAACAAGGCCCATATTTACAAGTATCTTACAGACAAACAAATCAATATACAAACCTTATAACACAATTATTTATTTATCGTATGGCAAATCATCAAAAGACAGTACAGTTGCCAGGTTGTGCAACACAACACGTGCAAAATAACGCGTTAGAACGGCGACGCTCGGCTCATGTTCTGGGTGTTAAATAACCAGCCCCAAATTTGCCTCCGGAAGAGTACACACACCCTTCGGCCAGATCTCCTCCTTCAAGAACGTCGACAACTTATCAGTTGAGACTCTCACCACAAACGAATTGAAACTCGCTTTGTGGCGGGACTCCAACCGCTCGACGTAAGTCTTCAAACGCAAGTACTCGACGATCTGTTTGGTTTTCGTCGAGTGAGCAGACGGGACACGTATAACAAAAATAAAGTCACAACCCCAATTACTGGTAAGACGTCGAGGGTCTGCGCACTTCCCGCAGTATACGAGACATTTTCTCGCTACTACTGGCTACTATGTTCTGTCTACAAAACTTAATGAACGTTTTGTATCTATCTTAACAGTAAACAAATGCATTAAGCACAGCAGAATCTGAACTGTGCAAAAATATTTAATTTATGTTTTCTATTTCTGACCATTTTCGTCTAGACTGAAAAATATTAGATTTTATTGACGACGACGGCAACGAAATTGCACAGAATCAACTTCTGGCTACTCTAACTTGTACTAATGTCGGAGCAGCAGATAGAAGAAATATTAAAAAATTTAGTGTAGTTTAACAAACTCAGCTTTGTATATATTCTCTACACTTTAGTATGCGACTGCCAGTTAATATACTAAAACTATTTTCTTAGACAGCTGTTTAGTCCGCTCCACATACGGTGTTTTCAATTTTCCAAATTGTTTTAGTGGATTCGGAGAAGTTACGACAAACATTTAGATTTTATTTTCGTTAGTAAAATAAGAATGTTTCTCACTTTGCGAACTAAACTGAATATCTTTAAGTAATATACAATGCGTATTTCTGCTGGGAATCCATCATTTTACTGAAAATAGTTTCATCGATTTGTAGTATATGTGGGTACATATAAAACCGTGTCGACCACTGTCATCCGGAGCCATCAGTCTTCCGATAAATAAACGCGCGTGACACGTATACTGGTTATTTAATTAGAAACCCCTAAATCCTCGATACAGGACAACTGGCGACGAGTTATTTCCCCGCGTAATTGTATGTTTACAAGTGTAACGGAAGAAAAACAAGTTTAAGATGGCCAGCAGTCACGGATTATTAGGAAGCAGTCTCACCTTCGACCATCACGTACAGGAGTGGAAGATTTTTTTAAGTCGTTTTACGCAGTATTGCGTGGCGAACGACATAACCGATGAAAAGGATAAATCGGGAGTAAAACGTCGTGCCCTGTTATTGTCAGCTCTGGTCGAAGATACTTACCGCGTCGTCAGAGATCTTTTACACCCGAAAGAACTCGAGACCTTGGAGTACAAAGAGCTTGTGGACCGGCTGAACCAACATTTCATTACCAAGAGAAGTTCGTTTGCTGAGAGGTACAAATTCTACAAGGCCGAGCAGCGCCCGGGCGAAGATTTAGCGGAGTGGGCAGCGCGAGTGCGGAGTCTCGCTCTGTATTGCGAGTTCAAAGCAGAACTCGGGACAGCGTTACGAGATCGGTTTGTTCTCGGGCTCGAGAATGTCAAGGAGAAGGAGCGGTTGTTTGCAGAAAGCATCGAGACATTAACTTTAACAAAAGCCTTGGGCATCGCGCAAGATGTTCGTTGTGCTCGCATGGCGCTGCAAGGGTCGCGCACGGAGGCTAACGCGGCCGCGCCGGCGCAGTCGGTGTTTGCTATGCGCTCCGGTCCCAGTGCAGGAAAAGATCGTCGTGCCCCGGCCAAAAAGTGTTGTAGTGTGTGCGGTTATAGTAGCCATGATAAAGAACATTGTAGATTTGCAAATTTCGCGTGTAAAAAGTGTTTTAAAAAGGGACACCTTAAAAGAATGTGCACCATGAATGTTAAAAACAACAACTTTATAGCTGCGGATGACGAGTTTTTGCACTATGAAGGTAATTATGGCTTATATAATATAAAATGTGTTGACGGTAAACCAATGCAGCAGTTCGTGTCGATAGCGTGCGAGCAGGTATTGTGCGAAGTAGATAGCGGTAGTGCTGTCTCTGTCATGCCAGGTGATATTTACGAGACAAAGTTTCAGGATAAAGTCTGCGATTTAAAACCATGCAAAGTTGTTTTAAACTGTTGTAATGGTACTAAAATTTTTCCATTAGGTTGTATAGCGTTACCTGTGATTTTTGAGGGGCAAACCAAGTTGTTAACATTTTATGTTATTAAAACTGGCAGTAAACAACCAACATTACTTGGTCGCGATTTTATAAGCTTGTTTAACATGCAATTGTGTACATTCAATTGTAATAATTTACAATCAGATAGTTTAACTGAGGGGTTGAAAAGTAAGTATTCGAAATTATTTACGGACGAGTTAGGTCAGTTTAACAAGTACAAGGTCACGTTGAAGGTCAAACAGGATGTACCATTAAAGTTTTTTAAGCCAAGAACTGTTCCATTAGCGCTTAGAGAAAAGGTCGAAAGTGAATTAGACAGATTATTGAGTTTAGGTATCCTTGAACGGGTGGAGCACGCCGAAGTAGCAACGCCTATAGTGCCAGTGTTGCGTCGCGACGGCGGCGTCCGCATTTGCGGTGACTACTCCGTCACGCTCAACAAGGCACTGTATGTTGACTCCTACCCGCTACCGCGATACGAGGATTTGTTTGCTCGGTTGCACGGCGGCGTGCAATTTAGCAAGTTAGATCTGTCCAGAGCGTACAATCAATTAGTATTAGACGATACGAAAAAACTTACATGTATCAATACACATAAAGGTCTTTTCTGCTATAATAGACTTGTATTCGGTCTTTCCTCCGCTCCAAGTCTTTTCCAAAGAACCTTGGAGCAATTATTGGCGGGAATTGAAGGAATATGTATTTTCCTAGATGACATATTAGTGACAGGTCCGTCTAAAACTGTTCATTTAGAGCGACTCGAAAATGTACTGAGCCGTTTGCAAGATGCAGGGTTCCGTTTAAAGAAAGATAAGTGCGAATTATTTAAAGACTCCGTAGAATATCTGAGATTTGTTATTGATAAAACGGGTTTGCGCAAAACAAATGCAAAGGTGGAAGCAATATTAAATAGTAATGCTCCCCAGAACGAAAAGGAATTAAAATCATTTTTAGGAATGATTAATTATTACAGATGTTTTATTCCAAACATCTCCAGTGTTCTAGCCCCATTACATTAACAAAAAAATTACAAAAAAAGGTGTTCCGGAAATGGCGGCAAATAGATTACAGCGATACGCCTTATTTTTAACTGCATATAATTTCGACATCGAATATGTAAGGAGTGAAAACAACGTTGCCGATTTTCTGTCGCGAGCCGTGCCGTGTGCGGAGAGTAACGAGCAGCAGAACGTCGAAGAGGTCAATTTATTTATTAATTACGTTACTGACTCCTTGTTAAAGCCGTTGACTTTGAGCGATATTAAGCGCGAAACCGATCGAGATGAGACGTTACGTAAGGTAGCCGATTATGTAAACAAAGGTTGGCCGTCAAAAGTTACGTTGACTAATATTAAACCGTTTTTTTTAAACAGGCACGAAATAAGCGTCGAGAATGGTTGTATTTTGCGCGGCCATAAATTAGTTATACCTAGCATTTATAGGGAGCAGATTTTGAATGAGTTACACGACTCGCACTTTGGCGTAGTCAAAATGAAGTCAGACGCTAGAGCACGCATGTGGTGGCCTAATATCGACAGGCATATTGAGGAAAAAGTAGGTTCTTGCACAGTGTGTAACCAGTTCAGGAACGCGCCGGGACACAGTCCGCTGGCGCCGTGGAAGTACCCGGCGCGGGCATGGGAACGGCTACACCTAGATATGTTTACTTTAGGAAATAAACATTTTTTGATTCTAGTTGATGCGTTCTCCAAGTGGGTAGAATGTTTTCACATGCCTAGTACAGATTCTGGGTCAATAATTGATAAATTGGACGAACTATTTAGCAGATACGGTTTGGTTTGCACCCTTGTCACAGATAATGGCTCTAATTTTTGCTCAACGCAATTTGAAAACTATTGCATGTCGAACGGTATCCGACATATAACAAGCGCTCCGTACCACCCCGCTTCTAATGGTCAAGCGGAAAACTCAGTCAAAACGGTCAAAAGAGGTTTAAAATTAATCATAGCAGAAAATTTGCCACAGCGGGATTTATTTACGAGACTTAATAAGTTTTTATTTAGCTATAGGATACATTGTACAACGGGATTCTCTCCCGCTCAGCTGTTGCTAGGCCGGCGCCTGCGCTGTTGACTCGACCTGCTGCAGGTAAACAACGATGACTCATCGTCGGTCATTAACGAGACGTCTTCCGCAGCTACAAGTAATGTTGTGGCAAAACAGACCTTACAGAGTAACCGTTTTGGTGGAAAACGAAATGCAGTTTTTAAGATTGGTCAAAAAGTGCTTGTAAAACATTTTTACAATAATGGAACAAAATACATTTGGAAAGTGGGTTATATTAAGGACATTATTGGTTCTAGAATGTTTAGAGTTTATATTCCTGAATTAGATTTAAGTACAAGGAAACATATGGATCATGTGTTATTGTATAGAGGAACGGACAGACTGCTCGTAGAAGACGAGACAAGTGGTTACGATTATATTTTGCCGAGTGCAAGTGTCGGTGCTACCTCATCGGATGGATTACAGACCGACATTGAGTCCTCGCCAACCACCCAGCCGCGGCGGTCGGAGCAACATCACCAAACGGAGGAAACCGATGACCAAGACGACTCATTTTGTTCATTACCAGAATTGCTTTCACCGCGGCCTCTTGATGACACGGTAGGCGGTAATACAACTGACGCTGCTATACGTCATGATCATGAGGATGAGAATAGTGACGACATGAATGTTCCTCCGGCCCCGGTTCCACAGGTGTCGCCGCGGGTTGAGCCGCCGGTGAAGAGTACCGCTGCGGAGACTGAGTGTCCCGAATCGTCTGCAGGGTTACCGCCGGTCGATGCATCCACAACGAATGAAGGGCATCAAATGAAACCTGTCCGTTCCACGCGAAACAGAAATGTTCGCTACAAAGATTTTTATTAGCTTTACATCCTCAATTATTTTGTAATTTAGTGGTGGAGGGATTGTAGTATATGTGGGTACATATAAAACCGTGTCGACCACTGTCATCCGGAGCCATCAGTCTGTTTCCGATAAATAAACGCGCGTGACACGTATACTGGTTATTTAATTAGAAACCCCTAAATCCTCGATACAGGACACGATTATAGTTTACCATAACACTATTCGCATAATTTCATCATAACACAGGAATGATTCATCGAACTTCGTTAGATCGCTCATACATTTGCTCCAATTACCATTTACACAAAAATGAACTCATTCAATTTCACTTCATTATTTTTCACTTTTCATGCTCTAAATGTGCGTCATATTAGACCTAGCAAGCGGGGCTAAAGTAGTACATTTAGCCCCTAGGGAAAATATGTATACATATTTATGATTTATAAAACATTTTAATTGGACACAACAACATTTTAATCACAACCGTTCAATATTAAATCCACCAATCAACTCTTTAAAAAAACATTAGTATTGCTATATACTAACCAGAATACAGCTAGACATTAAAATCGACCAATCAGGAAACAGAATTCAATTCAAACATTAGGTGTTTTTTATTCCCTAATTCACATTAGTTAAAAAAAATAAACGCCTCTGACCGACTATAGCTCCGTCCAAACGTTCAAGCGTTGTTGACTGTATACATGAAATTAAGCTATGAAGATTGAGCGGGATAGACTACTGCTAAAAGTGCAACAACCTGGCACCCGTACTGTCTTCCAAGATCTCACGGTTCTAAATACTGATTTGCCATATGATAAATAAATAAATAATATGCCCCCGCGTTGCTGTCCGCCGCGCTCGACCGTTTAGACGGTCAGAGGCGTTTATTCGTGGTGTGAATATTTTGTATCTGTGTCAAAGCACTTTAATAAAAAGAATGGCGCCAAATTGAACAATCTTTTCGCCTTGGTATAATTGTTGATTGTGGATGGATATTCTTTATTTTTACTATTTTCTCGCACTCGAAGTGAAAAGTAGAGTGTATAACTCTGGTCTAAAAGCCATATTACCCCTCGAACTATTTCCCCTCACTTCGTTCGGTTCGGTAAGTCGTTCATCGAATTACCTCTACTATAATTTTGGTTTAACATAAGTTTCAGTTCCCAAAATTCTTATTATTTAGAAAATGAAGGGTCCACGGAAAAAACATGTCTAGTCAATTTGTTCGAAACAGGGACTGATTTCGGTTACGGTTTTACCGGTATAAAACCTGTATTCCATTACGGTACCGTAATGGTGTAAAGGTTACGCGCGCCGCGCCAACATAACGGTACCGCAACCGTTTTGAAATATCGGTTACCGCTATTCGATTTAAAGGTAACCGAAACCTTTATAATACCGGTTCGAAACCGGTATTATAACGGTTACCGAAAAAAATAAGCGAGCTGGCATCGCCTGCCGATGCCGCCGCGGCCGCCGTCAGGTCAGGTCACGCCGTGTAGCGCCGGTTCATTCATTGTGTGTGCATCACTGCGCAGTGCTTGTGTACTGCGTTAGGTATTTTGTTAGCGATAATCACGTCATGTGATAGAGATAATTTAAAATGGAATCATTATTATACTACGTAATTTCATATGGCAAATTAATTGATCGATTAAGGGTTCGATTCCCGTTCTGCTCCGCTGGTGTGCGCGCGTAATGTACTATTATTCGTACTTAAATTGAGCTTGGTATCAAATTTATCAATGTTGTCCGTCGGCCGATATTTTTAATTACCTAACTAATTTCCAACTAACTAAACTATGAAAGAATTAAAAAGATAATAAATGGAATGGTGCGGGCCGCGGCGCACAGTGAGGAACGGGGGACGGGGAGCGAGCGGTAGTAAATGTGGGGGGGGTCCGCGGCATTATAAACGGATGGCGCAGGCCGCGGCGCACAGTGAGGAACGGGGGACGGGGAGCGAGCGGTAGTAGAGGTGGGGAGAGGGGGGGGGGGGGGGGGGGGGCGGGTCGGCGGCATGATAAATGGAATAGCGCGGGCCGCGGCGCACAGTGAGGAACGGGGGACGGGGAGCGAGCGGTAGTAGAGGTGGGGAGAGGGGGGGGGGGCGGGTCCGCGGCATGATAAAAGGAATGGCGCGGGCCGCGGTGCACAGTGAGAAACGGGGGACGGGGAGCGAGCGGTAGTAGAGGTGAGGGGGAGAGGGGGGGGTCGGCGTCATGATAAATGGAATGGCGTGGGCCGCGGCGCATAGTGAGGAACGGGGGACGGGGAGCGAGCGGTAGTAGAGGTGGGGAGAGGGGGGGGGGGGGATCGGCGGCATGACGGTTTGGCAACGACGCCAAAATCTAAATATCGGTAACCTTTAAAAATCGGTTGAGGTACCGAAAAAAATAAAGGTTACCGTTATATTTCGATAGCGAAATATAAAGGTTCCGCTACCGAAACCGCTATTTCAAAACCGATATGACGTCATATCGGTTATGAATAATACCGGTATTTTTCGGTCCCTGGTTCGAAAAATTAGATTGTAATCTCAAAATATAAAGCTCTCAACGAACTATTACCTACACCTTCTGCTATAATTGTAAACATTAATATAAAACCACTTTTTTGCACTTAAAAACATCTAATCGCGAAGATAGTATGGTTAATAGAATCATTCTAAACTTAAAAACCGCAATATCTGGAAATGTTGTCAAAGTGACTAGCTACATGTTCTTTCCGTGGTCCCTTCAAATCGTTTCACCAGTGTTTGTCACTTGATAATACGTTTCAACGAACTGAGTACATTTTATCGAGACTTTGGACGTATGCATAGAGCTCTAAGCCTATTTATTACCCATCTCTCCCTCTGGATATCGGATTATCTTCCTATTCTAATCAAAGGCAGGTCAGTGTAGGTACGACGACGAGCGAAGTGAGTAGGAGTAGGTGTACTGCGATCCTATAGCGCGCGAGCCGAGCGAGCGTAGCGAGCGTGCCGCGGGAGCGGCCGGCGAAGCGTATACACGTTTTTTATATATACTTAGGCAAAAATATATGGAACGTACCGACAGTGAACAGTGTTTCGATAAATTAATACTATACACAACTGACTATTCTATAAAAAGTAAATTCCATGAATAGTTACGCTACGATTTGAGACAAATTCGAAACGATTAACGATGAAAAGTTGTTCGATTAAATAAAAAACAATGAATTGATGATTATGTGATTAGGAAAAACAACGTTATGCAATTCGTGGAATAGTTTTCGGCGACATGTGAATCGACGTCATGCATTTCGATAAAATGATAAGACACCCATTTCTGCTTCATGCTAAATGCCATTCTAATCCTGTCTCACTCTCAATGTGTCGAACGCACGCATACTTTTCTATATGTTTTTTTATAGCAGCATCATTTGAATAAGTCGAAAACGTGATTCGTAGATCACTAAGAGGGAATTAAAACTTTTTAAATATGTGACTGTCTGTGTGCGCTGTATAATCGCGAGGGTGTATTAAAAAAAACCTAGAATCGAATCGATAAAAAAGTACATTTATATAACCTGCTCATATTTCACGAGAATCGGATCACAAAACCTATAGAGGTGAACAGCCGGATATATCGCCGGATATTTTTCCCAGAGCTGAAATGGAGAAATTTGTTCGCTCCGCTCGCTTGTTCAATAATAGTTATTTGTGTCACAAGGGAGCAAAATAGTATATTTACGGCGAGGGCGGTGTATTGTATCCTGAATGCAGCGAAGGATCCTACAATAGAATTCTGAGCGTAGCGAGGGATTCTAACGTAGGATCCTGAGCGTAGTGAGGGATACAAGTGTTTACGCCCGAGGCGAAAATAATTTTGCTACCGAGTGACACATACTATTTTTCACACCGACTATGAGGAAATTTAAAAAAAGCTATTGTTAAAATTTATCTAAATTATCTTAATTTTTATTACTAATTTTTTAATATTACGAAATATTTATAATTTTTTATACAACGTTGTTATAGTTAAAACTTGAAATATGTTCGTTTTGAATCGACTACGATGAAATTACAATCGATTATTTTATTAACATCTGTGTTCAATTGGCACATTGCGTACAAATGTTCCAATGCCAATGTATAAATTAAAGAAGTAGCTTGAACAGAAAAGTAGCGTTTTGGTCCCTCTCGTCGTGGAGCAAAACTTACTTTTCCGAATGAAAGGTGTGAAAAATATTTTGTACGAGTTTGTTTTAGCTGTTTGTTCTTAATCATTTCTTATTGCGGTACAAATGTTTAAATGAAGGCTGGCTTTCGTGAGCACATAATTTTAAGTAGTTTGGACAACCATCCTTATTTTTTCAGTAAAAAATCACATAAAATGAGCTTAATTCAGAGAGTTGGTGACTTCTGTCAGTAATCAATGAAAAAAAAGACGAAAATAAGTTTGTTCATGATATTTTCAAACTTAGAAAGGTTAATACATGAGAGAAGCAACACGTAGTGAGAATTTAAAATTGTCATTCAAATCTCAGCTTTACGTCAATACTTTGACTCTGGTCTTAGTTCTGGAAATAGCACAATAATGTAACACCAATTTATACCCATTTTACACAAATAAACTATTCATTCATTCATTCATACAATGCTGGACGTACAATGACTAAACTGATAATAAAATGACAAGTTCCAAGTATCACGACCTTAAAATATTTAGTGCATACAATAAACTCAGAGGGGCCAGTACAACTAACAACAAGACGCGACGTGAGTCAAGAAAAAACTACCCTCTTTCTAATGTAGACAGTGCGAGCGACGCAAGAGACGCTTAGTCGCGCGCGACTCGACGTCGCAGCTGTAGTTGTGCTAGACCTCCTGAGGAATACATACATAAATACACGCCTTTATCCCTAAAAGGGGTAGGCTGAAACCTGAAACTTGTGTCCAGTGCTACTGTTAGCATAAATGTGGGTTCTTATAAAAAATCGACAAAATGTGATATCGCAGTGATAGTTTGCTAGCCCATCGCCCACAACACACTTCAACCCTGTTCCCTTGGTCGTGAGTCCTGAGGAATATTATAGAAATATAAGCGTCTTTGAAGTTATCGGATCAAGAAAAACACTTTATTTAGGTATTGGGCGAATATTCAGCGTTTTTAAGGCGTTTTTTCGTCATTGTTGGAGACAGCAAATACTATTAAAAGGTACGAGTATCAGAGTCTACTTTTGATGAAGATGTTAGCCAATCGAGCGGTTCAAACGCTCGAAGAATCGCCCTATTATATATTTGATTGAGTAGCTCCTACTTGTCTGCATTCTGAGCCCATTGGCGTGCCGATGGGATAGCCCTATGTTGGCCCGCTGGATATAAGTATACATGCACAATAAGCACCATGTTGTTGTTTATCCTAAAATATATTAAATATATTAAATTATTATTGTAACCTAGTAACACTTAGATTCATAAGCATCAATTGTAATACTAAGACTGTATGGATTATATGCCTGAAATAAATAATTGAATTGAATTTAATTAATAAATATGTGTATGAATAAATAGGTACTAATAGTATCAATAAAACGCCTAACACATGAATGATGTTGCCGCGGCCGTGTCCGCTGCGTTGTACCTACTTGATTTGATACCAATTGTAAATACTGCATCTCGCATGTTGATTGTGCAAGCAATAGTGAGTCACAGTATGGTGATGGAGTTGCTTTGAAGTACTTTGTTTACAGATGTTATCTTATATCACAAACATAAATATGTTTAGCAAGGCATTGGCATTTTGCGCAGTTTAGGTGTGAAGTCTGTGGTGAAGTGATTACTCTTTTTGATTAAGATTTTGTAATAATACAAAACAAATACTCTTTCGTACTGTACAAGTTGTACAACTAAGTTAAGAATCTAGTTCTGACCAGTGAATACATTCGTTTCAATTGAACCTACTCTCAGGAAAGTGCCGTATTGTTTCCCAAACACAACTTCAAAACAAGAGTATTACTCATTTTTTACCCATACCGCATTACTGCCGCTAACCGCTAACCAAAACTGGCATAACGATGTCCGTGGCATGTCAGACGTGTCCTCTCTATGTCAACAACAATCGGCGACAGTTTCAGATGCTTTGGATCCACTAGTGTGAACAATACCGTAGTTGATAACAGTAAAAATAAATAATATAAAAAAACAAGGCAGATTTTTGGTATTTAAAAAATAAAATACAAAATATCAATAAATCGACGGTGTTTAACCTTACAATATCGTGCAGTTGCTTGTTTTTATTTATTTATTTAAATCAGGCAACAAGGCCCATATTACAAATACCTTAAAGACTAACATATATATCAATATTAATAACTACAAAATACACATTGTTACCTACTATGTTGTTGATTAGTTATTAGTCAACATCCCAATTATATTTCTGATTCACGATATACAAGGCACTCTGCAATCAGTGTGTTTAAATATGAGTAGGTATATTTAGATTGGTACGGTAACAAACAGGTACATACTCGTATGTGTGAATTAATAAACTCACGTTTTGCAGTTGTTCATACAATTACAGTTACTATTTGGTGATCGATACCACAAATTTCGCTACCATGATTGTCACACTGCGTCAATGTGATTATAGAAATTCACAAGTATCAATTTGCTGCTAGTTAACCAAATATTTGCGGTTCATTACACTCAATCAACGATCATATGCATATTTGTGTCATTCGTGTAAACTGTGTGTGAGCGGTGAGCGTGAACCTACTCGCAGTAGATATATGTGTACTGAAGAGGATATCTGGAAGCGTGCTTTCGAGCTCATCAACTGCTCCTTAATTTGGTTCATCATCTTTGCCTGTGCTTTCGCATCTCAATCGCATGTCAATGCGGGCCCGCGGTTGCTGAGCAAACGTGCCATGACGACCGCGCTAATCAGATAATACCGGTGATTCCAAAACCACTGAAACCAGTCTTCGAAGAAGATGTCTCATAATAATTATCCCCACAGCCAGCCGCGGTAGTGGATCTATTTTTCTTATTGTATTTCCTGGATTGCTTTATGCTCTTTTTATATTCTTCTCTGAAACACATTCAGCGTCATATGCCATACCGACTAAATCTAGCCAGAGGCCATCTCTACTTTTCTTCCGGGAGAGATGACCACACCTAATATAATAACAAGTCAAGACACGACTTGTCGAAATTTGACCTTAGAACAATAGGATACTTCATATGCTTTGCAACAAATATTTAGATATATGCCAAGTATTTAGATATAGCGAGGCCGGATAGGGATACGATACGAGGCCGGCAATCCCCTCCCTGCACATACCTTTTCACGCGGAGGTATGTAATTGTATACCTAGTGCTTTTCTGAACATGGAATGAAATTTAAAAAAATCAAGGTTTCTTAAATGACTGAATGCCACGATGCTGGGTCACGAATTGATACTGAAGAAGATATTCAACAAAAGAAGGCCACCCCAAGCCAAGGCCACCCCTCCAATTTTGTATGAAATTCCATTACGGATCTCTCGTCTCGCCGTATCCGAAACGTGATACTTCTAAGCCTATTATATAAATAACACAACGTCAATATTTCATTGCATGTTTTAGAAAAAAAGGTTATAATGTTTAGGTACATTTACGGCGTTGAATTCATGAAATTCGTTCGTCCCATTCGTGACGGCCATAAATAAGCGATTAGGGGCTGTACGAATTACCGCCCGTGGTGCTTACACAATTTTACGTCTTCTCCTGGGTGTGAAGTGAGATTTGCGGCTGCGCCTGTGGGCGGTAAATCTCACTTACCGCCCAGAGTGACGTAAATATTGATAAAGAATATTTACAAATAATAACTGACCTTAAAATAATTATGTGTTCTTATGTCACGCTATATAATATTACATGCTATTGTGTATGTAAATAATAAATCGACGCGGATTGTGAAACAAAGTTTATTAGTATTGAGTCTTAATACAAAATGGCACTGGCTAGGTTAAAACACAACAAAAAAACACTATATGAAGTTATTATCAGTAACTCTACACACAGAAACTAATTAGCCCCGGCTATAGGCTCAGTATCAATAGGTAAACAGGTAATTATTAGGTTTAAACGGTGTTAAAATCATAGGGATGCGCGTCGGTACCTAGCTCAGCGATAGACTGATTGGCGGAATGCGGCAGCGCGCGACATTTGGGCGGGCGCTGCACGAATGTCAACCTTAAGGGCTTCTATGCCGCGAAGTTTAAATAGCGGCCGTTGGGTCTCTTGGCGCGCGTGGAACGGCGAGTAGGAGAAGTATTTACGTTATACTCCCCCTCTAGTGTAGGAGAACGCCCTCGTTCCTGGACTAGCTTGTTTTGCTTCTCCTTCGGTCGTCCACGACGTCGCTTCGGTATAACAGGAGCCGGCACGGTGTCAGGCTCCGAGTTTGTATTAATATATGGTGTCAAATCCTGAACGTGGTACTTCCCTAACGTCTCGTCAGGCTTCGTTACGGGAGCAATAATAAAAGTAGTGGGACTAACCTTCTTCGTTATTATGTACGGACCATCGCGCTTAGGTACGAACTTAGCACTTATACCTTTCTTAGCATTACTCAAAACATGCGACTTGAGGAACACCTGATGGCCGACATCGTACACGGGAGCTGGACGGCGAGATTGGTCAGCCGTGTCCTTGGACTTGTCCTGCTGTGTCTCAACACGTTCCCGCACCGCAGATAAGGAACTGATGAACGAGCGGAGGTAAGGAGTGATTTGTGGCACGAAGTTCTCTTTATCTAATATTGCTCGCAAATCATGGCGAAGCTCAGTGGGTGACCGCATCTCTCGTGCATACATTAGATAAGCTGGAGTTACACCAGTTGTGCGGCAAACG
The DNA here is from genome assembly GCA_945867215.1 of Epinotia demarniana. NCBI lineage: Eukaryota > Metazoa > Arthropoda > Insecta > Lepidoptera > Tortricidae > Epinotia > Epinotia demarniana. Next base: position 12,049,086 of record OX244277.1, read on the forward strand.
GCGCTGTTCATTGCAAATCTGATGACTGCTAACTTGGTTGGCCAGGAGGTGTGCTCATTCTCTACCAGTTGGCCGAGCTGAGTCTTTAAATCCCTGTTTTTTCGTTCGGCGGGATTTGCCTCAGGATGGTACAGTGGGATCAGACTCTGTTTGATTCCCAGAATAAACATGCATTGCTGCATAACAGCTCCAACAAACTGTACGCCGTTGTCCGATACTACTCGACGCGGGAAGCCGTATCTAAGGAAGTACTCTTCGATGAGGGTACGAGCACATACTTCTGCGGTAGCTTCCTGGAGAGCATATAGTTCCACCCAGCGGGTAGCTGTATCCTCCACCAGTAGGATCCATCGTTCACCACGTTCGCCTTCAGGTAACGGTCCAAACAAATCTATGGCGATTACCTCGTTACGTTGGTTAAGAACGGGTGTCTGGAGAAGGCCTGGTGGTTTCTCGTTTGTAGATTTATATCGTTGACAATCGATGCAACTTTTGACATATTCTGTTATAACTCTCCTCATCCCTGGAAAGTAGTACAGCTGAGCAACTTTATAGTACGTGCGATCAATTCCAGGATGTCCTGCTATCGGGGAGTTATGGCAGTCTTTCAGGATCTCTGCTCTGAGACTGATGGGAATAACAAGCTGTGGAGTCTCACTGTCTGAATCGGGATTATAGCGATATAGTACTCCCTGCTCCATCAAGTATCCACGCTCCGTCCACCGTCGAGCTGCCACCTCGTCTGCACCTTCAACTTCCGTGACAATCTTCTCCACTTCGGGGTCGGCGAGTTGTTCTTTTCGCAACTCTACAGGATCCTTTATTGGCAGGTCTACCACTACCGTGCAGATGCCGCAGTCTTCACGAGAATCCTCGGAGCAGTTTGGTCTACTCAGTGTGTCAGCTACCACGTTAACCTTCCCGGGAGTGTACTGAAACTGTATATCAAATGATTGCAGTTTTAGCGCCCACCTTACTAAGCGTCCGGTTGGGGATTTCAAGGTCAAAAGCCAACGAAGTGGTTGATGATCACTGCCGATTATAACGGGATGCCCATCTAAATAACACCTGAATCGCTCAACGGCCCATATCACCGCAAGGGCTTCCCTCTCGGTAGTAGAATAATGCCGTTCGGCGGAGTTCAACAAGCGGCTGGCATATTCAATAGGCTGCTCGTCTTTACCCTCCCCCTGCAGGAGTACCGCACCGAGAGCGTAACTGCTAGCGTCAGTACGTAAAACGAACGGACGTGAGAAGTCTGCTTGAATTAAGATAGGGGCGGTGGTAAGTAGGTGCTTCAGTTCTTTGAATGCCACTGCTTGATTGGGACCCCAAGTCCAATTTTGGTCTTTTCTCGTCAGCTTGGTTAATGGTTCTGATACCTTCGAGAAGTTGGGTATAAATTTTCGGAACCAGGAGCAGGTCTGTAGAAATGTACGCAGATGTTTGAGGTTGTTTGGCTCCTTCATCTCCAATACAGCCTGGACCTTGGCCTGATCTGTCGAGACGCCCTGCTGAGTTATTATGTGCCCTAGGTACTTGACACTTTCCCTTGCAAAAACACATTTCTCACGATTGGCGCAGAGGTTAAACTCTCGAAGACGGCTGAATACGGCCTGAAGGTCATTTAGATGCTGTTCGAAACCTTCAGAGATTATCAAAAGGTCATCAAGGTACGCGAGAAGTGTCACGTTCGACAGGGACGAACACGTGCGTAGCCGGTCTATCAGACGCTGGAAAGTCGCAGGAGCGTTCTTTAACCCAAAAGGCATGCGCTTAAAGCGGTATGTGCCAAATGGACTCACGAACGAAGTTTTGTCTCGGTCCTGCTCATGCACTCCCACTTGCCAATATCCCGACCTAAGGTCTAAGGTGCTCATGAAGCAATTCCTCTTCGTTGATTGGAGCAATTCGTCTATCAGCGGCATAGGGTAGTTGTCCGTTTTAGCCACAGCATTGAGGCGCCGGTAATCTACGCAGAAACGGATGCTACCATTTGGTTTTGGTACCAGGAGTGCCGGAGAGCCCCAAGCCGATTCACACTCTTCTATGACGTCTTCTTTGAGCATTTTGTCGATTTCTTGGCGCATCAGTTCCTTCTTGGCAGGAGTCAAACGATACGGAGGCACAGATATAGGTAAATGGTCACCTGTGTCAATACGGTGCTCAGCATAGGGTGTTGGTGCTCCCCCTGGCTGGAAAATGTCCGCATTGTCTGACAAGACACGCGCTAGTATGTCTCGGTCAGGTGGTATAAGCTGAGAGCCTTCGTCAACTCGCAGAACATCAGCTGCGGCGCAGGTTAGGTTCTGAGTGACGTCACGTTCGAAACGAAGTTGAAACTCACGATGCTGACTGTCGTCTGAAAAACGCCATAACCCGCGGGAGAAATCGATGGAAACCCCAGCAGTGACTAAAAAGTCAATACCTAGGAGTGTTTCATTCCCGCTGGCCTCTGGAAGTATTATGAACGGGGCTCGAATATTCTTACCCTCTAGACTCACTTCTAAGGTGGTAGTAAGAACATCGACTTCACGCGGGTGACCGTCGGCGAGCTTAATAAGTTTTCGTGCCGGTTGGAGAGAGTGACCCTTGCGAAGAAGAAGCATGTACAGAGTATAACCCGCAATACAATGTTTCGCTCCCGTATCAATAAGCGCCGTGCCACGCGAACCCAGAATTTGTATGTCAAAAATAGGTCGATTTACCCGACGTAACACGCATTCAGAGCTGGTACCGGCGCGCGAGGAGGGAACTTTACGTTCGACATTATTATTTGCATTAGATTCGACATCAGTATTATTATTACTACACGAGTAAATTTCTTTTTCAAACACATTTAACAAATCCATTTCCGTTATAAAATTACTTTTATTATTATTACACAATGGTGCAACGGGTACACTAGAAATATGTTCATCAGCTGTTACAGTGTAAACATCGTTTTCTACATAGTCAGTATTCATCTCGTCATCGGCAGTTACGTTATTAAAACTATAAAAGCATTGTTCCGCATTACACTTCGAACAATTATCGCGCGTAACGTTTTTGGCACCACACTTGTAACACGACACTGGATTAGTAAGCAAGTTTGACTCACCCCTGTCCGCTAACTTACGACACTGGTCACGATCGTGTCCGTAGTTCTTACAGTATACGCAGAACGAGCGCGCTCGACTCGGCGCGGCAATCGGCGTAGGTGTCGGCGGGCCGCGCGTGGCCTGTGCGCCGGACGGTGTAGGCATCGCCGCGCCGCGCGCGAACGGCGCGCCCGGCGGCGGCGGGAAACGTACACTCGATGCGCTGCGCTGATATTGCGCAAGCGATGGCAGCGGCGGCGGCGGCGGCGGCGGTTGCGGCGGCGGCGTTGAGGTGCTCGGCGTACTGGCGTAAATGGGCGGCGCTCGCGCGCGTGAAAACGGGGCGTTGCGTGAGGATGTTTTCGCGAATTCTGGAACGCTCGGTGATGACTGGGATGCGCTTTGCTTTTTAGCGTTACGGGCACTGACGGAATCTTCAATTTTATGGGCTTTTGTTAGCAATTCTTTAAATGAGGAGAACTCTTCTCGCGTTAATGCCTTGGTTACTTTGATATTAAGCAAACTATATATCATATCCAACTGTGCTTTTATGGATAAATCACTCGGCGGTAGACGGGCTAGCAGGGCGCGGCTTCTAGCGACGAATATATCGGTCCGTTCATCGGCACCCTGTTCCGAACTGAATAATTCCCTATATATAGTAGACTCTGAGCGGCGGTCGCCATAAGCGTCGCGTAGGTATGTAAGCGCTTCGTGCCATGTCGTGACCTCGGCGCGCACACTTTGCCACCAAGTCGCGGCTTCATTGGTGAGTAACATCGACATACCTTTCAGAGCGATTTCGTCTGAGACATTAGCGGCTTCTTTAAATGATTCAATCGCGTCTATAAATGCATCAATGTTATCGGAGTGACCCGCGTAGCGAGATGTACAGGTCGCGAAGGTGCCGGCCGGCGGTGGAGCCTCGCCCGCTGAGGAGCTCGGCGACGCGCTGGGCCGCCGGGCGGGGGAAGACGACCTTGTCGTCAACTGCTCCAACCGTTCGAAGACACGGTCACACATTTGCGATTGCGACTGCTGTATTGTCTCCAATAAAAAGGCGAAATTTGCTTGAGACATTGAGATGTTCTCATCTTCATCACGAACATCGAGGTCGTTCACTCTCTGCCGTGTATTACGCGACATTATCACTAATAACTATATCCGTTTTCACTTTTAAACACTAATACTTGTTCACTTAGTCATTCTGCCCGCACTTGGGACGCCATTTATTGTGTATGTAAATAATAAATCGACGCGGATTGTGAAACAAAGTTTATTAGTATTGAGTCTTAATACAAAATGGCACTGGCTAGGTTAAAACACAACAAAAAAACACTATATGAAGTTATTATCAGTAACTCTACACACAGAAACTAATTAGCCCCGGCTATAGGCTCAGTATCAATAGGTAAACAGGTAGTTATTAGGTTTAAACGGTGTTAAAATCATAGGGATGCGCGTCGGTACCTAGCTCAGCGATAGACTGATTGGCGGAATGCGGCAGCGCGCGACATTTGGGCGGGCGCTGCACGAATGTCAACCTTAAGGGCTTCTATGCCGCGAAGTTTAAATAGCGGCCGTTGGGTCTCTTGGCGCGCGTGGAACGGCGAGTAGGAGAAGTATTTACGTTAATGCACCATACCATAATAGCAGTTTTGGAAGCGATTTCTGTCAATACATTACCTACGGGGTCAACACAACTTCTGTTTTATTTGTACAAGGAGTACAAGGACGATCGTTTGAGGAATCAGGGGATAAACTTCGCATCTCCGACGAAGGAATCCGAAGGCTAGGCGGCGGCGTGTTTATCTTACAACCGGTTTCTTATGACACAGAATACGTAAGTGCAGACTGACTTTGGGCAAACTGTACTTCTTTTAATTTCAAAAATTGGTTTATAATAATAATGCAATTGAATATTTTCTGTATAGCGATACTATCTATATACCTGCATTATTTATAATAATTGAAGTATTTTATTTTCTTAGATGATTATTTACGTTAGTATAATTAAATTAAACCTTAGTTAAATTAAAAGAAGCCTTCTAGGCATTGTTGTACCGAGGATGCTGGCGGCATTTCCTCGCTGAATCGCAATGCTCTTCGGTTACCAGTTACATCAATCGGATGTTTCGCCATAAAGTAATATACAATTAAGTACATACTTATTTCACAGACGCGCACGCAGACATTACTTACCCTTATTTATAACCTTTACAAAATGAAACTGACTTTACACATTTCAAATAAAATGTTCCATCTCATGATATGAGCACTTAGTATTCTACACTACGCACGACCTACTAATATTATAAATCTGAAAAGTCTTTGAGGTTGCATTGCAAGTTTGTATGTAAGGGGTATATTGGGAACTCGTCTGATTATTAAAAATATTTCATCAGTAAAATAATGATGTACGAATGTTGTATTATATAATTTATATCCCACGGCTCCTGCGTTATCATCTTGACACCGCGATGCGTGGTAACTAAGCGTAGGTAGGGGTCTAGTTTCGTGACGGGTGACCGGTGGTTTGAGCCATTAGCACGTAGCGAATAACAGAAAAAATATTAAAATATGTTAATGCTAAAAAAAAAAAAAAACGCCCAATGTCATGCAGAAAGTCCACTCTATACACAGATGAAAAAAATCTTGAAATCGGATGCCACGGTGGGTAGTCGGTTAGAACGTCTCTATGAGTACAGTCGGCAATAAAAAAGCTTGTGCCAAAACTGAAAATTTTGACAGAAACTTTTTATGAGGACTGTTGATAAATTTCAAGTGCACTGCCTACCTGTTTTGGGAATATACTTGGGCGTGAGGTTTGCGCGAGGATATTTGATGGTGGCTTTTAGATCTACCCCGTTGTTATTTGATGAGTATCATGGCAAACGTCACTCATACATTATTTTGCTTAGTTACTTCTGCTTCTGACTGTACAAACTACGTGTAGGGAACATTAGGCAACTGCGTATTTACGCATACTTGCGTATAAAATGTCAGATGCACTCATACATGCTTGCATGTGACATTTTAAATCAATCCCAACTTCTGTTTTTTCCGTACGTTCCCGTGATGACGTTAATGTGAGGATAATGGAAGTTCCACCTCTTAACTAGAACATAGTGATGATTTAACTAAGTTATTTATAAACGCACTAGCTGTCTATTGGCTCTGAGTCCATCCAGAAAGTCCATTCTATACACAGGCTCCGGAAATTACTCTCCCCCATACAAAACAAATCTTACAATCTCGCAGACGTCTCGTCTTTATTATATTGGTAGGTAGCAACATAAATATGGCGACGTGACCTGTCATTCCATAGAAACTTTTAAAAACTTTTCATACATTCAGATTTAAGTGAACACCGCTTACGATTACAGACGATTTAGGTTTAAAGAACTTTATTTATCAAAGAAATTTTACATTTCACTTTAGAAAACTTAGCTTAAATACAAATATTATAGCTAAGCGCCGCAAGGCGCTGATACAAAGTACAGCTTAACTAAAACCCAAAGAATAACGAAACATATCAAATACATATTCTCAAAAAAATGGTGCAACCCACCCTTAATGTGGACTTTACCATGTTTTGGATACCTACTAGATTTTTCAAGCTTTTTTGCACGGTGGGTAGTCGGTTTAGTAAAGTTTCCTTTTCTCCCCGTGGATCCGGGACTAATACACAAGTTATAGGTAATAGAAGATACCGAAATGAATACTTGCGTGCCTCATATGAGGAGTTCCCTGAATTTCTGATGGTTCCCATCATTCAACTGGAGTTTTGATACGAATTTGACCAATCTGGAAGCTAATACTTTCAAATGAAAGATTTGTACGAATCGGTTCATAAATGACGGATTAGTGATAAGATAAAAAACAACGGAATTGAGAACCTACTTTTTTTAAAGACGGTTGTTAAATCTTAAGTGCACTGCCTACCTGTTTTGGGAATATCGGCTTGCGCGAGGATATTTGATAGTGACTTTTATATCAATCGCGTTGCTATTGTCATGGCAAACGTCACTCTGTCTACCCGTATTGAGTCACGACGCCCCGTGGGAAATACGTGGTGATTGAGTGATGTTCATACACGGCATAAAATACTTTAGCTGGATACACGGGTTTTGACCTACCTATCAAATTGTTTTGGTTGATGCGCTTCTTGCGTTAGCGCAAATGTATGAGAGCGACACAACGATATCAGGAAAACTGGGACGAATATTCAATCTCATGTGTATACATATACTGTAGGCTTACAATACAATACAATACAATACAAATATTCTTTATTGCTCACCAGACATAGTAAAAAAATAAAAAAGAGGTAAGTTAAACATAAACAATGGTAGACAACAGGCTTACCTCTTTATTAAAAAAATACTTAATATGCCTGTGATACAATTAGGTTTGTTGAACGTTTCTGAGTCGGCATTTGGCGGGTGGAATCTCTATGCGGTATGTTGTAGTTTACCGAGAGCTTACTGATGTCGCCTATAAGGCGAAGTTAAGCGAACAGAGTTTTTGAAACAATAAGTATAATGCTTCTTTTTATAATAATATGGGTTCAAAAATATACGAATAGTAATCTTGAGGCTTTTCTGCAGCGAGATCAGTGATTCGAAACATGATTAAGCAATTGTCGCTCGATAGAAAAAAATCACGAACATAGGTCTAAAATACACGTAAATTATTCGTAACAAATTATGCACACAAGCTAAAAATATTAAAAATGCTTCTAAAAATCGGCAATATCATGTTTGAGAGAAATCAGTGATACTCTTTTATTTGTTTAATGGGCCAAAAAATAAAAATTAAAAAACATATCCGTGCTTCCGAGCACGCACTTCCACCATCCATCTTCCATCTCGCTCACGCTTATGCTCAGTGAGAGGGAGAGAAGACCATGAACTACGGCATAATTCTTGACTTGTTGGTGCACTGCCAGTGTTTACATTTGCGCATTAGTATTAGGTATATTGCGCGGACGCGGCGCACCAACGTCCCGGTTCTAGACTGCTATTTGGAACGCGCAATAGTTATTTGTGTCACAAGGGAGCAAAATAGTATATTTACGGCGAGGGCGGTGTATTGAATCCTGAACGTAGCGAGGGATCCTACAATGGAATCCAGAGCGTAGCGAGGGATTCTAACGTAGGATCCTGAGCGTAGTGAGGGATACAAGTGTTTACGCCCGAGACGCAAATAATTTTGCTACCGAGTGACACATAACTATTTTTCACACAGACTATGAGGAAATTTAAAAAAGCTATTGTTGAAATATATCTAAATTATCTTAATTTTTATTACTAACTTTTAAATATTACGAAATATTTATAAAATTTTATATGAGGTAATTAAAACAAAGCTATTGTTAAAATATATCTAAATTATCTTAATTTTAATAACTAATTTTTAAATATTACGAAATATTTATAAATTTTTATACAACGTTGTTAGAGTTAAAACTTGAAATATGTTCGTTTTGAATCGATTACGATGAAATTACAATCGATTATTTATTAACATCTGTGTTCAATTGGCACATTGCGTACAAATGCTCCAATGCCAATGTATAAATTAAAAAAGTAGCTTGAACAGAAAAGTAGCGTTTTGGTCCCTCTCGTCGTGGAGCAAAGCTTAACTTTTCCGAATGAAAGGTGTGAAAAAATATTTTCGCCTGTGTATAGAAAAGGCTTTGCATGCGTTCTCTGCAATGGGCAGACTAATCTGCGCGGTCTGCTATACCCCATTGCATATAAGATTAGAAAAAAAAACGTTCAATAATCGTTATGCAATTTCGAGGAAAATGTTTTTGAAACGCAGAAAGGAACCTAACTATCGAAATAAGTATAAAACTAGTACAATATTTTCCTTTTGATGTCTTAAATAAACGAAGAAACGTTTTTTAAACAAAGTCTGTTAAAATACTACTGTTAGGTAATTAATAATTTTCCTCTAGAGTAAGTCCTTGAAACTAAATGTTTGCTGTATTTAATCAATAGTAGATTGTTAACCAAGGGTTGAAACTGTTGAAAGTGACCCATTGCACCCGAGATATTTCGAGATAGTTCGAGGGTCAAATGGGTAATTTCACCCGAGTTAAACACTCTACTTTTCATTTCGACTGTGAGGAAAATAATTAAAATAATTGTACTATCCAATATCCAACTTCTTCGCACTGGCTACATTATGCCACGGCCTACTAGACTACACGACTTAAATTGTAATCGAGTAGGCCGCGACGCGACTAATCTAGAGGGCCATGGCGAAACGTAAAAAAAGAAAAAGTTACATGGCATTATGGCGGGCAGTCGAAGAGAGGAATGATTTTGAATATTGATTTTCTGTAATTGCGAATAAAAATAAACCAACTGAAAAACTATTTTAATATCAACCTGGTCGTAATAAACACGTCGTTTAATGTATAGTGTTCGAGATTTGGAACTGGTCTTTTGACACATCGCGACACCCATATAACGTAAATTGGCACTGCTCATCGAAATAATAAAAAAAGTTTCAATCGCTTCCGAGTTACAAAACAAAGTTCAATCTCCATGCACGCTCTTTTTAGCACTTATAAAATTATTGTCATATTTTTTACGGCTTATTTGTATAGAAATTAGCATTGAAAACTCGGTATGCAAACCATTACGTCCTACGACTTTTTATTTTTAAATTTAGTGATATACTGCTTTAATCGTTTGGAGTCTGTCAATTTAGAAATAAATCGATATGAATCAAATAATTGTGAATAGGAAAATAACAATGTATTATTTAATTACTGTTACGATAATACGAAATAAAATCACATCGATCGAAACCGACATATTTGATTGTGCAAAATGTTGCCTTTGAAAATATGGCATTGATTTCTGCACGGCGCGCGAGCTCTCTCAATTTTTCTCGCACTATCAGTCTCTCTCTTTACTTACAGGACACTTGTGTTAGCAGACGACGTCTCTTTTTGATTTCCTAAAAATAATTATTACACAGTAAACAATCGATTCCTTTTATTAGCCATCATCAATCGTAATCGGATATTATGACAATCGATTTACTCTAGCCACATCACTCTTTACATCATATTGGAACTGTCCAAAGACCAGTCCCAAATCTCGTATACTGTAGGTACCTATAGCTGACTGTCGATTTGTGAAAAGCTTTTATTTTAATACTGTATTATCTTCGACTCCGTGGCTGATCTAACCAATTTAAAAAAAATACTTTCCACCCTAGGAGAGAACATGCAATTTTCCACCCGGCTATATACCCATGAAAACTCAACTTTCAGAACAGGAGAGATGAAAATAGTATTTACTCGTAGTACTCGTAGTACTTACTCATTAGACTACAGCTATTATTATTGCTGCCAGACATTCGGCAGGCCGCTTATTTGCTGCTGTTATGTTTTCTATTGTCATCGTTATCTCAATGATGTTGCAACAGTCTTGCGGTCATAATTCAAAAGTTCGTTTAACCATAATGGCCAATCAATTTTACTACCTCTCATCATCATTATCATTAACTTAAGAGCCGAGCTCTTGTCGGTGGAGTAATCGCTTCTTATTAATCCATAATAGGAAATATTAATTTGGTGGTTTCCCCACTTGCCTTCCACATTGCAGTGTAATGGCCGGATAACGTATATACTATATAATATATACATTATACACACCGGAACTCACTTCCTCGGCCTTCTGCCAATACTGATGCAGCTGCTGCTCTGTACCATGGGAATGCTTATTTGATGGCGGCGTTTACTCGCCATGGCGCAAGGTCGTTATTTTAAGGCCTATGTAGCTTTTATTCAGAAGTCCGTCCCACCGTCCAACCCACTACGCCCTGTTAACCCTGTCTCTGCTTGATCGGGGACTGCTTATTCGTTATATTCGCAGCTAACCACCTTATCTGATGGCCGTTCACTAGCCGTCGCCTGTGACCCCGTTGGTAGCCTGTAGCTCAGCCCCAACCCTCTTTAGAACCTTCTCTCTCTTTTACTACCTCTAAAGAAGCTAAAACGCCTGTAACTAGTGAAAATACAACGTTATTATTGGTAAAGAGAATATAATACATTTTAATTCACAACTGTAAGGTTAATAATTCCTAGAGTGCACGGTGATGCAACACAGGCCAGATTTAGACTCTCGCGGCGCGCTGTTATTATATTCGATGACACGTGTAAGAGACGGTGCATTGACTTGCAACTATAGTACTGCCCTGCCGGCTGTACACATTGAGCCAACGTTGGCGCGTGACCAGGAGGCAGCTATGTAAACGAAAGAGATCGAATTATAGCCCTCTCCCTCTAACGCATAGCTGCCTTCTGCTCACGCGCCAACGTTGGCCCAGTGTGTACCAGGCTTTAGTGTAGCTATAATTGTACAGATGGCCGTAGGAGTATCTACGCGGGCCATTGTCATAAAGAGTTAATAGACGCATGTTACAAGACTGGGAGGATTGTGCAATAGGTTTCCATTACTTTCTGGGCTTAATTTCAGTGGCCTGCTTAGAAGCAAATGTATGATTTATTCCATCTTAACGTATACTTGCTTAATAATTGTTTTACCTCTGCGGTACCATTTAAACACAATTAATTCGTGTATTTGCTCTGAAGGATTGCTGTTTGCTTAGGACTCCGGAAGATAATAATGTAGATATTTCCGGATAAATGGTATATTGAAATTGCGGGGTGCGTTCCCTATTCGATGATTAAGTATGCGGGGTAGAATTTTAATCGCTGTGTCGCCATTCAAATGTAAATATCGGATTTTGTTATGACGATAAGAAAAGACCTCGCAGAACGCGCGGTGCGTATTCTTGGCGGGCATCTTGTTATGACATACACTGCATATTTTACACGTCGACCACATGACTTTTCGACAAATAACCTTTGTTTATTGTTTAAACAATTTTAACTGCCACATATGCCATGCAAATCGCGGAAAAGTTCGTGCTGTAGCATTAATGCGAATCGGGAAGCTAAACGCTATCATGCCGAATTAATGTATTGGAAAACACGTGTAGCTGCCAGTCAGAAATAATTACACAACTCGCTCCTGTATTCCTAAAAGGGCAGAGTCAATTAAATTGATCAAGATGAGTCAAGATATATTTGTGGCTGAGCGTTGAGGTGAGCTTAAAACATGTGATAGAATAGGAGGGCAGGGCGGTTCACTCTATGATTTCGTCGCGCTGCTACAAGTACATGTCGGCCGGCCGTCTTTAGACGGCCTGTCAGTGGTTGCCGCACGCTGCTACGGAGCGCACGCGTTCGCGCTTTGCATCGTCATTCGCCGCGTTAATATGCCTAAACAAAAAAAAAACATACTGTATTGCAGCGAGTTGAAAGGATAATGACAATAAAATGGAATATTCGTTTTTCTCGCTGGCGTGGCGTCGGGACGGTCGGAGAAAGTTAAGGAAATGTGTGATGTGTCTGTACTGTCGGTATTACACGATCGATACCTTTATATCTTAGGTATACTATACTAACCCAAGGTAGCTAGGTAAATTACTATCTACTTAAAGGAGAAGGGCGAAACGTTCCTAACATACTTACTTACAAAGATTTTAAATAGATATTCAATTTAATTATTATTTTATGTAGGTATTCACTTTCATTATTATTTTATGTAGGTACTCATTAACGTTACCTATAAAATTAATCACTAAGCAAACAATATGGGTAAAGACTTGAACATTGGAATATATTTTTTCATAGGTATACCTATCAATTTTGTTTGAATTAAAACGCAAAACATTGTTCAGGCTCAATTTAATTTTTTGTCAATGAATGCTTAGCCATGATGCTCAATATACATACCGAGGACTAGCATGGAATAATTGAAAGTATGTACTAGCCACGCGTATAATTTCATAGGTAGAGCTGGCGACAACCCTAGCTCTAAGACTCCGCCTCCGAAAGAGCGCGTTGGATGCGATATAAAGAGATGGCCACATCTAGGCACAGGTAACCTTCTGTACGTAGTAATATTACATACTCTATTACAACACACAGCAGACGTGTGACTCAAACCAATGTGTTATCTTATCTAGGTGTAAAAAAACGTGTTACGTATATTATTTGGTGAGCATCCGACCGTATTTCGTTCTTTGAGATTTGTAATTATCTCCAAAATAGTACATCGTTTCTCATAACATTACCTGCGCGTACTGATGCATTCAATTACGTTTAATACATTCGTGGGATTTTTGTATTCGTCACGAATAAAAACAATATGGTCGTCTTCGACTTTCCGTTGTAGACGTTTCGTAGCCGTTTACGAGTACACGACTATAAAATACTGTGAATTAAAACTGACGTTAACAGCTCTATTTATTACCGAGTTTATTGCAGTCACTCGCCTTATAAAAGATCGCAAGTGAGCTATAATTATAAATAGGTATCCTATAGGTACTAGACTTCCACTTTAGCCTAGTTAATAGTGACCCTGCTGCCTACGAAGCAGGACATCCTGGGTTCGAATCCCGGTAGGTAGGGCATTTATTTGTGTGACGAGTGCGAGTATTTATTCCCACTGCACATACTTTTTACATTTTTATTTTAACCTGTAGAATTTGATGTAAACGACATACTTGATGAGATGATATATGATATATGTTGAGCCAACGGGCTTGAAAAAGTTTTCATTTGATTGTTAACCTCCATAATAGGTAGGTACCTACTTAGTTGTCATTTATTTGTCAAAATATGTTTCATGTCACTTAAATTATTTTATTATTCAGTAAAAAATATGAATTTCCCGGAAAATCGTGCTGAATTTTCTCAGTTTAAGAAGGAGTCTCAGTCTCACTCAGTTAGAGAAGAGAGAGATGGCGAAATTTGAAATTAACCGATTACGACGCGAAAATGGTTCGTATATTTAGTACAGCTGAGCAATAGCTGGAACCAATCGTCACATGTACTCGAAATAAATATTGTGTCACAACCCTAGTGTGAGATTTCAATAAATTTTCACCACTGATAACGGGTCTGATCATCATCATAAACATAAGAGCCGGCGGGCTCTTGTCGATGGAGTAATCGCGTTCTTCTCTCTACCACTGTTTTGAGCTCTTGGTATTAACACTCTAAAATCAACAATTTTAAATTTAAAGATTAATAACAATGACAAACAGAATATTCAGTCTACTGTGGACTGAAGAAATATAAATTATTTAATTGAACAAACTTATTCTTAGCATCCTAAGCTAGGATGAAGTCTTTCATAGAGTCTAGCATGAGATATCTATTAGTTCTCACTGATTAACTAAAGTTAACAAGATTGAAATAAAAAATCAACAACTTCAAATTAACAGTACAAAAACCTTGATAAAAAAAGCGTCAAAATGTTATTGAAATTATCTAAATAAACAATAATATACATAATAAACAAATATAATACTTATATTTTTCTTGATTTCTTTTCACATTCTCGAAGTATCACCCCACATTCACGAATAATCGCAATCACTTATCACAACACAACAGAAACACTCGAAACGGAAAGTACCCAAAGGAGCCTCGAGCCGCACAATACAAGACATACATTACTTTCGACATCGTGGCTATTTTGCGACTAAATTGATATTTAATATTTGTTTTTGAAGCAGTAACGCTGCTAAAGGAAATTACAAATTTTTAATGAAAGGAAAAATTGAAAAATTTAATGCTCCGAGCCGGATTCGAACCGGCGACCACAGGCATTCATGGCCCGTCGCTACTACCAACTGAGCTATCGGAACAATCTGGTTCGGGCACCAAATCCTTCAATCAGTTCCTTCATATAACGCCTTAGGGAGGCGTATGTAGCGACATCTACCAGAAGACTTAGGCTTCTTTACGGCACCAACGTCTCAAATTATGTTGAGAAATCGTCAGTAACGATGCGCCACCCCATACTAAATTAATATTTGTTTTTGAAGCAGTATCGCTGCTAAAGGAAATTACAAATTTTTAAATGAAAGGAAAAATTGAAAAATTTAATGCTCCGAGCCGGATTCGAACCGGCGACCACAGGCATTCATGGCCCGTCGCTACTACCAACTGAGCTATCGGAACAATCTGGTTCGGGCACCAAATCCTTCAATCAGTTCCTTCATATAACGCCTTAGGGAGGCGTATGTAGCGACATCTACCAGAAGACTTAGGCTTCTTTACGGCACCAACGTCTCAAATTATGTTGAGAAATCGTCAGTAACGATGCGCCACCCCATACTAAATTAATATTTGTTTTTGAAGCAGTAACGCTGCTAAAGGAAATTACAAATTTTTAAATGAAAGGAAAAATTGAAAAATTTAATGCTCCGAGCCGGATTCGATTGAAGGATTTGGTGCCCGAACCAGATTGTTCCGATAGCTCAGTTGGTAGTAGCGACGGGCCATGAATGCCTGTGCTCGCCGGTTCGAATCCGGCTCGGAGCATTAAATTTTTCAATTTTTCCTTTCATTTAAAAATTTGTAAATTGATATTTGTCAGCATGGTGTTTTTACTTCCCACCCTGAATGCCAAAGTAAGTGAGATAACGACAAACCCCATTCATTGACCGAATACCTAATTATTGACCTTGATCGGCCCGATAACCTGTGAAGGAAGAATATCAAGCGCTGACCGATACGGGTGCTTGCCGTTCTAAACATATATTAAGTTGTCATTATCACCCTACATTACATTATTATAAATATACACGGCATAATAATGGCAATAATAAAATATTTACGAGATATAGATATGAGTTTACTAGCTTAAACAACCTATATTACAAAAATAATCAAGAATTGTAACTCAAAAATGAATACCGGAGTTCCGGTATTTCGGTATTAGTCCTTTGCAATAACGAGATTCCGGTGTTTCGAGATTCCGGAATTCCGGTATTCATTTCATGCCCTACGTACTACCTAGTATAGTCGGTCGTACTGTAGGTACCTATTTATGTACGCACTAACATTCACAAAGACTATATTTGGTGACGCATGGGCGAGGCAAATTAATTATTGTTACATACGTTATTATCTTGGATTCCTGTTACTAGACACGAGCGGTCAGGTCAAAATGTTACGTCTCCGTCATGATGTAGTTACATCCCCACTTTCGTGACATTGTCTTTCAAAATCAGAGGGACCCAAAAGAATATGGATGCCGTATGTATGTCTTCTTGTAATTTCAGACAACAGAATCACACACAGGCTGTGAATTGTAAAACAGTCATATCGCTCGCAGTTTTATTGTCTCTTTAACTGGCGGTCGCGTCTTCGATTGAAGTTGAAAAATCTTCCACTTGCCCGTGGTATTTGGTTAGATGACGCTGACAGTCAAATATCGTGTGGTGTACTGTCTCCGTCGCACAGGTAAATAATATAGATTTTTTAAGACTCGGGAGTTCTACAACTCGCAGAGCCACTAGTTGAATGTAAGCGCTTGGAAGAGCTTTAGTAGCTCTTCCAAGCGCTTATGCGTGAAGGAGCGAATGAAGGGCAATTTAACCTTCGCTTGTCACTAAAGTGGAAACTCGTCGACATGTGTATTTTGCCTGTCCTAACCTACGGTGCACAAACATGGTGGGCCTTTGCCTAGCAGTGGGACAGTCAATAGACTCACAAAAAAAAGTCAAAACTTTATCATGAAATTAAAATTGCGTTAGAGTTGAGTGATATATTATGTCAAGCTATTGGACGGAGGCTGCAAATAATCAAACATAATACCCCCCGCATATATCGTTCTAGTCGGAATACAAAACTAAGAATTAAATAACTGTACTGGGCTGATCGCTGTGAAGGTCGCTATGGATATTTTTTCCTGTTACAGATAAAAATCGGATATAGAGATGGCTGAATACTTATGATTATTGTTCTTAGGGTTCCATAGTCAATAAGGAACCCTTATATTTTCGCCATGTCTGTCTGTCCTTCTGTCCTTTAGTCCGTGAACCTTACTACTAGAAAGCTGTAATTCGTCATGGGTATTAAAATAAATCATAATATATCAGTCTGTACACGTCCCACTGCTGGGCACATGCGTCCTCTTCTCATGGATGAAAGGGAACGGGCAGTAGTCTTCTCGCTGGCCCAGTGCGCGTTGGGGAATAAATATTAAAGTAATGAATAAATTTTTAGGGTGCTTCCTCTCCCCTACACGCAGAGTGGGGATATATATTTTTTTCTCATCCCACGGTGTGAGTTAAAGTTATTGGATAGCTTGTCAACTCAAACATATTTTATTCAATTCAGGGATCCGATTGCGAATGAAACAATTAATTTAAAAGGAAAACTATACTGGCTTAGAAGGTATTACTCGTTAACTAGTACCACCATCAACCAAAATAGAAAGGCCAACTTTAGGCGATGCAACCGCAATGTTCAGTTGGCGCGCGCGTGTCGATGTAATCATATAACAAAGACAGACGGGCATCTACGGATCCCTTGTAGTCCGGCTAGCCGGCGGGTAAGAAATAAAACTAATAGTTCATACATAACGAAATAAACGTTAGATGATGAATGTTTATTAGATTCCCGAACGTATTACTTTTTTAATGTCTATGACATGCGTCAGTTTTGGGCGGGCTTTGAGCGGTCAAGAGCTAGACATTTGGCTTCTGTTGTTGTTTATCCAAGTTTTCCTGATTGAATGATTACTTTATTGTGATACACGTCAATAAACCTTCCTGTATTTAAATACGGTGTTTCTTTGGACAACTCTATTATAATATAAAGAAGAAGAATGTACCTACAGAATGGGTAAATTATTCAATAAGTACGGAGCATGTACCTACTAGGTCACTGGCCTGAATAGCAGAGATGGCCTGGAAGGTGATAGCCGCAGGTTTTAGCCTTGGAGTTCCCGTTGGGCTGGGTAGGTCTAAAGAGGACACCTTAAGGTAGCTTGGAAGCAGCGGCGCAGGCGCAGACGAATGTATATAAGTAGCAGCCGAGCAGCGGACACTATATAGGTAGCGGTTTGAAGATTTATGTACGATTTCCACCGAACGGGTCGGGCCGACGCGCATTCTATTACATGTAGAGGAATTTGAACCGTCTGTACAGTAGCTACATTTCATATTTGAATGAATCGCGCATCCACTGCGAGGTGGCAGCTACCGACGCGGTCGGTGGGGATAGTAATCAAATATTACACTATTATTTACGAGCAGAGGTATTCTCTCGAACTGTACATAATATAAATTATCAAGTTTTAAGTTAATTACACATAAAATAGATTTTTTTAAACGAATATGTGACCTAGTGAAAAGTTCAGACAGGAGAAAACAAAACACGGCCATGAAAATTATAATAAAATCTTTATCGCCGGCCGGTCCGCTAGCGACCGCGCGGCGATGGTTTTACCGTGTTACATACACCCAACACTGGTTTTTTAGCATAAAACCTCCGACTGCAATCCGAGTAAACGAATGTTATTCTTATTACCAAATAAGTGATATGATATGAGTGTTTTTTAAGACATGGCACGATCTTAACCATCACTAAGCTAATAATAACTCCAATTAAATAATGGGATCTCTATTAACTAATTCGTTGGGCATTGGGCCTTTCTATTTAAACTTGTATGTCTAACTTTTGTATTGGATATTAATTATAGGTATATTTTATGCTATAGCCTAGTGGTTTAGGCAAGCTACGGTAGCCTAGTGGTTTAGGCATGCGGCTCTCAAGCGGCGGTCGTGGGTTCGTATCCCGGCTCGTACCAATGAGTTTTTCGAAACTTATGTACGGAATATTTACCGATAGTTTTGCGGTGAAGGAAAACATCGTGAGGAAACCGGTCTAATCCCAATAAGGTCTAGTTTTCCCTCTGGGTTGGAAGGTCAGATGGCAGTCGCTTTCGTAAAACTAGTGCCTATGCCAAAACTTGGGATTAGGTGTCAAAGCGGACCCCGGGCTCCTTTAGGGGCATTACCGGGAATAACGCTAGGAGGATGATGATGCTATTTATATTGAGAATCATGAGTTCCTAGTTTTGGAGTTCCTTAGGTTACGATTTTCAATACAACCTTTTATAACTAAGTACTGAGTATATCAAATAGTCATCCAACATTTTAAATTATTTTTTGTTATCTATAGATTAACTGTATAGAATAATCTTTCAAATAAAATAAAAGTTTGGGGTATAAGTTCAAATGGAAATGCTCAGTTAGCAGAGACTAGCGAAAGTTTATAAATGATACTTTTGTTCAAATGGAAGCTATTTTTGTTAAAAAGCCGTCACTTTTTATAAAACATAAGTTACCTGTAGGTATCTCAAAAGCATATGCAACGGCATCTAAGTTATTTGCACTTGCGTTCTTAGTCTTCCCTCCTCAATAGCAATATTGCTCTCTCACTCTGCTAATGCTCGAACAATTAATTTCCAATTGAGATCTCATTACGCTGTAGTTGAGTTCGTAATTATTGCGATTAAGGAGAAACACGTAGGCAGGCACAATTTCTGCAATCAAGGAAATTGTAACATTTAGTATCTTATTGTGTTTAAGGCCGCTCATAGAGCCAGATATGCGAAAATACCCCAAGAATTATCGTATTTTTCTACGAAACGATGATGTTTCTAGATCTGTGAAAAATATATATCATTCTTGATTATATTATCTTCAATAACACAGCTTTCGATATTCGATTCGTAACACTTCGCTCTATACAATTCTTTCCCAAAGCAACCTCCAATTTGAAAGTTTATTTCAACTTTACTCGTTTATTTACTACGTGACACCATGAAACAAAACAAGGAACAAAATCAGTCATAATCAAAATAATAATTTGACAGCTTCCGAATTTCAATAATTTGAGGCAATATTTTTATAATACCTACATAAACATCGTAAAATTCAATCGTATAAAGATATCGACTTACGGCCTCCAATGTCTTTCTCCGTCACTCTTTCGAAATGTGACAGTGATCGCAGAGCGGTCGTGCCAGACGGACCTGTACTACTTTTTCCCAAAAAAATGTAATTTAAGATATTTATTAGATTCCGAAAAGCAATGGTTCTAACGTAAGTAAAAATTTATGTTTACTAAACAGTGAAAAGAGTATTTGGTTAGCTTGATAATTACTAAGCATAAACATTACAATCCTCAATACGCATATACTTGTGAATTTCACCCGCTTAAGGTAAGCATTGGCAGCGCAATGGTTTCAGCGATAGGAATAAGGGCGGCCTTCAATCGTGCCGAGAGTTCGAATCTCAGCGAGTTTATGCTTTTTGTATTTTTTATTCTTCGGACTACATTGAGTGAGTATAATTATTTGATTTATATTCTCTTTTACCCCTGCCTACGTAAAACAATACAATTTATCTTTATTTACGTACAGACTGCAAATGGAATCTCCGGTTTTATCAACCGCTGACACTTAAAGTAGGTAACGAATAAGTTCAAATAGACTTTATTTATCCTTATAAATATAAAAATTCCTACCTATGTCGCGCGTAACTTCGTGCGTTGTGATAAATATACCTCCCTACCCATAGCGGCGGCGCGCCGTACGAAGCTTGGTTAGATACCTAAATGATTTTCCATCGGCGCGGATGCTTATTTCTTTATGTTTCGAACTTCGAATTGATCTTCTCAAATATTTGGGCATATTTTGTACTTATTTTCTTAAATTGCTACAAGTACACCTATTTAGTAAATGATTGCCGAAACGAAATAAAATGTCATCAATGATATCATACGAGATACCTATCCTCATCAGTCATTTCATATTGACCAAGATTATTGAAGAGGTAAATGTACACTGATAAAATGCAATAGGGTTGCCTGTGCAAGTCCCGGAAATAAAATCCCGGGACTTACCTTATATCCGTACTATTGTCATTTTTTATAAACTGATAGGTAGTTTTTATATTATTATACCCTACACAAAAGTGTAGGATTTCCTTTTCTTGAGAGTGTTGACTAGTTTTCTATTTTAACAATAAAATAAAACTGATCATCTTGGGCAATTATTTCCATGTTCAATTTCTCATTTATTAGAAAGACAACCCAGTGTCAATAATCCCTTAGGTACTTGTAGTTCATTTTCGTCATTTTAAGGTTATTACTACTACTTATTAACAGTATTAAGGGATCACTTAGAGAAATTCGGCATTTCTCTAAGTGCATATTCTTCTTCTTCGTGTCGAGGATCCTCAAATAAGAGTGCCCAGCGGTGTGGACAGCTCTGCCAGTCGCGTCTCTCAGGTCGTGTTCCAAGCAGGAGTGTGAGCATGTGGGGCACGCCATCAGGTGCACCATGGTTTGCGCCATTACGATGCAGTCCCCATCTGGCCATGTCTTCCTTATAGCGGCCTACATGCGATCTGAGCCTATTTAGCGCCCTCCAGATGGGCCATGGCTCCTTGTGGCCGGGTGGCAGTTGTTCCGAAGCTAGCACGTAGACGTCGGGCGGTGGGCAGCGAGCATCTGAGAGGTCGCTTTGCAGGGGGCTAGTGTTCCGCATGAAACTCCTGCAGCTCTTGAGACGGGCAGATGGCGGATTATAACCGCACAGTGGTTGGCGCCTATCAGTCTCCTGTTTCCCCTTTTCCACGGCACTTGCCTACTCTCTACGAATTTCAGGGGGGGGGGGGGGGGCGCGATGCCCTCGAGTGAGTACAGCTTGTTGAGTGGAGTAGGCTTGAGGCATCCGGTGATGGTGCGGCAGGTATCATCATTACAATATATTGAATGGACGAATTCATGAAGCCGTAAGGC
The DNA here is from genome assembly GCA_945867215.1 of Epinotia demarniana. Taxonomy (NCBI): domain Eukaryota; kingdom Metazoa; phylum Arthropoda; class Insecta; order Lepidoptera; family Tortricidae; genus Epinotia; species Epinotia demarniana. The sequence continues at coordinate 12,070,875 of OX244277.1, forward strand.
TGAGAAGTCATGCAGTGCTATTAATTTGTATGATTTTATTTTTTATTATCAATTATGACGATCATAGTAATAATTCCTTTAGATTTACCTCTTAGCGTTATTCCCGGTAATGCCCGGTAAATGTAGGAGCCCGGGGCCGCTTTGACACCTAATCCCAAGATTTGGCATAGACACTAGATTTTACGAAAGCGACTGCCATCTGACCTTCCAACCAGGAGGGAAAACTAGACCTTATTGGGATTAGACCGGTTTCCTGACGATGTTTTCCTTCACTGAAAAGCTAACGGTAAATATTCCGTACATACGTTCCGAAAAACTCATTGGTACGAGCTGGGATTCGAATGTAAATTATGATATAAATAAATATCAATGTCATATTTTCCAGAGAAAAGTGGTTTTTTAATGAAAAATCTTCAATATCGAAATCCCGGGATTGAAATCTCATATCGGATTTCAATCCCGGGATTGAGAATGCTCCGATATTGCATGCTCTAACTCTAACACATCCAGTGGCGCTAGTGTGCACGTGAAAGCAGCCTTAAAGCGTCACACATACAATAGGAACATGTAAAAACTAACTATTTAGGCGACGACACAGCGTAGCTCCGTCAAGTCCGGTGCAAAATTAGGTAGGTTACCCGGAACCGCCGAAATACGACACCCTTCGGCCAGAAGTCAGCACACGCGATGGTCTCCTGCAGCGGCCGCGGCACGCGCACCACAAACGAGGTGAAGTGCACGTAGTGGCGCAAATGCAGCTGGAAAACCCCCAGCGAGTAGCCAGTCTTCTGGTGAATATACTCTACCATGTCATCAGCCATGGCGGAGTAATGCAGGCGCGACGAGTACTAGGTGCGGCTACCGGCAGACTAGAACCAACCGGCTCTGCTGTACCACACTGATTCTTTCGCGGCTTGCGCTTTCTTGACCGGTGTGTAATGATGGGTATTAAAATAAATACTTAGTACTTATAATTTCATTCGCTTTGACAACATTCGAAATATTTTCAACGTATATAATCACTCATTGTATAAAATAAACGTTGGTTATAATTTTAAAATATATATGTATATTTTGTATAACTATCATCGGGTATACCACTCGGGTTACACTCATTTTGTATGTATATTCATTATATGGTATAATGCTCATGTTAATGATATACAAGTTATGAATCATAACTATCAAGTAGTATGACGTCAGCATATTTTTTGCGTCAGCATAGTCATCATGATTTCGGGGAGGCGGCGGGGGTAGGCGCGCGCGCCCACATAGCACGTAGAACCGATTGCCATTGGGGCGGAAAGGTTTTTGACTGGTGACCAGGTACCGGAATACGCGGCGTGGGTGGGTAGGCCACAAGTTGGACTGATGATCTGGTAAAGGTCGCGGGAGTCCGCTGGATGCGGGTGGCGCAGGACCGGTCACTTTGGTACTCTTTGGGGGAGAGGTCCAGCAGTGAAAGTCTTTCGGCCGATATGATTATGATGATGATGATGAAGTCAATATCAGTATTGAGAAGGACCAATATCGAAATATCGGGATCCCGGGATTTATTATTTGTTGTTAGGTTGAAACATGGGCAGGGCAAGCAATATCGGATCATTCTCAATCCCGGGATTGATTTCCGATATTCAGTGCCAATCCCGGGATTTCGATATTAATACCGGTAGTTCGATATTAATGTGGATTTTTGGGATTTATGCTAAAAAAAACTAAACCTTTGACAATTATGTTGAATAATTATTATTAACAGAATCTGCTTTATAAAGAAACTAAATTAATTATTCGGAATACGGGATATAAAGAACTGATTTTTATCAAAACTCAATATTTACCTGATATTTATTACACTTCGTTGGAAGGGTCATGCATGTTAAATGACTAGAATGTAATTTGAACCGACAAATAGACGGACAACAAAGTTATCCTACGATCCTACGGAACCCCAAAAAAAAACTATATTTTAAGGATGACCCAGCTTTTTATAAATACTCACCTAATAATGATATTATATAAAACTTGCCGATTTGTTTACATGTAAACTGTAGCAACTTATAGGTACAGAAGTTTCATTTTTGTTTTTATTTACCCTTTAAAAACTTTAATGTTATTGAAATAAGAATTAACTTCATTAAAATGAACATTTAATGTATACATTAAGATGAAGTAATATAATTATTTTATTATTCCAATTTAACTTTAACGCCATCTATAACAACCGCTATGCTTTTTTTCGGTCTTTAGTACTGCGTTTTACAAATCAGTGTCCTGTTAGTTCATTTAATTCGCCACTTTTTACGTGGCGCTGTTGTATCGTCACTGTATCGAGGGGCGGGACGGGTGGCGTGAGGAGGGGCTCGATTTTAGATTTCATTTGGGTAGTATAACAGCCTTAAGGGCCTGTTTCACAATCGCCGGATAAAGTTATCTGCCAGTTAAAATTATTGCTATCTTTTCTCCCGTCATATAAAAGAAAAGTGACAGCCAACATTTATCTGACGGATATGTTTTAACTGGAGATTGTGAAACAGGCCCTTTGTATAATAAAATAAGATACAACCCTCCTGCACTGATATGCGCGGCGAAGAATTCAGTAATAAGAAACAGTACTTATACATAACTGTTTTATTTGTAAACTAACTTAGTTCAGCGACCACAGGCATTCATGGCCCGTCGCTAATAACCAACTGAGCTATCGGAACAATCCGGTTCGGGCACCAAATCATCCAAATTTTCATTTTTTTCCTTTGATTTAAAATTTATAATTTTCGTTAGCAGCGTTACTGCTTAAAAACAATAATTAACTTAGTTCACATAAAAAAATTGAAGATATTTTGTTTAGAATGTTTTGTTTTGGATGATTAGGTTCTTGAAAACTTCTTGGGATGAACCCATTCAGGGCCAAGAATCGCTACGCGCTACGCTCGTAGCCGATCCCGTGGTTTCCTCGTATGTAGCGGAAAGCGACTACGGAACTCGTTTGACTAAAGAATACCTATGTAAATCGTGTTTACATTTACATATCTACGAAACAAAGCATTGGATTCGGTAGTTAAAACTTAGCTCCTTCAATGCTAATGCTAGGAGCAGAAGCCATTGGGAATTTCCAGCAGTTCGGCGCCCCGATTTGCATAAAGTTTTGATAAAAAAGGTAGAATAAAAATCGGAATCAGCTTCAGCGGGCGCTAGGAATAAAGTTTCTGGAAAACTACCCCTAATTGAGAGCCTCAGTAAATAAAGCAAACAACGTTTTTGTAAAACTACTCGAAACTTAAGTTTGCATAATTCAATGACTGTCCAGTGAATCCTTTCATCTCCTTTTGCCTGACGTTGCTTGTTGAAACGGGCTTGTGGAACTCGTATTTTATTTAAGTTAGACATCGCTACAATATATTTTTGTACTCGTCGATTAAAATCTGTCTATTAAGATTTCTTAGAGAATACTGCAACGTGACTCTTTTCATCATTGAATAGTGTATGTTACTTCCGAAACAACCGAAATAACTGTTTCGATACGCTCCAGACAACAGAAAAAATTGAAAATAGAACTTCATATTTCAATAATATGTGTCCTTGTTTAAGGAGACTCAATCAGATAAAAAATTGCCTATCTATGGCGTTTCGGAACGTAGCAGCGTCGCGTCATCTGCCAAAAATCTACTTAAACTTGCTGCTGTATCCATCATCCTCCTAGCGTTATTCCCGGTTGTGCCCCTAAAGGAGCCCAGGGTCCGCTTTGACACGTAATCCCAAGATTTGGCATAGGCACTAGTTTTATGAAAGCGACTGCCATCTGACCTTCCAACCCAGAGGGAAAACTAGACCTTATTGGGATTAGACCGGCTGCAGTATCCAGGGCATAAAAAAATAAAAACTACACTTTGTGATTGACTAGTATTTAGCTAATCACAGCACAGTAGATACTGCAACATTAAGCACGCCGCCGCTGGTGTGATTATCTTGTGTAAAAGAAGTCTGATAGTAGAACTAGACAATATAGTACTTAACGATATTTAGTTTTCTTATACACTTAAATTATTAATTTTAATGAACTCGTACAAAAAGTATAGTTCACAATAGTGTCTTAATCAAGCTTTTTAATCTCGTATCTTACTTAGGCCACTCAGCAAGCTTCGTGGCCCAAACACGGTACTCGACTAAAAAGCTCTGTACTCGAAAAAAAATGAAATTCATCGAAAATCGAAATTCATCAAATATTACTGTTTTTTTCTTGTTTTTGGAAACTTAAGTAGCCCTGCTATCTAACACAGTTCTTAAAAATACCATAATACATGTAGTTTTTACACAAAAAATAATCAAAATTCATTTTGTCCCTACAATTTTGAAAGATTTTTTCTTACAGTCCACTTTCAATCATCATGGTGTAAAAAAATAGTATTGACACCACTATGGCAATTATTTTCAAAAGAATTTTTTTTTTTTGATATATATTTTTTTCCTTATTTTTTCTCGACTAATCATAAGCAGCTCCATCCTCTGGTGCCGGCTTATCGTTGAGTTTTGGGACACGTTGTATGTATGTATGAATATATTTTATTTGTTTGAATTTATTGCACAAATGAAAAACGTATCGTAAAAAAGGCGGACTTGATGCAATATGGCTCAAACCTTAAGGCAAAGCGGAAAAGATTGTGGGCAGTGCATCTAACAAATTATTTACACAAACACATATCTTACAAATATTATAAATGCGAAAGTTTGAATGTTTGTAACTTAATCCCGCTTAAACGGCTTAACCGTTTTTACCCCGTGTCCACGCAGGGCGGAAGCTAATCACGTAACGTTTTGAACGCGCGTTAGGTAGATCCAATAGGGATGATGACTAAGATTTTTTTATGATGTCATTCGAACCAGTTTTCGGATAGGAACAAATGTTTGTATAGGAATAACTACAATGAAAGAACATAAATACCCAAAAAAATGAGACAAAGATTGACCTCGCTGGCGGCAGCGCAAAACACTCCATACTGAAAGACAGTTAATTATGACGTCACAATAATATTTGTTAGTACAGTCGAGTTCTCCAATATTTACACATGTGTCTTATGTCAGTAACAATAAAGTCTCTGTATAGATAGTTTTGAAAGGTTGTCTCTGTAGATATTGGAGAACTCGACTGTACAAAGTACATGTATCGTTGTATGGAAAATCAGGTAAATTGTTGTTTCGGTCGCGAAATACTGCGTTTAAGTACATAGTTGTCTTACAATATTGTTTCTATAAAAGCGCAAGGATTCTATTGGTAACTTTGAATTTACTCTTGGACAATAAAAATAAATTCATATTTTTTCTTAACTTTCAGGGTTCATTTTTTTAAACGATTTTAATAATATTTTATAATTTACACTTTATTACGATAATTTGACGGTTTACTATCCATTTAGCATCACTACGTTATCAATTTGAACATGAGTCATCATGCCTATTCTCATTTTTTCATATAATAATTGACATTTATAGATCTATGTAACGTACGTACAATGCGTTATGTGATCGACCTGCTGATTGCGGGGGGAAGACCGTTCCAAATAATATTATATATGTAGGTATGTATGCATAATTCTTTGGTCCGCTCTGCAGTTTAATGGATTTTCATAAATAATAACTCGTTTGACTCCTCTTGATTTGTAAGCCTATAGGATATGGGGGCATAGATCATACAATTTGTAATGAAGGAGTAGGCATTGCAAAAATACTTTTAATTGAACGAGCGAGAGAATCGAACGAAGTTCTCTGTTTAGGCTTGGGCAGAAAGGCTTTCGTATGTCCGGATATTCGCCTCTAGAGGTTTCGTAAGTACTATTGTGAGCGAGTTTGATAAAATTATATTTCTTATATCGATTGTTTGAAAATAAAAATAAAATAATATCTTAAAGACAGACTGGCGGGTCTACAGCTCATAGAGCCGCTAGTGTTGTTTACGATTTGCAGAATTTTTCAAACCAAAATAAGTTTAGTTAGTCCCTGATTGTACATTAGTTATCATTATAGATAGTAGGTCCGTAAATAAGACCGATAAACAAGATGTGGCTGCGGGGACGTGACGTGGTTCTCAATCAAACGATTCCGTTAACTGAATTTCATACAACCTCCTAATAGAGGGGCCCACATTCGCCTGGAATACATATATGTGATCTAACATATTGGCTACATCATTATGGGGGTCTGAACGGTAATTGCAAATAGGGGTTAAGTAAAAGTTAATTTTAACTCCGTGTCAATATGTAAACAGTAAAGGAGAAACAAACTGTAACTACCTACACATATATTGTTCATCCTGTACCTACCATCCATGAGAGCAGGCCTGTGTCTAGCAGTGGGAGGTTTATAGGCGACGAGCAGCCCGCGCGGTAATTAACAAAAATAGTCTATGACCAAATTACCATCTACTGTTTATATACAGGTGTTTTTTTTTTAAATCGGCTAAGAGGAGTCGGAGATTACCCATTACATACAAACAACCAAACTTACAAAACTGCAATTTCACAGAGACAAAAAATATGTATAAAAGCTTCTTATTATAACGCAACTTAAAAAGCTAATTATAATTATGAATGATTAGCCTCCACCCGGGTCTTCGTCTGTGTGGACGCTGGATAAAAACTGTCCTATATTTTAATCAAGGCTATAAAATAATTTCACGCAAATTTTAATCCAAATCGGTTGAGCCTGGAGCGTGATTGAGTAACAGAATCGGAATCAAATATTTATTCATGACACAACACAACAAACAATTACAACACAACAAACATAACAAACATCCAAACACCTAAACATCCGAACTTTCGCATTTATAATGATTATATATAGTAGGATTTGAAACAAGTGGTAAATATTACAAGTTTAGAACTGCCTACTACATATTTCATTAATAATAAACCCGCTGTCGTACCCACGCACAGCGCTCGTATCCGGTCGAAAAGTTTTACTACAACGTCCATCATTTCATACCAAATCAAAAATGTATACCTAAAACATAGTTATACCCGTTTTCAATTCTATCTATAAAATCTATTCCATTTATATGTAGGTACCTACTTCATGAATTGCAAATAACTTTCGTAACCAGGGAATTATCTCTCTTCAAACATTTCAAGACTATTTCATGTTATAAAATTTACAATGATGATTAAAAAAAAAATCCGTAACAAATTCTCCATGAAATCTACTGAACAACAAAAAATATTATAAATTAGTCTCGTACAATAATTGATTAAATACTAGTACTTGACAGCAGTCTTGGCAATAGCGGTAGCTGTAACGATGTCTCACTTTGTAAGTACTTAATCTCGTAAAACCTTCATTCGGCTTAAAAAAAATTGTATAATAATATTAGTTCCGGGATTCTAGCATTGTACAAAATCTCACGAAAATTAATACCACGCAAATATGGTTAGGTTATGAGTATTTTCGAATATTCTGTAAGCAAACAATTTGTCACTCTTTTGTAACAATGTACATTACTGTAGGTACATATGTGCAAAATGCATAAAGTAGCCACAGTATAAAGGAATTGAATGTTATTATTAAGTAGTTAAATTGAATTGAGTCCGGCTCAACGTCAACAATTATCTAAACATTTTATAAGGGTAACTTTCGTTACACAATGGAGATTAGATTAAGGCCCTAACTATAGTATGTATATAAGATTTATCTTAAATTAAATTTTTAAACACTGCGTTCCAGCATTTATAAGTCAGTCTAATTAGTAATGTTTCTAATGTTATTAAAAAAGAGTAAGTAAGTAACATTACCTTAATTTAATCAAAATATTAATAACGAATTTTTGGCATATCACTATAAGTTTCTGAACGCAGAATAATATATGACCTGTAAGGCTTGCACAAGTGCACACTGGCGCGGCATGGCCGCGGCGGACAATAGTAAACTTGACCGCCGCTGTCAAATTTAGTATTGTCCGCCACCGCAGGCCGCGCCAGTGCGTGGCAGGCCTAATTCGGTATAGAAAAAAGTTGGATCTCGCGATTGACCGTCGCGAGCATCACGTTCCAAATTCAACGCTATCGGATTAAGCGGATATAATGGACTTTTGGGCGTATATTTTGAGTGATAAAGCAAGCCTTTCCGAGCCGGTGAGGTGAAAACGAATTTAAACGGAATTTTAGTTAAAATAGGAATAGGAGGATTATAGAGCTTTTATGAATACGGCCGTGAAATTCTACGGGTGATAGGTTGGTAGATATTCGAAATACATCTAGAACTCTGTGTAATTATGTGGAGCACGATACCGGTAGATATCAACTATTATTCCGTCTGCGTAGGTATTACCGTCCGTATCGCATCACACCGACTAATACACCCGCTTAACACTAACGAGAGAAGCCCGCGTCAGTGCCGTTTCATTAATGGTAATTAACCCATTTCTGTCTTCATCTCGATCTGTCCGAATGCGCTCTTGTATCTTATAATTATTTTGATATTCGGGGAACCGTAAACAAAACAGAACTCTGCATCTATAATACAGGGTTACATTTAGAATGTCAGTCCTGGAACGTAGGGGTAACACACATATTTGCAGATATCTCAATGGCCTGAGTGGAATACGGCGCAGATATGGTAATGACACGGGATCCAAAGCAAACACTTCCACGTGTACACGGTAATATAAAATACAGTACGTAAACTGTGTAGCAATTACCCGCTGAGAAAATTTGAGCATGTTCGGTTATGCAGAGTGTGATCTTATTTTGCCTCTTCAGTAACCACCTATTTATTGAGAGCTTCGGTACCTTGAAAAAAATATTGGAGACAGATAAGAGAGATTAAGCTAGGCATTATTTACACAAAAACATTATTCACATTTGCAATTCTTTGTCATATTGTTTACACAAATGCGTTTCTTCATATTCACAACTCTATGCAATATGAACCTCTTGTAAAGAATCCAATGTATGAAGAATCGAATGTGGATATTGCTGGTCGTGAATAATTGCTTTTATCAACGTTCTCCTAGCGTTATTCCCGGTAATGCCCCTAAAAGAGGCCGGGGCCGATTTGACATCCCAAGATTTGGCAAAGGCACTAGTTTTACGAAAGCGACTGACCTTCCAACCCAGAGGGAAAACTAGACCTTATTGGGATTAGACCGGTTTCATCACGATGTTTTCCTTCACCGAAAAGCTAACAGAAATATTCCGTAAATAAGTTCCGAAAAACTCATTGGTACGAGCTGGGATTCGAACCCACGACCACCGCTTGACAGCCGCATGCTGCCTGAACCACTAGGCTACCGGAGCTCTTAATAATTGCTTTAAATACAGCATTGCAAATAGGATGACACGTTTTTGGGTAATGCCAAAAGTATAAGCATATTAGCATTCGGGTCTTCTGTACTATGTTGACCACAGCGAAACGTATTATTATCATTAATGAGGTTTTGAGTATGCAACACTAGACTCTAGAAAATCAACTAATCAGAAAAGGGACTTCCTTTTCTGATTAGTTGATTTTCTAGAGTAAAGGATTTATTTTATATTTTTGGGTCTTCCCGGTTTTCACTTAGTCTTACATAAAATTTAATTGGATTATGCTAATTGTGAATTTATTTGTTTCAGGTAAATACGTTGATCGTAAGAAGTACATGCAAGTCAATGGTTATACAATGAATTTATCGTAAATTATTCATAAATTGTAAGTAATACTAAGCATTGCCCTGAGTCAGCTCTCTGCAAACCTGCTCAAAGCTGAAAATGTTATAAAAGCAACCTACCTACAGATTTGGAATATATTAATTTAAATGTTTACTTTTATTTCGGAATTCTCCTTTAAGCCTGGACGCGAAATCTAGAGAAGATGAGAATAAATTAAAAATTCCGCCCTTGAAGGGCGGATGGTGTAATAATACCCCAAATACCGTACTTTACGAATTAATTCCGCTGTATTCACCATCCTGCAGAGTTAATTGTCCTGAATATCTTGATAGCCGGGTTGCGGTAACGAGACCACACCTTCAAACAACATTATTGCTATGTTCTTCAGCATCTCTTATAATATAATACCTACATTTCAGTGTTATGTTCAGTATAACTTACACTATACGCAGGGTTACCAACAGGTATTATGTGTCCGCCTTTGCTGTCTTCATATTGTCAATGCTCGACCGAAAAATTATATACCGGGTGGAAAGGCACGACGATCCTTCCCGCAAAGGGGGGTTAGTTTAAGTGATGGAAAATCGATTCGTAATGTTTAGATTTTTTTTTACGATCAATTATTAAAAATAATAAAATTAATTAATGTTCTTCTGTGACAATCCTACTATTACTATACGTACTAATTATCGTTTATACGTATTGATACAGGTCACTGACTCTTGTGTAATTGTTAAAATGTTACTGACCCTAATGAGGGTGGTCACTTGCAGTATTTTGCATTAAAAGTTAACTGCCTATAACTTCAAAACGGTTATGAATATGAGCCTAGTTTCTTTAGAGGAAATACTGTACTCAGTCTAAACAATCCCCCTTTTGCGGAAGGGATCGTCGTGCCTTTCCACCCGGTATAGTTTCTGAAGTTCGCAATTCGCAGGTTACACTGCACACGAGTCTTTAACCCTTAACTTGATTTCGTCCTTTATAAACTAAATATTTTAACTTGTTGTTTCGAAAGCCTTCATCGATATACATATCTATACTACCCCCGAATTCACATATTTTTCATTTTAACCAGGTGGTTTAACTAAAGGTATTGGACTAAAATCAATTTTACATTTGTTACGCCAATTCGCTTTCACACGTACGCAGCTTGCGACCGAATGCGCGCTACAAATGTGATATAAAACTGATAGGTAGGTGAGTTCGGTAGACCCTTGAGTCCGATAGACTCGCAGTAACTAAATTTTCAGGTCCTTAATGCACTGGATAACTGCTACTTGTCACTTTCGGCTTAGTAATAAGTAATATATGTAAATATTTGTCAAAAGCAGAATGATAATGATAACTGGTTCAAATTGATATTTTTTTATTTGAGACTGGACTTCGAAACCAAACATAATGCTCCAGTTTTATAACGGTCCTATTTATCACCACTGTAACATCGAAGAATTAAGAGTATTTGTATTGTATGAAAGATTATTACATGATAAAAATTACAATATAATGCATGGTACATTAAATAAAAAATATAATTCCACTAAAACGACTTAATTGATGTCTCCCGTATTGTATTATATTGTATGTTATTTATAGTTTGGTGTACGGAGTCTTAATTCAAACATTAAGGTCAACGTGTGTAAAAAGTCTATTTTATTCTCGAGTTTGGTCATTCATTTATCTCTAAGCCCTTCATGGCTCTCTAGTTAACCTACAGCTTGGAGTGTAAGGGGACTCAAGTACTAACTTACGAGTCTCAAGTTAACTCACCTGCACGTTGTACACACCGTCAAATAACATACGAGCAAAGGGCGACTTAAGAGGAAACGCAACGGCCGTTTTTCCATGGAAACGTAGTCCCCTGTTTTCTCCCTGGATAATGGCAGTAGAGCAATTTTTTTTTCTATAAATCTATGGCTACTATTGACATGTTCCTATGTTTTCCTTTTTATTCATACATTTATTCTTAAAAAAGATAAAATAATAAATCAGCCTATATACGTCCCACTGATGAGAGGGAACGGGCAGTAGTCCCCACGCTGGCCCAGTGCGGGTTGGGGACTTCACATACACCTTTGAATTTCTTCGTGGATGTATGCACGTTTCCTCACGATATTTTTCCTTCACCGAAAAGCTAACGGTAAATATCAAATGATATTCCGTACATAAGTTCCGAAAAACTCATTGGTACTCGGGATTCGAATCCACGACCGCCGTTTGACAGCCGCATGCCTGAACCGCTAGGCTACCGTAGTTTCGATATAACCTTTAAAAACCGCTGTGTTCAAACATATTAGATTATTTAAAAAAAGGAAGACATAGGAACACGGCCAAAGCCTTTCTTTTATGTTTAATAACAAAAATAGTTAAATAGGTCAAGTTTTGGAGAAGAAATCAGGGGACTACGAAACGTTGATTTTATGTTCTATTAATATGCATTTTCGGTCCAAGCTGCAGTTGTCTCTATCGCGCTCTGCGGGGGGAGACTTGAGGTTGGCGCGACAGCAATACATTTTACAAAAATCTATTTCTCAATTATCTCGACCTTTTTGTTTCCTCTTAACAACCCACACTAAACCAGCGTAGTAGCCTTTTTAGGGTTCCGTACCCAAAATGTAAAAACGGGACCCTATTACTAAGACTTCGCTGTCTGTCCGTCTGTCCGTCTGTCTGTATGTCACCAGGCTGTATCTTAAGAACCGCGATAGCTAGACAGTTGAAAATTTCACAGATGATGTATTTGCCGCTATATAACAACAAATACTAAAAACAAAACAAAATTAGTATTTAAGGGGGGCTCCCATACAACAAACGTGTTTTTTTTGCCGGTTTTTTATTATACAGACTGAGCCCAATTTATAAGAAATGTATAATAGCCCGTTTTATAGATGTTAATAAAAATAATTGCACCCGATTGTTGTTTGCGGAAACAACTCATGCCATTTGGTTTCCCTGGGCACAAAACATTGCAAATAATTCAATTATCTCATTTAAGTTAATCTCGTAATGGACAAAATAATCCACGCTTTTAAATTCGATTTAAAGGAATTATGCAAATGTTGTCCTACGTAACAGGAAAATTTACCTTTATTATCCAAATTTATGTAAATTTGCGAAATGGAGTATTCTTACTATGGAATAGCAGTTCTTACAGGCGATGTAATATTAATTCTATCACCCCAAACCTTGGTTTAGGGGTAATCTCTATGATGCTATGTTAATTTAAAATGTTCAGAAACCGCGTTATGGTGATGCTAGGCTCCTTGGGTTATAAGATCTATATTATTTAGCGAGACAAAGATTGCCGTTGGATAGGTATGCTGCATTTTATTCCGTTAATCGAAATTCGTGCAATCTACTTTACAAAGCTTGGTAGAATATAGGGTGACCCAAAGTCACGCAAGATTTGAATAATTTAGACGCGTAGTTTATTTTCTTCTTCGTCTTCTGCTTATTTAAGAGCTAAGCTCTGGTCGCTGTAGCTCAAAGTAGGCCGTCCATTTACTCCGAAATCCCAGGCAACCTCTTTGACATCTAGATACGACCTAACATAAAATCTTTTTTTCGTTCCTCATGCTCTAAATGTTCGTTTTTATGCCGTGCGTAGACGACATAAAGTCGCCTTTTATGCTCTAGTCCCTAAAGCAAAATCTTCGTCGAAGACCAGGGCAATCGGTCCAACAGCCACACGAGCAACTTTAATAATAATAATAATATATTATTTATTGCACCACAATATAAGAAAAAAATGTTACAAGAGTACATAATGTTAAATAAAGGTAAAAACAGGCGGTCTTATCGCTTTAGAGCGATCTCTTCCAGACAACCTTACACATAGAATAAACTTAAATTTGCTTTTTGTATTAAGTAGTAAATCAATTAGATATAAAATATACCTAAAATATTTTTATAACTGACCAGTATGTAAGTCAGTTGTCACGTCACGTACCTACTGAAAAAAAAAGATTTTCTTTTCATTTCCTCGCAATCGAAGTGAAAAGTAGAGTGTACAATGCGTCCATAAAACCCATCTTACACTCGATTTTATATAAAATGGTGCATTTTATGCACTTGTTGTACAATCTACTATTTTTTTCAGATAAAAGGCAGCTAAAAGCGAAAGGCAGCAAGGGGAAGCGAGGAAGAGGAATGCCCAGAATAAATAACAAAAAGCATCTAAAAAAAAATTCTTTTACATTTCGTTATATTATTGTGTCATAATGTCATAATAGTACATTACGTAACTAGGGCGGTGAATTCGTGAATGCCCCAGATCGCAGGTGTTTGTGGCCCGAACCGAAGGAGAGGGCCATAAATATGCGCTCTGGGGCTTTACGAATTACCGCCCGTGTTGCGTACAAAATTTTACGTCTTCACCTGGCCACAATGCGAGTTTTCCCGTACGCGCAGCGTGCAGTAAAACTCGCATTATGGCCAGGTGTGACGTAAAGTATGTTATGGGTCAAATAACCTCCGTGACTATCTGGAAAAGTCCCATGGCCATTTTGCATACAAAGTTTCTGAATTACATCGAAGCATTATTGATCATCAAACATCGAAGCGTCTTCCCACTTTCACTACCAGAAACCCGCCTAGCGGGCACCTACGCCGTAGTCGCTTTCCGCTACATACGAGGAAAACGACGGGATCGGCTACGAGCGTAGCGCGTAGCGATTCTTTGTAGTGAATGTGTTAAATACATGATTAGATTAGATTTATTTCATAATAAAAAAATACATTACAGATATGCATACAAATGTCAAAAAAATAAGAATTTTTAACACGATCGTCTATAACACAGAAAAATTAAGTTATAATATTAAGATAATGTCAACAAATATAAGAACACAACATAACACAGTAACAAGAAAATATAAAAAATAAATCCAAGGCACAAGAACTCAATAAATATATCAACCACTAGGCATGGTGGCGTTTTTCCTATAGGTTTATTTGAAGCTGCTAAATCAGCATTAAATGAATCAACGAAATTAAGAAACTTGTAGGCAACATTTATTTTTTATATTGTTTTTAGGTAATTTCAGCGTTGCAAGGAATTTCGAATAATTCCAATTGTCTTGTAATCATAGAGTCAAAACTTAACGGTCGTAATAAGAGTCTGTAATAGCATCACTGAAACAACGTAATGAAAATCTGAGGTAATTTGTGTCAATTTACCATCCGCCTCTAAGAACCATAAACTGGGGTGATGCATTAAATTTATCGCATAACTTATCGCATTATGACTCCGTAACTAGTTAACGACATTAAAGCATTAGGTAATTTAAACTAGCATTAGTGCAGAATCAGCGGGCAGTAGGTCTATTTGATTTTACATATTGGAATAATATTTCTATGGAAATGTTACACGGGTCGTTCCGATTCAGTTAGGCGCTATTAGGTTTTGATTGGATTTAAACCAGGATTGAGAGTAATAATAAATATAATCGGACCGTAAAATAAAACATGTTGTTTACATATTTTCCTCGAAGACAAGCACATGTGTCATCAATAATAAAAACCTAGCAACACTTTCAGAATGAAAACAGTTTGGTTTAGATTCCAACAGGCGCGCGTGGAAGTGTGCGTGGGCAGCAAATTGAATGTCACAGATTATGTCGATGTGATATCAATATGTCGATCCAGCTCGGCTATCAAAAGACGGCGCGCGAGCTGTGTCGCGGCGAGGTAGACTTTCCGTCCATTTACAAGTGTTTTAATTAGAAAGAAACGGATATGCTATCTCGCCGCGACACGGTTCGCGCGCCGTCTTGGGCTAACCGAGCAGATAGGCCGCAAAAACAACTAGCCGACGGCGGACATTGAATTGAAATCTTAATTAATTACACATTACTCAGCCAATATGTGAAATACATCAGGTTTGTGATACAGATAGCAGTTGGATTATATATTTTGACTAAAAATGGCTTACCATATAATTAGTATATATATGACCGAAGAATTCTCTTACCTCAAAAATTACTTGTTTCTCATACTATCAACCTCTTTTAACCTCATTAGAGGATGAATTTTAAGAAACTCTGTAATTCGTAATCGAAGTTACAGTTCCCTTACTTTAAAATTGTCTTGTTCCCCGTACAAACTTCCAAGTCCTTTTAGATGAATGTCTTTTAACTCCATATGGAATTAATTTCAAGCAGTCTAAAACAGTAGTTTCCAAACTCGTACTTTAAAAAATTCTTGCTCTCCGTGAAAACTTTGAACGGTTAAGGGATGATTTTCAAAAAACACTGACATTTGTTTTCTTGCTTTTAAACGAACTGTCTGAACCCGAAGTTACAAATCTCTTATTTAAAAATGTCTTGGTCTATACAACCTTTTCTTCCCTTCTTACCACTTTTAAGGGATGAATTAAAAAAAACGCTAAAATAATTATGTAACCTTAAAACAAACAGTCTAAAATCTAACAAAAAAATGACTTTCTTCAAAAATGTCTTGCTCTCCCTATAAAAACTGAACCTCCCTTAGTGGATGAATTTTGAAAGCAAAAGTTGAAATTTGTTTTGTGGTTATAAACATACCGTCTAAAATCGAAGTTACAAATCTTGTCTGTGAATGTTTTTTTGTAGTCTTTTAACATACAGACTAAGCCTGAAGTAACAAATTACACTTTGCTTTCCATATAAAGCTTGAATCCCTTTTTAACCCCCTTAGAGATCGAGTTTTTCCAAAACGCTGAAAGTATTTTTTTTATTCTCATATATAATCTTTCTACAATGTTTCAACCCTCTCCCTCAAACAAAAGTGTTTCGCATCCAACCTCGATCCGCAAGTCCTTGCACCCCTTTTATACCCCCCTTAGAGTTGGAATTTTATATAACGCGGAAAGTACTTTTTTGCATTTGATTGAGTAATCTTTCTACAACGTTTTGAGACTCTAGCTTAAAAATAAAGTTTCCACCGTACAAACGTTGCACCCCTATTAAACCCCCTTTGGGTGGAGTTTTTCCAAAACGTTGTTTTTTTTAAATCTCATAAGTAATCTTTCTACAACGTTTCAACCCTCTAACTCAAACACAAGTGTTTCGCATCCAACCTCGATCCTCAAGTGCTTGCAGCCCTTTTTAACCCACCTTAGGGATGGAATTTACTAAAACGCTCAAAATATTTTTTTTGCATTTTATTGAGTAATCTTTTTACGTTTCAAGTCTCTAGCTTAAAAATTAAGTTTCCACCGTACAAACTTTGCACCCCTATTTAACCCCCTTAGGGATGAAATTTCCGAAAGTCCCGTCTTATAGGCAAGGGTGCCTTCGTCATAAAAGTAAGTTCTGGTGTAAATTTCAAGTTTCTAGTCCTAGTAGTTTCGGCTGTGCGTTGGCGATCAGTCAAGAAGTCTTCTTTTATATATATATATATATTAGTATATAGATAAATGTTCTATTAAAAGGGTAAATCGAACAACTATGGATTGGACCGACTGATACTCTGGGCCCGTCGCGTCGATATTACTCTTCTGTGTAGGTATATTAAGTCCACAAACAGTGCGATGTGACAGCCCCATATCATTATGCATATCTGGTAAGTCTGGTCTGGTCGAAGCTTGTTCTACAAATGGACCGGCTTCGTGGGACTGTAGTTAATATTAAAGGGAATGTGCTCGATTCCGCGGGCGGGCAGAGCGGCCCGCAGGGGCGTGTTCTCTCATAAAGTAGAGCCCCTGAATTAAGCACTTGGACGTGTTTTGCATGGGCCTGATTTTAAATTCAGTCTGTGAACTGTTAAGAGCCACGGAGATAATTTATACGAGAGTTATAGGACATACGTTTTCTAGACACACTAACGACATTATAAGTAATAGCTAGTTTGGTATATTTGGGTTGTACATAAGATTTGGGGAATACTTTATGTTTTATGTTACTTAATGTTAGTAGGATGACAATGCAATGTCATGGTTCATTTGACATGTTTTAACGACTCCAAGATTTATAAGTTACTTTATAGAATCCAAGAGTGGTAGTGGTGTGGTAGAACAGATTTATTTCTTACATTTTATAATATAGGTGAGCCAACTTGACTTTGGTCACCATAATCTTGTTGCTTCAAGAAAGGATCGTGAACACACCAGTACTAACTTAAAAATATGAATTTAAGACTTTTAAGGACATTTCTATTAATTTATTGAATCAGGCGTTACTTTGCGGAAGTCCATGATATATTAGGAGAACAATATTTCTTTGCTATTCCGCTAAAAAACGTGCTGGTCTATTAGTGAAGATAAGATGCAACTATTTGCGTAAAAACATGCAAAAAATTACAGCAAACGACCACCAATAATGACAAAAACCTCGACACGTGTTTCGCCTCTCTACGAGGTATCATCAGGAGATGCTGGCAGGAGATGTTGCTTGCGCCACGTCCACTGAGCAAATGACCCGCCCGGAGCCATCCGCCATATTTATATTCTGTCCCCCCATACTACCGTTCATGCGTGAAAGAGATGGAAGTACACGTAACAACGGTGATGACGCAACATTCAATTGTTCGTTGATAATAACGCCTCTATTGCTGTACCTAATTATTTCTAATTGTTCTAGAACACTTAGACGCAATCCTTTTTCGCAAACATGCAAGATGTTGAAAGAATGATTGTCAGATAACGCATGGTTATTCTCCAATAAATGTTTTGCGAAATTAGACTTGTCCGGGTGATTATGCCGATACGACGCAACATGTTCCTTATACCTTGTGCTAAAACTACGGCCTGTTTGTCCCACATAAACTTTATTGCAATTATCACAGGCAAGTTTGTAGACTCCCGACTTTTTGGCACTTTCCACTTTCTCCTTGCCATTGCACAGTCTAAAGCGCAAGGTGTTATTCGTTTTGAAAGCCACGTTTATGTCGTTAGACTTTAAAATATTGTAGATCTTATCAGACAACTTGCCAACATAAGTTATGCTTGCTTTGTACATTTTAGGTGGGTCCGAAGATCGTGCAGCGTACAGAAGATAGTTTGTCATTCTAGCCCGTTTTTTCCTAATAATACCATCCACATGAGACTTGCTGTAACCGTTTGAAATTGCTAAATGGTATATATTATTTAATTCCATTTTATAATGAATATCAAAAAGAGGCACTGTCAATAACCTATGTGCATAACAATGAAAAGCAGCTAACTTATGTTGCCATGGATGAGCGGAAGAAGCCGGGATAACAGTATCTGTATGCGTAGGCTTACGGTAAATTTGGAATTGATGTTTGTTATCCACCTTAGTAATCGTTAAATCCAAGAAATTCAGTGAGTTATTCTGTTCTAATTCCTTCTTAAACTTGATTTTAGGATGCTTGTTGTTGATTTCATTCACAAAAGTATCCAGTTGACTCATACTACCCGTCCAACAAATAATCAAATCATCAACATACCGAAAATAATATAATATGTTATTATTATCCACAATGTGTTGGTTCTCAAAATGATCCATGAAAATATCTGCCATCAAAGGACTAAGTGGGGAACCCATTGCCAAACCATCACCTTGCAGATAATATTGCCCCCCAAATCTAAAATAATTCTGTCGCATACAGACTGTCGCCAATTCTATTAATTCATCTACCTCCCCTGGGTGCAGCCTCTGTTTTTCAATAAGTGCCCTGAGAATGTCTAAAGTATTCAAATATGGTACATTTGTAAACAAACTATCCACATCCAGCGACAAAAGAATAGCATTTTGTGGCATGTTGATGTCTTTGATCCTTTCGATTAAATCCAAACTATTCTTTAAACAGTATTTTGGTTCAAAATTAGACTTCTGTCTTATGATACCATTCAACCTCTTAGCCAATTTATAAGTCGGTGCACTCAAATACGAGACAACTGGACGAATCGGGATATTGTCTTTATGAATTTTTGGAAGACCATACAGAATTGGTGCTTGAGGATTCATGGATATGACCGTGTTTTTCTGATGCTCGGTTTCAAAGACAAACATAGAGTTCTTGACAACATTTCTTAGATCTTTCTGGAAACCAGGCGTTGGGTCCTTCCGTAAAACCGAAAAACCATCACCCTGTATAAGATCCATTACTTTCTGGTTATATTGTTCCCTACCCATGATGACTATGCAATTCCCTTTGTCTGCTTTTGACACCACTAAATCGTTGTCATCGACTTTCTGTTGAATAGACCTCAGCAATAACCAGTCAGAGTCAGGCGCACTCCTCCTCAATGGACATGTCTTTTTTAATGCATTCGCTACGGTGAGCTTTGCATCCATATCATTATTGTTAAGAACCATCGCAACCTCTGCGTCCACAGCTACATTTTCCAAAACTTTTTGAGACATCTTAGGCCTTAAGTTATACTTTAATCCCTTATCTAACAGTTTGACCTCATCTTCCAAAAACTCAATGCCGGTTAGGTTTTTTACACGAGGGTGGAAACTGTGCTGAGTCGTTAGGGCATCACGCCTTTCTGTTAAGTTGAAATCCGAACCCGACCTAGTAAGCCTATGTAGTTTATCGGTCTGTTTCACATACATTTGGTGCGCAAGCTCAGAGGCAAAATATCTCGCTTTTTGGTCTAAAATATCAAATTCAATGTTGTGCAATTTAAAGGAAAGCTCTGAATACAAAACTTTAAGGTGTAGCTTTAAGTTATCCCTTATTGAAAACCAAGATCGTGATTCTTCATTCAGCCATATTTTCCGAGCCCTATTAATAGCCACCTGAGATGCCCTACTAGAACTATTACAACGTATGTTGATATAATTAGGTACCACATTCAGACGTTTACACTGTTGATTAAACCAAACGTTCTGGACAGCTGTTCGGTGTTGTTTAGTTAGTTTGACATAAAGTCGTGCCTGTTCGGCTATGCTTGCCGTTTTCAAATAATTTATTGAATCAGGCGTTACTTTGCGGAAGTCCATGATATATTAGGAGAACAATATTTCTTTGCTATTCCGCTAAAAAACGTGCTGGTCTATTAGTGAAGATAAGATGCAACTATTTGCGTAAAAACATGCCAAAAATTACAGCAAACGACCACCAATAATGACAAAAACCTCGACACGTGTTTCGCCTCTCTACGAGGCATCATCAGGAGATGCTGGCAGGAGATGTTGCTTGCGCCACGTCCACTGAGCAAATGACCCGCCCTTTTTTTTTTTTTTTTTTTTTTTTAGCGGTCGAACTGCGTGGTTGGAGGGTGGCCTGGGGAAAATCCAGGGGAAGCCTCCGGCACGACCACGCGGGGAAGTTTGTACACTGGAATACTCTAAGAGTTTGCGCTCCAGTGAGATTGGTTGAACGGTATCAACCGAATCTGGGGTGTGAGTGGTATCGAACTACTGGGAGTTTTATCGCTGGTTCGCTAAAACCTAGCCTAGCTGAGAAGAGTCCAGCAAGAAACTCAGCTAGGCCCGACTTGCGTCGGACTGACTCTACCCGGTATGCGGCGGTACCGGGACGAAAGCGGACTGTATGTGTCAAATGACCCGCCCGGAGCCATCCGCCATATTTATATTCTGTCCCCCCATACTACCGTTCATGCGTGAAAGAGATGGAAGTACACGTAACAACGGTGATGACGCAACATTCAATTGTTCGTTGATAATAACGCCTCTATTGCTGTACCTAATTATTTCTAATTGTTCTAGAACACTTAGACGCAATCCTTTTTCGCAAACATGCAAGATGTTGAAAGAATGATTGTCAGATAACGCATGGTGGAAAGTGCCAAAAAGTCGGGAGTCTACAAACTTGCCTGTGATAATTGCAATAAAGTTTATGTGGGACAAACAGGCCGTAGTTTTAGCACAAGGTATAAGGAACATGTTGCGTCGTATCGGCATAATCACCCGGACAAGTCTAATTTCGCAAAACATTTATTGGAGAATAACCATGCGTTATCTGACAATCATTCTTTCAACATCTTGCATGTTTGCGAAAAAGGATTGCGTCCAAGTGTTCTAGAACAATTAGAAATAATTAGGTACAGCAATAGAGGCGTTATTATCAACGAACAATTGAATGTTGCGTCATCACCGTTGTTACGTGTACTTCCATCTCTTTCACGCATGAACGGTAGTATGGGGGGACAGAATATAAATATGGCGGATGGCTCCGGGCGGGTCATTTGCTCAGTGGACGTGGCGCAAGCAACATCTCCTGCCAGCATCTCCTGTTGATGCCTCGTAGAGAGGCGAAACACGTGTCGAGGTTTTTGTCATTATTGGTGGTCGTTTGCTGTAATTTTTTGCATG
Source organism: Epinotia demarniana (assembly GCA_945867215.1). Lineage (NCBI taxonomy): Eukaryota > Metazoa > Arthropoda > Insecta > Lepidoptera > Tortricidae > Epinotia > Epinotia demarniana. The sequence continues at coordinate 12,092,737 of OX244277.1, forward strand.
TTTTTACGCAAATAGTTGCATCTTATCTTCACTAATAGACCAGCACGTTTTTTAGCGGAATAGCAAAGAAATATTGTTCTCCTAATATGACATTTCTATTGCAAAAGATTTTGCCCCATCGCCAACCTACTGTGCGTTCTTCAAGCGTTTTGTAATAAAAACATTTTATATGCAACAAATTTAAGAAATGCGGCATCATTAAATGCCATTCTAGTATTTTATGTCTTGTAAACAAACATTAGCGTAGCTTGCTGACTTTACGATGCTACCATATCTAACTCTTAATCTTCATCAAATCCTTTAGTAATAAACAAAATACGACTAAGATGTGGCCCAGGCGTAGACGGTAGCGAAGCTTAAATAACGGTTAGTTCAATTATTTAAACAACAATCGATAACACTTTATTTTTGATCCGACACCGCACACTATTGTTATCATCAAGTCCAGGAAAATTTGAAAAATGCTAATAGTAAAGCGTTAAAGTTAGCCTCAGCGTGGCTTAGGTACTTTACTGAACAAAGGTAAAACACTCGCACGTTTTCACCAATATATAGCACTAATTGAGTTGTGCAAAATGTTCAAAATGTCACTCCCGGCATTGTTAGTCATCGTCGAAAGCGCTATTACTTTGTAATATAATAGCTCTTTCGTGTCATCATCGGGGCCGGTCATACTACAGGATGGCATATTGAACATTTTGAAATTTACAATTGGTGAAAATATTTAGCACTAGGTTGCGACTTACAGAGCAGGTATTCGTACCAGTACTCCCGTTGAAGTATAAAGCAGCTGTGCATTGTACAAGTTTATCGCGTAACGCACCATAAACAGGGCCATCAATCATGGCGGCTTGTTTGCGTTAAGGAGAGCCTTCACTTGTTATAAGAAAAATGCGCCAGGCAATACCGCCTTTGGATTATGCAAAAGTCGTGTATGCCCTTTAAATTTTATGACAGGAGACGGTAGTATTTTTCTATTTTATTTGTTCCTTGTAAATCCACGTTCTTGGGGATGTGTGGAGGGTGGAGGATATTGTTGGATCGTTGAAATTTACGGTAGATTCGGGATATACATATTTATTAGATAATAATATGCATTAACATTTCTTAAATTTAAATAATAAGTACCTCATATACGCAATTGTGATTCTAATAATATGTGACATGTAATAATTATATAATAGCTATTATGAATAAATGAGTATGAGTACGAGTATAAAATATCAGGCTTTTTACATAAGTTGAGAAGATTACGCGGCCGAGATGTAAGATTGTAAATGAAAAGTAAGATGAGATCAAATACTGATCCCTTCAATTAAGTATAAATTGTGTTTCCATTACTGGATTACAAAACAGTTTGACTTATATATTTATTTAACCTTTTTAGATGAATCTGAGAACAACTTTGCTTTAACCGTTTTGTTTGTTTGTTCACCGTCCTCAAATTACCAAACACTGTTCGAGAAAATAAATATACAGATAATATAAGAATATAGTTAAGTAGTCTATTACTTTGTCAAAATTGTATCTAAATTACAATAACTAGATGGGCGTAATTAAAGAAAATAGGATCTAACTCGATTTTCATTTTTGACGCATATCTACCTTTCAAACAAACATCAAAATTGAACACTAATTTGTTATGTAGGTAAGTACACAAACATCACTACTGTATATTTTAATTAAATTGTGACATAAAACGACCAGTGCTACAATAAAGGTTACAATATGCTTAAAAAGCTAAAATTAAGCCATATTACTTATTTATTATTGCAATAATAAAGAGTCAAAGGATACAAAAACATATATTCTCACACTCGCTTTCTTACTACCTTCATCTATCTATGCAAATTCAGGTAGTTCCTATAGTAACAAAAAATATATCTTTGTTTGAAAGTTACATATCGGGCAATAAAAAAACGCATTCGACACTTAACGTAACATTTACGGTTGCGCCTGCCCATAAAAATGTATAAACATGGCTGCATTCGGTGTGCTTGGCCAGCACGCGCATATAGAGATGGGACACTATAGTTATTTAGTCAATCGAACTAAAACTAAAAAAAATGTATGATAGTGGTAGCGCCTAGTGACAGCAATACTATTGTACACTGCATTATGGTCACAGCTCAAAATTAAAATACTATTCAGATGTGGCTGTATTGTAGTCATTAGGCGATAGATAAAATTGTAATAGGTTTTAGAATAAGTGAAGATAGCAACTGCGACCAAGTGGTGGTCAGAAGATCTCAGATGGCCAAATCTGTGGTGAAACGACTTGAGTGGGTCTGGTAGAACAGAAGGCATTTTATGTGTTTCTACGCGAACATTATTAGGAATGTAGGGATACGACTGCAATATTGGATACAAGTCTATTAAACCAGAAAATCTATTCGTCGAAGTTAACCATGCTACTCGCTGACTATTCGAGTCTCGAGTAACTAATGTTTACTCAGGTTTACTCGTCAGCCGAGTAACTTGAGTGACGCGAGTCGCTTCACTGGCTCAGCCGCAGCCAGTTACGGATTCAGCTAATGGGCTTGCGAATTTCGCGTCCCCGTGAATCTGCATATCGCGAAAAATACACGCACCGCTTTTTATGTGCGGGTTCCCATGTGAGAGATTGTGATGTTTGACAATCCGTGCCTAACGCTTTGAACAACCCATTAAGGATGTTGACGGTTGTATTTTTATATGAATAAGTGTTGCTGATATAAATGTTTTGGCGGATATACTACAGGAGAATATAATCTATATTTATATATGAGTCCGCAGTAAGCTCGGCCGAATTTCACCTTCCCATACAAACGGAGTTTCGTTCTCATTTTATAACTACGTGTTGGATTATGACGAAACTGCATGTAGAATGAAATGAGGTATGTCTAAGTCTGTAATTAGTTTATATGGTTCGAGTTTATAAAACAAACGAAATACAGTAAAAACAAGTTTTGTGTGAAAAATTTAAATTCGCTGCATTTTTTTTACTATGGTATCTGAAGCTACATACACTAATTACAGACCTGGATATACCTCATGTCATTGTATATGCAAAGTTTCGTAACAATCAAACACGTAGTTTTAAAATGAGAGCGTAACTACGTTTGTATGGAGAATCGAACTTACTGCGGACTCTTAAATAATTTGTAACCCAGGTTTTTGGAAAATTTTCAATGAAATTTTCCTCAATTCTAAAGTCGATGTCTGGATATTAAGAAGAAACCGAATTGTGGTAATGGTGTACCTGCGTATACTCGAGATTATTTGAGTTAGCCAAATTGAATCAAAGTTCCTATCCAAAGCCACTCTACCGTCCAACGTACAAGATGCCAATTCCAATGATAGTTTTATAAAAAGCCTTTACATTGTTTTTATTAAAATAACCTCAACTACACTTTGACTTACATGAAACTATTAAGTATTTATGCTTTTTCGGAACCTCAATAACAAAAGTACTGGAATGGAAACGCATATACCGCAATCGGCTTGGGCATACGTCACCCACAGTATCAGTGATTCTCCTTATCGCTTCTGGTTTCCTCTCATTCGATTTTGATTGCTCAAATGCTCACCCTGTGTCTTTAGCCCCCGAGATAATATGCACATCTTTATAGACGTGACTATTGTACAGTCAAAAGGGCCAATTCACTCAAAGTTGCATATTATGTATACTACAACCTTATTGTTGCAGAAATATATATATTTTTGAGACTTTGCGGTGTATACATATTGGTGCCCTTGACTGTACATGCTCGTAACCATGTCAAGGAATAGTTTAAGAACAAAAGTAAACACTTTGAATTAGATTTCCAAATGTGCATACCTATAACAGGCACACATGGTTGTGCGAATGTGTGTGATGCTTTAACGACTGAAAATTTGAAACTACAAATGTTTAACTGCTAATGTCCTTAATTTCTACTAGGTACATTTTGTTCGCGAGCTAACGAGTGCGGACGCATCCTTTTAAATGTAATTGCCAAACTTTCCACCTCACAGTTTCACTGTTGTAGCATATTGTGTAACTTGCGTTGCTTTAAATTTGGAGTCATTTTACCTATGTATTACACCGATGTGAACTTATTTTTATTATGCATGCTAGTTCCGCGTTTATTGGTGCGGAACCAATTCAAAGATTCAAATCAAAGATTCAAAATATTTATTTGCTCTGAATACAGTAAGCTTAGGTGGTAAAATACAATGCGTGCTGTGTATTCAGCCTGCGTACAAGCATGCAAACATTTGCAGGGGCGATGCTACATAATACATGTTAAAGACAAAATAATAAATACAATAGTCAAAGTTAAAAAGTCAATTGAAATAGTTATATAGTAATAAAAATAAAACAAGCAAACAATTAATTATTATGAAATGTCAGTTAGGTATAAATGTCATAATCTAAATATTTTTTAACGCTATAAAAACATTTGTCCAAGAGCCAGGCAGTCAATTTTGATTTAAAACTATTTCCTTTTAGTAATTTAATGTCCTTAGGTAGTTTATTATATATAACTATGCACATATTAAACACATTTTTGCCGTAAATCATTTTATGAACACGTGGCTTAAAAAGTAAATTCATAATGGTCTGTCGGGTCTGTCTGTCCAGTACTTCTGCTCGTTTTTTAAATAGATGTCGGTGGGTGTCAACAAAGATACATATTTCCTTTATATAGAGACAGGGTAACGGGAGAATATGTAGTTTTTTAAATAAGGGGACGCAAGAATCATCAGACCAAGCATTACAGATCACACGGATACATTTTTTTTGGATAATGAGGACTCTCTCTACATCGACCGAGTTGCCCCACAAGATTAGGCCATAACGAAGCACCGACGACACATATCCATGATATGCCGTTAACGCGGCCTCCACTGACACTGTGTCTCTCAGTCTCCGTAGAGCAAAAACAAATCGGTTGAGTCTGTTACATACTTGCTCAATGTGGTCCTTCCAGTGTAAGTGTTTGTCTAGCGTGAAGCCAAGAAACTTGATGGAGGATGCTTCCTCTATTTTCTCATTTTCGTATTCGATTGTCATCGGTAATCTATTTGAATTATAGGATTGTATTTGCATAAATTTATTGTATTTGCAATAAGCTGTCAGTGTCAAGTTAGTACAGATGCTTTACTTTGCGTTTACGTTTCAGGGCTGATTTTACTTCCAACGTCGTATTTTCTACAGTTTTTCGAACCAATTTTTTTAGAGAGGAACATAAATAGACAAATTGAGTCCGAGACGGACTGACGCTTGACACAGAAGTATGTCGTCACCGCTGTCTATATATTTGTACTAATCGTCTGGAAAACGAAGTAAATTACTGTTTTGGTCGTGAAATTCTGCGTTTAGGTGCATAGTTGCCATGCATATTTTTGTTTATTAAAGTGTAAGGATCGTACTATCATATTTATTTATGGTAAAAAAAAATTTTGGAAACTTTCTAGTTTATAATCTTCTTATGATTTTTTTATTTTGCAAATGTAATAATTACTTAGATGGTTTACTATCCATATTGCAACACTACTTTATCAACATCAGAAAACTACCCTATTGGATAAATTTGGTAGACTGGTAAAGCTCGTGAGTTTGTGTGTGTAAGAAAAGCTCTCGATAAAGTGCATAAAAATACTGCATACATATCCTGCCGCCCCAAATGCGGTAGGTATTGGCCCTTATAAGGTCTGCTCTGGAAATGCCTGCCTTTTCTTATTTAGCGTTATATGGACCGCTTTAAAAATGTCCGCTATGAACAGGCTTATAATAGATACCTACTTACAGAGAGGTAGGAGAATAAAGAGACGTTTCATTCAACATTATGTTTTCCGTAAAGAATCTGGGTATATCATTACGAGTAGCACTAAGCTATACAAGACGATTGATCGTTTGAATCATATCAAGAGGCTCAACAGCCCGAAGCTTATTTAACGATGGTCAGCTTAATTGAACCCCGGCATTTTGCTTTGATGTTATAGCCGGGCTTTACTTTGTCGCTATCTAATAAACACGTACAAAGTATACGGCTTTGTTTGGCGCTTACTTAGTGAAAGTATGGGTATTAACTGCATGTTATAAACATTATTACTTCCATAAACATAAATATGACAATACTTATGTTGACCGAATTGCATCAAAGTAGTCCATTCAAAAAACAACTTTACGTCGAAGGTAAATGATTCAAATTAAAATGCCAGTTTTTTTATAAAAATTCGGGCACATTAAAATATAATCTCAACTATATCTACCTAACTGTATCTAGAAGTGTCTTGTGTTTGAATTTACTCAGAAAAGAGTAATTCCTTAGATAACTTTCGATCAGGGATGCCGCGGATGTGATTTTTATGACGGGATGTGATATTTGGAGGCACACATCCGCGGATGCGGATGCGGATTTTCTTGTCAAACACTCAAAAACGTAAATAATCAACGTGCATTTTAGATATCACACAACCATCAAACACGTTGAGACTAAATTACAATCGAACAACTCAAAAACGCGTCACTTGGTCACATAAACGACAAAAAGTTAATAAGAAAATATCTAAAGGCCTCCACCCACCGGACGCGTGTGCTGCGCGGCGCGTGTGCTGCGCGGCACACGCGCAAGTTGTAAAGCATTGAAACTACACTTCAAACACACATCGAACGCGGCACACGCGCAGCACCCGCGCAGCTGCAACGCAGCACCCGCGCGGCACACGCGCAGCACCCGCTCAGCTGCAGCGTAGCACACGCGCAAGTTGTAAAGCATTGAAACTACACTTCAAACACACATCGAATGCGGCACACGCGCAGCACACGCGTCCGGTGGGTGGAGGCCTTAAAGCTCGTGCGGAAAGCGCCGCGCCGCGTGGGCCTCCTTTCTTGTCGTGAATTACACTACATCCCTGCTTTCGATGTGAATTATAGCTTGGCAAAAAAGTCTAGAAAAGGTTATTTTTTTACTCTGGTAACTTTGTTAACCCTGACATAATTATCTGCTAGTAGGTAGAATAGGTAGATGGATTGTCATCCTTGTCAAACTATTGTTGTTTCTGTATCGTATTTATAACATTTCGCGTATTTATTAGCATTCAAATGCAACAAATTGTCCATACTATGAGCAAAACAACCCTGGTGGTCCACGCGGGAAGTTATTTATAATGTATACAATCGATGTCTTACGGAATATCAAGCCGAAATAATTTTATCAGAATTGGACAGTGTTTATTGAAGAAAGAGAAAGCTGTAATGACGGGTTTTTTATTATATTTTTATTTTTATTTTAGACTAATATTACTTGTTTTTTTTTCCTAACGCTACACAATCACAGTAAATTGATAAGTTTCGTCTTGTTTTCATAGTGCATTTTAGAGTTTATGAAACCAACTTGATACCTACTTGCAATATATTTGCTGAATATGAAGTGTTTTAATCAAGTGAATTGGTTTCGGAGAATCTCTCTTCTTCCAGCATAACATATATTATACATATTTCATATCTATAAACTACGGAATATACCCCGTGTGGTGTCGGGTTAGAATTTCACCACCCCCTTTCTTCCCGTGGGTGTCGTAAAAGTTAACTAAGGGACCAGGGTTGACGTGTGTTGTGGGCGATGGGATAGCAACCTATCACTGCAATATCACATTTTGTCGATATTTTATACCCACATTTATGCTAAAAGTGGCGCTGGAACATACGTTTCATGTGCTCTGCTTACCCCTTTTGGGAATAAAGGCGTGTATGTATGTATGTATGTATGTATGTGTGTAATTGTAACTAAAGTGAAATATTTGGAGGAAGAAGAATTAGCGATAGTGGCGCCCCTATTATTTACTAGACTTTTTTGCCAGACTTATAGTGCGTGTTTTAGAATAGGTAATATTGCCTTATTTCAATCACAATAGTGTTTGAATTGACTGAAATGATAAACTGACCAAATTATGAAACAATAAACACTGATTATTACATATTATTTATTACGAATCCTACACCGGAGACGACGATGCAACGGGGCCACGCCGTTTCGTCGCCTAAATAGTATTATTTGTTGTTTTTGGTTTCGTGACGCATTGGTTATTACTGTAATGTCATTTAAATGTATTTGTCGATAAATAAATAAATATAATAGATTTCCGAACTAACATTTCCTCTTTAGTAAATAATCTAAAGATGGGTCTTTATTTTCCTGTTTTACCTCAGGCTATTCAAACAATTACCTAAATTATAATAGATATAAAAAAGGATAAATTATGATATATTTTACCTGATCTAAAATCTCACTTAAGAAAACTTCATTAGTTTATCAAATTTTGTGTGTATGGGAAGATATAAGAGTGTCTCTTCCACGGGGGCGTGGTTTACTCGCATCAATACATCCCCCGCGTGGTGTCGGGTTAGAATAGCACCACCCCCTTTCTTCCCGTGGGCGTCGTAAGAGTCGACTAAGGGAACAGGGTTGAAGTGTGTTGTGGGCGATGGTCTAGCAACCTGTCACTGCGATATCACATTTTGTCGATCTTTTTATACCCAAATTTATGCTAAAAGTGGTACTGGAACACGGGTTTCATGTGCTCTGCCTACCCCTTTTAGGGATAAAGGCCTGAATGTATGTATGTATGTATATATGTATGTGTAATAGATGTATTACACATTCACTACAACATCCTTAAAGGGATGCCTTTAAGGATGTTGTAGTGAATAAAATAAAATACGCTTTCAACTTTTCCAATATAAGTTCATCACGATTATTCATAGTATTCAGTTATCAAAGCGGAGAGATAAATACGAGGCACTTGTCTTCAGTTTCCAAATAATAATTTCCTTTGCTCATTACGGTAATGTATCAACAACCCTACTGACCGTCACTCAACGCTTTGTCAACAGTATTTCGAAAAGCGTTGCGGTTTATGATTATTTTATGATAGGAGAATAGTCTGATAGGTGAGTCAGTTCAAGCGAAATTCTACCTGGATTCGTAATTTCGTGAGGTGGCGGCGTCCGGGCGTATGACTTCAAAGTTATTTGTGAAACATGATAGTGCCGTGTTATCAACACAAACGACGTTGCTGTTAAGTTTATGCACTCTGGTGTCAGAATAACTAGATTCTTACAACCTAAGAAATTCATTTCTTCATAACAACACAACCTAAATCAATCTTCTCTGTTTTTTTCAGAGTGCCAGTGTCTTTTAGATGTTACATTCTGGTCGTTAGTTGCAGTTTTTTGGATGGAATAAAAGCTTCACTAAGCGAAGTCAACCCATTGAGTCATGTCTGTGAAGTTAGCATATCAAGTTTTAGCAGATCACAAAAAAACTGGAGTTCTAATCGCATGCAACATAGTTCTATAGTTCCTGATACATTTTAGCAATAGTTCTGGCGTTTTTACCACAAAAAACAATCTTGTGTATTTCAAACAATTGATATGCTAACTTCACGTACCTAGCATATCACTTTCCTCCGAATCGACTAAAAATTAATATCCTGCCTTTTCAAAGTGTTCCCAAGAGTTCCTGATACTTTAAATACAGCTAGTAGAACTATCTAGCATGAAAACTTAAAAATAAACCTTTCTTTAATTCAATGATATGCTAACTTCACACGTGATCTGCTGATAGTTTTGAGGAGTTCTAGGCTTGTCTTTGGTCTTAAATGATAGCTCTAGCCATGTAGAACCTAGAACTCCGGAGTTCCAGGCTCTAGTGCTACATCTTGTACCTAAAGAAAATTTATGAAAACTGAAAATTTTGACATGCAAGTGCTATACGATAACAAATAAATTTTTAAATGGCTCTGGCTTGTTTGCTAGACAATAAAACAGATTTACCAATAGAAAAATCTTCAAACCTAAGCTGAAAAACTTACTTTGAAGGACGAAAATAATTTTCATTGTCTAAGGACTCAGACTACTTATATCCAAACTTCACACGTGATCTGCTGATAGTTTTTGAGCAGTTCTAGGCTTGTGTTTGGTTTCAAATGATAGCTTCAGTCATGTAGAACTAAGAACTCCGGAGTTCCATACTCTAGTGCTAAATCTTATACCTAAAGAAAATTTATGAAAACTGAAAATTGTGACATGCAAGTGCTACATACAGATTATATGCAAACTTCACACGTGATCTGCTGATAGTTTTTGAGGAGTTCTAGGCTTGTGTTTGGTCTTAAATGATAGCTCTATCCATGTAGAGCCTAGAACTCTGGAGTTCCAGGCTCTAGTGTTACATCTTATATCTAAAGAAAATTTGTCAAAAAGGAAATTTGGACATGCTAGTGCTCTAGGATGAAAAATAATTTTCAAAGTCATTCTATTTGGCAAATCCATTACGATTAAATTAGGTACCCCATTCCGTATATTCTATCACTAGTCTACAGCTTGTACAATCCAAATGGGTCAGTATGGTGAAGTCGGAAACTATGAGAGATAGCGTGATCCGTTCTTAGGAACCATGACGTCGATTTCAGATTTAATAATAATTACATTCAAACTTTTTTATTAACTCTCATACATAACCCGGAATCGAACCTGGTCAAAATCAATGTGTATAAATTCTGCAAGTCGCAAGAAGCACGACACTAATAGAATCCTGTTTAAATAATTGAAAGAAAAACCCACCAATAAGATAATTATTTTATTTCAGCAAATGTTCAAAATGGTAGCCCGCTGAACAAATGCGTTCTAATTTTAATTAAACGCTATTTGTAATGCATAATACCGATGCAGATAAGATATGCATAAGTGGTCTCTTCAGATAATTGATGATCGATTCATATTATTCACGACTTTTTGAAAATTAATAAAACTGTGGGCATTTTAGTCTAATTTAGTCAGTTGTGTTTACACAAGATTTCATAGCCAAATTTGGTCCTTTTTACTTAACGCGGTTACAAAAATATTGACCAGGTTCGATTCCCGGTTATGTATGAGAGTTAAAAAAAAAGTTTGTATGTAATTATTATTAAATCAAAAATCGACGTCATGGTTCCTAAGAACAGATCGCGCTATCTCTCATAGTTTCCGACTTCTCCATACTGACCCATTTGGATTATACACCCGGTATATTGGTTCTCAAAGAAATGAGGATACTTAGCATAAATGAATAAATAAATAAATAATAAATATAAGGGGACAATCTTACACAAATCGAGCTAGTCCCATAGTAAGCTCAGTAAGGCTTGTGTTATGGGTACTAGACGACGACGATATATATAATAGAAATAAATACTTAAATACATAGAAAACATCCATGACTCAGAAACAAATATTCATGCTCATCACACAAACATTTGCCCTTACCGGGATTCGAACCCAGGACCTTCAGCTTCGTAAGCAGCGTCACTACCCACTAGGCTAACCGGTCGTCATAAATATAGACAAATATCGTAATTACAAGCTTAGGTGTAGCCAAAACCCCCACTATGTTTTATTAACATATTCTACAACCCGCCTCAGTCAGCTGAAGTTGTAGAATGTGCGAATGTCTCCAATAACGAGTTAATTTTGGCACCGACGAAACATTTGTCATTGCAATGTTTCAATATTTTTTTGCAAGTCAACTTTATGCGGGGTAGTAATGTAGCAAAGCATTTTTGTTTGGCAAATATTACGTACTTAATAACTCCTTCGTGAAAGTAAGCTCTGGTAACCAAAGCTTGCAAGGACTAATTTAATTGTACTAATTGATTTATTGTATTCTTATGGGTCTTTCATATCCGAATTAAATGTTTTTATTATTATAGTTATTCACACGGTGTTATTTCACTCCATGTTCATTTTGCATCTCGTGAGCAATGATAATAAAAAATAATGCATTTCTTTCAGACCAATGTTGTCCATAACGTGTTAGTAATACCACACGTTCACTGCGATAGAAGGTCTAAAGACCCCCTGCTAGTACTCCCGGGCTGTGCGGGCAAAAATATTGTGGTTTCTCTCTGGTGCGGACCTCGTAGCTTATAGAATTGTATAGGTAGAAAAGAGTCCAATATATGGTTCGATTTCTATTATTACGTAGAATTTTTTGATACTTTAAAACATGCAGGAGGTCTTAAGGCCTCTCACCGCACTGAGAGTGAAAAGTGTACGTCCAGTGCGGATAGGGGATCTAAAGACCCCATATAGGTAGTACGGGCTTATCCGCCCCCTCCCGCACCTGTCTGTGTCTGTGATACTCGAACTATGACCCAGTGATGTGCACGCGTCTATGAGCATATATTGCTCGTAGCTCGTAATGTATTATTTCATTTGCTCGTGAGTCAAAATACGTACATTCTAAGTAGTAAGCGTCAAGTGCTCAGTGTTTAAGTTCCCAAGAAGTGCTGTTGGTCAGTGACTGATATTAACAATATGATGAGTATCGAATGTGATGAATTATTAGCACAGAATCAGAATGTAGACGACTAAAAAGTTAAGAAAATTAAATCTTAGTGCCATGATTGTAACAAACCACTGGTGTCGTAAATGTGTCTATAACAGTTATATGTGTATTCACTTACATCATATAAATAAAGGTTATTAATTTATCGATAAAAAGCATTTTTATTAGGAACATCACTAGAGATAAATACAAATGCACCTCAAATTTAGTGCTGTAAGAGGTCTAAAAGCCTCCTAATTATTTTTTGACATTATTCCATATTCTGACATCAGAACTTCAGGCGAAGCCAAAACAAGACAAAACAGTCCTTTAGCAATAGCATTATATAAGTATCATTCACAAATTTGTGAATTTCACGAGAAAAAAAGTATTTTAATATTCTTGTAGTAATGGTTACCGAGCTAAGCCGAAGACGGACGGACGGACAGACGGACATGGCGAAACTATAAGGGTTGTTGACTACGGAACCCTAAAAACGAATACTAAGGTTAACTTAAATAATATTCTTCTATGTTAAACTTAAATGCAGAGAGGACCAGTGCCGTGTCAGGCCACTGTCCCATCTGTCGGCCGCAACGGTCAGGAGACTGTGGCGGCTGTCACGCACTCTGCGGAGCGTCGCGGCGCAGCGCTTGCGCAGCGTCGCGTGGTGACCGCCCACGTGCGCATTCGCGAACATGCCCGACGCACTGCAGTAGCGTAGCAGCCGCAACAGTACCCTGAATGCACCATTGTACTGTACGCGCATAGCGTTATTACCCCGCTGCGTGTACCTAGTCCAGGTGCACAGGGACAACAACTGTTTCATCACACTTGCTCGAAAAGGGCTTCATAATGCGCAGACATACAGGGCAACTATAGCCTATGTTACACCCACGGGCGTAATGGCTTTATTATTAAAATGCATCTGTCACTCATGCGGCAGTTAGAAAGCAAAGAGGTTTTATATCAAATACGATGTCTCAAAATGTATTTATAAATAAATTTAAACTTAAAAACGCTACCAAAACATGTTTAACAGAATTATTTACGGATTTAGGATGTAGTTATGTGTCGATGTAAAATGTTTGTAAGTGTTTTCAAATCGAGGCTGTATACCGAAGGATCTTTGCCATTCGGGCCTCACGTCAAATTCAACAAAATGGACAACTGACAGTTGCAGTTATTATGTTTTTATTTCATCTAAAATGTATTTGTTTCCGCGTAAATGTGATGGAAAACATTGTTCATAACACGGGCGTAATTATATTGCAAACTCGAGTCATCAAAAGCCCTCCGCCTTCGGCGTCGAGCTTCTGATAGACTCTTGTTCGCAATATTCCACTTACGACCCTCGTTAAACAATGTACTATAATTGCGCTTTGTACGCATACAAAACCACGTAACGGTTTCAGATCACAACCGAAAAGTAAACAAAATAAAAAAAATGTGTATTGAAAGTTGGTCAAAAGGATTATATTTATTACGAATCAATAGACTTTTTCTATTTATTAAGATTTTTTTAAACTGATGATACTTCTATTAAAACATGTTATAATAAACACAAAAAAACACGAAATTTATTTAAATAGATAATTATCGGCAGAGACAGGTTGCACATATATTTATCATCAAGCCAAAAACTTTTAATTTTAATGGTCTAAACAATATTATTGACTTCCACGGGTATCCCATTGGTACAAAAAAGTTTGAAAATACACCGAAAGTTTTTTTCTTGTTCAGCACAACTTTTTCGAACTGTTGCCATGCATTTTTTTCATGTTGTCATGTGACGTAGGTGTATTGGGAGTGGGCCGACGGTCTAAATATCCTCCTTCGTCGGGTAGCTACCCCATGCTTCACAAAACTTCAAATCGGTGTGGTGTGTTCGTAAATATTATGTATATTGTTACAAAACCCACTTGTATATTTGAAGCGCGTAACAAGAATCAATACGCGGCAAGATTTAAATTCATTATTCTCATAGAAAGTCTCCATCGGGACGATTTCATTTTAAAATTCGTAACACTCACTGAATCGCTAACAGCCTGTTACCAGTTCTTTTCGAATCGTTTCCACTCGGAACTCATCGGAAAATGTTTTCAATTAACTTGCGACCCTTTTGTGAAAAAAGGTTTTAAATGTATTTACGTGAATAGGTAAGTTCCCTGTTTCTTTTGGCGAAGTTTTTCAGCAAATTAATTCAATAAAAGTTAATTCAGAAGTCTGTTGCGATCTACAAAGTCAAAGAAACTTTCCTCGTATTGATCGAGACCTTTTATTTATTCAATTCCTTATACATTTTCACATCTTCAGGCCATAATCTCGATTGAGATAATTGTAGTATAAATTTTTCTGTGTTATAACTGTTATAAGTTATAATATATACTACCAACAGAAAGTAAAATAGTTATATATATGTTTCACAAAGCAGAAAAACGCAGGATGCAATTTTCATCTGTTGATTTTTTTCCATAAAATAAGAGCACTTAGACGGCGATGCAGCGATACCTGAAAATATTTACAAATAGAATGGCGCAGTGTCTTACATAACTAAATCCTTTGTAAAGTGTATTGGCTTCACACGCTACCTCATTTCTCTGGTCTTCTGAAAAGAAAAACGTGGTAAGTAATAAGAGCTCTAGAGAATTCCATTATTGAATGAAAATTCAACAATCACTTATTTAAATTTTACCGAGTAGGTTCTGAATATATTCCTAAAACATTTTCATTTATCTTATCGACTGTCAGAGTAAAATACCCCTGAGGCACAAAATGTTAAATGTGTTATAAAACCCCATGGACATGATAAGCAACTTTTTGTAAACATTTCCAACTCTGCAAATTGTGGGAATAAGATTTAAATTTCGGTTAATCTACTTTTTTGTGATATATTTTGAAATATGTTTGTTCCCTGTTAATTTAAGGTGGAAGTTGCCACGGTCAAATTTTAAACGATATGATCATATCATATTGGTTAATAACACAATCAAATATAAATAATAATAATTGATTAGTAAAAAAATTACAACAAGCATTAAAATTATAAATTAACAAGACAAAACGTAATGAATTTAGAAAAAAAATCATGTCAACAATTCATATTATAGTATTTTATGCAACTGTTGTATAAGTAGTGTCTTAAAACGCGAGTGTCGTGAGTTGCGATGCGAGCCTTGGCGAGCATCGCAATTAAAGACGCCACGAGCGTTTTAAGACCAAGTTATACACCGTTGCATACAATATTTTTTCTACGACTATTTTAAATAAATAATTAATAATTAATTACGTAATTTGACTTTTCAAGCAGTAAGTTTTCCGTTAGTTCTATTACTACTCACGCAATTTCATCAGCGATGCAGTTATTTTCTTCATCGTCCATTTTAAAAGGAACGTACACATTTTTCTTCACTTCACAAACACGAATCAAATCTTAAGAAGTTATTAATAACGAATAGTTATTATATTTGACATATTTCGTCTTTTAATTTTGAACTGGAACTTTGGTGGGAAATTGGAAACATGACGCATTGACACCTCTTGTTTATGGTCTGTTTTGTTCTTAATTCAACTTGCCAGTACTGTCATATTAAGACCAAGGTTTTTCTTAAGTTGGCAGCAATGCCTTTAGTACAAGTGGTTTGTTAAGTTGGTAGTACCTAATGTATTTTATGTTTCGGCATGGCCCTCTAGATTAGTCGCGTCGCGGCCTACTCGATCGTGTCTAGTAGGCCGTGGCACAATGTAGCACTACCCAGGTTTAGAAGCGTATGGCTGCTAAGCGTATCGTTTTGGCGACAAAACAGCACGGTTGTGCCGTACTGTTATGGGGAATAGAGTATAGACTTTTCTGCAGACTTATTTTGTATGTCTTTATTATAAGTGTTCGGGACTATGTAAATGACAGATAAAAGTACAGGAGTAGAAAAAGTTATTAACATAATTAAAGAAAAAATTTAGCCTGCAATGGACAGCTCTTCAGGGGTAAAATCACATTGTTTACCTCTGTCTACGTGTTCTTGTGCCAACTTTGTTTGTGTAGGTGTGTAATAAAGAGTACTTGTGTTCTAACGGAGAAATTGATTACCTATAATTATTATTTACGCTTATTTTTTGTACTTAGTTACCTAAATATCAAACAGTGAAGATATTTTGACTAAATACATGTTATTCATTTGGAATCAGTTTGGTATTGATTGCGTCGAATCGGAAGTGTACGTGTGTCTGGAACGAATATAGGCCATTCCGGCCAACATACCAATTCTAATGCTTAGTCAAACTCGAAAATCGACCTGAATTTAACTCTGTTTAGCGCACAAAGAGTAGAAGGAGGGCTTTAGGGACGTCGCGACGCCGAAGGCAATCGATCAAAACCATCGTGGGAGGAAAATTACAGATTATTCATAAATATGTTATGTTTTGATTTCCATTTTTTGTAAGAACTTTCAACCGACTGTATATTTATACAGACTTGTATTGAAGACGTGAAATGTTGTAAGGTCTGTTTTCGCAGGTAATAATAATTGACTTCAATGTCATGGGGGTGTCAGACTTCATAATGATCTAAGTCAATAAAAACATCATCATAATTATATTTAACACAAACAAGTATTTGTAAAAAAAATAGAAGTACAAAAGTCCAGGGGATTGTCTAACAGAGGAAGTGAAATAAAACATGTCCGGTTCTGGTAGGGTCGTCGCTGTAGGGTCGCAGTTTTAGCTAACATTCCTCCTCGCTTCGCTCGTCGTCGTACCTAACGATGACCTTCTTTAAGGTAGAATATGTAGCTAGGTTAACAGATATTATAGACTCTACTACAAGTAGTACCCCTTTTAAATGTATGCATAAATGTTTCTGAGTAACTATCTACTCGTATATGGCTATGGATTTGTTTTTTTAGACGTAATTCACTTTAGTCATCAAATATATGACTTTTGTGATTATAATTAGATATATGATATTACAGGTCATTAATTTTAGAACTATAAAGCGTTATACGTAACAAAAGTTATGACTATTGATGTATATATGTGTATAAATATTATTGATATTTATTTCTGACCATCAAAATTCGAAGCAATAACTTTATGGGAAAGGAACTACATTGATTTGAAATTCTAGTTCAAATGTTTCCTGCTAAACAAAGGTTGTCTGGAAGAGATCGCTTTAAAGCGATAAGACCGCCTGTTATTACCATTTTTTGTAAGGTGTTCCTCTCTTGTCGTGCTGCAATAAAGAGTATTTATTATTATTATTATTGATTTCAGTTGAAGGAGACTGCTTTACATACTTACAGGTACCTACGTAGGCAAGATCATTAACCACTAAACTATAAACTCGTATCTTAGATATTTTATTTACAGCTAATATTATATCATAGATTAATAACAAACTAAAATGCTAAAATGGCATGCTAATAACACGTTACTAACCAAAAATGTTACCACTTTTTTAAATGTCTTTGTTATTACCAGAAAACAGGCCCCGCCAAAGTTAGGTCCAACATGATACTGACAATGTAAAAATGAATGGCACATTACCAAAGGTGAAAACACGCAAAGCAGGAGTCCGCATTCCTGGATCTATTGAGGTGTCCACTTTTTTAGACCAATCCTCAAGGGACGTAAACGAACTGTTAGGAATTAAATTATGAAATTCAATATAAAACAATATAGATTATTCTAATTTAACAATACAAGCAATATAGTAGACAGTTTTGCTACAGGTGGTTTTGCGGTATTGCTTAGGTTGCTATATTATGCGGATGTAATACTGGGTAGACCAAAATACTCTTGACATTAGAGACGCCCGTTGCTTGGCCACGGACGTGGTTATTGAAACAAACGACAGGACCGGGCGACTAATTGAAATTGAATCAAATGATTTTTCGGAAAACCCTTTTTTTACAAATAGTATAGCCTATGTCACTCCTAAGATTAAGAGGAATCAAACGACACCTCATATGTCGAAATCCTTCAAACGGTTTAGGCTGCAGGGCATGCCAAAGAATAAGTCATACACACATACATACGCTCGAAAAACATCCTCTCCTTCGGGCAGTCGGGTAATGCAATAGATTCCTCGTGCACGACACCAATCCCTATTTATGATGTAATCGTACAAGACAAATATTGGAGTTTAGTTATAACACGTAGGACTTAATTGGTTGGAGTAACTACTGTGAATGGCAGAGTGACACGATGAGTGAAATGCGGCCGGGCTGCATCCAGAGCGACACGCGGCAAAATAAAACTATACAGAAAGAGCGTCCAAAACTACGCCAAACTGATGTCCATTTTCAAGTACGTTTAGGCTTAGGCTAAAGGTCAAAGTATTCTGTCTCTGACCTGCGTGCAACCCCAAATATTCTTTTTTTTCTACACTTTGGCGAAAGTGGCGATGGATTTACGGAAAGGGCTCGAAAGAATTCGACTCGATGGGGAGATCTGACGAAAACATCGTTAGTCCAAACTTCGCGCAATAAAACTGAAATATACCACCGAAAAAACAATTTATGGAACAACTTCTGTTTTTTTTTTTAATTTTGTTAATGTTCTTGTTCGAATTTCGAGAATGTTCCGCACAATATTGGCGGGAAATTGTTGATGAATTATTGTTTGGGAAGGTCCATTCATTGGGACAATTTGAGGATTTTTGACTTACGATTGCTCGAAATGAAAGTCAAGCGAGCGGTCGACAATAATTGCACAAAACAACACGGTTAGTGGCCCGACCGGACTGCACCATCAACGTCGTCTTTGAATTTGCAATTTAAAAACTTTAAAGTATTAGAATAGCTATGATTATTCTGAAACGGAACGAAAGAGCTAAAATATTTTTAAAATTTAGTAGGATATGTTGGCGCTAATATCGGTATTAAAAAAATGCTATAACTGAAGTTTCGGTAGTTATTCATTGCGTTCGCTCGTTCTTAAAAATTAGTCTTTCTACAACTGGGGGGTAATTACCTAACGGTACGAATGCGCGTTGGGACATTTTATCTGTAATTTTTAGGGTTCCGTTGTCAACAACGAACCCTTATAGTTTCGCCAGGTCCGTCTGTGCGTCTGCGGCTTAGCTCAGTGATCCTTACTCCTAGAAAACTGTAATTCGGCATCGGTATATAAATTAATTACGCCGACAAAATAATAATAAAATCTTTAAAAAGAAATTGTTTAGCGTACTCTCCCCTACACCTAAAGTGGCTCGTTAATCCCATAGTTTGGGGTGTCGTTGGATGGATAGCTTGTTTAAAATATTATGGATTTTAGTAAACCATTTTTCAACTTAGTGATTCATTTAAGACCTAATTTGTTCAAGTCATGCGTCTCCCCCCTGCCGGCTAAATTACTACTACAGGGGATGTGAAAAAATCGTGGCAGCAGTATAATTTCATTATTAATATAATTTTAATGAGAAACCCCAAATACTTTAGACGTCCCCTGCTCCACATAGGTCATAGGTATAGGTGCAATTAGAAAATGCTAAGCTCATTTCAACAGCAACTCTGTCTGTTACACTCCAGCGTCCGAAATTTTCTTTCAGTTTTACTTGTTATTGGGACACAGCTATTTATAAACGGCATTGCTTAGCAAACGTCCATACATTTTTTAAATTATTTCTCTCGCCATGTTCTCATTAGTCATTGTTGTGTGTTGGCCCGCTTAATGAGAAAGGACAAGATATCTTTTATCCAACCAAAATCTTTAATATTATTAAGATGTATTGCCCCGCCGAGGTTCGTTCTTTTGGGAGCATGAAAAATTTACGATTAAAAGGCAGTCCCCACATAATAGCTGAGACATATTAAAAACCTATATGTACGGATCTCCGATAATTGGCAATTACTTTGCAAAGGTATCGATATCTACTTAATTGAATTATAGTTAGAATATATAGTTAGTGGGAGAAAGCCACGCAGAATTAAACAGTACGCCGTGGCTACAAAATCACGGATTTTTGCTAGTTTTCTCTTTTGGTGGAGAGATAATTGATATGATAATCAGAGATGCTGTTGATTGTGAATGTTACTTATATATGTCTGTTATTGATAAACAAATATTTAGTCTTTAAATTAACATGAGACTTTTATATATAATCACTTGAAATGCATTCCTGAAATATATACTTTTCTTTACCAAACTTGAATCCGTTGAAGATGACATCGTACTTAAAGTAGACTAATTGCACAGTAGAATGCAAGATGAATTTGAAGACACTAAATGCAATCTAGTCACCTAACTGGAAACAAAAAAGACGTTTTGCAATGTAACACAATGATACATTGTTTTATTTGTTTACTATTTTAATCACAAATGTAGGTAGGTAAACATCTATTTCGGGCCACGGATGTCTCCTCGGGGTAATGATTAAAAATAGTCTTCACCGAGCGGCGTGTCGATAATGTGGCTGTTACTACTTTGTTATCACTGGTAACAGCTGTGATTATTTTTGCATCTGTTACCAGCGCTAGAACTGGGAGAGTGAGCGTGATAATTATGATTACAATTAGCTTGGATTATTTTCAATGTTTCAAAAGCACTGGTCAGATGCACTATACAACAAATGTGCAAAAATCGAGTGAGCAAAAAAACGGTATCAATTTTTTCGTAACAATTGGAATCTAATATTTGGATGGTTGTTATAGTAACGATCGTATGTAGGTTATGTTATGTTGGGAATATTTTGTTCTTTTACTTTCTATTATGCCATTCGGTTGAAGTATTGTTTGCTGCGCTCTAAGAGTGTAAGAAAAAAGTGCGTGCAGCACACTGATTTCATATTGACATGAAAATGTCAAACTAAATTGAACTATTGTTGGAATTCTTTAATTATTATAGTAAAAATAATAATAAGGGCAGGGTAGGGCAGCTTGTGGCGAGCTGTTGGGGAGTAACGACTAACGACTCCACGGACCCGAGGAGTGATCCCGAGAGTCGGTCAGGGCTTCCGTCTCCGGTGTGTCTTCGTCGGTCGGAGTGGAACCCTAAGGGGGCCCGAAGGACTCTCAGCTCTGGCTTGCCTTCATTGGCTGCCAGAGAGGAGTCGTCAGAGCTATATGCTCCAAGGGTGGAAGCGTTCAAGGGCATAATTCCGCGAGTAACTTCGGAGAATGCGCAGCACCACCTCTCGACGCCCCTGAGCCGCTCGACCCGGTGTTGCTCCTGCCCATTTCATGAGCCCATCTAATGAGCGGCTAGTCACCGCTTGTCTCGACTCTATGTGCAACAATGTTATGGCTGGTGTCCGGACCTCTTTGCAATACCCCAGCTTCATAATCTATATATATAAATGCCTTTGTCCTGACTGCCGAAACTACTGGGACTAGAAACTTGAAATTTACACCAGGACTTCCTTTTATGACGTAGGCAACCGATAAGATGGGATTTTTGGAAATTCTATCCCTAAGGGGGTTAAATGGGGGTGCAAAGTTTGTATGGGGGAAACTTTAGATTATGAACTAGAGACTTAAAACTTTGTAGAAAGATTACTTATTAAGATACAAAAAAAGTGATTTCAGCGTTTAAGAAAATTCCACCCCTAAGGGGGTTAAATAGGGGTGCAATGTTTGAATGGGAGAAACATTAGTTTTTGAACTATGAACTTGAAACTTTGTAGAAAGATTACTCATTAAAATACAGTAAAAGCAATTTCTGCGTTTAAAAAAAATCCACCCCTAAGGGGGTTAAATAAGGGTGCAAAGTTTGTATGAGGGAAACTTTCCCTTTTGAAAGAGAAACTTGAAACTTTGTAGACAGATTACTTATTAAAATACAAAAAAGTACTTACAGCGTTTTAGAAAATTCTACCCCTAAGGGGGTTAAATAGTGATGCAATGTTTGTATGGGAGAAACACTTTTTTTTGAACTAGAGAAAACGTTGTAGAAAGATTACTTATTAAGATACAAAAAAAGTAATTTCAGCGTTTAAGAAAATTCCACCCCTAAGGGGGTTAAATAGGGGTGCCATGTTTGTATGACACCTAATCCCAAGATTTGGCATAGGCACTAGTTTTACGAAAGCGACTGCCATCTGACCTTCCAACGCAGAGGGAGAACTAGACCTTATTGGGATTAGACCGGTTTCCTCACGATGTTTTCCTTCATCGAAAAGCTAACGGTAAATATTCCGTACATAAGTTCCGAAAAACACATTGGTACGAGTGATCTACAACATTATATATATATTAATTTATATGTATTTGTATAATTATGTTGTAAAAGAGTTATGAATTTTATTTATCTTTAGTTTGTTAGATGCTCCGCACACAATATTATTTTTATCACTTGATTGTGTCGTAATTTAGTACATTATTGCCGAGGCGCGGAAAGAAAGGGGTTGCCTGCCAAGAGAAGAGTCAGGCAAACCCCGGTTTTCGCCTAGGTAAATATAGTGCTTTTCTCAAACATGTGAGGAAATAATACAAAGACATTACATAATAGTACATTACGCACCTAGGGCGGTGAATTCGTAAATGGCCCAGATCGCAAGTGTTTGTGGCCCGAACCGAAGGTGATGGCCATAAATATGCGCTATGGGGCTTTACGAATTACCGCCTGTGCGCAGCGTGCGGTAAAACGCGCATTATGGCCAGGTATGACGTAATAGTACATTATGTAACTAGGGCGGTGAATTCGTGAACGCCCTAGATCGCAGATGTTGTGGCCCGAATCGAAGGTGAGGGCCATAAATATGCGCTCTGGGGCTTTACGAATTACCGCCCGTGTTGAGTACAAAATTTTACGTCTTCACCTGGCCACAATGCGAGTTTTGCCGTACGCGCAGCGTGCAGTAAAACTCGCATTATGGCCAGGTGTGACGTAAATTATATTGTGACATACCTAATAACGCGGTGATACTTGTACTATGATTTATATGTAAGCATTCTTTCTACGAATTCTTTCAAATGCTGTATTCACTTCACACTATATTTTACACTCAATGCGGTGTTTCAAGTAATTAAGTAGGTATAACACATTTATTTCATTTCATGTTTAATTTATCTCAAATAAATGATTTTACTTACGGTTTGATACTTTTTAATTTAATTTTCTTCTAACCATAAACAACAAAGAACGAAAAAAAGAATTAAAAAAATAACACCATGGAAACCGCGAGGCTCGCGGGTGGCTTTTTTTGGCTGAATGTCATTTTTCCTTAGTCGCCTCGATTAAGTATGGCGCTATCAGGATTTTAAAAAGTTTAACGCAGCGGGAAATAATGGGTTTTTTATGGGTTATTTTATTATACTCCTAGGCAGGGAAGAGCTTTAACTTTTTAAATGTTGGCCGATAAAATTAAATATAAGACACATCGCGTGTTCGTTTTTCAAACAAAATGCGACGCTTTCCGAGCATGTTTAAGAAAAATAATGTATTGTTTGAGTAGGCTGAGTAAAAAAAAGAAAAATAAGGGCCCTACTTTGGAATTTTTTCAATCATGTATATATCTGAAAATCAGACCTTATTGTTTCTTAGTCTAGGCAGAAAGGCGTTTCAAAGCACGCGATAATTTCCAATGCACCCCCTTAATGGGAGGTTTGCGTTGCTAAACTGGATATATCCTGATGATTGCTTGTGAACATACAGACGGTTTGGAATCCTAATAACAATCATTTCAATTTATCCGGTTTTCCACGCAACCTTCGAGTATGGCATCAAAGTCACTCATTCAGTATGCTAATCATTTCGCCATAAGAGAGCATTTTCCTTGCCTAATTTACGCTCTTATCAAATTATGCATGACTCGTAATTTAAGCGGCTTCTCCTCACAATGATTACGCTGCGATACTTCATCGCTGCGCCGCTGTCGCACGCGTAATATCGCGTAATATGCAAATAGCTGAATAAACTGGCAAACATACGTATCGTACTGAACACGCAAGTTTATGCTGAAATTTTAAGAATGATGTCTCCGCATATTGTCGGTATTCGCATATTACTGTTGAATTTTGTGATGAACATTAATGTTAAGTCATAAATTATCGCTGATTGTCATCATATCTAATTAAAATATTCCGAATTTACAAGCTTTAACTTACAAACCTTTACCAGTTTTATTGAACGGGCGAGTGAAGCGAACGAAGTTCTCCGTTTCAGGGCCAAAATTCTTTCGTATGTCCGCCTGTTCTCCTCTACAGGTCGCATTTCTCAATCGATTCTCGTCAAATTTTGTGAGCAGTTTAATAATTGTTTAGAATTTTTATGATTTCAGTGCTTCGAATAAAAAATACAGGCGCACGGGGTCTACAGATCAAAGAGTTTTTAGTTTAAATATCCTCCCACACCTCAATGGCGTGTCAAAATCTATATACTGTATAATATAACGTCGTGTTTAAAATTTTAAATAATGAGCCCGCTGTATCTGGTCTCCCCATAGAGGGGTGTCATGATGAAATGAATAGGACAACGACTGCTTATTAGTGTTTTTAATATAACTAGTCCCTGATGTTACATGCTAAATCTATTTGGCTTTTGAGCCTTGGAGCCCTGGCTCTGCAATTAAATAAAATAATAATCTATTGGACAATTATAGGAGCTCAAAGTGTCAGGAAAAACACGAGCTAACCAGAAAGTTATCGTCAAAAAGATTTACCAAAGAAGCCGAGAAATAACTGAACGAGGTGGCACAATCGCTGAAGGGACAAGACGTTCGTTAAGGCCGCGATAATAAGAGGTTCGGCTTAATCATAAAATCCTTTTTCCGGTTCTCGATTGCCTACTTGTATGGCTTTGGAACGTGAAGAAGCAGATTTCTTCGTTTCTAGTACATCTAAACAGCTAGTATTTATAGACTCATCAAAATTCTAAATTCTCTTAAAAACGAATCGTTCATAAACATTTTGAATAGATGTGAAATTGTTAAATTTTGATGTGCAAGTCAGTATTTTGTTGGTAAGCGATTACAATTTTCCCTTTCTTAACTAGTGACTTGTATTTGAGATTGTTGGTGTTTTCTCAATCCATATCCATATCCATTCATATACCTACAAACTTTATGTAAAAAACTTAAACGTAAACTTTATTAAACCATACCATAAGACTAAAGGATGTGTTGTGTTGCGAGTGTGAGAGAAAATCCTCAATGCGCTTGTGATTCTTCTGGCATCGTAAGCTCCCATAGGCTACGGTATGTTCTTACACTTCTTACCATCAGGCAGACCGTATGATTGTTTGCCACCGTCGTAGCACAAAACAATTATATGAACAGTGCAGGCAGTAGTAGTAACCGGCACCGGCCCTCTGTCGTATTTTTAACCAACTTGAAAAAATTAGGAGGTGCTCAAAACAAATACAAAAAAATGATGATGATGAATTCATCATCATAATTTTTATGTATTTGTTTTATAGTGCCAAAGGTATTCTGATATTCATGAAGAATCGACTAAACTCTTCAAATGTTATCGGCCCACATACAGTGATATCGTTTATTTTCTGTAATATAGCTATAAAATAGTATTCCGTCCGTCATCCGCTATTAAGACAGAAATATTCCTAACAACCGTGATACTAGGAGAAATAAAATTTGCTGAATAGGTATCAAGACTATTTTTAAAATGTCTTTCTTAACAATGTTCCAAACACGAATCCGTTTGCATGAAAACACTAACTATTTACTGTTTAAAAACAAAGTATTTAATTGTAACAATTGTAGGATTGGGCGAGTCTAAACGAAACTAATTTGAGAGTTAGGGTGCGAACCGGCGCGAGCGATGCGGGGCTGTGCGGAATGCAAATGAACTAACAGAATTACTGCCGTATTGTTCTAGGTTTTTGTGAAGCTTGCTTGTAAATGAAAATTATAACTGTATTTTCTCCATTTGATTTCATTTTAAACGTCTTGAACGCTTCGTAGATTGAAAGGCTCTTAAATCCATAAAATGAACAAATGACAGATATCAAACCGTGAATAAAGTTGTGATGATGATTGGCGACTATGACAGAGTGATTTTCAGAAAATGCCAGCTGTGCTGTATGCCATATGGAGCTGGCATTCGAATGGTCCGTTTTGTCTTCTTGTGCCTCTGATGCTTATGGAGACAGCTCTTATAACTGGTACTTTCACTTTTAGCCAGTAAATTAAAACTTATAACTGAATATGCTTTTCCCCATTTTTCGTTACATTTTGATGCGGCCTTTCTTAAGAAACTGTTATTTATACTCCGTCCAAGGTATGAGTAGTGGAGTAAAGGATGCTCTCAAGTCTTCAACTGCTCGGTCATATTTCAAATGTTTCTCTTGGCTATGTATCTGTGCTGTTTGTTGCCAGGTGAGGTTGCTAAGGTTGAGGAAGAGGAAGCGTCGGCATTTACTATGCGAACGTCAAAGAACGCTTTCCTTGCAGGTTAACTGCTAACTCAGGCACTTGTCCCACCGCCGGCGAGTAGCGAGTACTCTCATAGTAATTCTTAGTAAATTTTTACTCGCGCGAGTAAAACCTAACTACCTTAACTACCTAAAATAACGTATTATGAATCATACACCAACCCAATATTAGACCAGCGGCAGTAAATTGTCGCAGCAAAATTAGCATGCAGCATTTCCCTCGTTGAGTTTATTTCTGTATTTCTGGGGAATGTGAATATAAAATGTAAGGTATTTAAGTAGGCCGTAGACAAATCCAGAGCACACATTGCGAAAAGTTTTGCGACGCAATGAATGCAAATTCCGGGTAGGGGGTGAGTATTAAGGCGACCTTGTTTTTTATACTAATGGCTCGAGTATCTGGTACGGGTGGGAAATACTTGGAAGTATGTTAATATTCGTGATGCCAAGTTGGGTTAGCGGTATATTCGATATAAGAAATTGTTTGTCACACTGCTGCATATGACACACATTTGAATTGTAACACGCCTTTTTTGGCATATCTCGCAGAATTATTAGATTGCTTTAAAATATCGGTGTACCTGGGTCGTACTCAAATTTAGGTTCGCGTCTTTCCTGTGGACACTATAAAAGTTAAGGGCTACGAAGCCTAATTTTGGTTTGGACTGTTAATCCGCATAAACAGCGTCTCCTCTTATGTATGACTATTCGATAGAAACCTGATTTATATGCAGGTGAGCTCTTAATTATTGACCACAGGAGAGACGAATTTTGCTTATACAGTGTGTTCGGGTGAACCCAGTGTATAAACGAAATTAGTCTCTCCTGTGGTCAATAATTAAGAGCTCACGTGTATATAAATAAGGTTTTTATCGAATATTAAAAGAGAAGAGGAGACGCTGTTTATGCGGATTAAGAGTCCAACCAAAATTAGGCTTCGTAGCCCTTAACTTTTATAGTGTCCACGGGAAAGACGCGAACCTAAATTTGAGTATGACCCACCTACATAGAGCGCAAGGATAGATAAGATTCGATTAGGTCAATCAAAAAATAAAAAAGTATGATTCCATAAAAATAATGTTGTTCCAGAATTAAATAACTACAAATGATTTCAATTTGTCGAAGGATTTTTGGCTAAATGCCAGTAAATCAAGTGATCTATGCTACCAATAGCACGGTTACGGCTTAAGAATAAATCAGCCTGTGTAATGTGTTCGCACAATCACGTTTACGTCCGACATAAAGCATTCATCCCTTTCTAGCAAGTAACTATTTCAAATTGAAGAGCTACAAATTCTTTCGGATATAAACGATATCGCGCTGACGTATCTGGTGATAAAAATATTACTCGATGCTGTTTTAATGAAAACATATGTACTGGAAATATAGTGAACTAAACTTTCTTTATATTTCCATTCAGACTGCTTTCTTTACATTTACAAAATTTGCGGCAGGCGGAATTTAAACCAGTGAAATATTCATATTCGAAGCGTCAAAGTGTCAAGTTCAGGAGATGTTTTCTAAACAAGCGAATGCTTGTTTATAACTTGATTTTTAAATATCATCTCTAGTATTGGAATGGAAATCGATTCTGTTGACTATAAATGTTGAATTTATGAAAAGTTACCTGAATGCCTTTTGTGTTACAAACTTACCATTTGTAAAGTGTCTATGTAGCTATAAATCCTAGTAGAATATCTAGTTGTATGTAAGTATCATATCCCTTCAGCTGTGTTCATCCCTCTGTGGGCTTCATATTTTTTCCTGCAGGTCGGTGGAGCGCCCCTCGGAGGGGCGCAATGGCTTTGCTTACTTTCTTAGAAATAAAACCGGCATTCGTGTATCGATCTCGCTTTAATCCATTGAAACGTATAGCCAATTCAGTGAGACAGCTAGCAAGCGAAAACTTCAATGGCCAATGGAGGAAAAAATCAATTTAGTCGTTAGTCTAAAATAGTCAGTGGCACGTTTGACACGGTCGGTGTTCGCGAGTGAAAATTAGTGGGTTTAGTGCTGAATTGTAGTGCCAGAAGGACAGTTTTTGTAGACATGTAAGTAATCTTTAGAATTACATAGAAACAAGTGTTATTTCGACGGGTTAACTGTAATAAAACCGTGACTAACATGACATACCTACTCATGGTCAAAATTTGGCAACATGTTTTTTAGCGCTTTTCTAATAATTTAATATTACTATTAGCTATTAAAATTACCGTTAGCTATCATACATTTGTTTAAAATGAACTTAAATGGATTATCAATGAACCGAAAGTAAATAAATCGATTGAAGTTGGTAACGATCACAACAAACCCCTCAGAGGGGGACCTAACCGACCGGGAATTTCCCTCCGAGGGATGCCCACATGACACCTCGTGACGTCACTACGATCCGCACTCTATACTAATCATGACCTTGATTTATACCGTTTTCAAATCATGTTTTGATGTGATATTTGTTAAACTGATGGTTATATTATAGTTTAAACTAAAAGTTTACTTAATGGGAATTTTAAGAAACCTAATTTGTTTGGTTCAAAACATATAGTTGCTGTGATAATTGCACTCGTTTGGAAGAGGTTATTTTGTATGAAAGTAGACATACTTTATTCATTTTACTCTCAGATAAAACCTGCTGCACTTACAATAAAAAAAGCTACGGTTACACCTAGTTGATGACCCATATTTATTGTTCAGGCATGAATTTGATTACATACAGTATAAAACACTTCAGATATAAGCATGTAAATCGAAGCCTACACGAGCAACTTGTGAGTGTAGGCATTATTTTGGTAGAATATTTCAATTAGTCTAGTGTAAAAAAAATACTCACGAGCCTGCCATTTTATGTTTTTCGAATAAGTATAACACAAATTTCTTCAAATTAAGCACATTTAACACCCCAAAAAACTAATTTATTATATTTAAAATAACCAAAATACGTCGTAAACTTCGGTGAGGTGGTGACGAGGTCAGGTAGATAGCCTTAATACGACTTTAATGTAACGATGATATATCGTTGCAGTTAGATAATTTAATAAATATTGAGTTTTATCCAAAATCCTGGCTGTGATTATGTAAAAAAACTAAAGAAAATTTAATTTTACCAAATCACTTCACTCCACAAACCTTGTTAGTGGAGCGGCCCTCAGAGGGTGCCACAGACGTGGGTAAGCGGCCATGTTTTTTCGCCACAGCTGAAGGGATATATTTTTTATTTATTTATGTATGTCCTTATGTTTATGTTATACATTCGTTTTCATAATATAAATGTTCGTACTATTTTCTTTGCTCATTTTATAAATCAAATACTACATAAATAAAATAAAATCACTCAGGATTACTTAAACCGCGCCAAATTCCGAAACCATTTAGTTTTTTTTTACCTGCCTATGTAAATAATAGCACCGTTATCGTATTAAAGTATCTCGACCTACCATTCCACTTCTACCACCAGAAAATGACGTTCCTTTTGCAACAACGTTTTGTACCTTTACCGCAATACTTGGAAGCCCTAGTACAATTAACAAGTGCGAATCACCTCCACTCGGGGGTTACAGGAATGAGTGCGGGGCTCAGATATTTAAGTTGGCGCCGCGGGAGAAGGCGGTGGGAGGGTTATAGGCGCTCGTCTTCGAGAATTTTAATTAACGCGAGATTTTCTTTTAATGCAACATGGCGGCGTACGTCGGCGGGCTAGTTAAATCCTGTCAAAAAGCTAAAGTCGCAGGTTGCGCCGTTCCCCGCACAAGTTTTTAGTCTGTCACCGTCTTCTAGATTACCTACGTCGGTTTGTTCTGAGGTTTCTTTTATTTTTGTGGATCGAGGCTGAGAAGAGTGTTATTTGCTGCCGCTTGATAACTTAGCGATGCTGGTTTTTTCGATTATCAAGCTTGACCTCGACCTTGATCTTTCATCACATTTTGTTCAAAACCTTTGATAGAAGAATTTGGGAGAAAATGAGCCTCGATGTTTCTGTTAAAGTACCTACCAACACTATTTACATCGAATGCGTGTGATTGTTAATTCTGTACCATTATAACATTGACACGTAAAAGAGTATTTGACACGATCGTTGTCATACGAATGAACTCCGATGAAAGAGAAAGAATAGTACATTACTGCAGAAGCCGGGAAAATAGTGATTGCCAGCCAAGTAGACATAGGTTGATATAGACGGCCGAGTGACTAATCGCACGTTGAGCGGAGCGAGGCCAGATAGGGATACGAGGCCAGGGGGCTTGCAGTGGGTGGGGCGCGGTGCGTTAATAACCTAGCGGTCGCGGAACCTCAGGTTCCAAGTCAGTCGAGGGCCGGCACCGCGCGAGCGAGCACACCTGCGTGTTGAGACATGCCGCCGCCGCCGACTTGAACGCGACAAACGAACGTAACAAAGTGTTATTTTATAATTATAACTAACATAATTTTTAAAAACATGTTAAAATCAACAAATCGCCACAGCTGCTCAGTTTATGGCTGTTTAAAAAATGCCCAAAAGGACGTTGGATTATCTTTTTTTAATCTGCCCGCAAATTGTGAACGATAACTTTATTTTTTTATTAGGTACCTACTTTCGGGTACCTACTTTACATTATGAAGATATTAGGTACAGTACAATGTACAAAAACAATACAAATGCATGTTACTTATTATTACCTATACTTTTAACGGGATACCTACTGCAATTTACTTCAAAATGAAAGACTGGTTTGAATATATATTTTACAATGCACTTGCTCTGAAAGTGCGCCTTTTCATGGGTCAACATCTTAAACACAGAAAGCCCTCCATGCTGTCCTTAAAACTTCAAAACTTAAATTGAATTAGAGAATAGAGAAGTGGCAGATCAATTTTATTTATGTGTGGTGTTATTCATAATGACGCTGACATACATTTTATGTGAAGTAAGCATGTACTAAATTAATATCGGTTCACTTTACTCAAGCGACATCTGGTGAGCATTTTTTGCCTTCATTGATGTATTCTTGGCGTGACAGCCCTAGCGCTACACGTGCTGTGTGTGAATGAATACAAGTTATACGATAGACAGAGATGCACAGAGTAGGCACGTTTCTTATGCCTAAACGTCGTTTTTGCTAGGAAGTGCAATTTCTGTACTTCTACTATTACTTATTCTGTGACGAGGCTGGCAATCCCTTTTTAAGCCAGAGTGGTATAGCGCTTTTCTGAAACATGCATTTATTTCAGTAATAAAAAAGAAGCTTTCTCAATTGCTGTAAGCCCTGAACCCTGATGTCGTACCACGAATAAAAAACCAAGCTAAAAAAGAAGGTCACTTTAACTAGCAGGCTCTCGCCTCGCCCGAGACGAGAGCCGATATACGAACGATCGAATCGAGTTAACGATTCCGATTCAGTAAACTTTTAAGTAACTCACGCTACCGATTCGATGTTAATGTGAGGCAGCCATGGTTGGTGACGAAAGAAGATGCCTCTGTAATTAAAATACTTTGAGAGGCACTTTCAAGCCCTAGATACGCCTCAAAAGAATGCAAGCCAAAATGAGGTCGGCAACTTAATATACCTACTAAGTTGTGTGAAGTATGGAAATATGGCGAGGCAGAAATACTTTAAGCTTTTCTCTGTAAAATTAAAATCGTCGCATAAGAGAAAATATTTAATTAAGGGCTTTTTAAATAATCCCTTCTTCCATTCCCGAAACCAGTTTCAATCAAATATTTTAATTCTTCGTACAAAACCTTTGTGTACCTATTATATACCTACTAACGAATATTTGTGTT
This sequence comes from Epinotia demarniana, assembly GCA_945867215.1. Classification (NCBI taxonomy): domain Eukaryota; kingdom Metazoa; phylum Arthropoda; class Insecta; order Lepidoptera; family Tortricidae; genus Epinotia; species Epinotia demarniana. Next base: position 12,125,155 of record OX244277.1, read on the forward strand.
AAATTATAATGAGAACAAATTCACATAATTATATTAATAGAATTGTAGTACCGTGTTCACCATTAGTATAAAGAATTATAATATTTTAGAATTAGAAAAACCAAACGAGTCCGACTCGCACTTGGCCGGTTTTTTACGCTTAGACGTCGTATACACCTCTGAAACATTCGAATTATTATTATTAACCTTATTAATGTCTGGGATACTGTAGTCATCTCTAACTTTTTTTTTATAAGGCATTTCATTATGCATTTTTTTACTGCTAATTACCGTTTGGCATGAAAAAGTGCCCCCCTGGCCAATTCGCAGAGCAAATATTTTTTTAAGATTTCCCTTCTTCCAAGTGCGTATATTGTAGCGTATTATGGCGTATTATACGCCATCGTACACCTTTGGATGTGTCGACACAAACACTGAACGCTATCTATCGCATTCGAAGATTGTTCATTGCCATTATGGATCGCTGGTCTGAATTAAACAATTTTTTTTTATTATACTGGTTGTATTATTCAATCCGGTCAGTGAGGGTTCACTGGAAATTATAATCCTCATCATCATCATAAATTTAAGAGCCGGGCTCTTGTCGGTGGAGTAATCGCCACTCTGTTCTTCTCTCAGCGACTGTTCTGAGCTCTTGATACGATATTACATTAACTTTTTCTTTAGCTTGGTCCATAAACGCACGTCTTGGTCTTCCCCTGCCTCTCCTTCCCTCTATCTTTCCTTCAATTATAGTTTTTATGTAATTTTCATGTCGTATCAGGTGCCCCAACATATTTCCTCTTCTGTTTTCAATCGTTTTTAGTAGACATCTTCTTTCTCCTATCAAATTTAGAACCTCTTTGTTTGTAACATTAAATGTTTACGAAGCAGAAACGTTCGCTAACGCAATTCCAAATTTCGATCTTGTGGAAAATTGAAAAATTATTCGCTACGAGCGGGACTCTTTGTTTGTTCTTCTTTCTGTCCAACTAATACCTTCCATCCTTCTCCATGCCCACATTTCAAATGCGTTCAGTCTCTCTCTATCACGCTGGGTAAGACCACGTCTCGCTTCCGTACAGTGCTATGCTCCAGATGGTGGGTCTTAATAATTCGTTTTCTGATATTCCGAGATACTTTATTATTTTCTATTTTGCTTTTTAGCATTGAAGGCTTTTTTAGCCATGGCTATGCGTGCGATGATATCCGAAGTGCATCTGGAGTCACATGTTATAATGCTGCCTAATTATGGAAATTAGCTCATAGCGATATTTGATCCTTGTCTATCTCGATAGACATGTTAATTAGCTAAGTATTATTAGATAGCTAATTTCCTTATGAGCCATTGCTCAAAGGAGGAAGCGATCCCTTATAGAGAAAGGTTCACCTTTGTAGCTGCTTAAATCTGTGATGTTTATGTTTTAAACAATTTTGACATGATGATATTCACCAATCTACTTACTTACAATATGAATACTTATTTTGAGATTGGCAGCGGCGTTGACGATTCTGTCAGAAGACGGGCCGATATTGACTACGGTTACCGACAATTCCCATCCACATAGTTGTTATGAGTGTTTTGACTCTCAGAATTGTTATACATATTAGTTAAATGATGCGGTGGGTTAGAAAAGGTTGTGAATATTATGACTTGAAGCTTCAAGCTTGAAGATTAAAAATAGTTCATGAGACGTTGTTTGCAATGGCGGCGCCGGAAGTTATTATTGTAGTCAATAACTTGTTTACTTGATCTCACATTTCCCTCTTCATATGTAGCTATAATAAAGATAGATTGGGTAGAAAATAAAATCAAGTTTTATGACGCCTGTTTGGTTATGGCACAAATGAAATGAAACGTTGGTACAGGATTCGGCAATGTACTCTCCGAGTCTGTTGTAATTTCGGATTATCCCTCACTGCCCCGTTTGAATAATCCATGCACCATGTAGTCATTGAACAAATACCTAAGTCGATTACGTTCAATTCATTTCAAATCACAACAGGTTTGTAGATTGCCTGTGCAACGTTGTGCATTCGCACATTCTTATTTTCAGTTATTGCATTCAATTATTGAACCCTTGAGGATTGAATCTGAACTCGCTAACGAGAACGCGTTTTATTTGCGTTTATTGCTCCCGTCCGTCCGTTTTCCCAGGTTTCCTTTAGTCACGTTAGAAATAATCGCAGTAAAAAGTTGTTCTTTCAATCGCATTCCCTACGCGCGCTGCTACGCGCTAATTGTATAGTTGTACTTGGCCGTTTTATCCTAGTACCGGTTTACTTATCACTCGTAAAACGCGGTAAGTACCCGCTTCCAGAATAATTCTTTTATATGCATACATATACATATAGTCTACTAGCTTCTCCCCGCGACTCCGTCCGTGTGAATTCTTTTATATCGTAGCTCCATACTAAACTTTCAACCCCCACTTTAACCTCTCAGGGGATGATTATCGAGATAAAAGCTATGTCCCTGAAATTCAAGCTCGCCATACCAAATTTAATCTTAATAGGTTCAGCGGTTTATGCGTAAAGAGGTAACAGACAAACATACAGCCCCGTTCATTTTGTATCGAATTTACATTCTAATCGATCGGTATTCATTGGCTCATTCGGGCAGACTATAACTGAGAGACCAAAACATTAATTGCATCTAAGACAAGCCAAATAGTAGACCCTATAAAAATTAGAGGTGCCGCCATTGAACAAGTCAAAACAGTTAAATACCTTAGGCAGCATTATAATGTGTGACTCCAGATGCACTTCGGATATCATCGCACCCAAAGCCATGGCTAAAAAAGCCTTCAATGCTAAAAATCAAATATAAAAAGCAAAAATATCTCGAAATATCAGAAAGCGATTTATTAAGACTTACATTTGGAGCAGAGCACTATACGGAAGCAAGAAGTGGACTCTAATCCAGCGTGATAGAGAGAGACTGAACGCATTTAAAATGTGGGCATGGAGAAGGATGGAAGGTATTAGTTGGACGGAAAGAAGAACAAACGAAGAGGTTCTAAATTTGATAGGAGAAAGAAGATGTGTACTAATAAAAACGATTGAAAACAGAAGGGGAAATATGTTGGGGCACCTGATACGACATGACAATTACATAAAAACTATAACTGAAGGAAAGATAGAAGGAAGGAGAGGCAGGGGAAGACCAAGACGTGCGTTTAAGGACCAAGCTAAAGAGAAAGTTAATGTAATGTCGTACCAAGAGCTCAAAACAGTGGCTGAGAGAAGAACAGAGTGGCGATTACTCCGCCAACAAGAGCCCGGCTCTTAAATTTATGATGATGATAACTGAAAGGAGTATGCTAAGCTTTACAAAAAATCGTTTCTTTTAGTTTCCTATTTATAATTTTTAGCCCTTATTTTTACACAAAAAGTTTCTTTTTGCAGTTACATCATAAGTATCATTACAAACAACCACATTTTTTCACTTCAGCATTTATTTGTAGGATTAGTATTAATTTTTACTTCCACACTGAATAATTAATGTACTAAGATGTGTTGCAGTATTCTGTGCTATAACGAATACGGTAAAGTAATAATAAAATTATACTTTATTCTGCACCACGAAAAGAAAAAAAACACAAGAAACAAAACAAAAACTATGCAACAACCGGCGCCCATTTTGTATTGCGAAGAATTGCGTATATACTTAGGTACACTTTTGTGTAAAAACTAAGTCTATGAGGACCATCGAAAATGGTGAAATGCTAGTGAACAACTGCCAATAGGTAAATACGCTTTTGTTCAGAACATATTTTACTCGTACTTGGTTTCAAAACATCAGATTGCTTTACACTTGTTTACACCTCAATCAATCCAATAAGTATTTTTGTTTGTGTTCACAGACCGGTGAAAGTTACAGTTTATATGTCTTATCTCTCAGTTTTACTAAAAGGCATCATGAACTTTGTATACAATTAACTAATAACTCTAGCCTACTTAACTATAGGTCACTAAAAAAGAGTGTTTATAGCGGCCGCAAAGAACAAAGGATTTCTAACTAATGGAGACAAATGAAGAGTCCGCTCCATCTTGGGCGCGAAGAATTTTCATATAGAAATTGCGGCGTTGTCTTTGCTAACCCTTACTAAAACAATGTTACTATAAGCCGAATTAGACAAAATAAATATTTTCTGAGACCTCTGAAAAGACAATGATTCCCGCCTAGGCGTGGGCCTATTTCCAGGAAACATTTTATTATAGTTAATATTAACATCGTAACGTTCACAAAAAAATACGTTTACCAAATAGTTAACATAACAATGAAATTTGCTTACCATTTCATCGGATATTTTTCTGAAAACACTGTTGGCTTTTTTGTGAACGTCACCTTCAAATTTGATATTATTTTTCATGTTATTGTATGTATGTAATTGTTCAGTATACAACCAAACCGATGGACCTCAATGCTTACGAGAGTAGGTATTGACCGGCAACAACCATAGACACAATCCGTCAAGTGTCAGTGTCGAGAAAAGTCTTGAAGAAATATTAATTACGCAAAACAGCTACGGATATAAATAAGTATTAAATATATAAAACCACCAATTATATACAAGTGCACTGGGAGCAGAAGAGGGGCGCCCCTTCCACGTTGTGGTGACGACAGCGACGGGTAAGTCGGTCTCTCCTTTCTTTGTGGGTATTTGGGTTCATCGGGGTTTTTAGAATAACGCAGTATACAGTCCACCAATTTTCTCGTGGGTTTACGCCACATTTTCTGGTCATTCTCACCACATTCAGAATTAACCTTCTGGATTAGAACCTAATCCTAAATTCTCAAAATTTCTAAATTGTTCCCCATATCGCGAATCGCATTCGCTATTAATTACCCATACGCACATTGCGAATCGTATTATTCGCTATTTTCGATAGTACTTATTTTTATCCATCTTATTCCATCTGACAGAACTGTCCGTGACAGAACAATGGAAGGCGAGGCACAACTATTGTTGCAAATAAATGCATTGACACTCAAAAAAGAATATCTGTTTAATAAGCTGCAGAAGGCTTACGATTTATCCAAAACAGTTAAGTTGGATAGTTTAGACTCGGTACAAAACTTCATGGTGCAGTTTTCAGAACTCGATGACGCTCGTAGCGACTTTGAGCATAATGTAATGGAAATTGCCATGCTTGAGATGCAAACAGACCCTAAGTTCAAACCTTCGTCAGGCCCATTAGATAGTTTCGATGATCTGTATTACGCTTGCAAGAAGGTAGCTTTGAACTGCAATCGTATAGGCCAGGAGCCAACCGACAAAATGATAGTTCAAAAAAGTGATGATTGTCTAGCTAGACCGGTCTTACCAAAGCTAACTTTATTCGAATTTGATGGTCAAATGGAGAATTGGACCACATTTCATTATACGTTTGTGCCATTGGTCCATAGTCGCAATTTCGAAAACATAGATAAATTCCATTATCTGCTGTCCTGTGTCAAGGGACTGAATATGGTCAGGAGTCTGCCGATCACTGCCTATAATTATACTGTAGTGTGGCAAAGTTTGCTTGATAAGTATCAAGACGTCAGGGCGTTGACCGGCAGGTATCTGGACAAAATGCTGAATTTCTGACCTTTGACAAAGGACAACGTCGCAAATCTAACGTCTTTCGTGGAGACATTTGACCATTCGTTAAAAGCGATTCAGGCCTTAGAAATTAAACATTTAGATGACTACCTGATTTGTCATTTAGCATTGCGTGGGCTAGACATTCATACTCGAAAATTGTTTGAAGAAAGTCGCGATCAAAACAAATTGCCGACCTTTAAAGAATTAATTATTTTCGTGAACAAACAAATCAAAGTGTTGGAACATACATTTCCGACTACCGGCTCCCGGACTAATTTCAATGGTCAACAAATCAAAGTGAAGTCACCTGTCAACTTCACAAATATGCAACCGAGTCATAAACCAGCCAGTTACAAATATTCGAACGCGACCTCGCCCTCGCAAAAGGTTGGATTAGCTGTTTCGCGTGATAATAATTCCAACCAAAACAAACAAACTTGCGTGCATTGCAATTCAAATCATCTGATTTATCGTTGCGAACAGTTTCGTAAACTGTTAGTTCAAGACAGGATTGACCGTGTCAATGTCTTGAAATTATGCACCAATTGTTTGAAAAGCGGTCATGACGATTCAAATTGCAAGAGCATCATGACGTGTGGAGTTTGCGCTCGTAATCACCACTACTTGCTACATCGGGATGCGAGTGTGGCGCAGGCGCCGGCCGTGCCGGCCCCGCAGCCACCCCGCGCTGCCCTGCACACAGCGTGGCCGTCGCCGTCGCACTCCGTGAGTGTGACGCCCGCATCTGCCGTAACCGAGAATCTTCATTCCGTGAATGAAAACGTGAATTCTTACGGTGTAGTGTTGGGGACTACGAGGACTCTAGTTGTTGACGTCACTGGTCAACATCAGAATTGCCGTGCAGTTCTTGATTCTGGAGCTCAAAGCTCGTTTATGACTTTGAACTGTGCTCAACGTTTGGGCCTACGCCGCAACAAGTGTCCATTTACTGTGTCTGGACTAGGCGGTGACATTGTCAAGAACTTTGGCATGGTGACCTGCGACATGAATCCGTGTAAATCGGACGTTCCGAGTTTCCAGGTGGATATGGTTGTCGTTGAGAAGGTTTCATCCGAGATGCCAAATGTTTCATTTCCACAGGAAGTTGTGGATGAATATAAGAACTTCGAATTGGCTGACCCGTTGTTCTTCGAGAAGTCGTCGATTGACATTTTGCTGGGCAACGATGTCGTGTCAGAGCTTATAAAAGACAAGCCGATTAATGTCAAATCAAATATTCCGAAAGTGATTCCAACAGTTTTTGGTTACGTCGTGAGTGGAAGATTGTACAATGATGGCAAACAACAGTCACAAAACTTTCACTTGTCAGTTTCTCAAGAGAAGACTTTGGATAGAACGCTGCGTGACTTCTGGGAAGTAGAGGAATTGCCGTGCAAACCTGTACTTAGTGCAGCGGATCAACTAGCTGAAGATATATACGCACTTCATCACTCTCGTGATGAGGGGGGGAGATATATAGTGCCGTTACCTTTCGCGCCTGATGCGCCACTACTTGGAGATTCCCGCGCTGCAGCTGAACGACGATTGCTATCAACAGAGCGGAAACTCGCACGCTCTCCAGTGCTGCAACAAGCCTACAACGATTTCATGTTGGAATATGAAAAGCTTGACCACATGGAATTGTACACTGGTAGCGAACCAAGTAGGTATCTGATCCCGCACCACAGTATACTTCGACCAAGCAGTACGTCAACTCCTTTGAGAGTTGTATTTGATGCTAGTGCTAAAACGAGCTCCAACGTCTCTCTTAACGATACGCAGCTGACAGGACCAAACCTATACCGTGATATAGGTGCCATTATAACAAATTTTCGATTATTTGAATACTGTTTCGCAAGTGATATTTGTAAAATGTATCGTGCTATCCTGGTACGTGAATCTGATAGAAAATATCAACATATATTATACCGATCGACCGCTGACGAACCCATAAAGGTGTATGAGCTGAAAACCATTACGTACGGGGTGAGTTCAAGTCCGTTCTTGGCTATCCGCACCTTGCTGCAATTAGCCAGTGATGAAGGTGAACGTTTCCCTTCTGCCGCTAATGTCGTTAGACAAGGTATCTACATGGATGATATTCTTTGGTCATGCGCCAAAGCTCTCTCTGAAGCGTGTGCGTTACAAGATGAATTAATTAATATGCTGCAGTGCGGAGGGCTAGTTTTAAAGAAATGGTCGAGTAACTGTGAACAGCTTTTCGAACGTGTTCCAGAAGAACATCGCGAGAAAACAATTGACTTTCAAAAGGACAGGGATGATGTTTCAATAAAGCTTTTAGGTTTGAAATGGTCCCCAGTATTCGATGCGTTTAGCTTTTCCTTAAATAAGCAAGACACCGTCAATACAAAAAGATCCGTCTTAAGGACGCTGGCATCTATTTATGATCCCGTTGGATACATTGCTCCTTGCACCTTCGTTGCAAAGTGCATTTTACAGGATCTTTGGAAGCTGGGCCTTGGTTGGGACGATCCACTGCCCGTAGAAGAATGCCAGCAGTGGGTAGATTTTATAGACCAGTTACCCAGGCTATCTGAGTTGCAGATTGAACGACATATTTTGCTTCCAGATGTCACTGAATGCGAACTGGTAGGATTCAGTGACGCATCTTCTCGTGGCTACGCTGCATGCATTTATGTCATTTCACGACGTCACTTGGAAGTCAAGTGCAAACTGTTAATTGCTAAGTCGAAAGTGGCACCTGTCGAAGTTGAGACCATACCTAGAATGGAGCTTATGGCTGCCACACTTCTTAGCAAACTTATGAAGTATGCATGTGAATGCTTATCGCGGATCAATGTGGCCAGAATCACAGCACTAACCGATTCGTCTATTGTATTGGCGTGGATACAAACGGATGCTTACAAATTAAAAACGTTTGTGTGTAACCGTGTTACACAGATACTAGAGTCAATACCTCCTCACGTATGGCGTCATGTCAACAGCGAGAATATCATGGCAGATGTTGCCTCGCGTGGTGTTACTCCATCACAATTCATGGCTTGCAGATCGCAATGGTTCGAGGGACTTGCCTGGATGTATGAGGATCATGAAAATTGGCCTGTATCTACACACATTAACAGAAAAGATACTGAAATCCCGGAGATAAAGTCTAACTCCAATATATTCCATTTGTTATCTCAACAGATAGGGGAAGAAGATAAATTGGAATTTGCTGAACGTCTTGTCAACCAATTTTCGTCTTTTTCAAGAATGCAAAGAAGCATCGCCTGGATATTGCGTTTTCTGCGGCGGTTTTGCGGTGATGCTTCTGTCTGCAGCCAAGAGGTCTTGACTACGAACGATTTGAATCAAGCTCATGATTGCTTAATTAAAGTAGTTCAGGGCTCCTACTTCAAGAACGAAAGTGGGGCTTTGAATAAAGGCAAGACGTATATTCCTTCGTTAAGGAAACTTGCCCCCTTTATTGATGCTCGTGGCTTCCTGAGGGTGGGGGGTCGTATTCCTCACTCTGATCTGCCATACAATGCGAAGCATGCCTTGTTGTTGCCGAAGAAATGTAGGTTTGTGAAACTTTTGGTTGAATATTTCCACAAGAAATATTTACATGCTGGACCGCAAACCCTACAAAATATAATTAACCAGAGATACTGGATATTGTCGGCTCGTAGCCTCATTCGGTCAACTTTGCTGAAGTGTAAGACGTGCTTCAAATGTAAACCAACCCTGCTTCAGCCAAAAATGGGTGACCTTCCGTCGACACGGCTGCTGCCTAACAAGGTATTTGAACATGTGGGTGTTGACCTAGCCGGACCTTTCTACATAAAAGAAAGCTTACGGCGTAATGCAAAGATAGAGAAGGCTTATCTAGCAGTTTTTGTATGCTTCTCCACTAAAGCCGTGCATCTGGAAGCACTTTTTTCATTATCTGCAGATTGCTTCTTGGCTACCCTGGATAGATTTGTGTCACGACGTGGCCTGTCGTCACACTTCTATTCCGATTGCGGATCCAACTTCGTAGCAACGAGCAAGCACCTTGGCGAAGTGCAGAAATTTATGTCTGATAAAGGCAATCAGGAATATATATTTAATGGTTCTGCTCAACGCTTGATGAACTGGAACTTTAACCCTCCTAGTGCTCCACACATGGGTGGTTTGTGGGAAAGTTGCGTGCGCATAGCTAAATATCATCTTGTGCGTGCTGTCGGTGATAAAGCTTTGACCTTCGAAGAGCTTACGACAGTTTTCTGCAAAATAGAAGCCATAATGAACTCCCGTCCATTGTGTGCTCTACCGGCTAGTGATAATCCTAACGAGTTTAATGTATTAACGCCAGGACATTTCTTAATAGGTAAGAGTCTGACAGCTGTACCTGAGTATGATTTGCAAACGGTGCCTGTAAATCATATGTCACGATGGCAATATTTACAAAATTGCTCCCAATTGTATTGGAAAAAATGGAGCCAAGATTATTTGAATACTTTACAGCAAAGGTCAAAATGGTTTGCCTCGCCGCCCAACCTTAATGTAGGAGACTTAGTGTTGGTCAAAGATGATCGCGTTTCTCCTTGCAGTTGGCCACTTGCAATTGTCCATCAGACACATCCCGGTTTAGATGGCATTGTACGTAAAGTTACCTTGAAGACGAAAGGAAATAACGTACTGTCGAGGCCAGTGAATAAACTCTGTCCTTTACCCTACACTAACTGACTCCCCTTTCCCTTTACTCCTTTTTTTAGCCACAAGGGCTTTATTTTCTTTTCTTTTGTTGCGCTATCATATGCGCAGAAGCTCATTCCTTACTAATTTTGTTTTACTTCTATGCCTTTATGTTATGGGAAAGCAACATAGTGCTTTCGGTGGGGGGTGTTCAGTATACAACCAAACCGATGGACCTCAATGCTTACGAGAGTAGGTATTGACCGGCAACAACCATAGACACAATCCGTCAAGTGTCAGTGTCGAGAAAAGTCTTGAAGAAATATTAATTACGCAAAACAGCTACGGATATAAATAAGTATTAAATATATAAAACCACCAATTATATACAAGTGCACTGGGAGCAGAAGAGGGGCGCCCCTTCCACGTTGTGGTGACGACAGCGACGGGTAAGTCGGTCTCTCCTTTCTTTGTGGGTATTTGGGTTCATCGGGGTTTTTAGAATAACGCAGTATACAGTCCACCAATTTTCTCGTGGGTTTACGCCACAGTAATATTAATTTAAAAACAGTTACTATGTCAACGATGACTATAAACAATGACGGGGAAAAAACGAGTGTTAAAGTAGTAAAAACTACACTCCTCAAAGTACACTCGACTTGACAGCAAGATAAAAGCAAATTCTCGTCTTCATTGAAAATAATGAGGTGTTCCAAGTCGTTCAGGAAATTTGTCGTGCAGCCGAAAGCCTCCTGTCCTTTACTCGTTATTAATGGCTGCGAGATGTCCCGGATCGCTCAAGATAATAAAGAACTCTCCAAATGACTCTTTTTTGGGGTCCGATGCTGAATTGAAAAACCTCGGCCATCCTGCCAGTCACAGGTTAAGGCTTTGCTGATAAAATCGATGGAAAAACGGACCCAGACGAATCGGACTAATGTTTATTACAAGTTATAAAAAAAACTTGCTATTATCAGTATCAACCGGGCCCTTAATGAAGTTCTTGATAATGCTTTAAGTGTACGAGTATTTGTAATCGGTACAGCTTGGCAAAAAAGTTTACAAACTGTTTTTTTTCGACCCTGGGAAGCTACTTGATTAAACTTGTCATATTTATCGTCATTATTACACCAACAATAACAATTTCACCGTATTTGTTACATTTCCCGGATTTATGAACATTCAAATGCAACAAAAAAGCTATGTCTTGCGGAATATCAAGTTGGAATCATTTTGTCAGAATTGGACAATGTTTGTAGAAAAACTGCTGGAATGACATGTTTTTAGGGTTCAATAGCCAAATGGCAAAAAACGGAGCTAGCAAGTCTGTCTGTCTGTCTATCCGTCCTTGTTGAAACTTGGTAAGTAGATGTATTCTGTGAACCGCATTAAGATTTTCACACAAAAATAGAAAAAAATACATGTCCCCCCCCCCCCTGTAATTTCTAAAATAAGAGAATAATAAAACTAAAATAAATATATGATGTACATTACCATGCAAACTTCCACCAAAAATTGTTGTTTTGAACGAGATCTAGTAAGTAGTGTTTTTTTAATACGTCATAAATCGTAAACCGCAATTTACTTTTCATTCAACGGATAATGGTACGGAACCCTTTGTGCGCGAGTCTGACTCGCACTTGGCTGGTTTTTTATTTATTGTGGACTTAAAATGAGTGTTAAATTATGAATGTTTATACTAATTTTATTTATTCCTAAAATTATCTCTCCTTATTAGGCCTCCTCTTGTGAATGAGAGGGAACGGCAGTAGTCCCCGTAAACATTATAATATAGAGAATGTTTGTGAGTTTGTATGTTTATAACAATATGTATTTGTATGTATTTTTCTAAATTAGGAACCAAATTTAAATAATGTCCTAGTAAAAGTGAAGTATCACAATCTCTAGGTCGTACTATTTGTGTTGCCATATAAGCGATAGTGGCCCCTATTATTTTCTACTCTTTTTTGCCAGACTATATTAAACATAATGCCTTTAGTTTGCCTTCAAGCACAATATAATTGAATCATTTTGTTGTATCTTAGATTTTACTTGTAGTCGAGATACATTTTGTTCACCTTTTGTAAATATTTTTTGGAAAGAAATGGCTCAACTGTAATTATAAAAGAAAAATACGAATATGTTAACAAGTCTAATACTAGATATTTTAAATATTTATAAACTTGATATTTTTAGTAACGGGGTGATTAATATTACCTTAACTTCAAATCATGAGTTTCGAGGCAAGCATATAAATGGTACCTACTCATCCACACGACTCCTCGAATAAAAGTGGCGGCAGTTTACAAACTCACACAACTTTTACAAGTAGACAAGTGCGTTAACTTATCAAACTTCCCACATTCATTTACAATGTATTTGTAAATTTATCCTTCTTATTTAGCTCTCATTTATAAACCTTTAGTTCCATGTAAGCCGGAACGAGAGTATCGATACAAGTGTTCTAATTCAATTCGATTGCAGTAAGCGAAAAGGCCTAACTTAGTTCTGATTTAAGACTTACCTACGCTTAGTTTCTACGTAGAGTCACTAAAACAAAGGGAACAATTACAAACTAAGAACACTCGTCCAAAAGTTTTTGGTTTATCCTTCATTGCAATTTTTTTAGGGTACCTCCCCTACACCTAAAGTGGGTATGTAATTTTTTTTCTCGTTAAACCCATAGTGTGGGGTATCGTTAGATGACTTGTTCAAAAATATTGTTTTTAAAACCATTTTTCAACTCAGTTAAAGCCCTAAGTTTTATTCGAGCTATGTGGCTCCCCGGCCGGCTAAATGGCTACTACTGCGGATGTGAAAAAAATCGTGGCTACATACATAATTAAAACTAGTAGGCATAACTAGTTACCGAGTAATAGACGACCAACTTAAAACGTACTTAGAAAGGCCAACTTTCGTACAGATTCGGTCGACGCAACCGCACCATTTCGTTGGCGCGGTTGCGTAACTAACAGCCCGTTCACACAGAGTCTCCGTATTTACGGTACCCGTTTTAACGGATACAATTTGATACAATTACTGTATAATGAATACTGTGTCATATGTGAAGTCGCTCATACAACTCCATACGCCATCAGTGAAAAAAAACGTATAATACGATAAAACGGAACAGTAAACCGGACACCCTGTGTGAACGGGCTGTAAGATAGGCAGGCCATTACGGAACCCTACACTGCGCGTAGCCTGACACGCACGGGGCCGATTTTTTATTACGTTTTCATTGTTTTATAACTGTAATGACTTGGGCATCACCCGTTTGTGGTTTGACGTTGACTTTTGGGACACCTGCTTATTTTATGTTTCATACTTTATACTGATTCAATCACTGGCCAAAATCCACGGTATCCGGTCGTGAGTTCCGCTCGAAATTGGAGGCGGCGTCCGCCTTTGGGAGTAGCACGTAAAACGGCGCACTATTTGACTTTTTTCTTGACAGATAATGATATCACCAATATGATGACATAGTGACACTTATCTAAATTTTATGATTCAAATGCACTTTGAATAGCTAAACTAGTTTGTTGATATGGATTTAAATCTTGGATTAGTAGAGTCTACTAATGAAAGTTCAACCACGCATTTTCAGACACACGGTATCACTGTGATGTGTCATTTACCAAGTCAACTAAGCCGAAGAGATAATTGGTATTGTAGAAAACGTTGAAACTTACTTCGATCGTCCGCTGAGCTTGTTCGGCGAGAGCGTTAATCTCGGTTTGATCAACAGTGTTGCCGAATTATTGAGCTGGCTTGGTAAGACTTTGTATTTCGAATGGATTATAAATCAATTAATATTTTATCACTATATCGTCATTACGTTTTCGCATTACAAATACAAATACAAATTATTTATTCTGCAAATAGGCCACAAGGGCACTTTTACATGTCAAAGGGTAATTTACAATAAAAATAATAATTTTACAATAAAAGAATAATAATCTTACACAATAATAATTTAAAATTTGCACATTAAGGACTGATATAACAACACACTAAATGTCACAAACTTAATGAAAACAAAACAAAATATGACCATTACATTCGATTAGGATAAGGTCTGTGCATTAACAGAAAGTCAATGATATTAATTCAGTATTCCAGAGATGTATAAGGTCTCTGAGCGTCCAAGTACAATTAATTTTTAATTGACCATTGCGGGACATAAGCCTCTCTCTGAGAAGGTGCGTAGCTTGCCATGATCGGATCCTAAAGTAAACTTATTCATAGGACATATTTTGCAACGAAAATTTCATTCAAATGTCATTTTATTGTTAAGGCTACAAAATATTACGTATATATGTAATATGTGTTCTATTTCAGACTCACGATGGAAATGAAAAATATGTGTGGGAAAATCTTTTCCTGGAATAACCGACGTTTTAAACATCAAAGTCAAATGAAAGCATTGCTAGAGCCATATCTATTTCAAACAATAGTAATAATAGTTCAAATAATAGGTGCAACCCAACATTAGTGAACCAAATTATTTGTTTTCTCAAACTGAAGTTACAGTTACAATGTTACAGAACTTGATTCAAACATTGTATGTATGTATGTATGTAAGCACTTTATTGTACACAATAACAGGTTAAGGAATATACATGTCACACAATAGATCAAAGTACAAAGGCGAACTTATCCCTATAAGGGATCTCTTCCAGCTAACCTTTGAGCAATTGAGAGGAAGGTAGGTAGAACGAGATAGGCAAACTTATACCGTGTACAAAAACAGAGAAAATAAAGCAAATCCTAATTAGTATTAATTCTAGACAAATAAAAACATGCCAATACATATATAAATATACAATATAAAATATAATACACACTAACATATGTTACATATATATCGCAAATATACAATAAATAAATAAATACTATATTCAACCAATTCACAAGTCATTGGAAAGCCACAACTTCTTCAAATTCATCTTAAGTGACGCAACAGACTGCGACTGTCTCAGCGACAAAGGCAACTCATTCCACAATTTAACAGCGCGCGCAGTAAAAGATCTGGAGTATGTTCGCGTCTTTCTAGACGGTACAGCAAGAGTAAGGTTAGTACTCGACCGCAAGCGGTGGCCACTGCCGTCTGCCATATAACTAAACCGCTCAGAAAGGTAAGGAGGGGAAGTAGGGCTGAACAGTGTATTGAAAAGTAATGACAGGATATGCACATCCCTGCGCCGGCGAATCGGTAACCATCGAAGCTTAGAGCGGAATTCAGAGATATGATCATACTTGCGTAGACCAAATACATATCTGATACATACATTTTGTAGAACATTGCCATTGGTTTTGTTTCCACAAGGAATAATGCGTTAAGCTCTTGAAATACGAACAAATCTACCAACTGCACAGGATAGTTTCCGATCCATCTTCAGAATATTTTACACTGATCTTATTTATTTGTGTTCAACCAAGACAGAATCGATAGGAAAATAACGATTTAACCAGTAACTTTTTTTGCAAGCGCGTTAAATAAGTGCGTATCGTAAAAGAAAGAATAAGGAATGTAAAGAATAGAATATCTCCATAAAGTTATAGAAAGGGTAAAGTTTTTTATCGCGTATCTTTTCAGTTGGCCAAGCAGCCGTTGAAAGGAAACAAGTGGTGCTGGGCGCGGGATCTTGCGGGAAATGAAAATATTATGTGGAGATAAAATCACGAGCGAGGAGAGCTTGCTAAGTGGAAGTATGACGCGAATATAAAATGGAGTGAAACCAGCCCAGGGGTCAAAATGAGAAGAAAGTTCCTAGTAACATGCACTTGCTATCACCTATGCCTCACTTTATTGAGCAAACAACAGACATTTTTAACCGACGAAAAAAACGAAGGTTCTCAAGTCAACGCGTATATATATATATATATATATATATGACCACGCATAACTTTTTACAGAGTAGTCCGATTTTAATAATTCTTTTTTTAACAGAAAGGGAGGGATATAGCTCGAAGTTGGTCCCACATACATTTTAAATAAAAATGTCAACCCTGAGGGTAGGAAAACAGGGGATGATTGATTGTTCAATTACCGATTGAAATGTATGACCACATATTATGCAGAGAGTAATCAAATATATTGCATGTAACTAGTAATTAAGTTAGGAATTAACTAAGTAAGCCACAGCAAATTGAAAAATTAAAACTTTTTAACAAAAAAATTAAACTGCCGAAAAAAAACTCAATAGCAAAAAATAATAAACCTTTTTTATTTAGTTTAATAACTAAGTTCTTACATTAATCTAAATGTACCTAAGTAATTTTGAGTCAGCGCCAACTCAAAATTACTTAGGTACACTTAGATTAATTTGACTTGGCCTGAACCTTAGAAATGTCAAAAATGTACAGAGTTACTCAAATTATTATGCCATCCAGCTCAGAGACGGCACATTTTGTTTCGGTTTAAACAACCTTCTACAACTTCCTATTCTCTAGTAGTTCGGTACTGATGCTCAGCTACAAGTAAGTCCCTGTGGACTTGTGCGATCAATTGGTGTGAGTACCACGAGACGAATAACACGATACTGTGCATGATGACTTATATTTATGACATATATTTGTGACAGTGTGCAGTTTAATGTAAACACAGCAAATCAGAGACTTACATATCGCATTCCAATTGAAAATCAATTTGGGACGTGAAATGCATGTATCAAATTGGCCTCCTGCTCAATGTTCCAAACTATACCTTACCGTCTATGTTGATCTCTCTCCCGCACAATCTCGATCCTTTGTAAACAAGCTTCAGTCCTACATAAACATATGTAGATGTTTTCTTAACAAACTGCTAAGTACATAAGTGATGTTCATAACGCTCGGAGTACATACTGCTAGTTGACTCAAAAATACGTATACACGTTTGGCCGTATTACTAAGAAATAAGGTGCAACAGTGTTGATATATTTATGACCTCGGCCGTACATATATTTGTGTAATACAGAACAAATGTTCGTCTTATGTTGCCAACAAGTCAAAAGCAAAGTTTTAATTAATTGTATGCTTTATCTTGTTTCAGGTAAGGAACCATACTGTTTTTCGACTGGCGACTAAAGCCAGTGTAATACACAAGGAGTACAGGTATTATGAATTGATAAGGTAAAACCTGAGATATGACTTCAACTGCTTAACCTTTTTTTTGTCGAAGGTTTGGTACAGCTGTCATTACAGTTTTTTTTGCTTAGCACCTGTAAAAAACCTCAATAGTTTATAAATAAAAATACTACGTTCCTTAGTAACACCACGGGTCTGCGAAGCTTACTAGCAGAACTGGCCACCACGCGAAATAAGCGCGCACATTCGCCCCGTATCATGGTCAGCCTTATCACGATAGAGCGTCCGTCTCGTTCCATCGAACGGTGTCAGCCAGTGACGCACGCTCTATTTTGTCACTTATCGCGCGATAAGGCCGACCATGATATACATCACCACCACAGAGCTTTAGAGTTATTGGTTGATTTTTAAAAATAGAACGTGTTAATGAGAATTCTCGAATACCAAAATGCGTGAATGAGATACTTACGTTCGTTGTCTGTGGTCCGCACAACACTCACCCGTCTCTCCACCACGGGGGTCTGGGCACGACTGACGGCTTACGCGAAATGTGTTAGCGACGTAGGTATCTTACTTCAATGGACTCGTATGAACAAGAATTAACGCGCCGCGCGCATGAGGACGGGTCTCGGGACACAGTTCTAGATTTTCATATCTTAATTATATATTATTAAATATATGTAATACTTTTTTTATAAAGTGGATATCTGATCTATTATTTAATAAAAATACTTTCGTTCAACTTTCCTATGGTATATCATCAGGGAAAATAAGTATGTAAGTGATTTCGGAAGTGGGACACCACGTGTTAATGAGGAGAAGGGGGTATTGGTATTTTTTTTGTCCAAGAAGGTTATTGAATATGTACTTGAAAATTCATGTACACTTCAATACAAGTACCTTCTACGATCCAAAAATATAAAATCTGCTAAATTCAATGCATTTATATTTTTTAATTTTATTTTTAATTGTTTCGAAAAGAAGAGTCGTAGATTCAATTTACTTGGCGGGGATCTCAATCGAGCAAGTAAGGCGATTCACATACTTAGGCAGTATTATTACAGACGACTCCAGATGTACACCTGATATTGTTGCCAGGATAGCCATGGCAAAGCAAGCCTTTAATCATAAAAAACATTTGCTCACAGCTAGAATATCAAGCGCCACCCGCAAGAAACTGGTTAAAGTGTACATCTGGAGCATAGCTCTCTACGGGTGCGAAACTTGGACTATGACACAACGAGACAGGGAGAGACTACAAGCATTTGAGATGTGGTGTTGGAGGAGGCTAGAAAAAATTAGCTGGACTGAGAAGAAAACTAATGAAGAGGTCTTGAACATGGTAAACGAAAAGAGGAAACTGATGAAAGTAATTGAGGACAGAAGAGGAAGAATGATAGGACACCTACTACGGCACGACGACTTGATCAGAATGATAATAGAAGGAAAGATAGAAGGAAAGAGAAAAAGAGGAAGGCCTAGAAGAGCATATATGGATCAGATAAAAGAAAAGATAAAAATATGGTCTTATAGAGAGTTAAAGGCAAAGGCAGAATGTAGATCAGATTGGAAATTACTCCACCGACAAGAGCTAAGCTCTTAAATTTATGAATGATATTTTTTAAGTGCGAGGACATACAAAAATGCCTGTCTGGAGAATGACCGTTTTATGAACCGATAAAAATTCACGAGCCTTGTTGACATTTAACACAAAACACGTAGCTAAGCATACAATTTTAATGTAGGTGTCTCATTTTGAAGGAAATAAAGATGTGTTTACAAAATATATGGAGCGGGAATCGCTGGCATTCTTCAGGAAAAATTTAATAAGGGTTTTTATCTGTATTACGGCAGCAGAAATATTATGCTCAACGATTTGGTTAAGGCGCCGTAGGTTCAGCGAAGTTAAGCGATCAGTGTTTTCGAAACAATATAATGCGTCTGTTTATAATAATACGGTTTTAAAAAAATACGAATAGTAATCTTGAGGCTCTTGTGCAGGGAAATCAGTGTTTAGAAACATGATTAAGCATTTTTCGCTCGATAGAAAAAAATCACGAACATAGGTCTAAAAGGGTCTAAAATACACTTAAAATATTTGTTACAAATTACGAACAAATGCTAAAAATATTCAAATAGCTTCTAAAAATCGGCAATATCATGTTTGAGGGAAATCAGTATTTACTTTTTTATTTATTTAAACGGCCAAAAAATTAAAATTAAAAAACATGATTTCCGCGCTTCCGAGCACGCACTTCCATCTCGCTCACGCTTATGCTCAGTGAGAGGGAGAGAAGACCATGAACCTACGGCGCCTTAATCATCAAACAAGAAAAGAATTATTTAAGAAATTATTCTCAATTCAGAATTTAAAAATTATACAAAAAACGACTTGTCATCGATTATAAAAATGACATTAGAATGTCATACCTTATACCATTAGGTGACAAAAGTGTGTCTATAGATAGATTAAGTTATTATCGATTTTGGCATGAGAATATTTAACGACAAGATTAGCCCACGCACACATTTTAGCCCTCTCATTAAATCCGTATTCTTGTTTGGTCGAATATGACCGGAGGGGTGATCACCTTATCTAACGCAGTTCGAGTTGAGTTGTCCTACAACTCAACTGTCATTTTCCCATACAAAAAGTGTAATTTAGATCTAACTGACGCGCGTACCATTCTTTACCAGCAGGTCGATTATTTAATTAAATTATATGTAGATTTGGTAGATCTAAGTCATTTTTATATGAAATAATGACAGCTGGGACTGTCCTAAGGCGCGTTGGAAAAGTGACGTGATTACCGCTCAACTGAAATAAGTCATTTATTATTTACAATTACAATGTGCATATGTCTGTATCGTTCTTTTGAACGGTACCTAAATAGAATCCTCTGCCAAGGACCTACGCGAATCCTGAAAGTCTAGCGTACTGGAGAATCTTAAATTAAATGTAATACTGGGTCAGGCTGGTTCTATATTATCCTAAATACGTGGCTAAGTTACAAAGAGCTTTCCAAGATACGCGCGACCGCACTTTCATAAAACAGATTCCGTGTCATTTCGGGTTGTATTTTAAAATTTGACAACTTTACGCAGAGAACTGCTTGGCAGCCGATATGGGGGTCTACTGGACCCACTCCAAAACTCGTAAACTTGAACTCTCCGTTGTTTAGCGTTAAATATTATTTCAGATAAAACCACTCGCGTAAAATCTTGAAATGTCTTAGTTTTATTGTTCCATGCCTTATTATAAGAGCATACTTACACCTACTTTGAAGTCAGTAAATCTATAAAACCTCAATGTAAATGAAACAGTTTATTACATTTAAATTCAAAATGAAGATTGCTCTTGAGGAAGATGTTCAAGATCTCAATGCTTTATGACTTAAAATATCAATACAGAAATCAGCATTAGGCAAGAAACAAGTTTTAAGTCAATTCATACATACTTCTTATAAATTATAAACATTAATTCATTGTTAGCAATAAACGGAACAAAATCGTTAAGGAGCGATTTCTTTCAGACACTCTTTGCTCGCTTAAATAATTGTTTTCAAAGAGAGAAAGATCTTAAGTAACGTAAAATATTTTCTTAGCCACCCAGCCCCGCAATTAAACCAATTCTTCTAATTCTCTCACCAAAATCCATTTACATTTGACTGCCGGCCGTATACCCTCTTTATCGAAAGCAATTGAACGTCTAAGACCTTTCCAAGTGATTAGTTTTATAAGAAGCATGGTAAAATCTCACGACGCACTTAGTGGCTGGCAGTGGCGTCTGGCCTTCATCCAGAAGTCAGGGCAAATAGTGCACCATCGACTCCGCAAACCCGCGAACCAATCAGACGAGTCACCAGTGCGAAAAGTTTTTCCTATCATTGTGAATTTTCGAAGGAGACAGATTTTTTGCGGAAATTGTGAATGGATACGGGACACGCGATGGCAATGGAGCTTTTAAATCGAAATGGAGTTTTGTTTAAATTGCCTTGTTTATCATGGGTCACACGATCGAATGCCTGATTACAAATTGTTGGCGTAGTTGCCGTCGTAAACGTTAAATTGGGCATAGTTGATCAATAGGTAGATATATTATAATCTAATGATATAACTATAAATATAAATTACACATCAAACATAATTCCTCACGGATAAAAGAAAAATAAGGCGTTGCCTGCCAAGAGACGAGTCACGTAATCCTATTGTTATCCTCCATATTCAAAAAAATATAATGCCTGCGATCAATTTAATGGAATCTGTTTTAACAGTTAGGAATAGTCCCCTACTTACGATACCTAATTGACACGGCAGGAATATATATTTTTCTTGCATTGGTCCGTAAGTATATTAACAAAGTAGTGACTTTAATTAATCGATACAAGATACGGCACTAAGTCTGAAACTCTGTATTTGTTTTTCGTTTTGTTTAACGATCTCAGTTGATGCTAAAATAGGATCAGTGTTTTGAAGAAAGTCATTAGATATAGTCCAGTTATAAAACGTTTGTAATACAGTAGCTGCGCAGGCGCAGCTCCGTCTGCGTATACCGAAGAACGTGAGGGTTAAAAAACCGGCCACGTGCGTGTCGGGCCACGCGCAGTGTAGGGTTCCGTAATTGCCAGTCTGTCTTAGTTACACCGACGTGCGGTGCGGTTGGGGTTCTGCCTTTTCTCCGAATTTGTTATGACCGAATTTCACTTGCCAACCAACTTTTCGCCGATGATTCACCTTGACAACTAACTTATGGCAATTTTTTGTATGACAACAGATTCATTTGGTAGAATTATTGATAAGTGGATTATTATAATGAATTAAAAAATTTGGCATACCTATCATTTGGCAAATTTTTCAGTTGGACAAACAACTAATAACCGAATAACGTTTCGTCAGTGCAACAGTTCCCTTTTCTTACATAAGCCAACTTTTTACTACAAAGAACAAGACAGCATAACATATTCAGGCTTTTATTCAACGTGTTCTTATATAAGTTACAAGTAGAGAAGTGGGGATGGGGAGACGAAGTTACCCACAAGGGGGGTTCGAGGGCGAAGCCCCCGGATTAAAAAATAACATACAATCGTTGCAGTGATGTTATTTGTAGGTTAGGTTAGGGTTAGCTTGTGTCCCTTAGAACGGAAATAGGCACCCCGCGTAGCGGGGTGACGTCGACACGCTAAGGTTTAGGTGAGGTTAGAATAATTGGCTGGTGTTTGTTTAAAAAAATAACACATGTTCACCTACATACATACATTCCACCAAGCAACAGTCCAAAAGTAATGATGTAAACACTTATCTCCAATGATGCGATAATTCAGGTACCGTCATTGTCAAAAAAACAAGTGAGCGGTTGCGCTTACTCACTTTGTAAATACGTTACATAGTTACACTAAATAAAACATCTGGTAAGTGTTATACCACGAAATGTATATAAGTCAAACTGACCCATTCTGCTACTCGAAAGGTGGCATTTTGAAAAGTGACTTTATGAAAAAAAGTCCAAGCATACAGTTGGTAACCGTGAGGTTGGTAAATAAAACTAAACCCTTTGATAAGTTGACACTTAATCATTCGGCGAAATGACATTATGCGAAAAATTGGTTGCGATTTGATATTCGTACATAAAATTTTCGGAGATGATTTAGAGAACCGTTCCCACTGGGCACAGGCCTCCTCTCATGTATGAGAGCCTTTAATTTTTAGCTGAAGCCAATTGTGTTTTTTTATTTTTTATGATTATCTTGTATTAGACATGATATATCTTGTATTAGATATGATTATAATTAAGCCATGATAATTTACTCGTAGGTAGGTACATAATAAAATATAATTACTCCGTCGCAGAATAATAATCAAGCAGTAGCTTTAACGTAATACGTTTCCTTCTTGATTAAAGCTACTGCTACGCTGGAATGGAGAATGAATGGAGAAACGGAAATGAAAGTAGTTAGGTGGTACTCTGCAAAAGATATCGGGAATTAATGAAAATGTATCCTCATTTATTATTATGTGTACTAAATACATAGAAGAACAAGGGAAATTGGTAAATTTTGATTATTAGAAAGTTTTACAGAAATTCTTGCTACCTATGTAAACTGCTTTGACACCTGTATGGCAGGTACCCTTCAAGTTCAAGTTTCTTTTATTTGGATATAAGTATTTATTAACATATATTTAATCATGCACTTATAAACTATTAGGATAACAATGATGAAAAGTTAGCAAGTCAAATGTAATTAATTCAATTATCTACAAATTGTGTAAAATGGGTTACTTAGAAAGAAACCTTAATATGCTCTTTAATTCTATAAATGGCATATTTATTATGAGAGATGGCAGCTATTTAAGTAAATTAATTTTAAGAGGCAGACCGTTTAAATGTATTGCGTGTATACAATTTGTTGATAATAATTTATTAATGATATCACTAAGTCGCTTACTTTATCTTAAGAGGGAAGTATGGCGAGCGCCT
The DNA here is from genome assembly GCA_945867215.1 of Epinotia demarniana. Lineage (NCBI taxonomy): Eukaryota > Metazoa > Arthropoda > Insecta > Lepidoptera > Tortricidae > Epinotia > Epinotia demarniana. Next base: position 12,148,915 of record OX244277.1, read on the forward strand.
CGCGACTGACAATATGTAATTTTTATATGAAAGTTCCATTTCGGGAGAAAACGTTTTCCACTAACTGAATCTTAACAAATCACTTTGCTTTTGAAAAAGAATATTATTATAATGACATTGCATTGTCAATATATCTATGAAAAAGGAAACCGACCATGGTGGGCGAAAGTATTATAGAGAGGCAGTTTTAAGTGATTAAAGTAGAAAGACATATGAGCACCAAATTTTTTTCAGGTACTAGTTGTGTTCATAGCTTTCTTTTTTTTAACCCGCAAAAAGATGGGTGTTATAAGTTTAACGTGTCTGTCTGTGAATCTGTGTATCTGTCTGTGGTAGCGTAGCTCCTTAACGGATGGACCGATTTGAATGCGGTTTTTTTGTGTCATGGATAATTTTATCTCGAGTATTCTTTGCCATCATTCATCATTCTCCTAGCGTTATTCCCGGTTATGCCCCTAAAGGAGCCCAGGGTCCGCTTTGACACCTAATCCCAAGATTTGGCATAGGCACTAGTTTTACGAAAGCGACTGCCATCTGACCTTCCAACCCAGAGGGAAAACTAGACCTTATTGGGATTAGACCGGTTTCCTCACGATGTTAAAGCTTGTGTGTATAAAAAGCTTGTAAAAGGCTTCATAACGCGTAGGCATACAGAGCTACAATGGCCTATATTACGCTACCGAGTGTAATGTTTTCTTCATGCGTCAGTTATAAAGCCAGGAGGTTTTAACTAACTAACCCATTTACCTATAAATATATACAAACGTACAAACACTATAACTGAATTACTTATTTAAAGATCTTTACATTATTTAATTTAGTGGAATGTATATAAAAAAAAAATTAACAGTGATTTTAAATGGTGGCTGCTTGTCGAAGGGACTTTGCCTTACGCGCCTCACGTCAAGTTCAACAAACTGGACGACAGGCAATGTGTAGTCTTTATAGCGATTAGTATTAATTTGGTTAAATAAGTATTCGTTCCCTCGCAAATATGCTGAAAAACATTGTGTTCCACACGTACGGTAATTTTTTTACAAACATGGGTCATCAAAGCCCTTCTTCGGTGTAGGGCTTATAATAGATTCACATACGTAAACAGTCTCTTTACTCCAGTCATTATAGGGTCCGCTAGTATGGCGAAATGGAAATAATTTATAATAGCTTTTTTTTCGTGCGTAACAGATAAATTAAAATTGTAATAATAACGCCGAGACTGAATCCGAAAAAATATTAGTGATTTAGATATTTTAATAAATAATTGAAAATTTATAAATTCCTGTAAAATCGGTAAAAAAAAATAACTTATTATTTTTTCTTTGTTTTCATAAATTAATATTTACTTTATAACTTTGATGATAAATCGGGCAAAAAATGTTTCCGAATATTACATTTCTATTCAGTTAGACCCAATTTTTTTTTTCATTTACCATATTTCCGTGTCTAAAAATAATAATTGGCTGTAGGTTCCTACATTCCTTGTTGAATGTAGTGGACATACATATTAGAAAGCAATCGCACACTAAATAACAACGGAGGGTGGATTTTAGGGGTGGTATGCTGTTTAACAATTAAAAAAAATGCAAATTGATCAGTAAGTTTTGGGATTTTCATTAAAAGCACTCTTTCAATCAATAATGTACGAAACGGATGATAAATCACTTTGCAATCAATGTTTTTAGAAACACCTGTTAAGTACGTTTAAAAATGCCGCGCGCGAGCCGCAGAATAAACGTGATTGGCCGGTTGCCTGCAGCGGGGCAAGGCGCCGTCCGCCCGCTCGCCGCGTATATATATGTCTAAGTAGGCACTGTACGAGCGGCAGCGATTTACGACACGTTTTAACGCGTAATCTATTATCAGTGGTTTATAATAGTTAAAACTCAATTAACTTGTGAATAAAATTATTAAAATGGTTAGCAATGAGTGACAAGTGTAGGATATGCAATTTAACTTTGAACTTCGACGTAGTGCAAGTGGGAAAGAAGGGACTTCAAAGATTGTACTTGTCGAGTGCAGCTAGATGTGATGGGCTGTTCAGCACTCTAGAGGAAGATGCTTTGAGATTACATAAGGCATGCAGAAAAGCCTACACCGATCCAAGGAACACTGATGCTGCTGCCAAACGTGTGTGCGCGGGCGTCCCTCCAGCGGCGCCTCCTCTAGCGTTTGATTTGACCTGCTTTTTTTGCAATGGAGATGCGTCCGACACATTCATTCAGGAGGAAAAGCGAAAACCAGTGGCATCTAGGACTAAGGTGTCCAAAGTTCAAAGTGAAGCGACGCAAACAAACATTATTATAAAGTGTACCAATCGTGCAGATTCATGGAGTACACAGGTTAGTACCTAATTTATTTACAAGTACCTACCTACATTACCTACCTACCTATTTTTATTTATTTGTTCTCGAGTGGTGACCACGTACCGGAACAGGGTGGACTGATGACCTGGTAAAGGTCGCGGGAGTCCGCTGGATGCTGGTGGCACAGGACCGGTCACTTTGGCACTCTTTGAGGAAGGCCTATGTCCAGCATTGGAAGTCTTTCGGCTGATATGATGACGATGATGAGTCTCATTCTATTAAACGAGCAATACTTATATTGTATATTACATTTATATTATTCTTTATCTATATAAACCGTACCGTACACCGAACAAAACAGCTGATTGTCCAATTACCTACAGGTTAAAAAAGTAGGTACTTAGGTAGGTTCTGAAACAGATTTTAATAGGGTTCACTCAAAATGGGTACCTCCGTAGTTAAAACTGAAGTCTTATTTACTTAATTGTTTAACTGTAGTTTTATCAAGGAAATAGGGTCGTAGCGCCGGTTAGTGACCAACTGACCACTTTGACTGTTTAGTGTGCCGGTTTGTGATCACATTGTATAGTTGTATAGTTCAATTTGCATTTGCAGTTATTTTTGTAATTTCGTATAGTTCTATACTAGTTATTAAAAATATCGGTGAGAAAGTAGCTTTAGTAACTAAGTTTGTATGTACCTACTTAAGGGGTCATTTCCGAAACCACTTATTTATCCGTTTTATAAATTCTTTCACCTGCTTATGGAATGGATTTCTGTATGGTCATAGGGTATATTTTGTCCCGCTAGTTATCCTGCGTTATTTTGCAATGCGCATGGGACTGAGTAACAACCATTCTAAACATGAAAACTTTCGTAATTGTATTATTTTCTAGAGTAGGATTGAGGAAATATGCCTTTTTAGTTAATAGTCCGTTTGACAATAAAGCTGGTCGGGTAAAAGACGAAATTATCCTATTAGTTTAATATCCCATTGCTATGCTTGCTATTAGTGCGCGATACTCAGGTTACTGTGCGTAATGTACGCTAAGTTTAAGTTTGACTATAGATTTCTTTGTGTTAGTTTATTTCTATAAGTGAGAACCTGTAATTGGCTATATGGTTTTATTTTTGTGTATATAAATGTGTTGCGTTACATATAAAAAAAATGAAATGATTTTCATCTAAATAATTACAAGTACGAGTATAGTACAAGATCCAACTGCAAAATTTTATAAGCTAAGTATAAGTTTTTGTTTTAACAAAAGCTGTCAGAAGTATTTAAATTTATTAATATGGAAATATGGAAAAGCAACAGCGCAACATATTTATAGACAAAATAGTAAAACCATAGGGCCCATTACAGGATCAGGATCATGTTCCTTTTGTTGGGAGTTACGTTAAATTAACAAAATTACGTACTTACAGGTTTTGGAGCGTATCCGGAAAATCAACTTACTCTCCGCAAATGCAAGATACCATCAAAAGTGTTTTGCCGCATTCTTCAATCCAAGAGCATTAACGGGGCGCAAACGGGGCCGGCCAACATCAAATGATATCGACGAACAAATGTCTTTTGTGTATTCTTTAATTGAGACTGATGACGATTCCCAACTCACTTGACGACATTCGTAATAATTTACATATTACGCTCGACAACAGGACAGTTATCAGAAAATTAAAGGACAAGTATTCTGACGAAGTAATCATTGCAAATAGATGTGATGGACAAATTATAATATGTTTTGCGAAAAAATGTCATGATTTACTTCGCGACACTTGGTACATTAATCGACATAGTGATGTTCGGATAGAAAAATTACGGATAGTTCAATCTGCTGCGAATTTTATAAGAAACGACATTCGATCTCAACTCTGTGAAACAGATTTTTATCCTGAACCAGATTCATTTCTATCTATCGTTTAGTCTGATATCCCTGAAACTTTAAAGACATTTTTAGATCCTGCTATCGATGGTCACAATCAGTGTGGTCGATCAATCTTACCGAATCAAATTTGAAAAAAAAAGACGGCTATTGCACATTCAATGATTACTGCAATAAGACCACGTACTTATATATACTATATTATGTCAAATCGGCATTGCGCCCGCGTCACCGTCACATGTCTGTCTTGTTTGACGTTTTAATTGCCGGGAGCATCCACCTGTCATAATGGCGCTAGTGGGTCGGTTGGCGCGGTTATAAATGTTGCGTTCATAAAAAAGTTTATTATTTGTCTTTACGGTTTGTTTTGTTTTATATTACTATTATTATAACTATTTTGTACGAGTGTAAAATATGTGTTACGCCGTGGAATCACCGGATGGTTCCATCGGAAGACCAGCGCTGGCCACCAGGCCAGCACAACGCTGAGATGGAACCATTTCGTGGCAATTTGTCTACCATTCTGTTTTTTTGATTTATGTACATGTATGTGCTGTTGCCATGAATAAATATGATTCTATTCTATTCTATTCTACTTAAATTTCTCCATTGCTTTTGGGGATTGGTTCTTTACTTCACCATAAGTATGCATCGCGTTATCTTATAGATCTTTTATCTGGTTTAGGATACAGTGTTGCTTACAATGAGGTGTTGCTGTTTCAATCATCGGCAATTGCAGGTCCTCGACCTGCTTTGACTTCCGGTTTCCAACAATTTGTATTTGATAATGCGGATTTTAATACGAAGACTTTAGATGGTTACAAAACATTTCATGTCATGGGGGGAATACAATGTATGACACCTAAATTAGACGAAGATAAAAGAGAAATTGTTCGTTTAAAGAATGTCCCGAAAGCTATTGTAATCGGAAATTTCGGACACACTCCCTTAAAACATTTCGAAAAACAGAAATCTACTGGATTGAAAGAACGAACAATACAGGATCACTCAACCGAAAATCAAGATTCAAAACTCAGTATTGCTGATTGTTTATGGCTCTATGGGAAGTCAGAAGATTTTTTAAATCTTAAAGGGTGGAGTGGATTCATGGAAGATGCGACGAAAAAACAAAATTACTTGGTTTCGGAAGTACTTTACCTGCCTTTTATTAATGCTCCGGCTTCCGAGTATGATACAATTTATACGGCGTTGAGAACAGCTGCCGATAAAACAGAGAATTCGAGTATGACAACATGTATAGTAACGTTCGATCAACCGCTGTACGCTAAAGCCCAGGAAATAATGCATACAACTTCAGACCCCAAACTAAAAAATATAGTTTTGCGGCTCGGAGGATTTCATTTATTAATGTCATTCATGGGTGCTATCGGTTTTATAATGAACGGTAGCGGCTTAAAAGAATTGTGGAATTGCATTTATGCTGCCAATTCCATAGACAAAATGCTCGCTGGTCATTCATATGCCAGAGCCGTTAGAGCTCATATATTGACCAACTTAGCTTTATCTCAGTTGATAATCAATGACATAGGCCTTTCTTTGTAGGAAAAACTCGACATTGAGGATTATCTTGATTCGTTCAAGGATAAGTGTCAAGGGGAAGTTGAAGAAATGCCTGGGATTTGTTATGACCTTCCCAATAAATTTGATGAAATGTTATCCAAAACTAAACAAAATTGACCAACAGCTCAGCTTTGGGTTCAGTACATTGAAATTACAACTTTAGTAAAAAAGTTCATTGAAGCAGAGCGAACGGGTAACTGGACTTTACATTTAACTGTAATAAAAGATATGTTACCGTATTTCTATGCAAGTGGGCATTTTAATTACGCAAAATGGGCATCGCTATATTTAGATGACATGAATAATCTGGCCAATAAAATGCCATCGGAAGAATACCTTAAATTCATAAATGGACTTTTCACTATTAGACGGACGAACAAGTTCTGGGCTGGAGTATGGTCAGATATGACCATAGAACAAACTTTGATGCGTTCAATGAAAAGCATTGGGGGTCTAACTCATGGAAGAGGTTTAAGCGATAGTGTTACGTCAAGATGGATTCTAAGTTTGCCCGCTATACAGAAAGCTTCAGAGGCCGTTGAAGATTTTTGCGGTATCCATGGAAGTTCTAGTAGCCAACATGTAGATTCAAGAGACTCCAGAATCAAAAGGGATTATGCGGACACCGAAAAAATCGTGAATTGGCTTACAGCACATGAACCTTTCCGCCAAACCGACAAATTAGTATCTATTAGTAAAGGGTTGGTCGGGGACGATAAAGTTAACTGCCATAAAGCCTGTACTGTTGGCAAAGATATAATGAAGAATTACATTGGAAGTAATTACAGTGACGTGACGTTTTCACGCAAAAACAGAATATGCAATTTTCAGGCCATGACATCAACAGTAAAAATTGAAAATGTGAAAGTGCCCATCGAATCTGATGTAATAATGAGAAGGATATGTTTTAACAAACAGTCGCAAGAAGAGCTAAGAACATACTTTGAATACGAGTTGACTCCGTACCCTCTGTCCCTCTTTGACGATTTTGGTATGCGTAAAACAAGAAAGTCCTCTCTTTATGATTTGTTCAAGCCATTGGACATGGTCGGCGTGCAATGGGAAATTCTTACGTGGACATAATTTTTGACCGAAACACAATGTGCACAGTTCCTCAAGATAAATTTCTAACTAATAAAAAAAATAAAAAGAGACTGATTCAGATGGTCACGCAAACATTTGTGTCGGCTGGAATCAGGATTGTACAAAGTGATGGAGACGCAGATACATTGATAGTGTTCACAGCTATCGAACTGGGCATGACAAATGAAAATGTTGTAATAGTAGGAGAAGACGTTGATTTGTTGGTAATCCTAACAACTCATACAAACCCGAAAGTGGTTTTAATGAAACCCGGAAGAGGAAAAGTGCCTACAAATATATACAATTCGGAGAGCTTGCTGGAGCCATCGCTCAGAGATCATATCTTATTCATACATGCTATGTCTGGATGTGATACCACATCAGCTTTATTCAAAATAGGCAAGACGAAGTGTGCCACTCTTTTGGAAAAGGACATAAATTTGAGAATGGCAGCAAAAGTGTTCACAGATTCAGAAGCAGATGCAGAGTCAATAGCAGCAGCCGGTGAACAATTTCTTTGTAAGCTTTATGGCGGATCTTCATCAAATTTAAACGCCATCAGATACGAAAGATTTGCTCAGGCTACTATCAAAACCAGTTTCAATTTGGCTAATCTCCCACCAACTAAGGACTCTGCTCGACAACACTCCTTCAGAGTATATCATCAAGTTCAGCATTGGCTTAATAATCACAAAGATCCTACAAAATGGGGTTGGTGGATGCAACATGAAGAACTCGTCCCTATACAGAAATTTAACGATGCTGCTCCGTTAAAAATACTCCAAACGATATCATGCAAGTGTAAAACGACTTGTGGTCGTAACTGTACTTGCAAAAAATGTGGGATGAACTGTTCAGATTTGTGTTTAAACTGCTTAGGAAATGAATGTTACGGGTCGACTATGAATGGCAAAGATAATGTAGAAAATTCAGAAGATGAGGACGAAGAAAACTTTTTTAATATAATGGAAAATGAAGAAAATTTCGAAGGTTAAATCTGGTAGTGTATGTAAAAAAACCATACGATCCCAAGATAGTATTATCGTAGGGCTACTTAGGAATTGCATTATGTGATAAATATTTGATTAAAGTTTTTGATCTCAGACTGTACGGAATCTTAGTATATATCAGATTTACTATCATGAATGATTAATGACCGTGTTAGCATAAGAGACCTAGGAATATGATAAACAATAAATATGGCAGTTAATACAATTTCTGGTTGTTACTGTTTACTATGATTTCTTAAATGTAAACTATAAAGATTAGTACTTAAGTCTGTGTAATTATCAGTCGATTCCAAGATAGTTTTATTGGAGGGCAATAAAAAGGTTATCCCATCTACTTACCACCAATTTACCAGGTGGAAATAATCCTATTTAGTCTAGCTTGTCTAAGCCCTAAGGTGTTAACACTCCACTAGGAGTGTGGAGACCGAGTGAGGGTTGTTTACACAGTAATTATAATTATTATAGTGAATTAAATGTTCATTGATCTCGGACTGCACAGGGTGTTAGTAAATATTGAATGTCCAAATCGTTCTATAACATGACTGATATTTAATGAAAGAAAGACTGGTTCTTGATTTTATACTTACGTTACTTATATTATTATTGACTCTTAACTGTTTCCTTGGGGATTGTTTAATGCTAAAAATGTAAATCGCGGAAACTAATGCTCAATACGAAGTATATCCATGCTGATCTTTTCTCTTTGCGACTCGATTTTCTATCGAGTGGACTGTATATGATGGTTAAGGTAAACATTTAGTAGTTCTCTATAGTTCAACTAGAAAGACTGCTGGTTTGTTACACGGTTACATAAAGTATTCTCGATAGAAAATTGAATCGCAGTAGCACAAATCGGCCTAATATACTTCGCTTTATGGCTGACAGTATAAAGCATGCAACCATAATAGTTTAACCATAATCAATTAATATAATTCATAATGTCATTTGGTTCAAGTTCAATGAGGATTTCCAGGATGCATTGTGTCACCAGCTGGCAGCACTGTGGTAAAATATTGTTTAGTCCACAGCTTTAAATCCACCAACCAAATTGATGATGATTAACCAGGATTGGTGAATTTTGACACCCAGACCTCTCACCTCAGTGCTGAGATCTGGTGACATCATATATTTCTATGTAATCCTCATTTGCGAACTCAGATATGGAGACCGTAAATGTTGATTTATCTGAAAAAAAAATAATATAATATTAGGTGTTACTTACTTAATGCATTTGTTTTATTTACATTCAATAATATCTCAGTCCTGTTCCAATTTCCATTCGTTACCACCAATTTGTTAACAGCTAAGACATACATATTTTCCTAGTTTCCAGATAAAAAAATTGGTTACCACTAAAGTGGTGTGTGTTGTGTTGGTTACTTTTAGTGGCAGCATAGCTGGTAGGAAATAATTCACAGCCGTTACTAGTGTTAACGAATTGGTGGGAACTGGTGAGAATAACCATCGAATACCAAACCAAATGGTACTCAAGTATTGCATTTTCATCAAGTCGACCTACACACGTAAAGTAGCTTAAAATCGACTTTAACAGAGATGTTAATATCTGTACCAAAATTTCAACTGTCTAACTATCACGGTTCATGAGACACGTCTGGTGACAGACGGACAGACAGACAGCGGAGGCTACAGTAATAGGGTCCCGTTTTTACCCCTTGGGTACGGAACCCTAAAAACAATATTACAGATTTGAGTAGGCCTACCCCTACTGTACAGTGTCTTTGTGCCTTTATGTAGTGCACGCCACTGACGTTAAGGATTTACGGTGGTTTTCTTTCAGGGCCCATAAGTTTTTCCAGCCTGTATAGTTATTTTAGCGGCGTTTTCTTTCTTACCCAAACCAATAATAAAGTACATACCTACCTACTTCCGTTACTACAATGATGTGCAGATGGATCTCGTAGGTACTACAAACTACGTACTCTGCTAAACTGACACTAAACTACTTGAAATAGGAAATCACCAGTTAAATTTGTCGTCAGTGTTTTATAATGATGACATTTATCAGTAAATAATTATGAAGCATTGAGACATCAAACATAAAAATGTACAAAATTCTTGGCATGTTTCACTAAAATATGATTATTTCATTCATTTTTTAGCGCGTTTCCCGCTCACGCCATTGTTACACCGTGAATAGTAGCATTTTCCTACTGGCACATCGTCGAAGACTATATAAATATTACAAATAATCTGCGTAGTTAATGTAGGTATCTATCTAATTCGCATCTTGGGGCACAGAAAGCGCGGCCTTGAATGAGAATTCGGCAAAGCACTCGTTGTGTGCCGCCGCTGCGAGCGAATGTGATCGTTAACACACGCGGATAGAGTTGAAGTTCAATTGTAGAATTAAACAGGACTATTCAAATGTGTATAAAGCTTTACACAAACCTTTTTTCTGTAGGATTCATGTACTACTTTAATAATCTATATAGTTAAATTAAATTGAGACACAATTTGGTTCTATGAATATATTTACCAATAGTTTATTGGTGTAAATGTATTTAAATGCAATTCTAAACAAAAATTCATCATCGAAAATAGCATCATCAATTATTTTTATGAGAATCAAATCAAAGTACTACTTATTATATTTTTTTTGTACCAACTTATACTTATATATATATTTCTGTCACCCAAGCCATGCATTTTGTTAATTTATTGGTTTTACGTGTAAAAAAAATTTCGGATTTCATTGTTTACAGGTTAAAGACAATAATATTGTTGTGTTGACGATTATAAACAACTATTATTATTTTTAATAAAAAAAATCGGCGTTTATTTGACAGTATTTTTTTATACCTACTTCCGGGTCGAATGTTAGTAAGATTCGTAAATATAGTATCTTAAAATATGTATTTATGATGGAGAAAAAAAAGCACAGGCTATTATAAATTAATGTTTGGCGAAACCGTAAAATGACTGGAGTACTTACCGTACTTGTAGCACAATTAACTTTTGTGCTTTATGTTTAGCCCAAGCACTTTACTTTCATTAGTATGGAAAAAAATGCAAATTTGGAAATAATTCATAACAGCAGCTTTTTTGTGTGTAACTGATATATTATTATTTTAGTAATTACGTAGACTCAAAATCCACCAAAATGTTAGTCATTAAAAAAAATCGATATTTAACCAATTCCTGAAAAAAGAAGAAAAATATTTATATATATTTTAATTTTTGTTTTGGTTAATTTACAGCTCTTCAAGAATAATAAATAAATCACACAAAAAACATAAGGGATGTGTCATTTATTTTTATATATTTACTTCCCGATGGAAATTTTGGTGGATTCTTGGATAAGGCATCTTAGAATAACATTTGAAAATTAAACAAACAAAAAAACGCTGTTATAAATTAATGTTTGAAAAAAACGTAATTTTCCTGGGGTAGTTATCACAGTCACATTTGTTTCTGTTTTTCATTTCAAATTCTGAACTTGGTTAAAACCTTCTACGTCAAGTGTCACGTGATGATTGAAAAAGTTTTCAATCAGTAAAAACGCGCGCCGAACGTCAATTCGACCAGATACAAATCCCCTTTTCTGACTTACCTCACAAATAATAAAATGAATCAAATCAATTTCTGCTTTATTTATTGTATCGTCTGATTCAGACAACGGAGTGTTTTTGTGTTTTTATCGATATTTCTGAGAATTGTGTTCGAAGCATGATAACGAGGTTGACACGGAAGATTTTTGGATAGATGTGAGTATTATATATCTTGTTAGTAATCCGTTCCATATTAATCAATAAGTTATAGTCATTAAGTTATATCGAATAAGATTAAATTTAACAATCAAAACAAATTCAATGAATAATTATTTTTTTCAACTGATGGGGCTCAGCTCACAAGCTGTAGATCTCTTGAGCATGTATATTAAAAATACTTCGTATCATTGAATCGAAAATAATCAATGTACCTGCTCACAAAATGAAATCGGAATAAAAATAAATCGGTTGAGAAATGCGACCTGTAGAGGAGAACAGGGGGATAGCGTGACATATATATAATAGTGGTCAATTGTAACGTTACAATTAACCCCGAGTGTTGTGGTACAATTGTCCTTTTTTAGTCACACTCACTAACCTTCACAAATCTCGAATTCTATATCTAACTGACCCCCACACTGTGACACGTTAAAAACTTTAACAACTAGAGAATCACCATTGAGTACAACTTTCGCACTACGACTATTAAATTATAAACACTAGTACAAAACGTATATCATAAATACTTACTTTGGTCAGTCAAAAATGCAAATCGTCGTGTAGCACATGCTGTTCGCACGGCAGCGAGTCGCCGACTAGTGAGCAGGTAGTAACACGCTCAAGGCACACTGGTGTATACACACAAATTCATTTTTCGATGTGGTTGCACAGTTATAGGCGATGGTACTATTGACCCGTGGTACTATTGACCCCGGTCTACCTTACAATATAAATTAAAGCTAGCTTTATCATAAATACAAGATAATCATAAATAATAAAATACAAAATTGGCTATAAGTAACTAAAAATGAAAGCATAAAAAGGAAAGTTATAAAAAGAACACCGCCTCTAGGAGGTAAGACTGCGGCTTGAATGAACTCCATTACGCAGGCAGGATTAACTCTCTGAATCGCAATAGAAATTCGTTGCGAGAGGTAAGCGCCAGCTCTGGGGTCTCCAGTTGCTTAAACTAGCCGCGAAGACAAGGCCTTGAAGAAGATACTCGTATCTGATGACCAGGGACCCAAGGTTTCCACAGCGGCGCTTGTTTAGGTTGCAGTTAGTTGTAGAAAATTTATAATCGTGGGTCATCTGGAATAAAACGAAAACCAAAGATATAACTACAAAAATTGGAAGACTGAAATGGAGATGGGCAGGACCCGTAATGACATGTCACGATAAGTGGAGTGAAATAATAACAAGATGGTACCCCAGAGGACGTAAGAGAAAGAGAGGTCGACCCTAGAAGAGGTGGGATGATGACATCCGACAACTGGCAGGGGTAATGTTGAACGGAGCAGAATGGAAAAGGTTGCAGCAGGCCTTTGTCGATTGGCACGCAGATCTACAGAAAATAAGCAAGCAGCAAATACTAGACTAAGTTTTAAATTTCAATTTAAATATTGTTAATAGGTCAAGGTGGATCTGGACAAAATATTTTAATATTATACAACTGCAGTTAAACCTAAACAGCGTTTTACCTGAAACTTTACCGATTGCTTTTATTTCTACAACGTTGGGTATTTTGGTAATGCACTACATGTTTTGTTAAAAGGAATTGCGCGCTCCAACTATGCTTGTTTAGTTATGTTGCAAGGTAAAAGCGCCTTTTTGGTTCCAGTGATGCGTGAAAATGCTCTAAACGTAATTTTGCCGATATTTGTTCCGAGCCATTTCACGCTGACTTACATCATATGGCTTAAATTACGTTTTGCAAATATAAATCGATTTAGTTGCTCAATGGATTTCCCGTTTCAGTGAGCATACCTATTGACGTGCACAAATAGGCATAGAGTGATTTATCGATACTCTCATTTCATAAACCCCTATTTCGGAAACTATAATATAGGCATTTTTTTATGTCAACCATTTAAACGAACTCGCACGGATATGTAGGTAAATACTATAGAAATATACATGTAAGAATAGAAACATTAACATGTCCCATTAGGGGACATTTTTACACACACACAGGGGCATTTTTATGACGTGATATTAAAAAAACTACGTGAAACAAAAATAACTCAAAACCGTTTAAGGGGATAACAGGTATCGTGTTTTGATAAGAATAAAAAAACCGGCCAAGTGCGGGTCGGAATCGCGCACGAAGGGTTCCGTACAATAAATCTTAAAAACGGCAGAAAAATCACGATTGTTGTATGGGAGCCTCCTTCAATATTTATTTATTCTTTGTTTTAGTATTTGTTGTTATAACGGCAATAGAAATACATCATTTGTGAAAATTTAAACTGTCTAACCATCACGGTTCTATGGTCCCGTTTTACCCTTTCACCCTAAAAACATTTCATTTTTTTGACGCGTCTTTTTTACATTTGTATGGAGCAGGTCGCTAGAGTCGGCCAACGCCGCGTTATTTTTGTAACACCTTGTAATATACAACTATACTGTTGGAATGAAATTGAAGTTGCAAAATGATTTTATTTGTTTTCTTGACCAGTTTCCGGTAATTACTACTACATATTCAACTTAAGCGATCAAAATAAAGTTATGTTTAATTCTTACCTAATAAAAGTAGTGCTACGACCAATATTCAATAAAAGCGGATATAAATTTAGTTTGGCAACTCTAAATTGTCCCATCTGATATAGTGCGGGGAACATTTTTCCAGCTTGCCGGTCGGAGGACCGAATACTTCGTATGAGGGTACTTTAAGTCTTAATAAAATATGACCAAGCTTGTTTATGGACCGTGCTTGGTAACCAGTGCTTAGTGGAATTAGGTTGAACGTAGTAAAACAATAAAACTAGTACTTTTACATGTATTAAATTGTAGTATTTAGTTATTTTCTCAAAAATGGCCCGCAAAGTGAACATAACTCGCTACATATTGAAAGGTAAAGTGTATAGTTTAAGGTCTGATCTAAATTAAAAAATAAATAACATTGCAGGCCGCCTGGAATGTTATATATAAATTCCTTTATTTGTCGAGTACCAAATTTTTTTAAAAGTAGAAACTGGCATTGAATAGACGGCACAGCTCGTATTCAGCCAATTCAACTCGTATTTTTCTGTTGCAAACACGACATTTTTGTATGTGTCTCAAATAGTTCGCGTTTTTTTGGTGGAAAAATACACTTGCGAATCAGTTTAAAAAAATAGCGGCGGGAAATCGTACAAATTCACGTTGAGCAACGATATTTCAAGTTTATATAAATTTAGTATTTTTACATACATACATACGTATGTTAGTATGGGACAAATCTTGCGAGTTAAATTTGACCCACTTCCTGGTGACCGATTGAGCTGAAATTTTGGGTATAAGTATAGTTTGGATGACAATTCAATATTATGGTACCATCGAGCTGATCTGATGATGGAGAAAGAAGGTGGCCGTGGGAATTCAGTACTTAACCGACGTAACCCCGTTGAGTTTGGGCTCGTTAAAATTGTCTCAATGGGTAGTTGATGATCGTATACAGAAAAGTACAGTCAGTAATAAAAGCTTGTACCAAAAATGATATTTTTGACAAAAACTTATTTATTCCCCCGTTTTTGAGAAAAGCACTATATTAGCCTCAGCCGGAATGGCAATTGCAGGCTTCGTATAATAATTAAACGGACTCGCAAGCTCGTCCGTTTAAACAAATACTCAGCCTTCAATTGCCTCCTTCCCAGCCACGGCAATAATGTACTATTGTCCTCGAGAGCCGGGCAATTTTTTCAAGGGATAGTTATCTCTATCGACTATAGTCTACTATTCGATCGGCTAGGTAGCTAAAGCAGTAGTTAATATACATATAAGAAGGCAGTAGTGGTTACTATACTATATTATTGACTAGCTGTTGCCCGCAACTTCATCTGCGTAGAATTTGTTATCGCCTTAGAAATATGATTAACTTAAGGGATTATTTCCCAGATAAAAATTGATCCTATATTCCAAGGGTATCAAATTATCTGTACCTACGGAAAATTTCATCTAAAGCCGTTCAGGTGTGAAAGGTGCGATGAGATCGTTAGTTTAAATTGCTAAATCTAAATTGAAAAACTCCGTTTTGAAAATATAAATCTATATATATAAAAGAAGAAGTCCTGACTGACTGACTGACTCATCAACGCACAGCTGAAACTACTAATGTATTATGACAATACATACCTAAATCCATCATTTGCTAGAGAATATTCTTCCTACATACCTGCGATCTTGTCGCTGAGGTGCGACTTCTCTGAGAGGTCAAGCGGTTTTCTTGTTGTGTAAATGTTTCAGAAGCCCGAGAATCCGCTGTTAATCTTGTTTCACGTTCCGTTATAGTCTCGAAAGCTCGCGACAACGAACGGCGTTCACGATCGTGGCCGAGACGTGCTTCCCTATCTTCACTGTTTTCAAGGAATCTAGAAGCCCGGGAAGCTTTTCGGACTCCTGAGATCTTGTCACTCATTTTCTGCCGGCCTGTCTAGAAATTCGTGTCAGGTTCGATCTCTTTCTTGAAGGCATTTTGAGTAATAACGTTTTTGGGGACTTTTGACACATAATGTTGTGATTTGACATAATAAAATAAACGTGTGAGTATCTACTCTACATTAAAAAAAAACCATTTATATACAAAAACATACTTACTGAATTCAACCCCATTTTTTAACCCCTTTGCACCCTTATCTTTATAATTTTTACAGCCTTTTGCGTGTCCGAAGATCCATTGAACGTTTTAGTGAACGTTGCATATTAATCCATTCGATAGTTTTCCCATGATACCCGGACAGAAACAGACAAACAGAAAACATAACCAATTCTTTTCGTTGGGCGGTCGTATTAATACACAGATAGATGGCGCTGTTGCGTAAAGTAAAGACGACTTTATCCAAATATTCTCAAATTTGGCCTGTGGGTCCCGTAACTCCATCAAACTTTTTTATACTTTAATATGGTTTGTTGGAGTTCAGACGCCGACAAAAATCTGGAGAATGACCTTCTAAATGCCTGGAAATTGGTGAGGTTCTGCATCGCGCTATTGAAGTTTTTAATGTATGTTGTATAAATACAATTTCCTTCAAGCTCTACTTATTATGTCTCACTGACAACCTCATCGAACTTTCTCATTTATTATATGTAGAGATATGCACCTAAATTATTTTCTTTACAAACTGGAGTAGGTACTTAGTACAATAGGCACTTAGACCTGGGCGCACACAGCAGTGCCCCCGCCAAGTCGAGCGCGCAGCAAACACTGCCGTACCATCCTTTACTGGAACCATTTCGCCGCATTTTCAGGCCTCTATTTGAGTACCTCTGGATACAACTTACATACACAACTTACAACTTACAACTTACAACTCGTTTATATCGTAGCTCCATACAAACTTTCACCCCCATTTCACCAAGAAGAGGTAAAGAGGCATACAGACATATACACGAACGTCAATAAATAATATTAAAAAAAAACATTATGAAAGATTTAAAAACATACAACGTGTCCCAAAACTCAACGATAAGCTGGCACCAGAGGATGGAGCTGCTTATGATTAGTCGAGAAAACATAAGGAAAAAAATATATCTCAATTATTTTAGAAATTACAGAAAAAAAATGAAATTCATCGAAAATCGAAATTCATCAAATATTACTGTTTTTTTCTTGTTTTTGGAAACTTAAGTAGCCCTGCTATCTAACACAGTTCTTAAAAATACCATAATACATGTAGTTTTTACACAAAAAATAATCAAAATTCATTTTGTCCCTACAATTTTGAAAGATTTTTTCTTACAGTCCACTTTCAAT
Organism: Epinotia demarniana; assembly: GCA_945867215.1. Taxonomy (NCBI): domain Eukaryota; kingdom Metazoa; phylum Arthropoda; class Insecta; order Lepidoptera; family Tortricidae; genus Epinotia; species Epinotia demarniana. Next base: position 12,166,237 of record OX244277.1, read on the forward strand.
CATCATGGTGTAAAAAAATAGTATTGACACCACTATGGCAATTATTTTCAAAAGAATTTTTTTTTTTTTTGATATATATTTTTTTCCTTATTTTTTCTCGACTAATCATAAGCAGCTCCATCCTCTGGTGCCGGCTTATCGTTGAGTTTTGGGACACGTTGTATATTTTTTGCAAAGTACTCACGGTACCTAATTTAATTATAGAATCATTTAAAACACTGCCTTCTTTTCCTACTAATTAAATAAATTGCTTGTTAGATAAATCTCTTGAAAATCTCTCAATAGAGCATTAGAGTCTTACTGGAGCAAAAATACTAATTGCTTGGATTATGGAAGTAAATTAAGTAAAAATCTTTAAATCTTTATTTGCAATAGATATAGTAATTATAGATCTTAGGCTAATATATACAGGTTCATATATCTTGACTTAAATGTCATGCAAATTTTTATTTTTTTAGCTTACTCCCTAAAATAACCTACGTTAAATACATTATTAAAATATTCTGTGGTACCTATAAACGCATTTTTGTACTAGCCAAGTAAATATTTTGTGCCTTCATTTTTTGAGGGGTAGTTCTCTTAATAGCTCTGAAACAAATGGTTAAGATGATTCTTCAATTTAATTGGCGGAGCATTGTAGCATTTTTGTTTATTTCTATGTTTACTCTATGTGATTCAATGTTCAATGCTTTCATTAAATGTGATGTTACATTTATAGGATCAAATTTAGTACAAAACTTCCGACTCTATCATCCGGTCACTACCAGATACATTTTACTTATGTCACTTCTTAAGACATGCCGTGAAATAGGACTTACAGAGATATGTACTAGGAAACATAATGCAACTGCTTTACTCACGCATTCCTTTGTTAGGATGTAAATGTTCGAATTATGACATTAACTCTTTATAGCCCATTTTACACCACTTCTCTAAAAACGCATGTAACTCTGATACTAAACACCTTGAAATAGGACCTTTTATTGCCACAAAATAAAAAGAAGAACTAGACATTTTATCTCAAATTTTACTTTATATAGGTTTATAGGTAGATTTGAACTTCAAACTTTACAATCGTAGGTAGGTAGGGTGTAGGTGTGTGTGAAAATAACAACAATTTGACAGAAGGAGGCGTATCGCATTTTGTTTTTCTCGAAATGATTTTGAAAGTCAGTGACATGATAACGGGGATGTCTAGCATTCGGTATAACATTGTGGATATAATGTCGACTCTAGAATGATAATATTCAGTTACTTGCAAAAAATGTGCCCCGTCACCCAACCCTACTCTGAGTTGTCTGTCTATACAGCAAAATATCGGACTTTTTTGCAGGTAAAATACCGTTCTTTATAAAAATATAGTTCAAATGATATCATACTCACCCTTACTTTAGATAATTAAAACAGGCTTGAACCAACTTTTGTTTATGACGGTTACCAACTTACAGTTATTACAAACCAATAATACGAACCTGGTTTAAGGCGATAAAATATAATCGATATTTATTGCTACTGATCATATTTACCGATATTCGACAAATATTTGTGAATCTTAAGATTTGGGAACCCCCAGGCAGAACGTCGGTAATTCTGCTCCCGCGGGTCGCATCTGTGGCGCGAAGATATTTTTCATCGTTAAACTGAATACAATATGAGGTACCCGAAAATTTCGTATGGTGTAATAAAATTTTATAACCCTGTAAAACTTAATTAATTTTGGAATCTACATCATTCAACAAGCGTAAAGTTGAGTTTGAGTTTTCATTTTGTAATGAGATGAAACCATAAATAATGTATGCAACATTAATGCAACGTAAAATACAAAAGCCTCCAACAGATATATATTACAATGCCATTATCAGTGATCGGAATAGGCAGAGTATAAATACCTAAACTTAGTATAACAAAGTCATGAAGTGGAGACTTCCTTGCGATAACTTTTTTTCCGGGACTTCCCGGATTAAAAATTAAAGTTATATAGAAGTAAATCCTATAATTGAATCTTGGATGTATCAATAATTTAGTAGTAACAGCAACACTATTTTTTTTACTTTACATGAAAATCACCGATGAGAAAATTCTTGTTACTTCTATATTTCTTTGGACTACAGAAGAAACAGCAATTTTATTCTATTTTTAAAATTAATTTGTCTCTTTTATCCTCGTTCACATTTCGTGTTTAAGTGAAAGATATAGACAAAATAGTAGTCTTATCTATTATATTTCTCGTGGTTCCCATTGTTATCGTGTAAAAGGGAACCAGATGTCGTTATCACTTGTTGCTGCTACCTGCTATCCTTTTTATGCATTAATAATAAGTTGACAATACAGTTTCATACCATCCTTTATCGAGTAAAGACGGGTTTATACTGTGTTTCTATAATATTTCATGTGTATTACGACGTAATATTTATAAAGAATCCGTTTATATTATTGGTTGTTTTATTTTGTGCCTATTGATTCTATTGAACCCGAAAAACATTGTTTTTTATCCCATTTATAAAATATTAGTTACTTAGTAAGTTCCCGGGATTTTAATCACGCAAAAATATAGTCGTAAGGAAGTCTCCACTTTTTGTCTCTGTGCTACTAAGTTTAGGTATTTATACTCTGCCTATTCCGATCACTGGCCATTATAGTGACTTCATGAAGAAAAAAAAAATGACGTTGCAGCGCAACGTAACTCAGAGACAACTTGCCTTGCCCACATAGCAAGCACCAGTTTTGCTGCGCAGCAGAGGTTCGTCGCGTGACGAATCTGACATTGATGCACTGTGCTGATGTTACGCAATATGCAGCATCGACTATTGTTATATGTAAATTATGATGTGTTACGGTGGTATAGGGGGAGGGCTTTGTGCAGCAGTGGACGTCCTTCGGCTGATATGATGATGATGATGGTGATGGTATAGCTAAGTATCTGAAGGTATAAGTCAAACATGTTATCGAGTAAGTGAGGGAATATTAAATCCCATCTGAAAGGGGGGCAGAGCCCTACTAAGTAAGAGAAACCGCGTTGCTTGGCGATAGATTTAATACGATAAGATAAAGAAAACTATAAAGATAAAAACAATTTATTTTCTATAGTAGGTATATACAAGATGATAACTATAACATTAACTAAATTAAATTAAAGCTAAGTTAAATCTAAAAAAGGCCCTCGAGGCATTGTACCGAGGATGCTGGCGGCATTTCCTCGCTGAATTGCAATGCTGATGCGTTGCGCGAGAAAGCTGCCAGCTCTTCGGTCACCAGTTACGTCAACCAAACGTTTCGCGATTAAAGATAAATAGGTAAAGATTAAGTAGGTAAATAAACGCTATGTAGGTACAAATTATTAGTGTTAACAAAGCAGAGAAAAAATGAAGTGCACTACTATTGACTGAACACACTGCCCTTAGAATGCGGTTTTACTCGATAGTTCAGTTTGGTCTCGGAAGCTATAGCTTCTGCCCGCGATTCCTTCCGCGTGGAACTCGTTCATATCGCAGCTCCATACAAACTTTTACCCCCCCATTTCACCCCCTTATACTAACCCTTTAAAATTATACGAGTACCTTATAAACACTATCTTATGTCACTCTCCATCCCTTCAACTATCTCCACTTAAAAAATCACGTCAATTCGTTGCTCCGTTTGGCCGTGAAAGACGGACAAACAAACAAACACGTATGTGTGTTTGTTTGTTTGTCCGTTTGTACTTTCCCCTTTTATAATATTAGTATGGATAGTATTAACAAAGCAGTGAAATAATTAAGTGCACTATTCACTGAACACACTGCCCTTAGAATGCGGTTTTACTCGATAATTCAGTTTGGTCCCGGAAGCTCGCCTCGTCGACGCAGAGTGTTGTGTCCTAAGCTTAGTTTACGAGACCATAAACGCAAGTTATACGCTGTTGACATGTTATATGGACTTTGAGAATAAGCAATTTATATGAATAACGCTGCTACTAAATAATGGAATTGTGACCGAAGACAGGCTAAGGAAACTGGCCTCAACTTGCTAAAATATTGTCTTACTTAAATATTCATGTGTCTAACACTTGCCGTAATTCAATGAAAGTACAGTCAAGTGCAAAAATATGTATCGATAATATTCTCTCATAAAGAAGTACCAAAACCTTAATCCGCTGACATAAGAGTTATGGGACATATTTATGAGTAAGTTGAATGCACCCATATTTTTACACTTGGCTGTACGTACTGTGATGTAAGGACATACATTGCAGAATCCTTTTTTTCTTAAAATAAATTTTATTTATTTAAATTGTTGTCGTTGTTTTTAAATATGTAAGTTGATTAAAACCAAACATCCATTAAAATGTAAGAGGTCTATTTGACTCGACACATAACATTTACCAAATGGTATTGCGAATACTACGGCTTGGCACAGAATGAGCGTGGGTGATTGACGTATCTTATCAAGACGTCGAGTTAAATAGAACTCCAGATCTGAAAGAAAACAAAAGAAGGATTATTTATCATTCGGTATTACTAAGAGCACCGCGAAAGGGGACTTTTTTAACAGTCGACTGGTAAAAAACGACTCGAGGAATTCAGCCTGCCATAGGTATTTTGTAGCTCTAGAAGCTACAAAATACCTACCTAATGTGAGAAAAACATTACCTAAGAAAAAGTAAAATTAATATAACTACTTAATTATGCAACCTAACCCATAAAGGATATAGCAGATGAGGAAGTAAAGGCATACGAAATAAAACTTGTCTATTTAATTTTACTTTATATTTAAGACGAATAATCAAGGACACTCACAAAAATATAAATATTGGACGAGACACAATATTTTCTTCTTTGTGATGTTCTTCAATGTGAATTATTATATTAGCTACTCAGTTAGCCACTCTTCAATTCTTTTAAAAAGCAAAAACCTTCCCATTTATTTCGATTAACTAGTTAGTATTTATGGAATGACAAGGTAATTTCTTAGTTTGCATATTGTATTGTTAGTACGATATCGTAACCTTAAGATTCCAATATCCTTCTAATCTAATAAATCTGATATTGCCGTATAAAAAGTTTTAATAGATATAAGTGTCCTCTTTAGTTGGCCGGACTCTATGCAATTTATTTGGGTATGCATCAAACTAAATACGAAATTCTAAACTGAATACATTTTTATAACGCTCCGTATGGTCGGTACCTATGGTAAGTATTTAATTAGGCGATGTCTGAATTTAATTTTAATTTCAGATACAAGACAAACAGCACCAATTCATATTTTGCGACTTAGTAGGTATAAATCATTGCATGTTAGTTTGTCTATTAAGTCATGTTTTAAATCCTTCTATGCACACGTGTTTGTGAGTTATATTTCTGCAGGTCGATCACGTAACGCATCGTACGTACGTTAGGTTAGAGGGGTACTCACGTAACGTTTACGTTTGGTTACGTATGTAACGTTTCGTACGTACGCACGTTAGGACAGTTTAACAGCATTTTTTCCGCATAAAATTTGATATTCAGATCTACCTAACGTGCGTACAATGCGTTACGTGATCCACCTGCAGATCTAATTATTATGCCTTATTTTATATGTCTTATTATGTCTGTAACTTGTTTCTATGCGACTTGTAATAAACATATAAAATCGACTCAACTGTCTCGTCTAATAAACAGTGATTTTGACTTGTGTAACGTAAAAATCGACTGCGTTTTTCTAAGTAGCATATTTTATTGTATTTTTTTATATATTGAACCTTACATCGTACGATTAACGTTGCTTCTTATTAGTAAAAGTGTGTAAGATAGAAGGTTTTTAAGCAAATAACCGAAATTCTGGCATTTGGCCGCGAAATCCAGGCCGTCTGACTCGGTTACATCGCCACACAAGCATCGGCGTTTTTCCACTTTGCAAACTTTTACCTTTGATGTATCAGCTCCCCTAGCTTGTACAATTTCTTTATTCATAGTAAACATGTGTGCAGTTTCGGTATTAGACAGGTTTGTGTACCACATACTTACATTAATGTTACACTCTTTCTTTCTGTAAGCAAAATGCATATATAATAATAAAATCTGATTATACTATACAAACCGCACGTAAGTAATACCCCCAACTCCATAGTTCCACAATTTCCACATGCTATGCATGTTAGCTCCTTCATGAAGGAGGAGATCTGGCCGAAGGGTGTAGTTTTCCGGCGATTTCGAGGCCGACTATTTGACACCCAGAACTTGCGCCGGGCGTCACCGTCTTAATGTGTTTTTGTGTTATGTTATAAGTTTTGTATATTATTATGTATGTTGAGGTATTTGTAAACATGGACCTTGTTGCCTGACTCAAATAAATAAATATATTATTACTTTTTAGATTAAATTTAGTTTTAAATTAATTTAGTTAATGTTTATCATATGTAGCTATTTCAAAATATCAATAAAAAATACATAGTAACAAAACCATATTTTTTATACATATCCAAGTCGGTATTTTACGTATAAGAAGGGATTAGAATTTAGAATACAGCGGGCACCACGTAGACCTTAAAAACGAGAAATTTTATTAACATTTTGTTGCGTTCCGATTCTCTTAAATTACCATTTATTTTCTTCCAAGAAAGGCATTGCGTTGATAAAGACGTTGGCGTAGAATTTATTTCATAATATTTATTAATAGCACCCTTGCTTCCACGATTAATTGTCATTTGGTGGCTGGAGATATAAACAACTATTCTTCCTTTTCTTACCCTTAAGTTGACGAGGGTGCGACGGAGATAGAGTTTTAAGAAGATTTTTATGATTGCGTGGTAAATAAAGGCTTAAGGAGGGCTTTTGAGACAATATTTGCAGTAGGTAGTATTGAAGGAAATATTCATGATACCTACTTTACCAATATATGGACGGTGGTGCAATGTACCAACTTGATTTTGTCGAGACAATTTGAAAATCCGCTTCGTCAACATGTTTTCTATTTTCAGTTTTAATTCTAAAATATACGCAAGATCGGACTTCGCGTAGAGTTTACACAGATTATCCGACTTAAGTATCCGCAGGCAGACGAGCGTAGATAATTACTGAATTACAAACATCAAGTTACCAGTGACAGATGCTACAAAGAGATCATTCATGGATGGCTTCCCCCGTACAAGTTTCTTCAATTATGTACTTAGTCTAAACTTGGAATCCATGTACATTACTTAACAACTGACATTTACCGAAAGCTTATTTAAAGGAACTTTGATGTTTAATTTATTGGGATTGGTTGTTATATTTGAGTTGATGGGCCCAAATTGAAACCTTCATCGTTGTGGTTGTTGGTAAAAGAAATACTGGCAGTACCTAAGTATGCAAAAAAGGTTATTGTGGGTAATCGTATTCGTAATACAATTCGTGGTCAAAAAAACACAATTATGAAGGCACGAGTTATTTTAGAATACAATGAAAGGTACCTATTAGTTACGTCTTTGTTTCTTAGGTGAATTGTAGCTAGTTATTAGTGCTATACCTCTATTGTCGACTACTGTAATTAAAATTGGTATATTATATTTTGTGGGTAATTTACTGCAGCTGTTTTTGAACCCGCGCCGAAACAAGGGGTTTACGAGTTTCATATGTTACGAGTTTATCTATGTGTCTGTATCTGTGTCTATCATCGCTTGTGTCTATGTGACATCGGCATACAGACATACATTATCGCACGGTAGCCACCAAACGGGTGGACCGATTTGATTGGGGTGTTTTGTATACAATTGAGATCTTAGCTATGCTTGTTCTGTCGGAGGTGTTTTAAATGAATTCTATGCAATATTAGCAGCATGAGTTTCCAGATGTTTGTCTGTTTCACATATTTATATTCTGTCAAGTAAAATTGAGTGTGTATTTTCTGAGCATATTTTCTCGCAGCGGTTGCAGACTATTTTGTTTTGCAATCGTAAAAAGTTCGGAATCGCCGCTGCTCCCATTCGGTGTGAGAATACGAACACGGAATTATGTTACCCACTTCAGGGTGTGAGATTCGGCTCCGGGACACATCTGCATATCAATGCTCGTTTACCGGAAGCCGTTTCATGTAATGTGAAAAATAAGATAAGCGTATCAGTTTATAAGCTCCTTTATATCCTCCTCCTTTATATATGTCACACGATCATGGCCTATTAGATATTGGAATCACTTGTGAATTTAAATCAATGAATTTTAAATTTTGCTAAAGCCCCTTTTTCATCTTTTTGTAGCCGGCAAAGCCAATGTTTTAAAATGAGTATTACGAATATCCAGTATGAGTTGAGGTATGTTTGTGAAAGCATTGTTATCTCATAATATTAAGATGTAATATATATTTGATTGACTTGCGAATATCTTACCCTACCCCGGCTGTGTACACTTCTTAAATATTCTCAGATTTTGTTTGCCGCGGGACTAACGAGACCGCGTTAATGGGTAGGGTAGGCAGCCCGTATCGTAAATAACTGAATAACACTTAGTGTGGGGTAATTCACAACATTTTAGGGTCTCCCTGCGGCCTATACGAGCAATTAAGAAAGTAATGCCCGTCGCGTGGTCAACTAGTTTCAGATTATAGTTATCTTGGAGACGTTAATGTTAAACCAGAACATAGGAGAGGCGTGAAATATTTAAATTCTTGATTTGTAACCGTTTTTTAGAAACATTATTGATCCTTCTTCTCAAGTTGAAGTTGCAGAGTTACGGTAGCCTAGTGGTTCAGGCATGCGACTTTCAAGTGGCAGTCGTGGTTTCGAATCCCGGCTCGTACCTACCAATGGGTTTTTCGGAACTTATGTATGGAATATTCACCGTTAGATATTCGGTGAAGGAAAACATGGTGGCGAAACTGATCCCAATAACGTCTAGTTTTGGCCCTGGCTGGAAAGATCAGTTGGCAGTCAATTTCGTTAAACCTATCAATGCGACATCACATTATCTTCATTTAAAAAAAATGGAAATTCCATCTGATATCCCTTTTTGATATACAGACGTGAGTTTATATTTATGTACTAACAGTATTTGAGGTCCTTGTCGCATTAGAAATGTGGGACAAGAAATTGTGTTCTCTTTTTGAAAGGTAAAGGAAACGGACTGCTTCATCCAACATGATAGCGAACATAAAGCAAATTGACAACATTTCATATTTTCATGTAGGCCATTTTATGATTTAGTTCGCTAGAAAATGTTTTTTTAAGCGACACCTGTTTTTTTATTTCTCCCTTAATTGTAATTTTCATTCAAAACTATCAAATTGAAAAGTAGCGAATTCCAGAAGGTTGCAAGTAAATTATGACGTCAATACTACGACTCTGTATGGCAGTTTGGACACCTTTCATATGGCAGCCATAATACTGACGTCACACACGGTGAAAACCACTTTTATACGTTTTCGCGATTTTCTTAAAAGCGAGCAGGAAAAAAACACTGAAAACTACTTTATTACGTTCAGATAACAATGCTTTTCGATTTAGGCGTCATTACATATTTTGAAATATTGTCAATTACAAACAGGCACTCAAATTAAATCGATAACGGCAATAACAAAATAAAAATAAATAAATGAACTGAGTTTACCACTAAAAATAAAGCTTCAACGATGCCAAATTTTGGAAATCTCAATAGGGGTTAACTCAGTTTTCCGTCAAAATTGCTTGCACGGGCTTCGGTTATGAACCTCGCCGAGGTTATGGTAATGCCTAGAGTACCCAGCCTCGGGTAATCCAGGCCTTCACTATCTCTACGACGTACATTAGTTAGAAGCAAACTATATATGTTCAACTTACTATAACGATTCGTTATCTGAGTAAATGTACAGTAATCTGGGGTGTAGCCAGAGGCCGTAAAATTCTCCAATGGAATTATAGCGAACAATATACATTTGCCACTCGTAAAACAAAGTTCCCCGATAAAATTGTTTTGGCGTTGCTATGATGGCGATACAGGATTTGGGTCACATGATTGGCTATTATCTTCATTACGAATAGGTATATAGAGTTACTGTAATGCAATTATCGTAGGTAATAATGTCGAATGTTCGATGATATAATGAATTACATTCGCTTCCAAAAATATTGAGTACCTAATTTACTTTAATAGAACGTCCTGAAAATTGAGTGGCTAAAGTAGGATTATAAGAACACCTTTCATAAATTAAGTAAACAAAAGTCCAAGATAAACCTCGGATAGCCGGAATCCCTGCCTCTCCAGCCCGTGTCGCCACGCAGGGTAGTTGCGTAACTCTTCGAACGTTAGGACTTATCTATCAAGCACCATTTTCATTATGATGACGATTATGTAACAGAATAACGCGCGTTCGAATAGTTGTTGTAAATGGCATAAAAATACAACGAACCCCAAAGTTTCCCGAGCTTATGGTGAAGAGTCAGTGAAGGAGTGTGATGTACGCGACATCCGGTTCAATTAAGATTACCACTCTGATATGTTTTCACGTCGCCTCGGTACCGACACCAAAATAATGGACGGTATGGGAGCGGGATTGACGTACGACATCGTAAAGTTTATAGTTGACTAGCTTCCGCCCGCAACTTTATCTGCGTGGACCCGGGATAAAAACTATCCTTTATTTGAATCCAGTCTATAAACCATTTTTTTTCCTAGCCTGTGTACCAATTCCGAGAAATCTCCGGCCAATCATTGCGAAATATGTCCAGATCGTCCCGCCATCTCCGTCTCGGCCTGCCACGCTTCTGCCACGCCGTTTTTCGAACAAAACTTAATCCAAGCCAATGCCTGATTGAGTAACAAAGATACAAAATTATAGTATAAATAGGATATGGTAGGACTGGCTGCTAGTTTTACGAAGAACCAACGCAGAGCCAAGTGATGAAATATAGCCTATTTCCATCCCGCACATCCATTATATATTATTCGAGAAATATTTTTTTATTTTCGGTAATTACATCTTAAAATCCATCCATACTAATATTATAAATGTGTGTGTGTGTGTGTGTGTGTGTGTGTGTGTGTGTGTGTGTGTGTGTGTGTGTGTGTGTGTGTGTGTGTGTGTGTGTGTGAGTGTGTGTGTGAGTGTGTGTGAGTGTGTGTGTGTGTGTGTGTGTGTGTGTGTGTGTGTGTGTGTGTGTGTGTGTGTGTGTGTGTGTGTGTGTGTGTGTGTGTGTGTGTGTGTGTGTGTGTGTGTGTGTGTGTGTGTGTGTGTGTGTGTGTGTGTGTGTGTGTGTGTGTGTGTGTGTGTCTGTGTGTGTCTGTGTGTGTCTCCGTGTGTGTGTGTGTGTGTCTGTGTGTGTCTCCGTGTGTGTGTGTGTGTGTGTGTGTGTGTGTGTGTGTGCGTGTGCGCGTGTGTGCGTGTGTGCGTGTGTGCGTGTGTGCGTGTGTGCGTGTGTGCGTGTGTGCGTGTGTGCGTGTGCGCGTGTGTGCGTGTGTGCGTGTGCGCGTGTGCGCGTGTGTGCGTGTGTGCGTGTGCGCGTGTGCGCGTGTGCGCGTGTGCGCGTGTGTGAGATAGTTGAAGGAGATGGAGAGTGACGTAGGATAGTTTTTGGGTGAAATTGGGGGGGGGGGGGGGGGGGTAAAAGTTTGTATGGAGCTGCGATATAAACGAGTTCCACGCGGACGGAGTTAGTTTCATTATAACTTAATCAACAAACTCAGAACACGACAGTAACCCTCTCACAAAGTTTTCCTTCTTATGATATTATTATTGATGATAAATAATTATATATTTATGGGACAGATTTGATGTATGATGAGATTGATGAGTTATGATAAAATAGCGAAGTATGTAAGTTGGCTTTTATGACAGTGAAGTGTTGGTTTTCTAATAAAAAAAACGTTGAGTAGTAAAAAGGAGCTTGTGTAACGTGTAGGTCACACGGTTAGTTTTTATAAATTACGCTTCACTAGCATCGTATGTATTATAACATCCAACGTACAGTTAGACAATAAAGTGGTTCATCATATTTGAACCCTCCTTCCTGCACAAAATAATACAATCTAAAAGAGGTAGATCACTTTGTTGGATGACTGTCCGTCGTTAGTGATATTACAGTATTATTTTATTCTAGTATTTTATCTCTGAAAAGACTTGATAAAGTATATTTGTAAATAATTTACATACCTAATAGAAATATTTTATGGTTATCATTCATCTTTGCATAACATATATCCAAATCATGCTAAATAATGATTAAAAATAAGTTTACATTTTGTAACGAACTATATATCAATACAGATCCATCCAAAAATCAAAGCGTGAAATTTTTAGGATTCACGTACGTGTAAATGTGTTTCAAAATTGTACTCTATGCCAATAAACGCTATGTTCATAAACTTTATACGCTTAACTAACTAAACGTACCATATCATACGCAATACGATAAACAGAGAACCAATAAAATTGATTTACACCCTTTTATATTGGCTGCAAAATGATTTTGCTGCAATTATTTTGTTGACGCTACACTGTATCGGATCGACGCCGAGTTAATGAACTATCACTCCTGGTTGTTCGATAAAACAAATTATATTCGACGGATAATTGGAATTCTTCTCGTTATTGCGAGCTCGTTGTCATATTGTCGGCGTCATATGGTGCTGTGTCTTTTAACGAGTGTCGGATTGACTTTCCATGCCATAATTTTGCGCGTGTGTGAGATAGTTGAAGGAGATGGAGAGTGACGTAGGATAGTTTTTGGGTGAAATTGGGGGGGGGGGGGGGGGGTAAAAGTTTGTATGGAGCTGCGATATAAACGAGTTCCACGCGGACGGAGTTAGTTTCATTATAACTTAATCAACAAACTCAGAACACGACAGTAACCCTCTCACAAAGTTTTCCTTCTTATGATATTATTATTGATGATAAATAATTATATATTTATGGGACAGATTTGATGTATGATGAGATTGATGAGTTATGATAAAATAGCGAAGTATGTAAGTTGGCTTTTATGACAGTGAAGTGTTGGTTTTCTAATAAAAAAAACGTTGAGTAGTAAAAAGGAGCTTGTGTAACGTGTAGGTCACACGGTTAGTTTTTATAAATTACGCTTCACTAGCATCGTATGTATTATAACATCCAACGTACAGTTAGACAATAAAGTGGTTCATCATATTTGAACCCTCCTTCCTGCACAAAATAATACAATCTAAAAGAGGTAGATCACTTTGTTGGATGACTGTCCGTCGTTAGTGATATTACAGTATTATTTTATTCTAGTATTTTATCTCTGAAAAGACTTGATAAAGTATATTTGTAAATAATTTACATACCTAATAGAAATATTATATGGTTATCATTCATCTTTGCATAACATATATCCAAATCATGCTAAATAATGATTAAAAATAAGTTTACATTTTGTAACGAACTATATATCAATACAGATCCATCCAAAAATCAAAGCGTGAAATTTTTAGGATTCACGTACGTGTAAATGTGTTTCAAAATTGTACTCTATGCCAATAAACGCTATGTTCATAAACTTTATACGCTTAACTAACTAAACGTACCATATCATACGCAATACGATAAACAGAGAACCAATAAAATTGATTTACACCCTTTTATATTGGCTGCAAAATGATTTTGCTGCAATTATTTTGTTGACGCTACACTGTATCGGATCGACGCCGAGTTAATGAACTATCACTCCTGGTTGTTCGATAAAACAAATTATATTCGACGGATAATTGGAATTCTTCTCGTTATTGCGAGCTCGTTGTCATATTGTCGGCGTCATATGGTGCTGTGTCTTTTAACGAGTGTCGGATTGACTTTCCATGCCATAATTTAAGTTTATCTGTTGTATGGGTGGTTGTTGTACCCATTTAGCGAAAAAGCCAGAAAAGACTGAACATCTAAGATATATTAATATTCTGCTGTGCTAGGGTAACCATGAGTAAATAAGTGTTCACACTTTTGGAATGGGTACTAGAGGCACATGTAGGCCTCTAGTACCCATAACACAAATTGTATGTACTTAACTGTGGGGTTAATTTGTGTAAGTTTATTCATGGGAGTCATATGAATAGACTTTTCTTCATTTCGCCTACGGAATTCTCAAAATGTCATCACTTATTTACTCATAGGTAGTTACTTCGGCTAAATAATTCTAGCTCCTCTTGACAAATAGATTTCATTACACTGAGTAGGTACTATAATTAATTTTGATTCTGATTTTCAACAGGAAATAAGCGTAAGCAATTTGCCGGAGAAGTAATTTGTACATTTTTCACGAGGCTTTCAAGGATTAGAGGGTGACGCTGACATTGCTTAGGTTTTTTTCATTTCGACATTTATTTTAGCCAATCTCCGAGATAAACTTGAAATAAAGACATATAATGGCTAGTCTCTGAGCGACCGAGCTTTACTCGGGTAAAAATAGAATACGGAAAGAAATATTTTTCCCAGACATGAGACCTAGTTAGATCGAAATTTTACTGAAATCGTTAGAGCCGTTTTCGAGAACGTGGTTTTAAATAATAATCTAGACACACGGCAGTGTGTCCGCCAAGTTCGAGCAAAAAAAAGCGACACACCGGCCGTGGGTTATATTACACGAACCATTTCGGGCCAATTTCGACGACCCTATAACTCAAAACATATTTTATCTACGCATATGAAATTTCGAGTGTCTGTTGACATCCCCTTAATTGTCTAGAATACAAAATTTCATTATTCTACCTATAGCAGTTCATGAGATATTGACGTCAGAAAATCGCTATTTTTACTATACACTCACTGACTCACTCATCAAAAACCTAGACCACTTCCAATGGTCGTACTGACTTGAAATTTGGCATGGAGATAGGTCTTAAGGTCAAAGTAAAGGGAAAAATCTGAAAACGGCCAAGTGTGAGTCAGTTTTAAAAATAGCGAAGGTGTAACTTTGTTCTACTATGAAGTCATAATGAACTAAATGGGTCTATCTTCCAATGGTCGTACCGACCTGAAATTTGGCTCAAAGGTTTGTCTTTAGGTCGAAATAAAGTAAAAATCTGAAAACGGCCAAGTGTGAGTCAGTTTCGAAAACAACGAATGTGTAATTTTGTTCTACTATAAGTAGGTATGGAGTGGAAATGAGATAAGACTTATTTAAATTTAGATACATACCAATTTAAGACAATACATGTTTGTCTTAAAGACAAGAACAATAAAACTGTTCCGTTTCCAATAAAGGGATCCAGACAGTGCCACGCAAGCGTAGAAAAAAGAATTAGACGCTTAGTATAAAGGGTATAGTATAAAGTACATACCTAAGTGGAATGAGATATTTGCTAAAGCAAAAGTGATAAAACAATAATAAAGAACCTACACCTAACAAAAATAAATGAAATCCCATCAAAAACATAAATGTGAAAGGCTGCCAAGTTCGATACTATGGGAATGCTTCGCCTATAAAAGAAGTGAGATCTGAATAAGTATCAAGTTCCATAAAAATAACTCAAATCATAAACAGTTATAGGAGTGCACACTTGATTTCCAACAGTTTTTAAGGTACATTTTGAGTATCACGTTACATAGAAATACCTAAAATTATAATAGTCAGAGAAACGCACACCGGTTTTTTTAGCAGTTTCCTGATAACATTTATTATTTTCGCAGTTTCCTGATAACATTTATTATTTTTTGTACTTTTTAATGATGTAACTTGGCAAATTTTAATAGAAAATTATATACTTGACACATTGCAGTCCAAAGGTGTCGATTCATTGCATTGAAAAGGTGTGTGGTGTGTGAAAACTTGCCAAGTAACATCATTAAAAAGTACTAAAAATGTTATCAGGAAACTGCTAAAAAAACCGGTGTGCGTTTCTCTGACTATTATAATTTTAGGTATTTCTATGTAACGTGATACTTATTCAAAATGTACCTTAAAAACTGTTGGAAATCAAGTGTGCACTCCTATAACTGTTTATGATTTGAGTTATTTTTATGGAACTTGATACTTATTCAGATCTCACTTCTTTTATAGGCGAAGCATTCCCATAGTATCGAACTTGGCAGCCTTTCACATTTATGTTTTTGATGGGTAATTATATAACGGCGCGCTATTCATTATTTCGATGATTTGTATTGGAATTCAAGTAATCGAGTAATCGTGAATAATGTTGAGAAGTTTATTATTTCTTTAAGCGGGTAGTTGTCGAAATTGTTGACATCAAGTTGATTTATTTTAAGAGTGGGTTACCCCGAATGGAGTTGTAAGACTTGTAAGTGTCATGGCGGCGAGGCACGTCATTCGTTGACAGCGCCCCGACCGTGATGGTCGCTTGCAAACCCAATGGCTCTTTAATCGAGATTTATTATTGCAGTCCTATTATATTTTCAGTGTTTTTGAATTCAATTAAAATGCATAGTGATTGATATATTCTGTTACTTTTATTTCGCGAATACCCGCAAGTACACGCACACATGGTCCGTAATGTTGGATCCGCCTTCACAGTTCACACACGCCTGCTCGGCCTTCCTATATCGCCTCGATATCAGAAGTGGGATGTAATCAGCGCCCATAGGATGTGAATAAGGACGTCGACATGTGGATACTACTCATGGACAAGGAAATCACACCGTCACCTGAATGACGTCGATCGATTTTAAATAAGTTTTCGTATAAGCTATAGTGGAAGCCCCACAAGCCCAATTTCATAAGAAAGCCGCAAATCGATGTACAGTTTAGCCGTTTGGCACACGCATACTAGAGGTCAAAACAATTTTTTTGACCCGCAGTTCCTAAAAAAATTTCCCTTTGGGGGGGGGGGGGGGGGGGAGTGCCGAAACATTTTTCTTTTTGTATGGTTTTTTTTTTTTTTTTCAGAAACCTATCGTGTGTAGTATCATATGAAAGGGCTTTTTGAGGCGATTCTAAAAACGTGCCACATCATTACATTTTAGCCATATTTTTTAAATTAAAACAAAAATAATTTTCGAAACATACCAAGTTTGGGCTCCTTCAGACACGATATGGCAGATTTTTTTTAAATTTAATATACCACAAATGATACGTGATATCCTCATATCTAACCTCAAAAAAGCAATTTTGAAAATAATTGCATAAAGTATTTTTTTATAATAAACAACTCACCTGGTCAGACTGGAAGAAATGAAGAAAAAGACGAATGCGAATAATTATTCAGTGATACGTTAACGTATGTATTATTTACGAACAGCATTATCATACCCTTATTGCAATGCTTTCAGAAGATCTAAAACGAATGTTACATGATATCTTAGTCGCAAAACTTTTAAGAAACTGTAGATGTTCAGGATCCAAGACAGAATGTTATCTTCGACATAAATACACACGCTTTGTAAACATGAATCCAATTAAATCGCGGTCTCATTTTTATGGCCTATGATATCGATAATACCGCGGTTCTGTTATGCCATTTCCTCCTGGTAGGACAATTGTTGTTCCAAACCTTACGTGTACTTTCATGATTTGATATTACGTTATTCTATCAACTGAATGTTAGCTAAAATTGGACTTACAGTGGCGCTGTATGATGTGTGTCTAGTGGCTGAAACTCACTAATTTATCTGAATGAATATTCATTCGAGAAACTCGATATGAGTCATTAAAACATTATGAGTTGGATTATGCCTAAGCGTAGATATCAAATATAATTATTATTTTAGGGTAGTGTGAAAATAGTTTTCTAATATTTTAAGAAGTATCTTCTCCTCCTCCTAGGCGTTCCGTAGTGCTAAGGATTGTGCCCAATGTCGCCAATTTTTTTTTGTATATCTGTTATCTAGTATATAACTGCTGCAAAATAAAAGCGGCCGTTGCGATTTATCAGACAATGTTTGTAGGTACGTTGGTTCGTAGTGGAATATCGAGCACTCTAGACTTGGGCTTTTGTACTTCTTGAGCATTGCAGAGACAAGGGTGTGAATAGTGAGGCTATGTCAAGAGCAAATGCCGACCTGCAACACACACGCTTTGCACTGGAATGGTACAATTTATGACGATAAAAGAATCGTCACGGTCTGAAAAGTATATGAGTTCTACATAGAGTAAAAAATCTAGCTTCTCTGGAATAGAAGAATTAATAGGTACCTTGCGTTGTTTACCACTTACAGGCAACCAACATAAGATAATAATTCTTCCATTCTAGTCCACTAAATTATCATATACTAGCTTCTGCCCGCGACTCCGTCCGCGTGGAACTCGTTTATATCGCAGCTCCATACAAACTTTTACCCCCCATTTCACCCACTTAGGGGATGATTTTGAGGATAAAAACTATCCTATATCACTTTCCATCCCTTCAACTATCTCCACTTTAAAAAATCACGTCAATTCGTCGCTCCGTTTTGCCATGAAAGACGGACAAACAAACACACATACACTTTCCCATTTATAATATTAGTCCATACTAATATTATAAACGGGAAAGTGTATGTGTCGCTCATCCATCAGCGACAAAAACTTTATTAAACGCAAGTGATGCGTAAGTTGATTTTCTCTCTAATAAAGGTAGCTGCATTTTATTTACAGCTTAGTTGTCAGTTTCTGTATAATCTTGTGTTTGTCTGAGTTATTTATTAAATTATTCAGACAAATACCGACTCTTAGTTTGCCGTTTAATCGTTCAAAACGAAAGCTCTGTATTCGTTTATCTCTTGTCTGGTTGGGCTACACCGCTCAGACCGGTCCTCCCGGCGGGCGCTACTAGGCCATTGTTGTTAGGGAATTACAAGATCTAGCCTCCTCGTCGCTGACTAAAACTTGAGATTAAAACACCAGTTAAATTTAATGACAGCTTATCCTTATTGCTTAGTAAGAGATAAAATGTTGCTTTATATCGAATAGTTAGTGTTTACTCTAGTATTTCTGTTTGGTAAATGACGCTGTGAGATTCTTGAAGGAAGTAGTGAAATGTCAAGTAATTTGTTTAGTTCCGGTGTCCACTTTTATGGCGCTGACATTGCATTCATACAATGTACAATGCCAATTACCACATTTCTATTTGCGAAATTGGTGCCACTCACAGGGTTTAAATCCTTGATATTAGAATAATTAAAAGTCGCAAATAAGAGTCGTAAGTAAAACTTAAAAAAAAACTGTTAAATCGTATAACGTCTCTCTGACTTTTTGTACAATTTGAATTCATTGTAAATAACTGCATACAATAATCATAATAAAGTTAGTGCCGTCTGGTCGGGTGGAGCGGTGCTTAGTGTAAGTATTTGCTTCATGACATGATTCAGTCTAGTACTTTACGAGTTGTATATTGCTTCCCTGGCTTGTTTTACAGCCTTTCTACCCTTTCCTTGCCATGTAATCTACAGTTCAAACTACAACTCATAAAATAATACGTGGTAAACCTAGTTCCTTAGTTTCCTTTTTCGTTGTTTTCTCGTATCGTACAGTACATTATCTCTCAGTATTCAGGTATTATAGTAGTAATTTGATATTACTCTGGTCAAAGACAAAAGACAGGACTTGAAAGTGGGTATATGTGCCGTGTGTGTGGAATATCGCCGAGGGAATACCTAATAAATAATGTCACTTTCGTAAGTACATAAGTTGTTTTATACATGATTTGTTCATTTTGAAGTTGGGTCCCATGAAAGTCAAACCATTTGCGACATAAGTAAGTTAGTTTTGTAGAGTAAATAAGAAAATAGGTTTTAGACTTTAGCTATGAATAAATATTGCCTCTTTGGGTGAATATACCGTACTTGAATAACGACGCAATACATGGCCGTTTTGTGCGTTATTTAAACCGTACGTGGAAAAAACACGACGAGACGCCCCATTGCCTCGGCCAAACACCCGGAAAGCCACTGACACATTGAGCTCAATTATTCTGTGAACGGGTGGATCGAATGTGAAGCCGTTTACCCTGACGATAACCGTACCGGTGGGTTAATATTGCTAATAACACCCAAGTTTGTGAACGTTGTCTCAAAAATGCTTTTGTGGTTACCAAGTTAGTCTATTTAATAAGGACTGTAAATAATTAACTGTATTATTGGCGGAGAATTTAGGAGGAAGCTTCCAACATTCTTTAGTATGGGTTAGTGTCCATTCCTTCCTGTCCTGTCCATTGCTTCCATTCACCCACAGTTTAAAGGGCTTTTAGGGCTATCTTGCGATTTATACGATCGCAAGATATCTTATATATACCTCAACTTAACTATTGTAGTGTCCACAGAAACCCGCCTAGTTTTTGTTCCTGATTGTGACCTAAATTCGCGGTCCGCTCCGCGTAAATAAACGCCCATTCTTCTACCGACTGCAGCGTCTACTCGATTAGAATTCTTCACGACTTTGCTTGCTATTCCCAAACTCAACTAGGTGGTTCACTGAAAGATTCTGTTTACACAATCTGTAAGGACCAGAAGAAAGACTTGAGAGAGCGCGCTGCAACTTGCATAGTTGGAAACTTGTTTCTCGAGTCGGTGTTGGATAGTGTACAATGAGCAAAGCTGATTAAAAATTCAGCTATTCCGTTGCGTTACTTTAACTAGTGTAATCGCTTTAAAGTTCATTCCGTGCTTGATGTAAGGTAAGTAATAAAAAAAGTAAGCTTTTTAAAATATGCAAACGAATTTGTAAAGCAAAGATACATTTGAATTATTTCCTCATATATACTTTTCTACTTTGAATCTCTTTTCATCATATCAGCCAAAAGACGTCTGCAGCTGACCTATGCCTCCCTCAAAGAGTGCCTTAGTGATCGGTCCTGCGCCAAACCGCGACATGCACTAGGTCATCAGTCTACCTTGTGGGGTGTCTACCCACGGTCGTCTTCCGGTAGGAACTTGGTTGCCACCTATTATTACTCATTGCTACATTATTACAGATACACTTCAGACACTCATGGATGTATTGTTAATTCATGAGCTGAATATGCTAAGATGGCGTCCAAGGTTTATTATTTACTCTTTATTGAAGACCCGAAATAAGAACAATACACAGACAGAACCGTCGTTTATGTACCTAATGCCCTGATATTTATCTAATTTATATCATAAAAATGTATAGTGTACTGGTATATCCCCCGATAGGGTTATCGAATGAAATACATAACGTATTTCAACTTTGACCTATAAATAAAGTACTCTGTGATTATATCTGTGTCGGAACTAGATGTACCTACTTATATTTTGGCCATTCAGGTAAATCAATCATAACGTATTCCAATGGATTCCCCATTTCAGGTTATTATCAGTCATTACGTGTTCCTATAGGGGCAGATAAGGACCATTATGTTAGAGCTGAAACATTTACCATAAGGCCATATAAGTTAGTGGTTATGGGATGACGTTATTATTAGTTGGACATTCTACTCTATGTATATCCATAATATCCATTACTCGTGGTTTGTAAGACCATTAGTGTTACGAGTATTATATTACGGTGTCTCAGAAATTTAACATAGGTACCAGGATTGGACCTAATGAGGGTGATCTGTTTTCTTTAATAATATAGTTAACTCTAAATTTTCACTAGTTAGTTCTTTCTTGTTCTATTATCTATTATTGTACCTAATGTATATGGGCAAACAAGAACTGACTACACAGTTTCCCGAAAAGTTAACTAACACAATATGTGGAACCACGTGCCATGCATTTTAGATTTAAAAGGATAGCACAAACTGACTAACGCCCCATACCATGAGCTCTGCTCACCTTTTCATTTCATTCAAACGCATATTTACGATGCAATTGGAAAAAAACCATCCGGCATGAGTAAAAAGTCAAAGGGGAAAACCAATTTGGCTTTGCATACGGCACCCGCGTATAGCGGCGCGGACATACTGCGAGGGGATTTATAATATCACTGAATGTGGTCGAAACCGTCCGAAACAATTGCTTAAATCCGATGCTACCTGTAATATTTTTTCACTTTGACAGTATTTTTCAGTGTTTTGTTTTTATCAAGCATCACGGAGTACGATTTTGTAACCTTTGTCGCATTGATTTTGCAATCAATAGGTACTTTGTACCCTAAAATAACAATGACCCAATAACATCTAAGTCTGCTTAGATTGTTTGAAAGTGAAGAGGAAAATGTCCATCTCCGGGCATCCTTTTAATTGTGTGACTGGGCATGCATCTTATTAGTAGCTCAACCTCCGGATATCGGGCTCGACCCTTTCGCAAAGCGGACTATTCCTGTCCCACATGCCATTGACGCTCTGGCGTACAATAGTTAACTTAAATTCATTTACCCGCAGGCAACGAACCGCAGGAAAATGGACCCCGTTGTCCAATTACCACTCATGTTTACATATGCCTAAATCCTACATCCCTGGATCCCCCAAGCTCTTGTATCCTCAATTGTCGTGCGAATCCGATCCCGCATTTTACGACTCCGGGAACTTCTCGGCAATTACGGCAGCCGGAAATTAAACAAAGGCTTGACCACAGCAAAGGCAGTTTTATTATACTGATCCTAACGTTCCGTAAGGCGGGCCTTAATTGAATGCGATAGTGTATGGAGATTTTCACTACTCGACGAAAGAATGAGGAGGAAAATAAAGTTTATTCGTTGGAATACTCATCATACAATTTTAACGTTTAACCTAAGATACCCTTGTTCCTGTTTGGTCCAATCTGCCCTTGAAATGTTGTGAAACACAGGGGTGATCACGTATCTTTTCGAACACACCACTCAAGTACAATTTTCCCATATAAAAAGTGACATTTAGATCTATCTGACGCGTATACAATGCTTTACGTGATTGATCTGGAGGGGTCGTTGGCAAATGTCCCATAGGTATGAGACATTTGGCGTAAAATTTTGCTTTTGCAAACCCTATTAAAATATCATCATTTCCTTGACAAAGGTATAAGCGAATGTTAATTTAGCGAACAAAGGATTCGCGTATCAAATGCTACGTATACTGAATTTGTAATTCAATTAAGAAACATATCAAAGCGTACCTTTATAGCGGTGATATTAACAACAAGCTGTTATCCTTAGTATGTTCATGTTACAAGTTATATATTATGTTCTACTAGTCGGTCGTTACAACAATTGCTATATTTAATTGGAAGAAAATCTAGCAATTTAAGTGTGTGAAAAGTGTAGTAAACGTTCCTTTTGTGAATCTTTTAATATTGTAATTCATTATTCCTCTAAGTATGTTATAAAAAAGATTAGTATCTTTCATGGTCGTATGTACTTTTAGCTTGATTTTATGTTATTTTATAGTTTTTAGCAACAGGAATGTTATTCGTCGGTAGTAGATATTGTTTGGCTTATGGATGTTTTTTTAATAGCCACGTGTGTTGTTTATGCATGTTTGTTTCCCGAATAAATAAATAGCGACCAAGACGCCAGACGTGACCAAGACCCTAGACACGACCAAGAATCCAGATATATTTTTATTTTTATCTACTAACTTCCCTCTTACCTCGATTCCCGGAGACGCGTCGTATGCTTCTACAGGGTACAGGTTTCCGGATTTTAAGCAAAAGTACTTCGCGAATCATAAGCATAACTTTAAAACACACGTTAAATGCTAGACATTGATGGATTTAAACAGATTCTTTAAATACCTACTTTATGCGATTGCTGCTGTTGGCTTTGATAATGCTTGATAGTAAATGGTTTTTATATAGTAAATGGTGAAGCACCCAAAAGATGCCTGTGAATTCTGTTTTAAATTTGACTGTCTCAGATAGGTACTGGAGCACAAAATGCGAACCAGATCCTAAAATGAGTGGTCATTTTATGATGAAAATATGGGCTTATGAAAATGACACTTTCATCTACCCGACGCGCGTACAATGCGTTACGTGATCGACCTGCTGAATATTAGGAACCAGACGGTGTAAGATATCTTGTTATGGGTAAATATGAACGGATCAAAATGATAACAACTCTATGTTACTAGTTACTGCCCACATTTTTTGTTGTCTTTAAAACCTCATTTCAATCCTTCTCCCAGCGGTAAAGAAAGACGAACGGCCCGACGCGTCAGCGCGCAGATACGGTTAACTTTGGCACACGTGAAATAAGTTTCCCCTATTTCCCAGGACGGGAATATTGTATTCAACGGGGATAACAATTTATCCTGCGCCCTTTTCCGAGATGTAATCTGGCCTAGTCAAGTTTCACGGTGATTCATGTTAGTCTGACCTAAAGTAACAAAATAGATATTTTATAGTATTTAAGATTTAACCCACCACACTGCGCTCCAAGACCCAGATAGAAGATGTAGCTCGGAAGGCGGCCAAGTTAAAGTGGGACTGGGCTGGTCACGTCTGCCGCATGCCGGATGAGTTGTGGGCTAAAGGGACCATGCAGTGGAAGCCGCAAAACTCAAAACGGAGACGCGGTAGACCTCGTCGGCGATGGCGTGACAACTTGGACTCCTTTTTAAAAGACTGGCCAGACGTTGCTGAAGACCGCGATGATTGGAAAAAGAGGGGGGAGGCCTTTGCTCAGCAGTGGGACATAATGGGCTCGATATAATACCCACCGAAATTGTTAATTTACCGTTCAGTCAATTTAAGTCTCATGTTAAAAGTAATTTGCTAAGCAAGGGGTATTATACTGTCAACGATTTCTTAAACGACAAAAATGCCTTTAAGCCGGTAGTAGGCTAATTATATTAGGAATATACTTAAATACATATTATAAGTCTACCTGAAATAACTGTTCCATTTTATGTAAGAAGAGAGCACGTAATGCTGTTTCTCGCCGAGCAAGTCGCTTATTAATCTTTGTTTTTAACCATGTCCGGTGGCTTGAATATGTCATGCTCGCTTAAAGGGCTTTGCTTACGGTGGCGTCGTTGATCGGGTCGCCAGCTTCCCTAACATATGGTTGAGGGAGGCGATGGCTGAGATATGCGTCATACTCGTGATCGGGTGCTGTTTGTGGAGTCCGGACTGTTCATGCTTGCAAGGGCATAGTACCTAACTACTTCAATACTAGTGTTATTTTATTATTATCGTATTGACGAGAGACATCATTCCGATCTAGACACGTTTTATTGTTATTGACCCTTTTGACGCTTAGAGACCGTATACATCTCTAAGAACATTTGAATAATTATTAATTGTATTTGGACGCTCAGAGACCTTATACATCTCTGGAATACTGAATTAATATCATTAACTTTCTGTTAATGCACAGACCTTATACTTATCGAATGTAATGGTCATATTTTGTTTTGTTTTAATTTGTGACATTTAGTGTGTTGTTAATCTGCAAATTTTAAATTATTATGGTGTTAGATTATTATTCTTTTATTGTAAGATTATTATTTTTAATTTAAATTACCGTTCGACATGTAAAAGTGCCCTTGTGGCCTATCTGCAGAATAAATAATTTGTATTTGTGTTTGTATAAAAGTAAAATTAATGCGTCATGAAGCGAGATTAATCAAGACAAAAAAACAGATATATTTTCATTGGTACAGTTGATTGCCTATCATCCATTTCCTCACAGAAGCTCAGATATTCACCACGCAAGTAAGTCACACTCCGGTGCTCATGCCAAGAGCGCATTGAGTTGTGAGAGAGCGCGGATCAGTGGCGATTTCCTGCGTGACACAGTGCGCGCTGCTGGCACCTTATATATCGCGTCGTCGTGCCCTGAGGGTTATCCTGGCTGGGGATATCCGGAATATACAGTCACACGAGGCGACTCATTAGCTGCGGACAATCTGACTCACCGCGTATGATCCGAAACGCAGTCACCAAGGAATTGTAATTACGCCTTACCCCCAACGAATTATAACTTAAGGTTCCTACAGGTATTTGGCGGGATACAGGAATGGATAGTATTCAAAAACTTTCCTATTAAAAAACCGAAGGAAAGAGATCTGAGCTTTCTCCGGCTTTATTTGATCCTCGAGGGTGCCATGTGACTGAAGAAGCTCCAAGCTTGCTTTTAACGAGTGCATTATAAAGTAGCCTAATGGCCCCGGGATCATGAATGTCACGAAGGTTGCAAATCACAAAACCTAATCTTCGATAGCAGCTTTCAGCAATTGCTAATAATAGATGCTCATGGAAAGTAAGTCGCATATCGAAGACCACAACGAGATCCTTAACGCTGGAGACACAGTTAATAGGGTCTGCTCCGAGCATGTATTGAGCTTGTATCGGGGTACGTGCGCGGCAGAAGATGCAGACCCAACACTTGGCAGGTTGAAAAAAAGTTTGATCCATACTCCACCAGAAAACCAGGTTGATGCCTCTTTGCAATGACTCACAATTTATAATTTCTTCACACCGTAAACTAATTTTAAATCATCGCCATAAAGGAGACATTGGGATAACTTATTAACTGTTATGGGATCATTCATCAATCATCATTATTCCGAACTGAAAAGGTCCCAAAATGGATCCTTAGTTATAGCTTATAGTAATCGATAACGCAGGATTATTCTAAGCTATAACTTAGGATCCATTTTGGGACCTTTTGTGCAATTTCAAGCAAAACTGTTTTGAAACGCTAAAACATTAGGATTGTTATGTTTGAAAAACACTTCATGATCGAAATAAGTAAAGCTAGTGTAAATTTTCCCTTTGATATCCTACTATTCACTTCCGACTATTATTGTAAATGCGAAAGTTTGGATGTTTAGATGTTTGTCACTCGATCACGCAAAAACGGCTGAACAATTAATGAACATGAATTTTGATATAGGTACATTACGGCCGTATTCATAAACGTTCTACAAGCCTGTTTAACTAAAGTTCGTTCGTTTGTCCTTATCTGTGGCATTTGTGGGTTAAGTGTATAGCCTGTATCGACATATAGGATACTTTTATCCCGGAAATCATCTCTTCAGGGGTTGAAATGGGCGAACGGTTGGGTGGTGAAACTTTGTATGGAACTACGATATAAACGAGTTCCGCGCGGACGGAGTCGCGGGCAGAAGCTAGTCCTAGATAAAAGAAGAGACTGACGAATTTGTCCGTAACAGTCAAATTAGTTCATCCATTTGGGAGCTGCACTGTTAAACAACTTATAACGCACTTTACGAGTATATATATTCGTTTTCGTGTTAAAAAGAGACTATGAATCCAGTTTACTGTGCCTTTGGAGAATGGCCTGCAACTTAATTAAGTTTCAAGACCCAACGACACAATATGTTTACGTTTTGCTCGGGCTTTTGTTTGACTTTTGATTGACTTTGGCTAAAACTCGGGTTGTAAGCACAACTAGTTACATACTTATATCTCTGATACGATAAATACCATTACAGTCTTAGGTACCTTGGTATTTGATCAAATAAGTTTTTCTCCGAAATCATTGTTTTTACTTGTCGGTGGGGTGAACTGTGGCAGTGAATATATTAGTATTCTATCTTGCTGTTTACTCGATTGTATCTTCTTAATTTTAGATAGTCCTGGTATTTTACTACAATCTAAATGATCAAAGTAGCCCCAGTTTTTCCAAAAGTAACCCCGGTTCACGGTAGCGTAGGTGTAGTACCGTAGTGTAGGAATCCATTTATAGCCATGTGATAATCATTAGTGTTATTATAATAATTATTGAAATTACTTCGTTTATAATTTTGTTAGTTAGCAATAGGTATCATTTCAAAATATAAATACAACGGTAAATGTCTACATAGTATAGATTCAAAATGTTCAGAGAAATAAAGATCTTTATAAAAATAAAATTGAAAGATTTACACAATAAAAACGCTAGAAATAAAAATGAATTTGTAGCCAATTATAGCAGACTGCATAAAATAAGTAATTCGTTCATAGGTCAGTATGTACATTATTATAATAAGAGCCCGATAGACGTTCAAACATTGCCACTAATTAAAATTAAATATATAAGATAAAAGAAAAAATATGTGAAAAGGGATACTTTTGAATAGATATCAGAATACCTTGAAGATCGAAACCCGTCATAATAAATTGTATGGTATTGATAATTTAATTTGTAATTAGGTAATGAATATGACAGTAATTTAATGTAGGTATGTAATTTGTTTATTTTTGACGTCATAAGGAGATGGTAAAATCCACTTATGAAAATGAATGATATGCATATGAATAATATAATTGCAAAATGTACGCACGTAGAGCGTCGTTCTAAATCATTTTAGTGGCATTTGCTTGTAAGCAAACATATTTAAATAATGTATAGTTATTAAAATGGGTAAACTTTCTATCGTGTTGTCATGCTCGCCTAAAGCCTGCTGTCCACATTGGGCCAACGTTGGCGCATGAGCAGAATGCAGCTATGCGTTAGAGGAAGAAGGCTTTATTTCGTTCTCATTGGTTTGCGTTGGCAGCCGGCATAAAGGTATTTGCTAAGGTAAGGGTGGCGTCGTTGATCGGAGAGGTAGGTAATCACGTAACGTTTTTAAAGCGAGTTATGACTTTCATATGTGAGGTATATGATATTTCCATATAAATTGACATTTAGATCTACCTAAAGTACATACCGATCTGCGGCTCGCAACCTTCCCTAACAATTGGTCGAGGGAGGCGATAGCTCAGATATGCGTCATACTTACTCGTGAACGGGCGGGTGGCGTTTGTGGAGTCCGGTCAGTTCAAGTTTGCAAGGACGATAAGTAAATTCATCAGAGTGTTCAGTGTAATTGACACGAGAGATTGAACTCTGTTCCCAATTAATTAAATATGATTTAAATACGTTAAGGCGCCGTAGGTTCAGCGAAGTTAAGCGAACAGAGTTTTTGAAACAATATAATGCGTCTGTTTATCATAACATGGTTTAAAAAATACTTATAGTAATATTGAGGCTTTTTTGCAGGGAGATCAGTGTTTTGAAACATGACGAAGCAATTTTCGCTCGATAGAAAAAAATCACGAACATAGATCTAAAAGGGTCTAAAATACACTTAAAATATTGGTAACAAATTATGCACAAAACCTAAAAATATTAAAATGGCTTCTAAAAATCGGCAATATCATGTTTGAGGGAGCTCAGTGATAACTTTTTTATTTTTCTGAACGGTCAAAAAATTAAAATTAAAAAAAACATGATATCAGCGCTTCCGAGCACGCCCTTCCATCTCGCTCACGCTTATGCTCAGTAAGAGACGGCGCCTTATTATTGACGCTGCAATGATTAGGTATTAATTTGGACGCTTGGAGACCTTATGGCATCTCTCAAGATTGATTAGTGTGCCTTATTATAATTATATTTTTACGCTTAGGGACATTATAAATATCAAACAAACATGGACTACTATTTTATTTTCTCTCTAATGTTGAATGATATATTATATGATTTAGAGTTAAAACATTTACATTTTGACTTGTACTTGATAAGTTGGCTTGTTACTTTGTAAAAACAAACATGTGAGCACATAATGCGGTTTCTCATTTTAAATAGTGTTTTACGTTTCGATTATCAAGTTTGTTATAATTTGTTCTGCAGCTTGAATATGTTATTCGATACGGTCGACGTTGATCAGGTCTCAACACTCTCAACTTTTATATTTAATGGTTGAGGAAGGCGATGGCTGAGATGCACGTCCTATGAACAGGTGCTGTTTGTGTAGTCCGGCTCCGGTCAGTTCATGTATGCCAGGACGACAAGTTACTTTATTACAGTGTTCAGCGGAATTGTCATCAGAGACTTTACTCTGCTCTTAATGTTTTTTATTTTTATTTTTTATACACAAATCGACCTAGTCCCAAACTAAGCCAAGATGGGTACTATACGTCGATATACATCTTATATAGATAAATGAATTGTAAAATACATAGAAAAGATCCATGACTCAGGAACAAATATTCATGCTCATAACACAAATAAATGCCCTTACCGGGATTTGAACCCAGGACCTCCGGCTTCGTAGGCAGGGTCACTACCGACCAGGCTAATTTTAATTTTGATCCTGAAAGCCCTAATACATCTCTAATAATTATGAATTATTCATTTATCTAATATTTTTTTACTTATTATTGATAACATATTTGTGAATGATATATAATAAAGATATGTAATGAAATATACAATCAAGAATCAACAATAGATATAATCATTAACTTGTAAAAGTGCCGTTGTGGCCTATTCGCAAAAAAAAGAATTTTGAATCGAATTTCCACACAAATTACTCGTTTTCATGGCTCTAATTGTTAGCGCTATATTACCAATAACCAATCAAGAAACTTGTAGGCACAATAAGCGAATAGTTACACCAGAATACGATTGTGTGCAGAAACCGATACAGTAATTACGTATATCATGAATAGCACGTTTGAAGTAACTTAATTAATTTGCGTGCTTATAAATTAATAATGCCATTTCATGTAGGTACCTACAATAAAGCAGTTTATATGTTAGATCTGGTACTAACATATTGTTTGTATTATTTGTGAGTAATTTAATGAAGAAAAGGTGTTTGCCACTTTGATGATCTCGAAAGGACAATATATGTGTTATTTTTATATTGACGCAATTAGAAATCATCTTTATTGACATCGACAAAGCGTGATCTTTGTTTGGGAATGACACAAATGACCACGACCACACTGGATTAATCATTAAAATAATAGGTTTAATAATTATCCGTTCGTATCTATGTATAGCCTATTTTGATACAAATATTTGCATTATTAATATTTCCATTAATTTAAAAGCAACCCAAGGACGGTCCTAAACGTCCGTGATGGAAATTATTCAAATAAGGGGCGGACCTTACTTCTATTAGCAGGGACTCTACTCAAATATCGGCAAATTGGTTGCGGTGGTGACCGGATGTGGATGTCCGCACCGCGTGTGCCTGTGCGCATAGTGAGGGGTCCGAGCGGAAAATTGGGCTTAATTATATTTTGAGATTAGCTCGCACATATGGTGGTCAATTTGGAACAACGCTGCGTCCTCAAGCATCGCGGAACACATTAAATACGAACACGAGTTGACCAGACAAATTGATCTTCTCTTTCTTAGTACATGGTTTATTATGGATGGTGATGATAAGCGAGGTAAGTAGAAGTTCCTAAACCAGAGTAAAATGACATTGTGCAATTAGAGGTAGAAGTCTGGATTTTTTTGCACATTCTTGTCACGCATTGTTAACTGTGTAATGCTATAACATTATACAACTTTCCAAAAATTATCAACAGACTGGGCTGATGCTAACTTTTTCAATAAAAGGTTAAATGTTAAGGAAAACATACAATATAAAATAAAGAGAACGAGACACCACGGGGCGGACGGCAACTTGATTTATAAGAGTGAATGACAATATTGTTTTTAACGTAAACAAAATCAAAAAAGGCTGTAGATATACATTTATACTGTACTTTATAGTTCTCTGTTGCATATATCATAATAACACCATCAGTACCAAATAATGTTTGGATAAAAGAGATTACACATACCACTTTATGACTTGCGAGCTTAGAGCCATGGAACGAATATTTGTAATGTTACGAGCTTCTGGGGGGTTACATTTTACCATTAACACGACAGTAGATTTTATTCTGTGTTTTACACAGATCAAAGTCCACTGAGTCCACTCCACACGTACTTACACTAACTCAATTAACTCGCACAACTGACTGAGTCCGCGCCTACTAGTACTGACACAGCTAACACTTCACTGTTACTTTGCTCTAGACCACTTTACTCTCACCACTTGTTTCCACTGTTCTTCTTCTTCCAGTTCTCACTCAATACTACTTACTTAGTGTCTCACTGTGAGAACTCCGCTACGAAGACTCCACTCTTCAGAATCCACTTCGAAGAGTCTCAAGACTGATTTGTACGGCAAACGTGGTCCCTTTATATACCCTTTTCCGAAGATTCTAAACTGCTATTTCGATATTCTTTTTATAACTCATTTCACAGTCATTTCGATCTACATTTCATTACTCATTTCTTTTGGGTAGCATCGGCTTTTCCAGTCATTTTATCCAAATAACCGAACCTACCCGTGAATAATTAGTTCTTGAATAATAATTTATTGAATCAGGCGTTACTTTGCGGAAGTCCATGATATATTAGGAGAACAATATTTCTTTGCTATTCCGCTAAAAAACGTGCTGGTCTATTAGTGAAGATAAGATGCAACTATTTGCGTAAAAACATGCAAAAAATTACAGCAAACCACCACCAATAATGACAAAAACCTCGACACGTGTTTCGCCTCTCTACGAGGCATCATCAGGAGATGCTGGCAGGAGATGTTGCTTGCGCCACGTCCACTGAGCAAATGACCCGCCCGGAGCCATCCGCCATATTTATATTCTGTCCCCCCATACTACCGTTCATGCGTGAAAGAGATGGAAGAACACGTAACAACGGTGATGACGCAACATTCAATTGTTCGTTGATAATAACGCCTCTATTGCTGTACCTAATTATTTCTAATTGTTCTAGAACACTTAGACGCAATCCTTTTTCGCAAACATGCAAGATGTTGAAAGAATGATTGTCAGATAACGCATGGTTATTCTCCAATAAATGTTTTGCGAAATTAGACTTGTCCGGGTGATTATGCCGATACGACGCAACATGTTCCTTATACCTTGTGCTAAAACTACCGCCTGTTTGTCCCACATAAACTTTATTGCAATTATCACAGGCAAGTTTGTAGACTCCCGACTTTTTGGCACTTTCCACTTTCTCCTTGCCATTGCACAGTCTAAAGCGCAAGGTGTTATTCGTTTTGAAAGCCACGTTTATGTCGTTAGACTTTAAAATATTGTAGATCTTATCAGACAACTTGCCAACATAAGTTATGCTTGCTTTGTACTTTTTAGGTGGGTCCGAAGATCGTGCAGCGTACAGAAGATAGTTTGTCATTCTAGCCCGTTTTTTCCTAATAATACCATCCACCTGAGACTTGCTGTAACCGTTTGAAATTGCTAAATGGTATATATTATTTAATTCCATTTTATAATGAATATCAGAAAGAGGCACTGTCAATAACCTATGTGCATAACAATGAAAAGCAGCTAACTTATGTTGCCATGGATGAGCGGAAGAAGCCGGGATAACAGTATCTGTATGCGTAGGCTTACGGTAAATTTGGAATTGATGTTTGTTATCCACCTTAGTAATCGTTAAATCCAAGAAATTTAGTGAGTTATTCTGTTCTAATTCCTTCTTAAACTTGATTTTAGGATGCTTGTTGTTGATTTCATTCACAAAAATATCCAGTTGACTCATACTACCCGTCCAACAAATAATCAAATCATCAACATACCGGAAATAATATAATATATTATTATTATCCACAATGTGTTGGTTCTCAAAATGATCCATGAAAATATCTGCCATCAAAGGACTAAGTGGGGAACCCATTGCCAAACCATCACCTTGCAGATAATATTGCCCCCCAAATCTAAAATAATTCTGTCGCATACAGACTGTCGCCAATTCTATTAATTCATCTACCTCCCCTGGATGCAGCCTCTGTTTTTCAAAAAGTGCCCTGAGAATGTCTAAAGTATTCAAATATGGTACATTTGTAAACAAACTATCCACATCCAGCGACAAAAGAATAGCATTTTGTGGCATGTTGATGTCTTTGATCCTTTCGATTAAATCCAAACTATTCTTTAAACAGTATTTTGGTTCAAAATTAGACTTCTGTCTTATGATACCATTCAACCTCTTAGCCAATTTATAAGTCGGTGCACTCAAATACGAGACAACTGGACGAATCGGGATATTGTCTTTATGAATTTTTGGAAGACCATACAGAATTGGTGCTTGAGGATTCATGGATATGACCGTGTTTTTCTGATGCTCGGTTTCAAAGACAAACATAGAGTTCTTGACAACATTTCTTAGATCTTTCTGGAAACCAGGCGTTGGGTCCTTCCGTAAAACCGAAAAACCATCACCCTGTATAAGATCCATTACTTTCTGGTTATATTGTTCCCTACCCATGATGACTATGCAATTCCCTTTGTCTGCTTTTGACACCACTAAATCGTTGTCATCGACTTTCTGTTGAATAGACCTCAGCAATAACCAGTCAGAGTCAGGCGCACTCCTCCTCAATGGACATGTCTTTTTTAATGCATTCGCTACGGTGAGCTTTGCATCCATATCATTATTGTTAAGAACCATCGCAACCTCTGCGTCCACAGCTACATTTTCTAAAACTTTTTGAGACATCTTAGGCCTTAAGTTATACTTTAATCCCTTATCTAACAGTTTGACCTCATCTTCCAAAAACTCAATGCCGGTTAGGTTTTTTACACGAGGGTGGAAACTGTGCTGAGTCGTTAGGGCATCACGCCTTTCTGTTAAGTTGAAATCCGAACCCGACCTAGTAAGCCTATGTAGTTTATCGATCTGTTTCACATACATTTGGTGCGCAAGCTCAGAGGCAAAATATCTCGCTTTTTGGTCTAAAATATCAAATTCAATGTTGTGCAATTTAAAGGAAAGCTCTGAATACAAAACTTTAAGGTGTAGCTTTAAGTTATCCCTAATTGAAAACCAAGATCGTGATTCTTCATTCAGCCATATTTTCCGAGCCCTATTAATAGCCACCTGAGATGCCCTACTAGAACTATTACAACGTATGTTGATATAATTAGGTACCACATTCAGACGTTTACACTGTTGATTAAACCAAACGTTCTGGACAGCTGCTCGGTGTTGTTTAGTTAGTTTGACATAAAGTCGTGCCTGTTCGGCTATGCTTGCCGTTTTCAAATAATTTATTGAATCAGGCGTTACTTTGCGGAAGTCCATGGTAGCAAAGAAATATTGTTCTCCTAATATATCATTGATATTTTAGACCAAAAAGCGAGATATTTTGCCTCTGAGCTTGCGCACCAAATGTATGTGAAACAGATCGATAAACTACATAGGCTTACTAGGTCGGGTTCGGATTTCAACTTAACAGAAAGGCGTGATGCCCTAACGACTCAGCACAGTTTCCACCCTCGTGTAAAAAACCTAACCGGCATTGAGTTTTTGGAAGATGAGGTCAAACTGTTAGATAAGGGATTAAAGTATAACTTAAGGCCTAAGATGTCTCAAAAAGTTTTGGAAAATGTAGCTGTGGACGCAGAGGTTGCGATGGTTCTTAACAATAATGATATGGATGCAAAGCTCACCGTAGCGAATGCATTAAAAAAGACATGTCCATTGAGGAGGAGTGCGCCTGACTCTGACTGGTTATTGCTGAGGTCTATTCAACAGAAAGTCGATGACAACGATTTAGTGGTGTCAAAAGCAGACAAAGGGAATTGCATAGTCATCATGGGTAGGGAACAATATAACCAGAAAGTAATGGATCTTATACAGGATGATGGTTTTTCGGTTTTACGGAAGGACCCAACGCCTGGTTTCCAGAAAGATCTAAGAAATGTTGTCAAGAACTCTATGTTTGTCTTTGAAACCGAGCATCAGAAAAACACGGTCATATCCATGAATCCTCAAGCACCAATTCTGTATGGTCTTCCAAAAATTCATAAAGACAATATCCCGATTCGTCCAGTTGTCTCGTATTTGAGTGCACCGACTTATAAATTGGCTAAGAGGTTGAATGGTATCATAAGACAGAAGTCTAATTTTGAACCAAAATACTGTTTAAAGAATAGTTTGGATTTAATCGAAAGGATCAAAGACATCAACATGCCACAAAATGCTATTCTTTTGTCGCTGGATGTGGATAGTTTGTTTACAAATGTACCATATTTGAATACTTTAGACATTCTCAGGGCACTTTTTGAAAAACAGAGGCTGCATCCAGGGGAGGTAGATGAATTAATAGAATTGGCGACAGTCTGTATGCGACAGAATTATTTTAGATTTGGGGGGCAATATTATCTGCAAGGTGATGGTTTGGCAATGGGTTCCCCACTTAGTCCTTTGATGGCAGATATTTTCATGGATCATTTTGAGAACCAACACATTGTGGATAATAATAATATATTATATTATTTCCGGTATGTTGATGATTTGATTATTTGTTGGACGGGTAGTATGAGTCAACTGGATATTTTTGTGAATGAAATCAACAACAAGCATCCTAAAATCAAGTTTAAGAAGGAATTAGAACAGAATAACTCACTAAATTTCTTGGATTTAACGATTACTAAGGTGGATAACAAACATCAATTCCAAATTTACCGTAAGCCTACGCATACAGATACTGTTATCCCGGCTTCTTCCGCTCATCCATGGCAACATAAGTTAGCTGCTTTTCATTGTTATGCACATAGGTTATTGACAGTGCCTCTTTCTGATATTCATTATAAAATGGAATTAAATAATATATACCATTTAGCAATTTCAAACGGTTACAGCAAGTCTCATGTGGATGGTATTATTAGGAAAAAACGGGCTAGAATGACAAACTATCTTCTGTACGCTGCACGATCTTCGGACCCACCTAAAAAGTACAAAGCAAGCATAACTTATGTTGGCAAGTTGTCTGATAAGATCTACAATATTTTAAAGTCTAACGACATAAACGTGGCTTTCAAAACGAATAACACCTTGCGCTTTAGACTGTGCAATGGCAAGGAGAAAGTGGAAAGTGCCAAAAAGTCGGGAGTCTACAAACTTGCCTGTGATAATTGCAATAAAGTTTATGTGGGACAAACAGGCGGTAGTTTTAGCACAAGGTATAAGGAACATGTTGCGTCGTATCGGCATAATCACCCGGACAAGTCTAATTTCGCAAAACATTTATTGGAGAATAACCATGCGTTATCTGACAATCATTCTTTCAACATCTTGCATGTTTGCGAAAAAGGATTGCGTCTAAGTGTTCTAGAACAATTAGAAATAATTAGGTACAGCAATAGAGGCGTTATTATCAACGAACAATTGAATGTTGCGTCATCACCGTTGTTACGTGTTCTTCCATCTCTTTCACGCATGAACGGTAGTATGGGGGGACAGAATATAAATATGGCGGATGGCTCCGGGCGGGTCATTTGCTCAGTGGACGTGGCGCAAGCAACATCTCCTGCCAGCATCTCCTGATGATGCCTCGTAGAGAGGCGAAACACGTGTCGAGGTTTTTGTCATTATTGGTGGTGGTTTGCTGTAATTTTTTGCATGTTTTTACGCAAATAGTTGCATCTTATCTTCACTAATAGACCAGCACGTTTTTTAGCGGAATAGCAAAGAAATATTGTTCTCCTAATAGTTCTTGAATTTTTTTTTCGTAGGTACCTCGGGGGGGTCACTGGGAGTGTAAATTAAAAAAGTAGACCAAATCGGGCTTCTGCGTATATTAAAAAATGATTTTTTTTTAAAAACGTTTTTTTTTTAATAACTCGGCCATTTTTGATTTTACAGTAAAACCGTGAGGACAAAAATTGTAGGAACCCAAATTGTTTAGAATTTGATTCCCTACAACTTTGTTTCTCTTCATTCATGCCGTAAAACGTGGAACATAGGAGACAACGATATTATTTTGAATTTGTCGCGTTTTTCAGGTTTAATTTCCAAAATATCGATCCTAGAAGAAAAATTGTATCAAGCAAACTTGTAGAGAATCGAATTTCCTTCAGTTTTTGTCCGTATGGTTTTACTGTAAAATCAAAAATGGCCGAGTTATTCAAGAAAAACCTTTTTTCGAATATAAGCAGAAGCCCGATTCGGTCTACTTTTTTAATGTACACTCCCAGTGAACCCCCGAGGGACCTATGAAAAAAAAAGAACTAATTATTCACTGGTCAAAATCTATAATGACTGGCCTAACTTGTCGAACACGGGTATAAGCCGGCGGGATACTGGATTTACGACAGCACGGTGAATTTTGATATACCTTGACGGCGTGTCACTATGGCAACCAAACTGATATTGACCCCGCCATTGTAACAGTAATAATAGGAAGGTAAGTACTGCACATTGATTTTCAACACAATC
This sequence comes from Epinotia demarniana, assembly GCA_945867215.1. NCBI lineage: Eukaryota > Metazoa > Arthropoda > Insecta > Lepidoptera > Tortricidae > Epinotia > Epinotia demarniana. The sequence continues at coordinate 12,203,948 of OX244277.1, forward strand.
ATGTTTCATTATAAAATACCTAATCGCTGCCGCTTACCAATGAAATATAAGGTTCTCACTCAAACACTCGAAGACTCGAGGAGGACAACGTGTCTTGCCACCCGACATGTACACGTATACCTACGCGCGTTGTTGATCGCACATTTTTGTGTTGACGGCAGTACAATGGTGGGCGAGTGACAGAATATAACGTACGAACCATTTGATGGCTTTTCGGTGAAGGAAAACATCGTGACAAAATAGGTCTACTTTTCCTTCTGGTTTGGAAGGTAAGCTGGCAGTCGCCTTCGTAAAATTGAGTGCCTACGCCAAATTTTGGGCGTGCCAAGCGGACCACGGGCTTCATCAGGTCTTAACCGGGAAAAACGCTAGAAGGATGACTTGCTGCCCACGCGGCTCCGCCCGCCTAGATGTTTGTAAAACTCAACCAAGCCTAAACGGCTCAACCGATTTGTATGAAATTTTGCACGAAGATAATTTATAGCCTGGATTAAACAAACTACCCTTGAATGTAAAATGCGCTGCTAGTAACTCAACTTTATTATGAAAATTAAAATCGTCGCTTCTCATCCACTCTTTTTATGACATAAAAGGTTTTATCAGTTACCACAATAAGAATGTTCACATAGCTATATGTTTATATTAATTTGTAAGAATGATGTGATGTAATATTTAGAATATTATTGATAAACGATTAAACACAATTGAAAGTATTTTTGAAATTGAATAAGTGGTTCCGGAGATTACCCTTACAGACAATCTAACATCATCGGAACAATCTCGAAGACTTTCGTTCTAAAAATATTATTATAAATTATTTCTATTACATACAATCTCCGGGTTGTAAAGTAATGCACACAATAGACGAACCTAAAATGTTCTTAAACAGCATTGTAAAATGAAAAATGTATGGCTCAATCCGTATTATGGACGCATGATGTTGGCAAAATCGTTAATCAAACGATTGTAGGTATTGCGGTCACCCCCCATTGTGTTTTTAACCCAGCCGCAAACAGAAAAATTGTTTTTTAGTTTTTGCTTAGTTACGTTTGCATTGGTATATCTATGTAAATCGTTAAATATTTACAGGGGTGTCCAACGCTCATGTAAACGATATTAAAAGAATATTTTTTTTTTATAAATTTAACTGGATGTATATATTATCTTTGCCTCACCTCGACGACACCTCATCACGACACGACATCATAAATAGACCAAGCTACAGGAATCGTGTATACCTATTTGTCTCCGTGGGACGTCTGCCACAGTAAGAAAACAACGTACTGCTCGACATCGGCAAAGGAGCAGGATAGTGGGGAAAGAAGTGAAACTTTTGCAAATGTACACTTGGCCGCTCTGTAATCGAATCCGTTAGGTTGAGCCAATGAGCAAAATCCAATTACCCATAAAACAATCACCTCTTGATTTGTCGAGACATTGTAACAAAGCAAACAAAGTGAATTAAACAAAATAACATTTTCCTGGCAAACATTCATTGTGACAGATTGATCTCCATTGTTAATTAATTGGATTAATTATGAAGTTCCTACAATAAATCACGGATCCCAGAGGGTTTAAGTTTCAGCTTGAATCCGAATTTGGAAACGAAAATCCATTTTTATCTGTTTTGCATTTTTATTCCCACGACAATTTAGAATCTATACCTACTTAGGTAGGTAAAGGTATTGATGTGGGTGATAAACTACTGAAAACAGTCCAGACGGCTTGATGGATTTTGACAAATGAGGTGTCGTTAGATTCGTCATAATCGTGTGAGTGACTTTACCTTGTACTAAGAATACAGTTGGGTTTTTTGAAAAATGTTCAGTTTCACTTGTTGAGAGTGTCAAGATCGACCAATCAAACTAAATGATGATTAAACGTAAATGTCGATAACTAATTTATTAAAACCCTCGATACAGTTAAAAGCTATTTAAATTATATTATATTTTTTGGTTTGGAAATACCGTCGTATTTTTATCTATTACCTGAAACCGCGCTTTAAAACTATTTTCAAGGAAAAAATCTCATTAGGGAATTGTTAGCGGCTAAGCAGCGCATCGAAGCGTTTAGGCCCCAAGTTAGTGCCTGGAGAGTCGCCAACACGCTATCTGAAGCTCTGGGTGCGGAGACAGACTATTTGGCAACTGCGGGACTGGAATTAACTAATCGTCTGGATACATCGATAACGTTATTTATTGTAGCTGTGAATCAAAGTTTGTCATAGAGTACATTCATAAATGTTGTTACATTTACAATGATTAACGTTACTACAATCCAGAACAAAAAATATCACGATTTCTTTAAATTTTTACCCTTCACTGTAGAAAAACCAAATGATTAATTAAATTGCAAATTAAAAATGCTAATGACATTTAAATCATTCCTTCAGTAATTCCAGATTATTATACTTAGAGAGCTAAATAGTCATCGATAAATAATTATTAACTGCTATCAAAGGGGTGACCTTCTAACCCAGTTGAGTCAAATCCGTATCTGTTAAGATTAGCTCTGACCGCCTCCCTGGGGTAGCTTTGGACCATTGGCGGGATTATGTTTTGTTAACTGAAGGTACTATCAGTATCACAGATGTACTAATATTACAGCCCTAACATTACAGTGGTACTAATATATTTTAATAAGCGTGTGTTCATTTTGTTATTGGATTGTTTTTTAATAAAGTTGGGTATTTTTGATTTGACGTATTGATACAAGGTATCCTATAATAATACATTAAGTTAGAAAGTATTCTAAGAAAGGAAGGTAGGTTTCTCAGTTTGCTTACCTTCACTCGTTATTTCGGTTTTTACGTTAGACCAGTCAAACGTGCAATTATTCCATCTTATTATTTTAGTTAGCATTTTCCTTTGTTTCATCATACAATATAAATATTATTTTTTTCCACCTAAGTTACTTGGGAAAGAACATTGGAAACGGTGTAGAATTGTTTTTTTGCAGTCAGGTACGACACGAGCAATGTGAGATCGGTCAGGCAAAATTATTACCTATTTAGATTTTATTATAAGGTGTAGAAAAAAACACACCTGTAGCATTGTATGCCTGTACCAGCCTCTGGATTTATGAACTTCATGAGCTTTTAGCATGCATGCATTTTTTAGGTATTTGTATCAAAATATTGTCTCCTCTCCTAATAATCCATACTGGCCCTACGTCCTCTTGTAAACAGTATTGTCGCTTCAACTATCCTTTGTTATCCCTGCCTTATTCCCTGAACCGCAATAACGCGCCTCTGGCCGGAAGTAGGAAATTGTCACTTACAACAAACGAACCCATTTATTGCATTATTTATACTTATCCGGATTTACGCCCCCTCCGGAAAGTAAGGTTAAAGCGTCTGCTGGATTAAAGAATTTGGAATTTAAACAAAAAGGAATTCAGAATTATGATTAATTCAGATTCAGAAATTATAAATGTTATTTTAACAGAACAAAAGAACGGTTGGATTATATACCTAGTTAATATATCTCTATCACCCCGACTCGGTCATCCAAATTTTATTTAATACAAGCTGTAATGTATGGCAAGAATATCTCTTTGAAATATTATTTTATCTGTAGGTACACAATATTTTTAGATTCCCTTTAACGAGGAAACAATCTTGGTATTCTCCATAAAAGCATATAATTAGTATTTTCAATGCGAGCTAGAGTTACAACAATAACCTGTTTCAATAGAAATCGTGAAGTCTCGGATTGACACAATGTAATATAAATTGAAATAATAAGTGAGTTCCAACGAAGGCATATTTAATTAAAGAATTCTCAATGAGCCAACTCGGCAACTGAAACCTTTACAATCTGTTTTCCGGTATTTCTTTACTGTTAAAGTATCACTTTGACTCTAATTGTGTTTTGTAGTCCATTCGTATTGAAGCTAATTATTTTTTTAACGGTTTAGGTGCCAAATGAAAAGTATTTTTCATTCCAGTGATAAAAACCTATGCAGGTGTTGGTATAGATATTAGTGTCTCGAAGACCGAGTTTTGTTGTTTGAAAAACCAGAAAACATATTTTCCCGGATATGAAACCTACTTTTCACCCCTGTTATCTTCAGCACTGTAAACATCATATTGTTAGAGCCGCTTTCGGAAAACCCGTCTACAAATAAATGAATACACAAAAGGTGGTTCAACTGAACCACCTTTTGTGTATTTATTTATATGTAAATGGGTTATAATTTGTAAATTCTTTACTGTTAACTAACAGTAAAGAATATTGAAGCGCTCGAATTGAAAAAAATCACGTTTGTTGTATGGGATCCCCCTTCAATATAATATATGTTATTCTGTTTTTTAGTATTTGTTGTTATAGTGGCAACAGAAATACATTATCTGTGAAAATTTCAACTGTCTATCATAGTTCATGAGATACAGCCTAGGGACAGACGGACAGCGGAGTCTTAGTAATAGGGTCGCGTTTTTACCCTTTGGGTACGGCACCCGAATAGCAAAACCAGAATAGTACGACATAATACAATAAAATTAAGTATAATAAACTAGGCAAGCTGTTTCAACATTGGTCAGTAGTATATTTTTTCTAATAGCATGTACGGCTGAAATTAGTTTACGCGGCAATACGGCTTTATTATGGGCACTTTAGTGTCAAGTTATACCCAATAATATTTTTATATCTACTATTTACCGTAAACTTTAGGTTATAGACGCAAAAGTAAGGCGTTCATACCAACATAGTATGTAATTAATACGTATGTAGATCTCAATAATTCATGCTCTTTGCATCACTCGTGGTCAAGTGTATAATTACATGATAAAATCAGTTTACTATGCAAACCAAATAACATTACTTTAATAACGCCAACGTGTCTCACGTTGCTGGTCAAAATCACACTTATTGTTACTTGTTTCATAGTTTATAAAATGGAGTAAAATGTAGGCCACTTTTTTATGTCCCTTATAGAGGAAAAAATAAAGATGACTGCGACGTATCCTCTTAGGGTCTCCCCACACCCCTATCGACTTATTGCGTGGACATATAGAGATTTTTGATCGGCTAACGCCGATTCCGCATCGATAGGTGTGGGGAGACCCTTAGTCATTTCCAAATTTCAGTTCAGTTTTTCAGTAAGTTCATGCGGAAGAATTCACGGGCAATTGCTAGTAGGTATTAATATATTTCAGGCTTACTGAATTGTATTGGACGTCTTTAACTCGTTGTATAATTGATCTCTAAATACGGCCATTCTCCCCAACCTGCCGTACATTTCAAAGTGATTTAAATTTATAACGAGCCCCCGGTTTCAATTCCTAATTGACCCTCTTTGTTATTCAAACAATTAATCAAATAGATTATATTATAACTTAATCTATGTTGTCTCTAGCCCATTATAATAAGCAAAATAGTGATTTGAATATTTTTAGCATCAATAAGTTGTGTTTGCGAAGGCCTGGTTTTATTTTAATAAAAGTTTGCAACGTAACTGGCTCAATTGCCTCAAGTCTGCGAATTCGATTTATATGCAATCAATTTCTAAGTGTAACCTCCCATACTTGTGGTTCAATGACTCTAGTTTATGGAGTACTTACAATTTCAGATCATTTTGATACCAAACCAATATCAGTGCTAGTGAAAAAGAGAATGCATTGGCAAAAACTGAGGCCATTCACAAATCACATCTTTCAATACGACAAACACGTGGCCAATAATTCATGTGGTGAAGTTCGCACGTTGACCTAGTCCCAAACTAAGCAAAGAACAAAACAAAAATCGTGCTTATCCCAAAAGAGGGAACGGCCTGTAGTCCCCACGCGGGCCCAGTGCTGGTTGGGGACTTCACGTACACCTTTGAATTTCTTCGTGGATATATGCAGGTTTCCTCACGATGTTTTGCCTTGACCGAAAAGCTAACGGTAAATATCAAATGATATTCCGTACATAAGTTAAGCTTATTGCACAGAATTAGAATATACATTCAATTTAGTTGACAAGGTTTTGTTTTGTGAAAAATAAACTTTTTATAACTAATGCCTGATGTGATGCTCTGTGTGACGTGATACATATTTTCCAATATAATAATAACCCTATCGTTGCCTTTTCAATGAAATAAGAAAGTTAAAGATATTTTTACGTTTGAAAAATCTGACCTTAATCTCCAACTAAGCCTCATAAAATACGCCTGAAAAAGAAATTAAATAACGAAAAGAACGCGCCTGGATCGCAGGCCTTCACTAGTCTGACCATTCAGCAATTCGTTTCACATTGTGGAATTCTTACCCAATTTTTTCCACTCTTCCCCAGACTGATTTATGCTCTTGCGGCGGGTTAAATTCAAAAAATGAACTTTTATTGTTGCGTTTTGTATTGCAGGACGGTTTTTCGTGTAATGTGCTTAAGTTTGGGAGGTTTTACGTCTTTGGCTGACGTTTAATTGTGGTCTTTGAACCGTTATTATACACAGGTGTACCTAATAAATCGGTTTCCTCAAATAGTTTCTTGTAAAAAAACGTGCCAAATCTGACTAACTTTCTGCTGTAAGAAGTATGAAGTGAGGTGTCTTTTAAAGTTTTATACCTACTTAAAGTTAATACATAAATCCCACAATCGCCCACAATTTGTCTGCTTTGCCAAAAGGTTGACTGGTAGAGAATACTCACGGCATTAAGTTCGTCTTTTGCACGGTAAGTTGTTATTTTGTGCAATATCGAATAAATAAATAAATAATGTCTATCCACACAGACTTGACTCATATTAATCACACGATTAAAAACAAATTTCGAAAATGTAGTATATTTTATTGTACTACAAAACAGAAAAGGCCTAAAACAAATATAATATATGTATATATGTCATTATAGAATAATTAAATGACATTAAGTAAAACTAAAAAAAAACAATATTACTCTTAATCTTGTCTCTAATAATCTTGTAAGGGGCTACCCGAGGTTTCCATCGATTTTTGACAAGTTTTGAATCTCTATCTATCTCCTACTTTTGCACTACAAATAGAACTATAAATCAAACGGTTATCGGTTCTTCAATTTTTTATCTCCATTTTGGTCTACCGGATTTTGAAACAAATGAATACTTAATGTTGTATGATCTTTTTAAACATTGTCTGAAATAACACTTATTTTGTATCTCTATTGACGTGAAAGATCTAACACATACGAAATCTACATATTTGGGTTCGTCTGTGACGTCCCTAAAAACTGGTCTAAGGTTTTCATTTTAAACCAATTAACACAAAAGTTATGGCCGAAAACCGGTTTTTCAGCCTAAAATTGTTCAACATTGATGCCAAATATCTCGAAAACAATGAACTTTGAAGTAAATATTGGATACTATATTGCTTAAAGCCGTTGTTGTTAACATAATAAGCTACAAATAACCTAAGAAAACTAAGAGATTCAGATCGAAGGTACGATCCCATACGCCAATTATGGGAGCCCCTTAATCTTGTTTCATGTGAAATAAAATAAAATTCAGTACAACATTAAGACAAGACAACATAAAACAAAACTTCGTTTGACTCCGGGTAATATTTTATTTTATATAAATACTTGTACTTGTATAAATACTTTTTTCAATTTTCTGTCGACACGGTTTCTCCCCTACTTTCTTGTATGATAGTTGTGGTTTTTTTCCATTATACTCATTGACTTGCTATTAATTGGGTCTACAGAAACAATTCTAGTCTCATATTGTAGCTAATTTAGTCTACTTTAAAAACGTCAGGAGAATATACTATCAAAACTAGTCCTTTAGGGTTAGAATATTTAAAAAAACACGGTATTTTCGACTTTTGACAAAGTTGCGTTTGGCGCTCGAGGTCACCAGCTTGGATTACTCATTGGGCCATCACTAACACATCTGCACAAAATCAGAACTACCGTATCTGACGCAAACTCTGGATGTATAGAGCTACTGGACAATCTCTTTCACGTGCTGCTGAGTGAAGTTAGTTCGCAATATAATATTATTATTTTGGTCGTAACATATTATCACAGCCTCACAGGTAGGTTCAAGCGGAAGTCTCTTTGAAATTAAGTGCAGAGCAGGGGTTAAAAGATTACGGTCGTGTGAACGTCTTGAGAGATTTTAGCAGTTCCGTTGTAAGTATTTAGTGCTTGCTCTTTGTGCATACATTTACGTTCCCGATTTTGCAAGTGTAAACACGTAAAACGTTTCAAATTTCACGTAACTATCATGCGAATAAACTCATTTTTATATAATCATATTACTATCATACAATAATAATCTGGGGGCACGGCAGTGCCCCCGCCAAGACGAGCCAAGCGAAGCGCAACGCAAGGGCACTACCTACCTTTTCTCGAAGCGGTTCGTCGTTTTTTTGAACCCCCGTAACTTGGGTTTGGATTATACCAGATAAACAAAATTCTCGGGATATGATGTCAATAGTGGACTTATTACACATATAAAATTTCAGTGACAGAGCTCTTATACTTAATATATTATTGATATCTAAAAAACGCCGATTTCATCACTGACTCACTGATGTTGATCATCAAAACCTCTAGGGTACTTCCTGAAGTCCTAGAAAGCTGAAATTTGGTATGCAAGTTAGTATTAGTACACAATCAACAAAATAATTTAAAAAAATTGGAACTTCTACCCCCCAACCCCTTAAAGTAGGGGATGGAACTTTGTATGAGACTTCCGCAAATTTTGATGCTAGGGGTCTGAAATTTTTTATAGGTTCTCCTTGTTATAAATAATAAAATATGTATTTCAGGGTTCTTAGTAAACCACCCCTCACCCTTTAAATTAGGGGGTAGATCTTTGTATAGGTCCTAGAAAGCTGAAATTTGGTATGTAAGCTAGTATTAGTTTACAATCAACAAAATAATTCATAAAATTTGATTTTCTACCCCCCAACCCCTTAAACTAGGGGATGGAACTTTGTATGAGATTTCCGCAAATTTTGATGCTAGGGGTCTGAAAATTTATACAGGAACTCCTTGTTATAAATAATTACCTTCCAAAAAGGAATGAGATCACACCAAAAACATTACATGTAAAATGATTGCCAAGACTCCCTAGCTCATATATAGCTTTCAGCGTTAAAAAGATATCAGATCATAAGTAGCGCCAAGCTTCCTATCCTACACAGCGTAACTCTACCACTACCAGCCACGCTCTACAAATTCTATATCTTACACACTATAGCTACAAGTACATGCCGATGCCAGTTCCCCAACGTTGGGGCACCGGCATGTACTTGTAGCGATGAACGTAAATCGCGGAGTGTCCGTCCCTTGGCAATACGCAGGTAAAGCCGTGCGGGCCGCTAATTTAATCTTTTCAATGCTCTGTTAAGGGGAAAAGTTGTCAACCATACGCCTTGACAACATGACGTTTAGTGCGGAGTTAAACCTTATGTCAGTGGTAGGAATATATCCGTCTTTGGCGTGGAAAAGGCTATATGATAAAGAGTTGAATTTAGTTCGTTCTACAATCGAACAAAACAAAAGAAACACGATGCGAAGGTGTCAAGATGTCTTTATTCCGAATAAAATGATAAAACAAAAAAATACTACTTATGCATAACACCGTATACTAGAAAAAATAATTCAACATTAACATTTGTTTATTAATTATATTCGAGCCCTCGATAAAAGTATCGTTAAACGTGACCGCAGCGTAAAAACCAACGGCCCAATAAAAACTTTTACGTGCCGCTGTAGTATTAACTCAAACGGAATAATTAAAAAGTTTATACTAAGTATTTCGGCCTGAAGTCATTTTTAAATTTTCCGTTTAAACGTACCTAGCTTGTAATAAGTTATTGCGTCTGTTGGGATTAAAAACAGCGTTTTATTTTATAAGGCAGTGTATTATATCACTTACGTTACACAATTAAGTACATTAAAGTATTTTCTTTTCGCTTCCTATTTTGAAAACACTGTGACTGCAGCTGTTTGCCTATCTCGTTTTACCTACCTTTCTCTCAAGTGCTCAAAGGTTATCCCTATAAGGAAGTGATCCCTTATGGGGATAAGTTCGCCTTTGTATTATCTATTGTGTGACATGTACATTCTTTAACCTGAGTGTACAATAAAGTGCTTACATACATTCATACATACTGTATTGTTGGGAATAAATCGAACAATTCATAAAAGTTCTTGTCAAATGGGGCTTCAAATTACCGTCCAGGAAAGAAATATAAATCCACGCCCCATGCAATTATGTTCGTATAAACAACATCAGTTATGCAGACGATATGGTGCTGCTGAGTCCGTCCATCAGTGGCTTAAGAAAACTGTTGGAGGCGTGAGGATTATGCTAAAGCTCACGGACTCCTCTACAACCCCAAAATAAGCGAGGTTATATATATTGATATTCGAGGCTGGCGAACAAAAAGTTACTTTTATACCTCAAGTTAGGTTGCAGGGAACCGCCCTGTCATTTGTGAAGAGGTTCAAATGTCTATAGGTCACGTTATAACGCACAATTTGAGTGATGACCTGGATATTGAACGTGAGCGCAGGGCATTGGCAGTGAGGTCGAATATGCAGGCCCGCAGGTTTGCTCGAGGTTCCACCGATGTTAAAATCGTTCTATTTAAGGTCTACAGCCAATCATTCTACTCGAGCAGCCTGTGGGTAAAGTATACCAAAAGAGCGTTTAATGCCCTACGCGTTCAATACAACAATGGATTCAGGATGTTGTTGGGATTGCCTAGGTGGTGTAGCGCCTCGCGTATGTTCGCCGAGGTCCGCACGGGCGGTTTTCAAGCGATAATACGCAAGAAAATCGTGTCGATGCTGGGCCGACTCAGGGGAAGTACCAACAGCATTCTGGGTGTCATTGCAGACCGCTATGACTGCCCAATCTTGTCGCACTGTCACGGGCAGATTAAGTCCGTTGCACTATTGGTGTGCAAATAGAGTAAGTAGTGTAAAATAATTATAATGTAAAACTAGAATATAATGCTGACATACCTAGGTTAAGTAACATACTAATACTATATGGATAATTTGTCTGAAATAAAGAGTTTATTATATTATTATTATGAGATTTTCGTATTTCAACTTCAGAAGATAGATTCGTTTTGTACTGTATATACATTTCTCAAAATATTTTCATTCTTTTTGTATCATCTAAAGACAAACTTGCAGAAATTTTTGCTAGGTTTCTAAACTTATCATCATCATCATTATGGCATATAACTACAGCCGATAAAATGCAATGTGAACTTGGGAACAAGCTAAACCTTTTGATGCCTCTACATACTTAATCAGCACCGAAACGGAAAAGGGTGGCATTGCAACGTACGAAGAGTGCCTGCATCTTCAAGGAACTCATTACCGGTCTCTCGCCCTCTGCCCTCGCTAGCTTCCGCTTCTTAGTCCTCCCTAAAATCTATTTAGAGGTTAAAGCAAGTTTACGAAGCGTGGTCATTAATTACGCTCAGTAGGAACTCAAACATAAAGTCAATTAAATAGACGCGGCATCTGGGTCACAACTTCTTAAATGCGAACCCTTTCTCGAACTTTTCAAAGGCGTAACATTATTTACCACTTAAATTTTAATTGCCATTTAATTTGCATATCGGATTTATGATATTCATTATTTTCTGTTTCGTTCCAGGTAAACCGGGCAATGTCGTGTTTCGCCTACTTTGATCCTCAACTTTCACAGTATTCGCTATTTTTAATATAAAGAAAGCGGTAACAGTATTAGTATCCTAAAATACTTACAACATCTTGCTTCTGGTCGGTAAAGATAAATCAACTTGGCATTTAATTTTAAACATTTACAGATACTTTGCGACTGGCTTGGTTTAAGTACAATTGTTTCCATTTGTTTTTGCTAATTGCTTTCTTCTCTTATATATACCTATAGTGGTTGCATAATCTATGGTCTGGTCTCTAAAGACTAGATCATTGTTAACGCTGACTTGTGTTTTAATAAGGGTATATATGTAAATATTCATTTCTATAACTTTATTCAAACACAATTCAGTGTTTAGAATTTTCGTTTTTATTTAACAACCGCGACGATATTGTGAAAACTGTAGAGGAATAGTCCACTGTAAGTAGGTAGGTCTATAAACTGTTGACCATATTTCAACCTTACATGGATGATTGATTTTTAATTAAGTTGCCAATAATCTTCATGACAAATTAATATAAAATAACTCAATATACCTATTTCAGATTAAACTGTCATGAAGATTATTGGCAATTTGATTAAAAATCGTATCTCCGGGTTGGCAATTTGATTAAAAATCCAAATCTATAAATATAATATAACTAGTAGTTGTTCTCGCAACGAAAGTCAAGTATCTATTTATGAACAGCAGCATCGCTAAATGGAGCAATAAATTGTAGTTCGTTTAGCCTAACCAAGCGGCTCGTACAACCGATGTCCACGGTCGCCGCCGCTGTGTAATTGCCTACTATTTTGTTGGTTTTTATTGCACCTTCTGTTTCATTCTGTTGTGGTGTCTAACAATAAATTTAATTTCGTATAAATATTTTCACTGACGGTCTAGGTGGATTTTAATATAATGTAAATATAATGTAATTACATTATAATTATTACAGTAGGTAGTTGTGTCTCAAGACAAGAAATCTTTTAGATTTAACTTAGTTTTAATGTAATTTAGTTAATGTTAGTTATCATTTTGTATATACCTACTTTAGACAAAATACTTTATCTTCTAGTGGAGGTATAATCTAGAAGAGGTATTTAGTCAATCGTGTCACGGTCGTCTTGGAAATAATTAAACTTACAGTAGCTTTATACTACGTGAAACATTTTCCTAGACGGCATCGATGGCATGTCAAAAGCCAAAAAAATTATCTTGCACGAGAATCACCAGTGATCGTAACTTTTGTAGCATTTTTGGTGCAGCGTAGTATACACAAATATATCAATCAAAATCGCGGGACTCCGCACAGATTCAGATCTGTTAAACATTTTTTCGGCTTCAACGACGGGGCAGCTCTACCCAACATCGCCACCTAACCCCCCTCTACAATACAACTATCCGTTCCTTTTTTATATAATAATATTAATAAATCAGCCTATATACGTCCCACTGCTGGGCAAAGGCCTCCTCTCATGGATGAGAGGGAACGGGCAGTAAGTCCCCACGCTCGCTGGCCCAGTGCGGGTTGGGGACTTCACATACACCTTTGAATTTCTTCGTGGATGTATGCAGGTTTCCTCACGATGTTTTTCCTTCACCGAAAAACTAACGGTTAATATCAAATGATATTCCGTACATAAGTTCTGAAAAACTCGTATAATACTTGTTGTAAATATTTCATTTATGTGTTGTTTTTATTTTGTCTCGAATATCAATCAAAATTGTTATTTATAATTAATATTAACGTTATTAACGCTAATTAAGCATTAGGATTGAAATAATTTATACCAATTCCGTTAACAACACTACGCTGCACCAAAATCACTGATCATCACACATTGCATATATTTACTCCGTATTCGCACCCGCAAACATTTTTGGTTTTTACTTCCGAGCAATTTGATTAGATAATTAAATGTGACAGGTGGGATATCGACGTGATATCACCTTAGCACATATAGTTTATAAATCTGATGTTAGGACACCATGCAGGGCACTTTATCAGCGGGCGGGGTACTGGTTAAAAGGTTTAGTTGTTAGAATATGACGGATGTCTTATCGACAGCGATAAGTGGTAAAATGGCCACTATACGACGCCCGTAGGTTATGTAAAATGGCGAAAACGGCAGATAATGCTTCTTAAAATGTTAAGGAAACTTTACACAGCATTTGAAGCTAATGTAGCATTAAATGTAAAAAAGGATTTTGGGTAATTGAACAATTAGCATTCGCAAACACCTGAAAACCGAACAATTTCACTATAGGTAATCCGAATTCACAAAGTATCACCTGGTAACACATGCTAACACCGTAATTGCTGACCGCATCCATTAGCGTTATTAACACCAATTAGCGGCAGATTGTCACTAAAATTCTTGAAAGGGCGTCCCAGATTTGTTAACTTAACGCATATTTTCCATTTGTTGTAGTGCTTGCCACTGCTAGAACCTAATAGACCATACATTATTCATTTAATTGCTAAAGTATATAATTTACACTAACTAAATGTAAGCGACCACGTACCGTTAGGCGTTGAGAAGAGCCCGCTGGATGCCGGTGGCACAGGACCGGCACTCTTTGGGGGAGGCCTACGCCCAGCAGTGGACGTCTTTCGGCTGAAATGATGAGGAAATTAATTTAAAAAAGGCTCTCGATCATTGTACCGAGTATGCTAGTGGCATTTCCTCGTTGAACTGTAATGCTGATACGTTACGCGAGAAATCCGTTACCGTTTTGGTTATATCAGCCTACACCCAAGTTCAAGCAGTGGCTGTAAAACGGAGCTCGTGGGTTCCAATGACTCGTATCTAATGACTGGGTTTTTCAGAATTTATGATGATGATGATGCATTTCTGTTAGCCCAGGATTATTCGATGTTTATGCTATTATTGTTTCTTCCTTTACGCGATTCTCTATATTAGATCCTCTCTTTCGAGGAGTACACATTAATGACTGTGAAGAACAACGCCTGTGATAAAATTCAGCTGTGTGGAATTCATATTGTGCACAATCGCGAATAAGAAGAAACAGGACTGTGAAGAATGAATGATTGCGAAGAATAATACATGTGATAAAATTCAGCTGTGTGGGATTAATTTTGTGCAGAAACGCGAATAGGAAGAAACAAGATTGTGAAGAATTAATGACTGTGAACAACATCGTACCTATGTGATAAAAGTCAGCTGTGTGGAATTTATATTGTCCACAATCGTGAATAGGAAGAAACACGTTTGTGAAAAATCAATGACTGAAGAATAACGCAAGTGATAAAAGTCAGCGGTGTGGAATTCATAACTGTGCGGAATCGCGAATAGGAAGAAACAAGAATGGCATAAACATAGGATAATACTTAGCCTGGATTCATTAGGCTCACACACAGCTCGTGTTGTAGCCGCCGCTCCGCCGCCCGTGTGCCCCCCGTGCGGGCGGCCTCCCCCCGCCTCCTCGAAGTCACGTCATCGCTATACTGACGTCGTTGCCGGTCAGCCTGTCGCAGCCAACCGGAGAAGCGCACCTTCAAGAGTGCGTGAAGCCGGGGTTCCTCCAAAAGAGAAGCCCCCTCGCACCGATGGGGATAAGGAGGGTTTCACATTGGTGTCTAGTAAGCGTAAGCCGCGAAAGAGCCAGTGTGGTACAGCAGAGCCAGTTGGTTCGGGCCTGCGGGTTGCCACACCGAGTAAAGCGCTGTACGTGTCGCACCTGCATTACTCCGCCACGGCTGATGAAATGGTGCAGTATATTCACCAGAAGACGGGCTACTCGCTGAGGGTTTTCCAGCTGCGTTCGCGCCACTATGTGCACTTCAGCTCTTTTGTGGTGCGCGTGCCGCGGCCACTGCAGGAGACCATCGCGTGTGCTGACTTCTGGCCGAAGAGTGTCGTGTTTCGGTGGTTCCAGGCAACCTACCGAACTTTACACCGGACATGACGACGCAACGGAGCCACACTGTTTCGTCGCCTAAATAATAATTAGTGTTTTAATATTATATTGTATGCATATTAATCTGTAAGGTATTTGTAACTATGGGCCTTAGTTGCCTGAAATAATTGTTTTATTATTATTAGGGGAGGGCTCGCAGGAAATTTCTCAATTTTATTAGATATTGCGAGACTTCTTCGAGCACTTTCCAGCCGATACCAGTTGAGCCAGCCTCTTTCTCAACTGATCGCCTTCATGTATTCCGAGGAGTCAGAGGACATCCCGACCACTGTCTGAACTTATGAATAGAATATTATTTGATATGTAATATGATTGAGTAGTATTAGGAAAACACGGAGAGGAATGATCCATGTGAAGTTCATCAACCCGTACTGGGACAACGCTGGGACTACTTACTGATCATTACCTCTCATGTACCCAGCAGTGGGACGTATAAAGGCTACTGATGATGTCGGACGCCATTAAACATAATAGCTGTTCTATTTAGGATGCTTATAAATATATGAGCATGCACTTCAACATCCTGACAATAGAGTCATATTTTAGAGCTCCTTGTTTACCTTGATATACCTGGTAGTGATAAAATTCACTTTCTCTAATATCAAGTATCGAAGTGGTTTGTATTTTAGCAGGGAATGTAGAGGATATAAATAAAACAGTAATTATGTAATACAGTAATCTAATGTAGTGTTTCCCAGGGCGGTCAATACTGGGCGGTTAATGTATCATCAGACGCACGAATAATCAAATCTCTGAAGATATTAATTAAGTAATAGCTAATCAATTTGTAAACTGAGGTTGATGATAATAATCAGAATCGCCATTCCATTCATCTTTTTTTGTGTCGACGTTTCGGAAGTTTGCAGTTAGGCTGCTCGCAACCAAGGATATTACGAAACATCCGAAACATTGACTGACCTCAAAGAGAAAGAAGAAAAATTATATCTAAAGTAGTTAATAATATAATATTAAGTTCTGTTTAGTTTAGTCCGGTTTATAAGAAGTTCTCAGTTCAGCTGCATATGTAAAAGCTTTTCCGTCTATTACGGAGGCAAGCGTATGGCTGCTCTGAGGGATTCTTATTCCAAGAACCCATGCCTAAGAAAATCTTCTAACAAAAACAATTCAAACACAATATCAGATGAAATTTCCAACTGACCTCGATATGAAATAACACGGGACTGGGTCCAATTTTTTTGCCGCTTTGAGTGCTGTTTTTGCCTCTGAAACCCTTGATATCATCAATCACTTCTACATACATGCTTTTGTATAGGTATGTATATATTTTGGTAGAAACCTACGGCGAAAAACCTATGGATCTATTTGGATATGGTAAGAATTGATTATAAGAAATAAATAGTAGAGAGTACATCTACGAATAGACAAAACACTCTGATTACATGTGTTTAAAACAACCTAGTGGAGTCCATTATCTATTTGACTGGTGTGGAAATGATACGGCGATCCCAGTGCTAACGAGAACCTTTTCACACGTTAACGAACGCCTAGCCTCGAAATCTAGGCGTGCATATTTTAAATATGAAGCCTTCTTTTAGTAACATGCGATCAGCTGGTCGACCAGTCAACGCAACGCGCGTTAAGTAGATCTCAATGTCACTATTTATGTGGAAAAATGACAGTTATACTGTCCTAACGCAAGTTCAAAACGATACGTGATTACTCCTCAGGATTACAAATTACCTACTGATGTAATTTTTATTATGATAAGTTGACATTTTAGCATACATAGCGTATGGCTTTTAACACATTCAGAGCCAAGAATCGCTACGCGCTACGCTCGTAGCCGATCCCGTGGTTTTCCTCGTATGTAGTGGAAAGCGCCTACGGCGTAGGCACCCGATAGTAGGGTTCCCGGTGCTGAATGTGTGATAAACCATTATTTTACGGTACAGACTAGTATAATTGTGGATGTAAATAAATAAATGAATCACTGGTTTTTTTTTTACACATTAAGCGCCTTATTCATAAAACTCAACATGCCCCTGCTAAATAAAATGTGCTGAATCCCTTTCTTACAAACACAAATGTCAAAGTGACAGACAAGGATACACGAATTTTAACGCCATTTTATTTAAAATTGCTTGCAATCAACTGAAATGTTCGACTTAAAAACACTTATTCGATTATCAAAAGCATGACGTTTTAGGTATGTATGCTATTATCTATATGTCTATCTATATGTATCTTTGAAAAAACATTGAGACGTGTAATAAGAGTTACGCGCGCAATAATCCCAAAATCGTGACCCTGATCTGGAAGCCTGACGTGTGCAACGGACCTAAATACCCCATTTACCATTTATAAATCAAACTTCCAAAAATATTCTTGCCGCCTTCGGTTTCCTATCTTCGGTCATTTTATACAAATGATACTACATTACCCAGAGGGTGTATTATCTTCCGTCACTTCTCATTCCGATATCTTCTTCGCATTTTATGTTCTCGCACTCGCTTCCTCTCGCACCGAGCTAGCTAATCAGAACGAGCGCGCAAATACACTTAGGATACAAATATTACAATACGAATTCCGGCCTAGCACACGATCCCTGGAAGGTAAACAATGTGTCGAATTAAGTAGGCAAATGGAAGCAATTTGTGTCAGATTCGGTGCGCTGCCTAAGTACGTTTTCTTTTTAATTAAAACAAAATTGACAAATTAGGACCGACATCCGTCTAATGAACGCCGGGACGAGGCTTTTGCTGTAGTATTTGACTTATATTCAGAGGTCCTAACTGGCAGGAATTACTTTATTTCTACAAGCTCTTAATATACGAGCTTGGGCGGAAATTGTTTCGAATGTCCGGCGTCTATCCGGCTGTTTTCGCTGCTGCAGGTCGCAAATTTCTCGACCGATTCTCGTGAAATTTTGTGAGCAAGGTCACTAATTATATAGCTTTATTTATCGATACAGTTTTTCGAAATTAAAAACAAAAACCCTTTGGAAATAAAAAACCGGCCAAGTGCGATTCGGACTCGCGCACCGAGGGTTCCGTACAAACCTATAACAAGCAAAAGTTGTACTTAGTATGTTTATTACTAAATGATAAATGAAAATGGAATCCGTAACATTACAATGTGGAAAGCTGGGGGAGCATAAATGTAAACACGGTCACTTTATCAATTTAGTAATCATTCTTTAGGCTTTGATTTCCTTACGAGTAGAACTACTCGCAAGGAAATCAAAGTTGCGAACGGCAAAATAAGCGGATTACTTAAATTGCTGTTTCTTTTGAAAGCTGAGTTCACGGGAAAGTAACTTTAGGTTTTGATACCCTTGAGATTACCTATAATATATAATAATATAAACCAGCCTATATACGTCCCACTGCTGGGCACAGGCCTCCTCCCATGGATGAGAGGGAACGGGCAGTAGTCTCCACGCTGGCCGAGTGCGGGTTGTGGACTTCACATACACCTTTTTCAGTTTTAAATTATGCGACTTAAATTGCCATTTCTTTTGATTGCGTTGACATAAAAGTTTGGTTTTGCTACATCTGATGGGTCATATAGCTCTAAGTATTTGACATGAATTTTAATTTAATACCACCACACGTTTACGAGGAAAAAGGTATTAAGTTTAAAATTTAAAAAGTATTTTTTTGTATGATTTAACTAAAAATGTCTACTTTTCGTAATTTTTTTCTTTGTCTGTGCTATATGAAGTTTCTTCGTGCCAAGTTTCAAGTTTCTGTGTTAACGGGAAGTACCCTTTAGGTTTTGAGTTTGTTGCGAGTACTCAATTTCAAAATATGCGACTTAAATTGCCATTTCTTTTGATTGTGTTGACATAAAAGTTTGGTTTTGCTACATCTGATGGGTCATATAGCCCTAAGTATTTGACATGAATTTCAATTTAATACCACCACACGTTTATGTACCACCACCACCATAACCACCACGTACCATACCACCATAAGTTTAAAATTTAAAAAGTGTTTTTTTGTATGATTTAACTTAAAATGTCTACTTTTCATAATTTTTCCTCTGTCTGTGCTATATGACAATGCTTCGTGCCAAATTTCAAGTTTCTGAGTTCACGGGAAGTACCCCGTAGGTTTTGCGAGTGTCGAAAAACTCTAAAATTTGCAGCATAAACGACTGTATCTTTTGATTGCGTTGGCTTTTAAGTTTGATTTTTTTACAGCTCCAAGAGACAATAGACTTGAGTATCTGATATAAATTTCAGCTTGATACCTCCACGCATTCCTGAGAAAAATGGTCTTGACAGACAGACAGACAGACAGACAGACAGACGGACAACAAAGTGATCCTATAAGGGTTCCGTTTTTTCCTTTTGAGGTACGGAACCCTAAAAAAGACATGGTCACTTGTTGAAGAGCTCACAGAGTCAATTGTACTGTTCGTATGTAAGATGACGTTTATTTTTCAATTTCATACCTTAGCAAGTTCAGTGCGGAGTGTTCACTAAGTATAGTAATATAACAATCACGCTTCACGCCTCGTACTCGAGATTATTCAAAAAATATTATAAATTTTCACAATGTAGTAATCACCAGGTAGGTACTAACCACACTAACTTATTTGAGAGAATTTGAAAAAAAAAACTCCATATTTTGTATCTGTGACCCGTGCACTCTCGCGCCGTTTCGGCTGTCAATGTCATTCAAATTTTAAGTGCTTAACTACGCTACACAGTTCTGTATTCTCCGAGTTTTAAAAGATGAATTAAGAAGATGACAGATCGAAAAAGGAACTACGAAGAAGATATGAAATATCTTGAACGAAAAATAAAAAAAACTCGCAAAAAAAATTGCCAAAAAACACAGTCGTTCGCGTTCTGAACACCAGGTGGAACATGGGGAAGAAGAAAAAACAGGTATACCGAACTGATTCGATGATGGTGTCAGAAGGTGGCCAAGGCAACTCCTTAGCTACACAAGATTTACCCGTCGTGTCGTGTTTGAGCTCATTAGTGTCATTAGAGCTTTAGTAGAACGAGTAGGTATAAGTAGGTTGTGCATTAATCTTTCTAACTTAGCCAAATATTTTACTGCAGTTTGTTCAGTCATAATTCAATTAAAGCGTTAGTTTTTACACATTTGAGACTATTTAATTACACATATTAATATTTTACATTACATTAACATTCATTACTTCGAGAGGACTCAGTTGCGGCGTCATCGCAAATACGAGTAGGTAAAGTGCAGCATTATTCGTTATTCTTCATTTATAGCAGGTCAGCCAGCTTTAGCCAACTTTGTGGACACAGAATGGGGATCACTTTACGCACTTCCAATTTAAGCCATCTTATCGCTTGACTCTGAAAACCTTTGCCGTGCAAATGTAAGGATTAATTCCTAGAGAACCAGCTGAATCCAATCCATATTCATATAAAAATGCTGCTTACGCGCCTAAAAGCGTCTAAGATTACCATTGCAATGCGACAGTGGGACAAAACCAAAGAGGCACTGAAAAAATCCGTGACGTCACAGAACAGTTACCAGAGCTCCTTTGATGCGAGCTTTGGCACAGAAGAAGTTAAACAAAAAATACACTAAATTTCATTAAAGTCTTTCCTTTGTTTCTTCAAACTATGCATAGCCCCATATGTAAGGTTGTGCATATACAGGGTGGAAAGATAAGTCGGGCCCTGGAGGGAAACAACCTTAAATCCTTAAGCTGGCTAATTGTACTTAAAGGAGATATTCCTTTATTTTTAAAAAGAAACAAAACTGCATTCAAAGATTTTCGAAAAGTCTCATGCCTCGCCCGGGACGCCAACCAACTAAAATTAAAAAAAAACAAACACTCGCTATTTTGTTACACTAATCGATGGGATTATTATTCAGAATAAAACTTCTCTAACAAACATTTGGTCTACAGAAGAAGAGTCGCAAGCAACAAGTCCAGACCTGACGCCCATGGACTTCTTTTTATGGGGTCATGTAAAAATGTTATTTACGAAACCTATTATGAAACCGTGCAAGAGCTAAGGGTTACGGTAGAACATGTTATTAGGGGCATACCTACACCACAACACTTTGTTGAAGGCTACACGAAATGAATTTCAACGGAGACTAAATTTGTGTATCCGGAACGAGAGGGCTGATTTCTAACAATTTATCAGCTCAATTATTTAAGTGTAACAAATTTATAATAACATAAAGTTAATGTTAGTTTTTAACGAGTCTTATTTTATTACACTAATTATTATAAATTATAATAAGAGTCCCGGGAGAGGCAAGCGAGTTTTCAAAAATCTTTGAATGCAGTTTTGTTCATTTTTAAAAATAAAGGAATGTCTCCTTTAAGTAAAATGAGCCAGCTTAAGGATTTAAGGTAGTTTCCCTCCAGGGCCCGATTTATCTTTCCACCCTGTATACACACATTCTTAAACCAAATGTTAACTTTAGTATGATCAATATTTTCATGGGTGAGATTAGTAGCAACTTACCGGCAATGTTACGATTAGGAATTTGATTGTGTTAGCCACTAATATTGCGATACCTAATGATATCAATTATTAACTATATAATATGTATTAGTAACTTGTTGTAGACACTTTTTGTGTAATGCTAATATTTTTTACAAACATCCTGACATGTACTATTGTCAATTACAAATAAATGAACATGAATATGACGCTTGTAAATCATGTGGGAGATTTATTTTAGGAGTGAACTTTCTGCGTCTATTTGAGCCACGAGAGACTCATTCAGTGTGATTGCGCTCGCAAAGCGTTTGCGGCGCACCGATTTAAATCACTTAAGACATTACCTAAGTGCTGCCAATTTACTGCTTTGTAAGTCAGGTTTTTTATTAAGTCGAGCACAATCTATTAGCTACACTGTAACTGTTGCAGGGTCCTGTTTGACTTTTAATGTGTTTGTTACGAGCTTTTTTCTACTTGGACATATGTTGATTGTTCTGTACCTCAAGAGGAAGAAAAGAAACTCATAAAGGATATGTCTGTCAAACCCTTTTTTTAATAGATTGGAGGTATCAAATTGAGAAAATCTAATCCTAAATTCGCAACACAAACGCATGCCAAAGATACGGCCGTTTATTCCGTGTTACTCTGTACTTCCATCGCTACAGGCTTCCATAGCAAATTTGGCCGGCTCCGATTCCCGATTCGCGTATGAGGCTTTTTTTATAGAATTTTCTGTATCTCTAATAGTTTCAGATTTTTCCTCACTGCCCCGTTTGAATAATACACACTGTGTAACAAAATGATACACCCAACCTTTTGGCTACAGGCCAGCAATAACGCATACTTGGATCACCTTAATGGTTCCTGGGAAAGACAGGGGTCCCGACCCATATAAATAAAATAGCGCAATAATGTAGCCGGACGATAGATGTAACAAAGATTATTCTCTCAGGCCGCGTTTACGCACAAGCGTAATACCACGCGCGCTTGTCAAGCGCTGTGAGTTTCCAAGCGCGTGCGACGCCGTAACTTGTATATATGTATTTTCTCAAACATTCAATGAAGTATTGACGGTGTGTTCTTCATCATGGGCTTCGAAGTAACACGTTTCGGGCGCAGCGAGACGAGTGATCCGCAATGGCATTTCATACAAAATGGGAGGCATGGGTAAGTATTTTTTTTTAATTTTCTTTCCACAATTTGCGGCACAGCATCACGGCGTTCAGCCATGAAAATAAAGTTAAAAGCAGTGAAATAAATTAAAAAAACTCGAAGAAATCATGCTTGGAGTTTTTTTTTAATTTATTTCATTGCATGTTTGAGAGAAGCACTATACATACCTCGGCGTTGCCGGCCTCTTAAGTAATGTACTATTGTTTGCTTCTAAAATGGATTCCCGGAAGATTAATCTCGAATCGAGTACACCAAAATGCATTAATGAACCGGAATCCATTTATTCACTGATATGCATTAATGTACTAGCGTATTTCGTATCTAGACAGTGTGCCTGGAAATGTCATTGGAGAAATATTATGATACCATTTATGCAATATTTATAATAAAAATATTTTCCAGTCGGTACGAAAACGTTTGAATAAAATCTGGCAACCAAGTAGCGTATTATGTGCCTCAAAAGGCTTTGAAGCCGGCAATACAATGATTTCCTTTGGAATATGTATTTCTGCGGATCGTTGAAGAAATAAATAACTGTGAATATAGGCTTTGAAGAGAAGGTTTTCTCAAACTTTTATGTCCTCTTGTTATACCGGCAATGCCTCTTATTAAAACGCATGTGATGCAACAATGATTACTCAATATACATAATGATTATTCAAGTTATTCTGTAAAACGTATCCGTTAAGTTGAATAAACTGAATGTTATTTAGTGTAAATAAAATGCAATTAATTCTAGGAACTATGATTTAACGGAAAACGTATTAGCGACGAATGTTTCCTGACTGAAATGTTTGGCTTTCCCCCTGCGACCCTACGACCCTGCATTTATTTGGAATGTTAGGGAGCTAAAAAGAGCCAAATATGCAAAAATATAAGTACTATTTTAAAGAAGTTTACCGAGTCCCATGTGGTTTGACAGACCTTACTATTCACGCCTTTAAAGCCAGCAGCGATGGCAAAATAGAGGCTTTCGGGCGGGAGTGAATTTCTCACAGTATATCTCCTCGCCCACTTTACAATTTATCTCATTATGGAGATAATATATTCTACCTTTATTAGCAAAAAAAACGACTTTATCTATTTATTGATATTTACTTGCACAAATAAAATAAGTACCAATAGCAGACTTAGCGGTAGGTGCTTGAGAAAAAATCAACTTGAAGAGCACAATCATCTATTAATATCAGCAGAATAACAAAATAAAGAAATGATGATAAAATAAACAAATACTTATATAACAAAAATACATGTCTATCTAATTTATTTTTATCTATTTATATCAAACATTCATTCAAAAAGTATCTCTTTTCTAAACATTCCATCCTTTTTTAACCGACTAAAAAAAAAAGGAGGCGGTTCTCAAGTCAGCTGTATTTTTTTAAATTATTATTTTCAATGTTTATTATCTCAGAAATCCGTCATTGATGAGCCGATTCGAAATTTTTTTTTTTGTTCGTATGTATATACTTCCAGGTAGGTCCCATTTTTTTCAAAAATTCAGTTAGATGATGGGATCCATGAGGAATTGAGGGAACTCCTCAATTTATTAGGCACGCAAATCACTACACGATTTTGGTATTTTCTAATATAACTCGTGTATTTACATCCGGAATCATAAATTTGGTGGCGAGGAATTGATGATGAAGACCACAGATGACTTATCGAATTCCTCAATTATCTACTTAAAAGTGCAAAAGTACGTCACAGGGTCTGATAAGATTTCGTTGAAATAGGAATTAATGAAGTGCCATTGGGGATGATCTTGGGGAATCGACGGAAGTACTCAAATATTATCGGCCCACATACAGCGATTCGGTTTTTTTCAATAGTAATCAACGCATTTGCTATCGGAAATCAGTTCATGTGGTAAATTATAAAAAAATGTAGTAAATGTTCTCGTGGCTTGGCGGAGTACTAAATTGAAGTCGGTTAAAACTTTGTTTTTAAAATTATTCATTGACTACCGCTTAAAAATCACGAGTCCGTACGTGAAAGCTAACGTCGCGCTAGCTAAGCCTTTGACCATCAAACCAGACCGTTTACTTATGCCAAAAGCCAGATTACGGAAACGAGTTAAATGTTTGCGTTTCAATCAGAAGGGTAAAGTTGCTGCGGATTGGGGCATTTACAACTAAGGGCATTTCCCCATTTCGCGACGCGGTTTAGGTGAGGTAACAACAGTAAGTAACCTGTCAGTCAAGACATTACAAATTCTATTCAAGGCGATTCTATACATTTAAATGAATGCTACGATCGGCGCGGGATGCATGGAATGTGGGGCACTCTAAATGCAGTGATTGTAAGGAAATACGACGAGGAAATCAGGGCGATATCAGGAAGTTCTCGATAAAATACAAAACACTGCGACAGCTTCCGCCGCAAATGCGGAAGTAACCAATTTTTAGTTTTCATCATTTGAATAAAGTAAATTAAGTTATTGATTTTTAGGGTTCCGTACACAAACGGTCAAACGGGGCCCAGACAGTTAGAATTTTCATAGATGATGTATCTCTATTGCCGCTATCGCTATAACAACGAATACTAAAACACAAAATAAAATAAATATTTAAGTGGGCTCCTATATAACAAACGTAATTTTATTGCCGTTTTAATGAATAATGGTACGGAACCCTTCGTGTGCGAGTCCGACTCGCACTTGGCTGGTTCTATTACCCATAAGCAACATTGGAACAAGGAGAAAAATTGATAATAAGGTCCGGAACATAAGGCATGATTCCAAGGAAAATCATCTTGAACACTATGTAGGAGGTACGTATGTACAGTCAGCATCATATAGTTATTAGCAACCAAAGTAGCCAAATATATCTTACCAAATCCTTACTCCCATAGTAATAAAGACGTGTTGCGATGTATTTGGCTGCTACTTCGGCTGCTACTGCTATTTTTTTATGATACTTATAACTCTAATAAGGGGCCCTATCCACTGGTCTGCCTAGTACCAGGCGCGACACACTCCGCGATTTACGTTCATCGCTTCAAGTACATGCCGGTGCCCCAACGTTGGGGAACCGGCATGTACTTGTAGCAATGAACGTCGATGTCGTCGTCGACGACGTCAGAGAGCCATAAATCTTAATGTTTTGTCTGAGAAAAAAGCGCCTTTTGTGAAGATCAAAGGAGTGTCCCTTTTGTACTTGTACTATTATTATATTCTGTGCTAGTATACCTAAGGTTTGTGATATGGGTACTAAATGACGATATACGTTCAGGGGCTAGTACGGGGTTATTAGTGAATCAACGTTTTCCTGTTAAAACGTTACAAAAGGGGTTAATTCCAGTTTTTTTGACCCCTTAATGAATTATGCAAAAGTAGGATCTAATTAGGCCAAAAGTATACATATTTTTGACAGCGAATGTATGACAGCGTTATTTTAATCTGATCGCTGTATGTTGATTTTAATAATTCTATTGCCCGCAGCTCGTGATTTTACCTGTTAGTCCCAATTATAACTGTTATTTGTGGTTTTACAGCGCCGGGTTAGTTCAATTTAATTCAGTTATATAAACGCTAATGATGTCCAAAAATTAGTTATTAATGAAGTTAGGTAAGATTATTCAGTGCATTTTAAGTGGGTCATGTAAAGGAAATGTAATACTTAGGTTTCCGCTTAAATCATACGAGGTCTCGCCACAAGTTCCTAGCGCGTTCAAGGCAGTATGATTTCTCGATGGCTGCACTTCACGGAATGCAATTATGGCGTTCGAGTATCAGAGCACGCCGCAATCGAGTGGCACGTGTTTATTTGTACGCGTGTCATTCTATGTTTTGAATTTCATAACACGTCAAAACTTTTAATAGGCCGGCTCGAGAGAGCGAGAGAATTCATACTTTCAACGATGAAATATTCATTTGTTTCACGCCGACAATACAAAATGTTTTGCTCTCGCCTCGCCTCTCCTTGCTGGTGGACAAGCAACCTATGAAATCTAATTAAGTAGCTTGACATATTTGGGCGTTTTCACTAAATTGTACACCAGGATGAAAATTATGACTTTTTAAAAAAACGTGTTTTTATGGTTGTAACTAGAACTATGCCTATAGCTCTATTATGGTCTTTAATGAATGCTGAATGAAGGAATAATACAATATAATAGGGATCAATACATTAATCGTCATCATCATTGGATAAGAATCAAACTGATATGTACAATTTACTACATCTGATTAGAATATAGTGGTGCATACTTGAACCATCGTTTTGTGCATAACAAAACTTAATATTTCC
This sequence comes from Epinotia demarniana, assembly GCA_945867215.1. Taxonomy (NCBI): domain Eukaryota; kingdom Metazoa; phylum Arthropoda; class Insecta; order Lepidoptera; family Tortricidae; genus Epinotia; species Epinotia demarniana. The sequence goes on from OX244277.1 coordinate 12,231,320, forward strand.
ATATTTCTGAGTAAAGGTATACGTGTTGTCGCTACGACGCTGTCGCGCACACTACGCAATGAGTAAGATTGGTTCTAATAGGGAGTAAGCACGTACGAGCACGATTGAAAACGAACCTTAACTTAATAATGGTAAGGTATTATTTCGTTTACGTCAAGCGAATCGAGTAAATCGAGCGAATTATGCGTTTCAAGCGATTCATACCTTTTAGTGTATATAAAAACGGCGCACCGGGTAGACGTATTCATTCTTTCTCTAGCGAGCTGTCGGATTGTCATTGACTCTGGGTCGAGCTTAAATTCGTAACGTAAACAATCGTAGATACACTATTGTTGTGGCGGGAAGGTTCAATATTGTGCGATTGCTTTGCGTAGTATTGAACTATTCCACCACTTATTAGATTCTGAGTTTTCTAAGGTTCAGTATTGTGCAAGTATGTTGCATAGTAGTGAACTATTTCGCTTAGTTTTCTATTACATTTCGGGTTTATTTTAGATGATTTTATTATCATTTCGAACCAGATCAATGTCCTAGTTGCATGGTCAACTGGCTGAAGCGAGAAGATCGCCATTTCCCATAAGTCGATCGCTAGGATTGTTATTCACTCGTTGATGTCTCGTGTGTGCTTAAGGCTTGGTCTTTTATTGAATATATATTTATATGTTATAAAAATAGGGCGTGCATTTCACAGAACCCTTTAGTCCACGGACATGTTGTGAAATGTACATTACACAGGCTCTAGGTTGCATTCTCGGACTAGCCTTCCGAACGTTGTACAGCTTAGGTCCCTAGCTAGAACATACACTACACAACACATAACGTTAATAAAGTAATGATGGGAGTTTTGCCTACAGTAGTTTAGAGTTTAGTGGTAGGAAGGCTTAGGTATAGAGTCAAACACAGTAATAGGGTAGTAGGAATACTATTCTTAGGGATGGAAAGTTAGAAGGTTTACAAATCAAGTAGCGTTTATTTGAAGGTTTAATAGCAATTATGAGTAACTGTGTGAATAGGAATTAGTCATTGTGTGAGGATCAGTAGTATTGGGTTCCGTATATTATTATATATGAAATATTAAAGGTGTAACTATTATATATTGATTATCGTCATAAAGATTCCAGTTATGATTAGGATATCAGAATTGTTTCAAAAAGATGAAATGATTCTAGGCTAATGGCAAGCGGAGCAGTCCATTATGTCTAATTTTAAGGTATCAAATTATCATGAGTGGAATATACTCATTACTTAGGGTAAACTTCAGGTTCAATATTTCATATTTAATGAACGGTAAACCTCGGTATTATAAATATCTTCACTATATCAGGGATTATAGGTATCTAATGAATCTATTAGTATACATGTAATGGGTGAAATAATGCCTTAATACATAATTTTGAATGAAATAATATTCAATTGTTAGGTCTGATGAGTTTGTTCAGTGCTTCTTCTCATCAGAAAATAGGTACGAAGCACAGGTAAATTCAATAAGTTAGGAATACCTATTAGAAACAAAATATAATAAAATAGGTATTTAATTAGCTAGTTGGCCAAACCCACATCCAGACGGAAATGGTAGCATAGTATGGATGAAAGAGAGTCTTCCATACAATAATAATAATAAACAATTAGCTAGCTAGGTTGGTCTGTTATATACTTTGATGATATGAATATAAATTGAGGCAATTGGTATATAAAGAAACCAAGGTTTTGATTTGAGAAAGTATTACATGTTGAGAAAATAATGATATAGCTAGCTACCATTACGTTAACCGGCCACGGTAGGATCTGGTTGGGGTTTAGTAACCAAAAACAAATTTTATTTATTACTTGATTAATATTTTGAACTAGGATGTAGGAGAACGTAGGGTTAAGTAGGTAGGGATAAGTCAAAGTCTAACTTGCTACACATAAAAGAATTTGGGTTGCTAGGAACACAACGTAGACACTAGACGATCTTATTGGCCAAATCAAGTTATTTTTAAGATTTAATTTATTTAGGTACATTTTAGTGTCCTTTGACGCTGGATTGTCTTATTTAGGTTCTTTAGGTTTTATTTAGGTAGTTACATTTTGTTTCCGTGATGCTGGATGTAGTTTTAGTTAGTTACATGGTGAATGTTCTAATCTATTATGAAGTTTATTTTCTAAAGTTACTAAAACTGTGATCAGTCCCACCTAAATACGCTTAGTTTTTGAATTATTGATAAAAGAACCTGACAGTGTAGTCCAGACCAGTCAGTTTTGTAACAATGTTAATTTCGTTGAGGAGCTTTAACTACAAAATTAATCCGCAATATTTTGCATTTGTTTTGCTGCAAATGACTTATATTTTCATATAAACAGGTCGTTTAATAAAACAAACAGTTATTATTGCCTGAAAATAAATTTAAATGTCAGTTTTGTAACTATTGATACCATTTTGTTATTTATTTTGTTTATTTCGATCAATATTTTGAAAAAATCTTTTATAGATGCATTTGTTTTAATGTATATTTTTAGGTAGTTCTCTATAAAAAAGAAACCTTGGGTTAAAAGCGTATTAAAATTAAACAGAGACCAAACAAAGCAACTGAGCAAGTGGGACAGTTACGAAACTGACAAACTCAAAATTCTTAGGCTGGGGTTACATGATGCGCTAAGGTAATGAGAAAACTGTATATATATTAATTCGTTTTATTATAATAGAACAATGCGGTAATTATTTAAGATAATAATCAGTCTTGTACGTACTTAATAGTTACAACTGAATACACTTGCTTTATAATCGTCAATATTTTTATAAAATCTCGTATTCATGACGAAAAGATCGAAGCCTCACATAAAATTTAAAGTTAAAACGCCCTAAGTATGTATTCAACTCACGCGTTGTTAATACATTTTCTTTCTGTTTTTTTTTCAAATTATTGACGATATCGAGATTTCGAATGGAACGCCCATGTAATACCACCCTATTGACATCAGTTTTGTAACATTGTCGGTCAGCCTATACGTAACGAAGCGATTTGTTACAATCCTGACGTTACTTTTTTCTACTTAACTACAATCAGAATTTAACACTGAACTCATCTTACATAATAAAACTATTATTTTTGTAATAAACAGTTGCAGGCCTATCAATTTCCATCTATAACAAATGAACATTATGTAAAAGCTAATATTATTAAAGAAAATTGATCACAAACCTGACTGACGAAACGTGTACGGTCTGCAGTAAACTGACAAAAATTCCCTTAACAACTTCCTGTCGCGTATTGGCGGTTTAAAATTGTTTGTGACCGATCACGTGTTATTAATGTTGCCATTCCCAAAGTTTAATGTGGATTGGTAGAAATTTCAATGTAGTTTTGATCGTTACAAACCTGACTTGTCAGGTGGCATCAGTTTCAAGCAATGTTATTTAAATTCAGTTTTTAATTCAAAAGCAGCAAGGTTCAATTCAAAACTTTGTTCATGTCCCTCGTAAGACTCTTTAGTTTCTAGTAACATTTAAAACCCGACTGCTATAGTAGAAAAAAATTGCACGTTGTGACTTACAAAACCATAAAGTTAGGGTAGGACACGTGAAAAACCGGTATCTTGGCTGTTTAATAAAAAATATATTATAATTACATTATGCTTATCTTAACTAAAACTATTGACGAAACCATTAGTTAAATATGTGTTCCATGGGTATACACTATTAAACTCGGGATAAAATAATGCTTAACGGAGTAAAAAAATGTTGAACACGCGGGACATTAAAAAACGGGGGGTGTCCCTAAAAGTGAAAATGCCCATTTACGCCGATAACTATGAGTCAATATAGAAATTATGCCATTGATGACTTTTGGTCAACCTATTATCGACATTCTCTTTCATTCGACAAGCTCTTTCATTGTGCAATAAAAATACAATAAATAGGCAAAATCACTTCCCTGATATTAATACGTTTATTGTTTTTTTCTGTCTCTTTAAATGTTTTGGATACATTTTAAGCATTTCACAGTACCTAGTTAAATCGTTTCAACGATGTCGATGATACAATACGATACGAGGGTTTACAGGGCCGAAATGTCAATCAAATTAGGTCTAACACGATTAAAAAAAAATCCTCCGGGAAAACACGAAAGACATCAAACACATTATCTCGATCTCATATTCAAATATGAATATATGAAACAAGTTAATCAACGATGCCGTTTTCGATCAGGGTATCTTTTACTTGGTACGGAACTACCCACAGCATCTGCCCGCGACTCCGTCCGCGTGGAACTCGTTTATATACAAACGTTCACCTCACCTTCCGGGAAGATTTCCGGGATAAAAACTTATGTCCTTCCCCGCGGCTTAAACTATCTTAATAATAAAGTTCATCTAAATCGGTTTAGCGGTTTAGCGTGACGAGGTAACAGACAGACAGACAGAAACAACTTCGCTGCTTCCTCGCTCTTAAACTTTCAATACGAAGGCCCACGATCTAAGAGCGCTAACATATGTAAACTTTTGCATCGCTACTATTAATACGATACAGTAGGTACTTTATCGGTACAGGTGATTTTGACAGGTGATTTACGAGTATGGCTAGTGTCACGATACAGTCACGCGTTTTTATCGCTCTAGGGAACTTAGTGAAGATTACATTTAAATATGGTTGTGAAGGCGTAGGTTAATTAACTTTCTAGCGCCAAAGGCAGCGTGATTCCTTCATGACTGTACTTTGAGGATTGCAATTATGGCATTCAACGCGGCAGCCAATGTGCGGGGAATCGTGTGTGACGTGTTTCCCGTACGCCTGAAATCCCACAATCATTGGCGCTAACATTTTTTATTGCGACGGTTTTATTTGCGATTTCCTTTGGAAATTCCAGTTATGTTAACTTTTATCTGAGATGTAAACCAGTCCCTGGGTGCATTATTGTTGCTCGTTTCCGTGAACGTAGTTACAAATATACATATTTATATATTTACATATACAAATATTGCTTGTTTAATAATATAGGATGACCAATGGGTTATCTGAAAAATTCCCGGTCAGAATAAAAAAAAAACAAAAAATATGTTTTTTACAGTGGTTAATAGTTTAACTAGTAGTAAAAAGTATAAAGCCTGTAGAATATATTATTTCGTATAGTTTCAACTTACCAGTTCATACCAACTTGCAAACGCAATAGTTAGGCCAGAAAAAATATACAACCTAGCGTTTATGTATTGTATAGGCTTATTACTTTCGAAAGTATTAAATTTATTCTTTGAAATATATTTAAAACATTAAAAAATAATTTTCTCAAGAACCATCGGCAATGTTTACTTTATTGGTAAAAAATCAGGACGTGAAGTGCATAGTTTATGGTTAGACAAAATTAAAAAAACTAAAAACCTTGCTGGCTCGATTTTGCTCGATTACAATGTTGCATACAAATTCCCTTATTTGTCGTGGTATAAACTTTTTAAAATATTGAAGTCGCCATATAAATAAAAGGTATAGGTCCTAAACAGCCAAAACGGAAGATCAGTAGCTGTGACTTATCGCGACTTTTTAGTTGTCTCAAATATATGATGAAGACTGTGGTAGTACCAATAGTGAAGAACAAAACAGGTGATATCAGCGATAAAAACAACTACAGGCCGATATCGCTTGCCACCGTAGTCGGTAAAGTGTTTGACAGTATGCTTAATTTCCATTTGAACCGATATCTGAAAGTTCATGATAATCAATTTGGCTTTAGACCGGGATTATCAACGGAGAGTGCAATTTTGAGTTTAAAGCATACTGTCAAATACTACACAGATCGACAGACAAATGTGTACGCGTGCTACCTAGACTTATCCAAGGCATTCGATTTGGTTAACTATGGCATTCTCTGGCATAAATTAAGGGACATTGATATGCCGGAAGACCTGACCCGCATTTTTAAGTTCTGGTATTAAAACCAGTCGAACGTCGTGAGATGGGCGGATGCTTTTTCTGATCCGTACAGGTTGAAGTGCGGGGTAAGACAGGGGGGTTGACCTCGCCTCAGCTCTTCAACTTGTATGTCAATGCCCTGGTGGAGGAACTCAGCAGTGCCCGGGTTGGTTGCCACATCGACGGAGTCTGCGTTAATAATATCAGCTACGCAGATGATATAGTGCTGCTGAGTGCCTCTCCTTGTGGCCTTGCAAAATTGATCGCAATCTGTGAAAGATATGCCATCAGGCGTGGATTGCGATATAATTTCACCAAAAGTTTCTATTAAACCGTTATGTCCACCTATCAGAAAGTCAGTGCTAGGTAGGAACTCGCCAGTAAGCAGGTTATGTCAGTTGGCCAACAGTTGCAGTGAAGACGTGGATATTCACTTTGACCCACCCAGCAAAATACGCAAAGCCATAAGGAAACACACAAACCTTTGAACCTACTAAAAAATTGTATTTATTGAATCTTATTGTTTATATAGCACTTACTTTGTTTGTGCCTATCAATTGTAGCTAGTTACTGTTAATTTTAACTTTAATTTAGATTAGTAAACTTCACAAGTTTCGCAAGTGGAGTTTACCTTTAAGTAAATGTTACGCTACTCTTTAACACATTTGTTGGTAAACCTTGATTAAATAAATAAAAAAAAAGTGAGTGTATGGTCTTTGGGGCCACGAATAAAGTCACACCAGAAGTGCCTCCTATAAAACTGGAAGGTAAGGTACTCAACATAGTCTCACAATTTAAGTATGTCGGACACGTTTTGACTACTGACCTTAAGGATGATACTGACATTGAGCGTGAACGGAGAGCATTGTATGTAAGGGCGAACATGATCGCGCGCAGATTCGCTAAGTGCTCCAAAGAATCGAAAATCACCCTTTTCAGGGCACATCCTTCTACACTAGCGGTCTGTGGGCGAACTATACACAAAAAGCGTACAATGCTCTGAAAGTTTAGTACAACAATGCCTTCAGGGAATGCTTCGGGAATGTTCGCAGAGGCGAGGGTGGACTGTTTTCACTATACGATGCGAAAACGGTGTGCTTCCCTGGTACACAGGATCCGGGCCAGTCCTAACACCATCCTGAGAATGATCGCTGAACGCCTTGATGGCGCATATTTAAATCACTGCTGTATGGTCCATTTAAATAAAAGTGTCACGTATATATTTAAAATTAATATCATTAATGTAACCACTAACCTATTGTTAAGTACCAATTTATATACTAACAAAGATGATCCCAGTTGGTTGATATATAAATGAATTGTAATAACTTATGGCGTTTTCGGAAGAAAAATACACTTCCAAAATATTAGAAGGCAACGATGCAAAAAATATTCTATTTTAACATACAATGGCTAATTTTTTTTTAAGAAAATGATAAGGCAAGAAGAAATGCATGGCTTATCATTTTCAGAAAGCACATTTTTGTTTTCTGGCACAGTTTTGAGAATAGCACTATATTTGTCTCAGCTGGAAGGGCATTTGCTGGCTGCGTATTAAATTACACGGACTCCCAAGGTCGTCCGTTTAAAATTAATACTCAGCCAGCAATTGCCTACCCCCCTTAATTGCTTCGACAGTAATGTACTATTAAGCATAGTGTGGTCAGCAACTTTTTGAGCCTTTTTAATTTAATAAATTCGATCCTCTTAATATTACAAATGCGAAAGTTTTGATGTTTAGATGTTTGGATGTTTATTACTCAATCACGCTTAAACGGCTCAACCGATTGGAATGAAAGCACGAAGATAGTTTATAGCCTGGATTAAAATACAGGGCAATTTTTATCCCTGATCCACGCAGAGGAAGTCGCAGGCGGAAGGTAGTAAAAATACTTTTCATCCATTATACAGATGGAGGAAGGTCGTGCCCATATTCATATCTCCGCGGTAGTTACTAGACTTTCATTCTCAAGCTCATACCTAGGTCTTACGTTGTTCTGCAGAATTTGTCTAGGGATTTCTTATTGATGAAAACATAGAACCAGTTAAAATCTTTCGTTTTTTAGTACTATTAGTATGTATCTGTATAAATGTCTATTGCATTCATCAATCTGTGTTGTAAATCAAAAATTATGTATATTTCATATACAATAATTAGTTTCATAACATTAAAAAACTATCCTGTGTCACTCTCCATCCCTTCAACTATCTCCACTTAAAAAATCACATCAATTCGTTGCTCAGTTTTGCCGTGAAAGACGGACAAACAAACACACACACTTTCCCAATTATAATATTAGTATGGATACTCGTACGCAACCTAATTCGTATGCACAATATGCACCGAGAAACAATAATATTGACTTAAAAGCATGTTTACCCTAGTTGCCTCTTGCCCCTTCATGATGACAGAGGGCACACACACTCTTAATTATCATTTCATACACTCCCGTTACAGAAACAATGCAAGTCAGCTACGTATGTGACACATAAACAGGTCGATCCCGCCTTATCTCTGGCTTCAAGCTACGCAGAGGAAGTTGCAAACAACCAAGTTCCATGCTACCGAGATAATGTTGATGAATGACTTTCCAGTCTCATTGTGTATCTTTTGCTTCTTCCCGAGCCAATTGTGGTTTAAATAAAAACTTTGAGTCGGCTAAATTCAGTTAAGTAATTAAATAATCTTCTTTGCTAACTGCAGGCTGTGATGGTTCTTAGATAATTTAGTTTAAAAACTATTCTTAATTGTCAGTGTCCACCTACATGTGGCTGGTTATTTGTTATTTAAGAAGTAGATTTTTACTTTAATGACATCTATTTAAACGATCACCGGAAATATACAAAGCCCCAATTTCGCAACTCCAAATTTGAACTCAATTAGAAATCTAATCATATAATAATCTAATTTTCCGCGCACTCCACTCACATTCGCACTTGACTGTGTCAAAAACGTGCGCGTGTTGAGGCAAGATGACTCGCAAAAAATCTCGAAATACTAGGAAAGCACCTCAAAATCACTCTCTGGAGGCCCAGTATAATATCTCAAGTATCAAAGGCCACTTCATTCGTTTATTCATTTCGTTGCTAACTCGCATAAACCTTATTTGCAGAAACACATAGTCACCGCTATTTGTAACAGTTGTTGCCAACTGTGCCATGAAACCAATCATATTCTTGACCCTCATTCGGCGTCAGAACGCGTGGACGATTGCCTTTAGCGTCGTCCAATACGGATACATATATTATTGAATCAGTGAACTTCGTAATACCTACGAGTAGGTACATCCATTTACCCAGATAGATTAGGTTGTACTATATAATATTTTGTAACAGCCAGTGTGGGCGCCATTACGTTGGACAAATATCCAATTTAGTCATAGCCCGGTTAATCAATTTATCAGTATCCCAACATAAATATCCTGACAAGTTAAAGGAATCCTTAGTCCGTCCAATCCATAAAAAAGGTGACCGAAAAGTATTATCCAATTATAGACCGATATCCATTCTCTCTAGCATTGACAAGGTGATCGAAAAAACTGTCATCAACCAAATAAATTCTTTTCTTCATAAAAATAACGTCCTTAGCGAAAGTCAGCATGGTTTCCAGAAAAATAAAAGCACCGCTACTCTTTTGTCCAGATTCACTGACGAAATAAATTCATACCTAGGAGATAAGAAGTTTGTTGTAGCCATATTCTACGATTTTAAAAAAGCATTTGACACCTTGGAAACCAACACGCTTTTAAATGGAATGGATGAATGTGGTGTGGGGCAGCCGCTGAACTGCTGGTTCCGGGACTACCTCACATCGCGTTCATACCGTGTTAAAATAGGTGACGAGTTCAGTGACGAGACGCGGGTGCGCTGCGGGGTCCCCCAGGGCTCCGTGTGTGGACCCGTGTGCTACCTCATGCACGTAAATAGTTTGTGTGGAATACTGCGGCACTGTTCCGCCCACATGTTTGCTGACGATCTATGCACTCTACTAGCCGGAACCGATGTTACCGAGACATGTCGCTTGGTTCAGCAGGATATAGATGCGGTTGTGAAATGGTCCCATGATAATGGCATCATATTAAACACAGACAAAACAAAACTTCTTGTCATACAATCACCATATTTATCCATAGCAGAAACTCCGCCACTAATGTATACCCATAGCTTTAAATGTTTTTATAATAGTCTAAATAATTGTCAATGCAAACCAATTGAAAAGGTAGATTGTGTAACATATCTTGATGTCAAGGTCGATGTTTCATTTTCCTGGCTCCAACATATTAGTTATATTTCCAGTAAATTAAGAATCCTTTTAGGAAAATTTTACCATCTAAGTTTTAAAGTTCCTAGTAACATAATGAAAAGTCTTTATTTTGCAATAGTAGATTCTATATTGAGCTATGCCCTTGACTGTTATGGACTCACATTTAAATATTACATTGATAAACTGGAGGCATTGCAAACAAGATTTTTAAAACTATTAGTCAATAGCAAAACTAGAAAAAGTTGCAAGGGAGATTATTCAAAATTATTTAAAATTTGTAAAATCCTTCCAATTAGTTTAAAACATAAATATCTACTTGCAGTAAACAACCATGGCAGTCGGGTGCATAGTCCAATACTTATAGAGCATAAGCATGGCACTAGATCAGTGTCTGCGGGTAAGTATGAAGTACCTCGTGTAAATAACTATTTTGGAGATAGAATGTTAGCTAAACGAATTCCGTACCTACTAAACACCTTACCCGAAGACATTCGACACGAGCCACATAAGCGTAAATTTAAAAACTCATTAAAAAAGTACTTTCTCCATACACTTAGTGACAAATGACAACAAGCAAAATTCCACGTAAATGTTTTAGCGCGACACTCTTTGTGAATACATTATGCAATTATATTAAATACATAGTTAAAATTATAGTGTAAAAAATATACATTGTGATATGTAGTTATTATAGAGACTCGTACCTGCAGACAAACTGTTAAAACAGTTTTGCAGGAAAATGTATTAGATTAAGTTTTGTATCCCATTGTTTAGTAATAATAATAATAAAAATAAATAAAAAAAAAAGTAATTGTCTTCTCAACAAATTAAACAGGGAGTTTCACAAAGATTATGCAATATTTTAATATTTCATCATATTAACAATAGAATAGGAATTTATTCGGATAATACATCATTACAAATACATTCACGTAATGCAACTTAAGAACTAACAAACAGGAATGTGCTACTGAAAATGTCTCAACTCAGCAATGCAGCTGACAAGGCAGTGCCCACGGCTGACTTTCTGTGGATCCAGTGGCGGGACAGCATATTATAATACCTAATACTGCCTGTTTCAGTTAAGGGTTTTGGGATATCTTCATGGACACATTGATGACTATGATTTTTAAATACGCATGTGGTTTTTCCATTCCACTATGGTCATTCCAATATGTTATACCGGTATCCTTTAGTATGGTTTTATAAAATATTACACAAATGTATTAGGGAAGTCGGAGAATGTTACACAAATAACCACGACGTCAAAGATAAAGTTAATCACATGAAAATCATTCCATGTAAAAATATGACAAGTCTCGAAGGTCTTCCACCGTAAAAAGTTGTGAGATATTACGCTTAGTAAGGCATTATTATTAATCTCTATTGGCTTGCTAAATAAAATTCTGTCACACACAACTTTACTACATTTGTAATTTTTTGCATGGACACCTAAAACTGTGTAGGGTGAATGTATCTAGCATAGCATGGATAGCTATGCCACGCCCTCTTAGCCCGACTGAAAATGTAGGCTTCTAGTTTTTTCCACCATTGACTAACAGGGGTTCGAAAATGGGCCAATGGCTTCGAGAAAAGGACGAAGGCCGTGCCTTTTTTGCTCGACTTGACGTGTCCCAGTGCTCGATAGTGTGTCCATAGTCAGTACCATGTATTTGACAAATGAATGAATTGACATAGCAATAAAGATGACAAGAAGGGTGTCAATCACTAAAATTAAGGTGTCAACATTGGGTCCGGTAGGAAAATTACATACTATTTTGATTGGACCGTTGCTTGTCCTTAAGTAACTGTAATGTGATCCAGTAAGCTGGATCTAATTTTGGTATACTTTTTCTACAAGATTGCCAAATTCATTAATCGGAATAAAAAAATCAATCAGCTTGAAATAGCTGCACTGCTAATAACCAACTTTTTACTAAGAAAACCTTAATATATACTAAGCAATTCAAATAGTTATTCAAAAAACGATCAAGTTCCCCTTAATAATTAGCTGCATAATTACAAGGTACGTTTAATAAACATATGTACCTACATCTTGAACGAGGGCTGAATTAGATGCAAAATTAATTAACTTTAAATTAATTGCACCTGCTAAGAAATTAGTTCATGTTATTTTGAGTTAATTGGTTAGAGAAATAGGGTTCATTGGCGTTAACCCATAGTTTAAGTAAGAACAATGTAAATGTGTACCTAAATTACTTGTGATTAAGATGAACATAAATATTACTGGAAAAGTATTATTTTTTCTGTATCTAGCGTATTTTTGTTTTATTTTCAAAAATCATTTCCTAGTTAAGTTTGCAATTTAATCAACTTTATAAGTATATTTTTGTTTTGAAATTCCTACAAGACTATAATAGAAGTACTCTCTTTCAAATAAAAAAAATCGAGATCGGTTGACGTGATAAACAATAATCTCTAAAACACCAACATACATACTAAGCTGATTGCCCTTGCACTTTAGTACCAAATGGGGTCGATAGATGGCGCTCGCTGACCCCATTCCTATTTCGCGGTGTTAAGATTTTTCTATAATGAATGGGGTTGGGACGGGTATGTTTCAATAGCAGGGCAAAAAAAGATCGGGATTCAATTGTCTTGGTAGTTCGATGGTCTTGGTGTACAAGTTATTTGTTGTTTAAAATTGAATTCTGTTGTGTTGGGTTATAATAAGTAATTTAACAAATATTGGGACATTTACTTTACCCTGAGTTAATTGTTAGTTTGTACGGAACCCTCGGTGCGCGAGTCAGACTCGCTCTTGACCGGTTCTTTTTTCTCTCTCTTATACCCACATTTATGGTAACAGTGGCGCTGGAACATAAGTTCCTACAGGAAAGCATACCCAAGGAAAGCATATCCATTAATAAATAGTCGAATTTCCATTCTATTGTTTTTTTTTTAATTTGTGGATTGTATTATGTAATACAGTGTTGGACGTGTTTTCTTGTTGAAGAACTTAGTATGATGTGGGTTTGGTTTTGGTTTTTGGATAAAATTATGACTCTTGAGCTTGTTTCTTTGGTACTCTAGTTTGTACCCCATGTATATTTGTTTATGCGACTGTTTGTGTTCTAAATAAATTAAAATTAAATTAAAATTTGTTTCGGCGTATCTTCTTAACAGTGGTCTTCATTTTCAGAAACGCAGGTAGAGTTTTGACTTGTAAGGTTGCGATTGCGGGCTACTTGCAGAATAAATTATTTCATTTATTTTTACTAATTTCAATTTGATATCAATATGTTTCGGACCTTTGTTCTGAGCTACTGACCTTTGCTACTGACAAGTAAATAACTCGCTGTGCGTGAAGGTAGCGCGCAAAACACATTGATATGAAATTCAAATGTAATCTGGATTTACCCCTTAGTTAATTTCGCGCTTATGTATAATCAGAATAGTAAAAATAAAATAAAAAAACCAGCCAAGTGGGCGTCGGACTCGCGCACGTAGGGTTCCGTACCATTATCTATAAAAACGGCAAAAAATCACGTTCACCATTTTTATGGGAACCCTTAAATATTTACTTTATTCTGTTTTTTGTATTTGTTGTGGTAGAGGCAACAGAAATACATCATGTGTGAAAATCACAACTGTCTAACTATCACGGTTACTGGAATCTTAGTAATAGGGTCCCGTTTTACCCTTTGGGTACGGAACCCTAAAAACCAATTATGAGATCCTTTACGAAATCATTTTAATTTAAAAAAATAAAATTTCTTGTTCTCACCGTTTAAATTTCTATTTTCTTGGACCTTGCATCTCGACCAATTAATTCCAAGTTGAAAAGTTAGTTCTACTTAGAAGTAATTTGAAGAGGTTTAGTCTATAGCACCTGTAAGGGAAGCCGACTAGCCGTGGCAGGCCGTGGTCAAGGGGCGGAATCTCGAGTTAACAAGTTTTGATCCCCTGGGATTGAAAACTTGGTCGACGGTTGAATTTCGTTCTCGACGGGGTTAAATATTCCATCTTGGCCTGAATTCGGTGATACGAGTACCTTAGATTTTACGCTACGCTATTCGACTCCTACTAACTTATATTGAATAGTTGAAATAATACCTAATCAGGAATAGCCTAAAATTTCCAATAACAAGGGTTTATTTTATATAATTTGTATACTGAATAAGTTCCTTATAAAGCATTTTGTAATTAAAGGTTTATTATTGAAACGGTAAGCCTAATACGATTTTAAGAACTGCATTTCTAAATGCGCGTCAGTTCCAACCGATCCGTCCTGTCCTAATTGGAATAAATAAATGATTTTTAGAGAATTTATGGACCGTGGCAGGCTCCGGTTTGATGTGAATGAAAAAAGTTGCCTTTTAGAACAGGGACACTGTTCACTAACCTGTAGTTGTTGTGTCGGTTGTGCTGTTAGTACAACCGACTGGTTTTTAAACACAAGCCATCATTATTTACTCACATCGACAAAAAGGAGCCATATGAGCACTTGAGCATTTAGTATGTTGTAATCAACTTACTACGTGAACGTGCCGAGCCGTTGTGTACTACATAATGCTAACAGAAATGCTAACAGCGTAATGGCACAACATGTTTCTATAAACGTTATTATAAGTTAAAGTTCATTCATAACATAAGCGTAAGTGTGATAAAAATGACCCCCGAGCCGATCAAATCAACAAAAAGACGTAGAATTATTGAGGGAATTATTCTCAATTAGGTATTATATTATACAGAGTTAAAACGTATAAATTTACTGCTAAATGAAGCTGTTGTCTGAAAATATAGTAAAGTGAATTTCGTGCACTTCAAGTCACTCAGTTGGCGAACAAAGCCAGGCGAGGGTCTCCAAAGAATTGTGCAGTTACCTCCGGCAATGCACTTTCCTTCCATTAGGGTTCATACTGTACGTAACATTCTGCAACAATTTTTGTTCTTTGATTTTCTGTAGTGTTTGTGGGTATAAGGCGAACAGTTGTCAGTATCCTTCGGGTTTGCGTGGATATCATCAATTATAGTTGATTTAAAAATATCTAAGATAGGTAAATCAGAAGAAAATATGAGACAGGCTCCGTAACCAATGACTAATTATTTGGCGCAGAACATTTATTAAACAATGAAAAAATTATAAAACGAACCCATCGATCTCGTAATATTGTAACGATAATATACAACTTGCACTTTCCTTATTACGTACTAACTAATTCTTACTTCTTAATTGATTGAAAATACCTAACTTTAAATAAGAAAGTTGTAACTGCTGTACTGTTACTGAAGAAGTTTATAATTTGCCTCATAAAGTTTGTTCGAGCGCCAGACTTAAAACAAATACGAGTGAAGTGCAGATAAAGTAAAAAAAGTAATTTTCTGTTCTGAATCAAAAGCGGCATGTTTGAACAAAAGACTCACTTGGACAATAGCAAAATGGGCCATCGAAGATGTTCCGGAGTATGGAGTAAGAGCCATCGTTTAATACCTCCTTCGGGTTCAACAAAGTACCTATGAACTATTCAAGTACGATTTATATTCATTACCATTAGAAACGTATATCAATTTGAAAGTCAAAATGGATTTACACGTGCCGTCTCTATTTTTAGAGATTTTCTTTACCCTTCAAAAAACATCATTTAAAAAAATATGCTTGATTTTCCTAGGAAAACTGGAGGCATACCATAAATCTTGGGTTGACAGGCCGACAGGATTATAAAGTAAATGATTGGAGATTCTTTCGAGATAAAAATAATATAAAATTAGTGGTGTTGATGCAGACTTGTTGATTTTATTTGGACCGACCCGATTTTGCTGAACAATCTCATATCAAAATATATTCGTGGTGCACAAGCAAAGATAATGAAGGTATTATACTGAAAGCAAGTACTTAGTTGTTACGTTATTCTACTCTCCAAAGATGTATGGATACGATAGCTTAATTATATCAGGTTTCCATTAAGGCACCACCTGAAAGTATCTTAGCTTGCTTACGGGTAATATGATGCGTTATACAAGGCTGTCGAACACGCTTAAACATGAACGACATGACAGCCTCTATTTGATTAACGATACGGAATTTTAGGTAGTTTTTTTTGCATCTAGCTGATCTCGAGAGGGAGTTGTTTAGTATACATTTTTACGTTCAAACAATTGAAGCACTGAATTTCTTACCTACCTACTATCATTTATATTTTCTCTATGCTACTATATAATTGTTACAGAAGAAGCAATTATATAGATACAAGATTATTCACGGGCTAGTATAAAAGTTTATTCACCCATTGACTAATGGTAAAGTTAGGTTAGCATTAATAGCATTATGTACTGAAAAGCATCACCTAGATTTTCTTGGCACCTTTATTAAACATAATACCGCAGTGATCGCTGTGCAAATAAAGGGAAGTGTATATTAAGTCCGCCTGTCGGTACCAGAGCTGGAGGTAATGTGTTTATTTAGGTATCTGAATGCTTGAATTATGTAAATGTTACGTGGAACGTTAGAGAGGCCTACTAGACAAACATATTCCAGGATATTATGTAACGTAGAGAAACTCATCTTTGAGAATACATACGAATAATATTCCAAATTTAAACTCTGAAAAGCTGGTTTTCATGCTGCCGACAAATATTTACCTAGAATAAACCGAGATTGATGCTGGCGAAATGTTATACTACTCAGAGTTATGTGATACTACTGTTTTCGTACTGGTTTCGTTTGCAACACATTTGCTCTGAAGTTCATGTGTGAGGTTGCGGCTAGAGATCGTATCCACCGATAAAAGGCAAGCACAATTCATACCAAATTGTCACAAAACACCATCCGGTATAAGTAAGGAATAATAGTAGTAGGTGCCATGCCAGCCAACAGTATCATTAAATGGCGCCCGATTTCAATCGCCTCACTGTTCTTGCGTGGTACATAACATTTTTCCTGTACCGGCAATCTCGCCTAGTAACTAAAACATGTCGCCCGTCATCATCATCATCATCATCATTATTTAGGAGCTAGGCTCTTGTCGGTGGAGTAAACACCACTCATTTAATACGTGAATAAGTTAACCGTATCCTTATAAGTACAACTTTAAACATGACTCTTGAAAGTGTAAATTCGGATAAATAGAATAACCCAGCGAAACCGACTACGAACATCTGTCAAGGACATTTGTATATATATATACCTATGCGTCGTGTTCCCGCAGCATAAAACACTCAAATTTCTTATGAATCGTAGAAAACTCATTGCTACTAAGACGTACAATTAATTGCAGAGCGTAATTGAACTTAATTTTTGTATGAAACCCGTTAAACGGTGGGATGTGACGTTGCAAAAGGCGGGGACTGCGAAGAATGTTCTCAAGATGCCTTTTAATGGATCTGTGGGGCGGGTAGCGTAACTGAGAGCTTGGCCAGACGCTTTTTGTGACAATCTGACACTGTGTACTTGAAGTTTTTAAAAAGACTTACTACCGATATTATACGCCAGCTCTCTTTAAGTAGAGAATGTATACCTAGAACTTGAGCTGGCTACGAGTACCTATACGATAGATGTTTTCTGTACAACTAAGTACCAAAAATAGCTTGATGACTTGGTAATTTTGTGGATGCAAGTTCTTTTTAAGGATACGTGTTTTGAAGAACTCCGTAAGAGTTTTTTTTTTAAATATTGACATGCAGGTTACTTACGTATCTTCAATCGAGCGTCCAGCGATCATATCAACTGAAATTTTCACTGACACGTTGAATACGTTACGAAATTTCCCTGAGGGATAATTCTCTGCATGTCAAAATATGTAAATAGCTCTATTTTGTGTATTTTCTTATTTATAACAGTTATTAAATAATTATTAACAAATCATATCGGCAGACGTAGAACAATGTCGCTACATCATCTATAGAATAATTTTCAAGCACATGCAGAGAGGGCACTCGTTGTCGTGTCATACTGTGGTGACTACCATTCACAAGACTAAGGCACACACGCTGTCATGTTATAGACACAGACGAAAGGGTTAAACGGAACGCCGTTGCTTAATAGACTCCCTTGCTCTAACATCGTCGCGATCCTGGCGATGCTTCATTCGACGACGACGAGACCATTAATTTGGACAATTTACTGTGAGAAGTGTAACGTGCTAATATATTAGCGCATACAAGCTGTCTAGGTGACGAGGCGGCATTATGGATTGCAACAACAGCGCAATAACATGGGGTAAACCCGATATTAGGATATCATACGAGTAACATAGGCAAAAGCCGCTTTTCTCGGAAACTGTGATATTTTCAGGATTATTATACAACAAAAGTAACCTAACCTAATGGGTTCCACACGATATGTATTTCTAAATAATCAAGAAAAAAAATACATATTAAATATTTAACAATTAAACGTGAAGTAAGTCACACGCACCCGAAAAAAATAAATAAAATAATTAATAACTTTGCAGCCTACGAGAAATTTGGCTTGATGCTGATATGAAAATTCGGACACTGAAAGTTGGAAAATGAAATTTAGTGATCGCGATGCGATATCCACAACATAATACAAGCTGTATTTAGATTACTTTGGGGCTAGTTCGATTTGTACAAGACACTCCCTAAAACTTTCACAACTAGGAACCTGTCTAGCGGGCACCTACGCCGTAGTCGCTTTTCGCTACATACGAGGAAAACCACGGGATCGACTACGAGGTTGGCGCGTAGTGATTTTTGGCAGTGAATGTTACTATTTATATTACTTATTTATTAATATTACAGACTCATCTTCTAAAGATAATTTGACCTAGTTAAGGACTTTCGAGTATTGTACTTCCATAATTTGAAAACAAGCCAAGGACATAAGAAAATTTGGGTGTATTCCCACTATCTGTTCTCTGTCTCACTACTTCCGATATCTGTTCAATTGTTGGAATTATATTTTTTTTGTGGAAACATTTCAACTAATAGTAGTTGGTGGACGCTATTCTCGTAAGTGCTTCCGCGCGTATGTTTAACCGGAGGGGTAATCACGTGACGTTTCGAACGCGCTCTCGTTCGAATCTGGCGTTACTCGTAAACTGTCCTAACGGGCGTTCGGAACATTACGTTATTACCCCTCAGCTGTTATCGGTTACGAACGTTGCGTTACTACATTGTCGGTAGTGAACGTGTTAAATTCCCTATGACTAATTAAGTGTTATAAGCAGATTAGGGTTCTATTTTCTTTTGAGTCAACGGTTTCACGAGATCAGAAATCAGAAAAGTATATTTTCTAGAGTTCCGTAGTCAACAAGGACGCGGACGCGCTGGATGCGGGTGGCGCAGGACCAGTCATTGGGGCACTCCTTGGGGGAGGCCTATGTCCAGCAGTGGACGTCTTTCGGCTAATATGATTATGATGACAAGGAACCTTTATAGTTTCGCCATGTCCGTCCGTCTGCCCATCTCATAGAACACCTCCACTAGAAGCCTAATGTTTGTAATTTTCCGAAGTTCCCGGCGCGAGTCACCAAAGCATGAGGAAGAGATGAGGGGAAGGGCGGGTGCTAACAGCGTTGCGATTGGTCGATGCGCTCGCGCGCGGAATGCGTAGTGATGGGACATGTTCACGTACAAGCATCCTAATTTTTTAGGTACATTTTAAAGTAAAGTATAGATAGTTCTGTTACCATTTTAATACACAGAAAGTTAGGAATACTAACTGGTACCGTAATTTTTTGCTGATAAAGTATGGTGGTATTTACTGTACATATTAAAATGGTAATTACACTATCTATACTTAAAAGTGTGCTAAGAAAATACTGACCATTTAGTATTTTTGGTTGTAAAGATTAAACTACAAATACTTCAGTATTTTTTATGGAAAGTTTCGGAGCAGTTTGATAATAAGTAGTCTCATTATTCCTTTAAAAGTTGTATTTATAGTTCTCATTTTAAAATAGAACAAACAAAACACGAATAAGGCATTAGGCTATTTAGGATGGTGACGTATCTCACACCAACTCCGAGTTCCCTCGCACTTTCTCGAAGTTCATCATCAGGCCCATTTTGTGGCACTGGACCCAACTGCTCACTGAGAGGATTCTAGGAAACCCGCACAACGTATTATCTATCTCACACCAACTCCGAGTTCCCTCGCACTTTCTCGAAATTCATCATCAGGCCCATCTTGAAACACTGGGCCCAACTGCTCACTGAGAGGGTTCTTAGAAGCCCGCACAACGTATATCTATCTCACACCAACTCCGAGTTCCCTCGCACTTTCTCGAAGTTCATCATCAGGCCCATCTTGTGACACTGGACACAACTGCTCTCTGAGAGGATTCTAAGAAGCCCGCACAACGTATATCTATCTCACACCAACTCCAAGTTCCCTCGCACTTTCTCGAAGTTCATCATCAGGCCCATCTTGTGACATAGGACCCAACTACTCACTGAGAGGATTCTAAGAAGCCCGCACAACGTTTATCTATCTCACACCAACTCCGAGTTCCCTCGCACTTTCTCGAAGTTCATCATCAGGCTCATCTTGTGGCACTGGACCCAACTGCTCACTGGGAGGATTCTAAGAAGCCCGCACAACGTATATCTATCTCACACCAACTCCGAGTTCCCTCGCACTTTCTCGAAGTTCATCATCAGGCTCATCTTGTGGCACTGGACCCAACTGCTCACCGAGACGATTCTAAAAAGCCCGCACAACCTATATCTATCTCAAATCAACTCCGAGTTCCCTCGCACTTTCTCGAAGTTCATCATCAGGCCCATCTTGTGGCACTGGACCCAACTACTCCCCGAGAGGATTCTAAAAAGCCCGCACAACCTATATCTCTCTCAAACCAACTACGAGGGTACCCTCGCACTTTCCCAAAGTTTATCATCAGGCCCATCCTTAAACCTAGACGCAACTGTTCACCAAGAGCATTCTAAAAAGTTACTAAAACATTAAAGTAACTACTACTACTAGTACTACTAATACTTATTATATATTACACTATTTACTTTAAATAACGAACAATAAATAAAACTAAATTTAAGTTCTAATCTACAGAATAACTACTCAAACCAAAATAAACGAGTAATCTGTATTTTTGTAACATTTCTTCAAATCGGTACGAACGAAAGCACGTGATTTGTCGATTGACCATCATAGCATCATCGGCACATCACTAGTCGTGACGTGTTTTCGTAAGAAAGGAATAGCATATTGCATTTTCAAAGTGATGAAAAGTGACAGACATAGTGTGTCTGTACCTCAGTATTCGCACCGGCCAGTATAAAATGGCCTCCGCTGGCTATAAATATTTTCAATGAAATATTGAATTTGACTCAACTGTGGAATGAAATTCCATCTTTTTTGTAATTAGAAGTCTTTGACGACTTTCCGCACCACCTCACACTACAAAAGCCCATATTTAGCCGCGAAAATCCTATTATTTTGTTTTTTTTTTGTTAGTCATGCACACTCCGCACAGGTCGTTAACATGGACGCAACTGAACGGAAAGGCGGGCGACCGCGGATTAAATAAGCGCAACAACACCAACGCTTGGTGACTCGAGTCGCGAACAAACTGAGAAACATTAGGCTTCTAGTGGAGGTGTTCTATGGCCCATCTTCAACTTAGCTCTGTGATCCTTACTACTAGCATGGGTATATAAATCAATCACGCCGACATGACAGTAGAAAAAAAATCTTGAAAAAAAAATTTTTTTTGTGACCCAAGGTGGGGATGTATTTTTTATTCTCTATATACTCATAGTGTGTATTGTTGGATGGCTTGTTCGAAAATATTATAATTTTTTTAAAACCATTTTTCAACTCAGTGAGTCGTTTGTATTTTTTATTGTGGGCTTTTAAAGCCTCAAAAGTAAAAAAGTCATCACTTTGTTGTCAATCCCAAAACCCCGTTTTAGTTTCTACTGTAGGAATCGTTGAATACGTAATAAGAGCTAGTAACACAATACTTGTCGTTGGCATAAAGGAACATAATGCTACGTATTATAAAATAAAATTAAATTTCAGCATATATATTTTTTAAAAAAAGGTTCGCAACAAAAAATTAAGTAAATAAAAGAGTCATTCAAATCATTTTTTTTATGTTAAAATTTAAGACCTAGTAATTCTAAAGATATATATTAGTGAGTGAGAGCTCGTTAAGATGTAAAAAATACGCTTAAGACGCCGCTCACGCGAAATGACAAAGAATATTTTAGATATAGAAACCAAAGTAATTCATTTCTTATTCATAGTTTGTCCCAGTTTTACAAGCTCGGATGTACTGCGCAATAAACTGGATGCTTTCGGATATACATTTTTTTTGAGACAAGATGAGATGCTTTGTCACGTATCTGCGCTGTATAGAGCTACGCTCTTTGCCGCATGCGTTTTATTCTATAGAAGGCTTAATGCAGTAGTATCAGGGCGACCGAGCTCTGTTCGGGTAAAAATAGAGAAAATACGAAGAAAACGAATGTTCCCCGATATTAAACCTAGAGAATATATTATATTCATATTTTTAAACAGCCTATCATAATTAAGGTATTTACCTACTAGTATTTGCTTGGGCTTCTTTCTCGTATACTATATTTGTTTCGCATTTACTCTAAAAAATCGTTACATTTTACGAATAAGTGGACTAAACTCATTAAAAGGAAGGATATGGAAAGTAATCAGGGTTCTCCTCTTTTAAGTAATGGAAGCTAGGAAAAACACACAAGCTTGTTATACAAAAATGCATTGTACAACTGCAACGATTACTTATAGCGCTATGATGTATCTGCGCTTCATCATGCTTTAGCTTCCCCATTAATGGCCAATGACTGACATACGAGACATGCCTCCACGTGCACACGTGCAATTTCCGTCACAGAGCGGCAAAATGCTGCTACGTGCTAGCGTACCGTTGTGCGGCCCCATACAGTGTCTTATAATCCTCACAATCTAAACTCGCAATTCCATGCTATTTATTCACTACCACAAAAATCCCATTTAGATATAAAGCAATAGCGCGAGCAAGCGACACAACATATCGGCAATTTGTCTCCCATTGGGATTGGTCCGGCTCCCAGCTGATGGATCGCTGCGCGATACATTGCGGGCCTTGCATGCATCGTTAACATGTAGTGCGATACACGCAAAGCAATGTAGTGATGTAGATTAATTGCTAGGTTAATCTGAGGCTAGTTTAAATGGGCTGATGTGTTTGCAATTATGTTAAGCAGCATGCTTGCTAGTATAGATGGATGTGAAAAAAGTATGTTTTGTTCTATAAATTGGTTCCCCCTGTTTTGGCATAATTTTTGTAGTAAGAATTCTATTTGGCATAATCTATATGTAGGCATAATTGACCTTGCGCATAAACTGTTTTGGCAGAATCGAGATTCGCATAGTTCGATTACACCGAATTTCAATAGTCCGAATAATATTTGTGTATAATTTTGATGCTCTGAATCATGTTCACGCATAAAATGTATCAGCATATTTTTTTTTGTCCAACACTGTTCTCGCAGTTTTTTTTTGAAAAATAAACTGCAATTATTTTAACCTGACCTAACCGCCAGCGTGTTGACGTCACCCCGCTTCTCGGTGTGCCTATTTTAGCTCTAAGGGACACAAGCGAACCCTAATAACCTAACCTACTAATAATACCATTGTTACGATTGTTTGTTTTTTTTTACAGCGGGGGGCTTTGCCCCCCGAGCCCCCCTTTTTCTGGTTGCCCTAGCCTAATCTACTATATAATAATCCTTATCGAAATCATATAATATATTGTTGTTATATCTCGTGAGACGTACCCCGTTTTAAGTACGCTTAGTAAGTATCGGAAAATCGATAATATGCCTAATAAAATTATGCTAAACCAAATTATGCGTGAATATAATCGGTCATAACAATAGAATGCAAATTTAAATTCGGCCAAACACTTTATCAGAATTTTAGAAATTCGATTAAGTAAGGTTTCTGCCACATTAACATTCGGCGAAAACCGAATATGGGCATTTTCGCGAGAAGATATGCATCGTTAGTGACGTCACCGAGTATAAGTTAAAAATGTTCCATTTTGTAACCAAAATTAACCATACAATTTGTATGACAAATAAATGTTACAAAATGGAACACTTTTAACTTATACTTGGTGACGTCACTAACGATGCATCTCTTCTCGCGAAAATGCCCATATGCCAAGTCTACTGTTATTGCGAAAAACGTTTCGGACTATCAATGTTATGCCAAATAGAGGGAACCCCTTTAAATTACTTACATAAAACTATTTGAATTGTTCCAATCAGTTGTATTTTGGTTAAGATCAACTAAGATATATGCATAAGACTAAATATAATCGTCTCACCGCAGAAAAAAACAAAAAGTTGGTAACATTTTGTCTTAAAGATATTACTAGATTCAACTGGTACCTATTAAAACATTAAAGAGGGTATTGGTTTGGTATCCAATTTATATTTACGATGCATACCAACTTGATATCAATTGTATGGACGTAACTTTTTAATGAAAGTCGTAATTTTAAAGCTCGTGATTCCCAATCTGTTGACACTCTACACTTTATGACTTTTCAAAAGATCAAATACTTAAGTAATAATATGCCATTTTAAACAGATAATCAAATTTCATAATAATGGCGGGCTTTACTTTTGTTGAACATTGTCTGCAGGATAAGTCCAAGCAATGACGCGTAATTTCGGTGTCCGAGGGGCAACTGGATGGCTCCCGGTATTTGGGCTACCGAAGCGTTGTGGAAATTGGAGGGGTGGTGAAAAAAAAACTGTCGGCAGGTATTCGATTGAGACCAGCATTTCATTATACAGCGAACATACTTTTGGGTAACCGCTGTTTCAGGCGGCTGCCTCACGACAAAAAAAAACCCTTTTTTTTCCGCCCCAGTCCAAGTTAGCTCAGTTCGGGTTGCACAGGGCGGGTCCATAACACTACGGGAGTTCAAATACCGCGAGCCATCCGGTTGCCTCTTGGACTGGCTCATTGCTCTGACTATATACGTACGTCCATGATGGCACAGCAACATACACAGTGTACAAATTGTTTATGGATTTTAACAATATAAATTAAGCAATCTTTTTCTTATTCGCTATCAGCAGAATTTAAGTTCTACAAAAGAAACAATTCATCATTGCGCATTAATGAAGTAAATTTTCTAGAAGTAGTGAGTGATTCAAATGAAGTCGATATTCATTTTCTTTTCGTAGTTTAGAATACTGTTAATATCCGGTGCGCGACGAGGAGCAAGAATGTTTTTATTTACTTCAAAGTAAAGTTTAGGAAAAATAAATTGTTCATTCAAATAACACAAGAACCTGAAAGGAGAGTTTTAAGGCGGCATTAAGATGTCACCTGTTCATGGCACGTTGATTTTCAAAGAGTTAAACCGATTTCATTAAGAAGCCGCTTATATCGAGATGAAAATTTAATTTCATGTTGATATCTGAATATTTCTAGTATGATGTTATAATGTCACTTCGATGTTGATACGTGAATTTATGAAATATTGTCAACCGTTCTTGGTAAGAGTATATAGCTTGTAGATTGCCAATGAAGCTGCACAAACTCCAGAAACTAAATATTCAACTGCCATACGTTGTATGTCCCACCCATTCAGCCAATACATTGGACCGATAGGCTTCGAGGCTGGGAATAAATCACGTAGTAACTGGCCTCGTTTATATAGAGGTCTTACCGAACAATAGGTGGGGCCCGCATCAATCAGTGCCTAGCGAGATAGCGTAATAACATTTCGTTGTTGGAGACATAATGCGACCTAGCTAACTTGCGTCTTTTTGCCGTTCTTGTGATTGTAAAGAAATGGGTACACAACATAGCCTACGTCCAAAAGTATAAAGCAGCCAAGCTTTTTGTATTAAAATACGAAATTTCAGTCGAGTATATACACCTTTTCTAATGAAATATTATCAATTAAGTATTTTAAACAGAGAAGGTGTTTTTCGTTGCGGGTAATTATATGATTCCATAGAAAATTTACAATGTCATTTCGTTTTTTGGTTGATTTTTGGTGCATTTGTTTTCTTATTTTAGTAACTGAAATAATAGTAACTTATGTCCTCGTGTTGTTTGCCTTCCCCTCAGCACATTTTCGAACGAAATCTAAACTATTTCAACAATTTTTTTCGATACCTTTCCACCGATATTTTTGCATGGCTATTTGTTTGGGGCTTATGAGTACATATTAATTAATCTCGCGTCAGAAAAAAAGCCAATACAGCTGAGCCCACATGAAAATTATTATTATTTTGGTATTTTTAACTAACGCTGGCAAACCTTTCCCACTACCCGATCGTTAAAAATTTTTTTTTGGGTGCACAGGGGGAGTACAGAGCAACTGTTTGAAAAAAAAGTCGCTGAGCCCACATTTTTTCTTTTTTTCCCCCACTCCACTACGTGCACCCACCGCCCGCGGCCTGCCAGCACGAAGATTATCGGAAAAGGTTGTTCAGGGAAATAGCTAACGGAGTTTCAATACAGCTGAAGCCACATGACCGATTTGGTCGCTAGCTCTTAGGCTATAACGTTTTGAATGCGCGTTAGTATAGTCCAACTGTTCTGTTAATTTTCCACATAAATATCGACAATTAAATCTACGTCACGAACGTACAATGCGTTACGTGATCGATCTGCTGGCCGCGGCGGACAATAGTAAACTTGTCATTAGCTGTCAAATTTACTATTGACCGCTACCGCAGGGAGCAAATGTAAAATTAGTTTCGCTTAATCTATCACGCTGATATTTTAAATCCGTAAGAAAGGGAGAAAACCATATTATTTATCACAGGTATTTTGAGTTTTATGAATAAGAGGATAACAGTTTAGTAGATGTTTGTGGCAATAGTTCCAACAGGTAGGACTCTTCTCTACATCTTTTTATTATTAAATAAATGAAACATGTGATAAATGAAATGGACTTGAGTCACTCCGACTCTCAGGTAAAGATGTTTTAGAAATTCATGATAGATAATACATGGACGTATACCTAAACTGGACTGAGTACTGTGATAAAAAAGTGTGACCGACAGAGAAGTCATACTAGAGAATTGCATCTCGTTTTAATTAGGGTGACCAAGTACCTACGCAGACATTAGGATTTTTAAAAAGGTATAAATGTGTTTAGTTTTGACATGTTTTTCATGTTTAGTGAGTGACCTGCTCCTACATACCTACTTATATATATGTATGCTATTTTAAATATAAATACATGTTTGCCTAACGTCCGCTTTGACCCCTAGCGGACTCCGTGCTCGTTTAGGGCACAACTGGGATTACCGGGAATAACGCTAGGGGAGGAGGATGATGATGAGATGTTTTCTAACGTCTTACGACTCCATAAAATTCTGACGTCATTTAGGTAATATTCCCTACAAAAATCATACTAACGGAGCGTTTTTGATGTTTCACTAAAAGTTGATGCTGATTTGATTATGAGTAGAATACCGCATTGCTAAATGAAATAAGAATATTTCGTGTAGAAATATCAATTAATTGCAAATAATTTGATTACATATCACACTTATTATTATGTTGTTAAGCAATATACCTTAGCCCTACTTTATTACCCAAACCTCTCAAAATTTCAGTTTTTCCGTGATGAGCCCTGCATAAATTTAAGAATCACGAGGCAATACTTAGACTTTATAATTTGCATTCGTATACGTACAACATACAAACACATATATATACACTCACACCGGCCCAAATCATTGTCACCCTAATAAGTTTGGATATGGTTTCGTCGTTTTATTGTAAAATAGAGCAAAATGTTCCTTGTATGTGGAATGATATTACAGAATTAGGAAAGCTTTCGCGGTTACAGCCCTTTACGCAACATATTTTCACCATTTTTAACTCATTTCATTTAGTTGACAAGGCAACAAAAGTTCAATGACACCATTAGACAAATAGATGTCAACGTTGGGGATACGAGTCGATATTTAAAATTACCCCTTGATTACCACAATATTTTATACATTACCGTGTTTTAATCAGTAAATTAAAACTTAGGTAAAAGGTAACATCTCCTATTTAATATCAGCTCGTAATTATAAGCAGGTAATTTTTTTCAATATTATTGAATACCTGTTAATACCACTATGTCATTATTATTTTTACATTGGCAACTCGTGCGAGTGGGACACCATCCTCGGGTTGGTTGCTCTCGCTCAGATCGCTTTTTCTAGTCGTCTTTTATCATACAATTTTGTATCCATCGTTCTCGGTAATATGGTTCAATTTTGATTGACTAATAGGTACAACTTAGTACTCAGTCCAGTGTAGGTATACGCCCATGAGATAATCCTTTTGAGTATGAGTACCCATTGAACAAAATGTCCATATATTTTCCAAACTATGCCTAACCAAATTCTACAACCATAAATCGAATCCGAGTCCCTTTCTAATAATAATATATGTATAATAAATTATTAAAAATATTGAAGTACAAAGTTGATTTTTTTCATATCGTAATGTGTTTCAGATCGCACTGGCACATTCTGCCAAATTTTGTGCATGATCCCGCCATCGGTAACTTAATATTTTTTTTGCCTAATTGTTAGAATTATGTTGTTTTCTAAACGGTTTTATTTAGCTTGATAGCTCCATTATTTTTCAGATCATATAAATATATTGGAATAATATATTGGCTATTTTGGAATCTTCCGAACTTGTTTATAAAAGGCCCGTTCTATACTGATTTGATACATGCCATTTAATGCTGATAAATATAAATACCGAAAAACCAGTATCGTGATAAAAATACCGTGTTATCGTGCAAAAACCAATAATATCGAAAGTAAAGATACGCCTCGCCTGTCCGAACAATATTCGCTTGACATACGGTGACACACTGTGACAGCTGAAGACTAAGGCACGATGGCCCGCAATTGCCAGTGTCGGGCCACCGCATCGGACGAATTACTCGTGCGCGTTGGGCCTGTCTTTACGAAGTAATATATATCTACGGCAGAAACTCAAATAGACTTCAACTTTTGACGTTTGACTTTATTTTGTTAAAATTTGTTTAAACGTTTATTGAAATTACACCTTAATACGAATTTAGCGCATAAAAGTTTCCATGTAAGAATCGATTATTTATTATGCTCTATCGATTAGTACTTATGCGTTTTGTGAAGGTCACACACACCGGATATAAATTATTAATGTTGGATAGGTATTTCCGGGCATGGGAAGCTGAGATCATTCGCGAGAATCTGTTGGGAACTAAAACCTTTCATTTAATAATATACTGATTATAAAATTGGTTCTTCATTACCTAATCTTTGGAGAGTTCAACATTTCAGTAGCGACATAATTTTGTTCCTAATTTTATCATCAAGCGTAATCCAGGTATCTCATAGAAGAGCAATCACGTGTTAAGGCGGTCGTCCACTGACCACTGGTCACGTAGCGTCTCATTGGCAAGACGTGCTCTTACTCCCTAGTCGCTACTTTTCAAACGAAATGTTCGGCTTTCTCAATATAATGTTACGATGAAAATGTATGCTTCGTAAGTAGTAAGAATTTCACTTGAAAAATAAATATTTTTCTGATATTGTCTAAATTTGGTGCTCAATTTGTCAGCAGGTAACCGTTAACGGACTCTCACACGCCAATGACCTTCGATCTGAATCCTTTAGTTTTCTAATGTTTTTTGTAGCTTATTATATTAACAACAACGGCTTTAAGCAATTTTACTCCAAAGTTCATTGTTTTGAGATATTTGGCATCAAAGTTGAACAATTTTAAGCCAAAAAAACTGGTTTTCTGGCTATAACTTTTGTGATAATTAGTTTTTAATGAAAACCCTAGACCCGTTTTTAGAGACGCCATAGATGAAGATTATCCCCTGCATACAAACTTAGGCGAGGAACACACGGAGCGGTCCGGCGCCGCGCCTCCGCGCGGTCACGCGAATCGCGATCGAGTGGATGGAAATTTTGTATCACGATGTAGGTAATCCACCTCGACCGCACACACGATGCTGCGCCGCTCCATATGTCCCCGCCTTACAACCATTAAGGAATACCTTCCTATCCTAGCGCGAGTTGCACCGACTTACGATTACAGGCCGATCAACATTAAATATGGCGCCGGCTGCTGACATTCAATAGAAACTTGTCAAACTTTCTATAAGTACCTACTTACATTCAGATTTTACAAACACCACTTAGATTAAGTACAGATGGAATGGTGCAGCTCGCCCCTACAATGAATAAATAACCACTGGGAGAAATACGAATATGTTGGAATATCTATTTCATTCACCTTCAATATTTCATTCCATTTGGACAAAATATTCAATAATAGCCTCAATTTGTCCGTTTTGGCGTGAGATAGGTTACAGGTTCGTCATGTTTCAGGGATGACGTGCACTGTGGGACCACAGCGTGAATTTAAAGAGGTGTTAGTTAAGTAACATTGGTTGATACTTACCGAGGAACCGTTTTGTTGAAATGAGGGGTAGAAGTAGACTTGTAAGACCGCTAAATGATGTGTAATATAATGTTTTAGGAAATTATTCGATACACACAAATATGTATAATTACAAATTAATTTGTAATACCTAATGACTGGAAAATCGTTTATCGAAACGAAACTAGAAAATTGACAAGAACAATAAAAAAGCGGCCAAGTGCGTGTCGGACCACGCACAAAGAACGGTTCCGTGCCTATTAAAAAGGTCGTATCGTTACTGAAATCTTATGGCACTTACGTCCTTTTCTTTAAGAAAGGCAGCTTTTTAGAAATATCTAGAGAACCTTTGAACCGATCTTGTTCGTAACAGTTTTCGCTGAAAGAATTTAATAAGCCCTATGTCCATGACATTTTCATTTCTTTTAAGTACACAGTTCAAACACTAGAGGAGAGGGGGACACAATTTTAGTGACTTTCGGGCGATTATCTCCAACTCTATTCACTTAGTCAAAAAAAAATTGCTGAGAAAACTTATATTTATTTTGAAAGGCCTATCGATTGATGTGCCACACGACTTGGGCTTGCTATGAAAAAAAATGCCTTTCAGTTTTAGGTATGGAATGGAGTACACCGCTAAGAATAAATAATGTAATTAATTTAGTAGAAAATATTTTTTTACTAAATTAATTACATAACTATCTAGCGGCTAACAAACAACACCTATTTTCAAAATTTTATTTTAATACACCTTATAGTTTTCGAGTAAAATGCAAATGGACAGACAGACAGACAGACAGACATGTATGACGAATCCATAAAGGTTTCTTTTATTGCCATTTGGCTACGGAACCCTAAAAAGGTTTCATCTATTGTAAATGTCTTTAAATTGTAGCAGATGTATGGCCTACAAGTTATGTCTCTTTATTTTTTTTCCACAATCCAAAGTGGGTCCAGGAAAGATCGATGTTCAGTAAAGGCGACATGTGATTGGTTAAAGTCATTATCGTTGTTTAAACAGTTGAATAACTTAAAAAAAAAAATATAGTGAGTTGGGAGCTCCATAGAAAATGGTATCATACCTTATTTTAGTTTGTATGGGAAGTCTTAATTCAAACGTTAAAGTCGCGAGTATCAAAAAAATAGTTGGCCGGGAATTTTTTAGGCTTTTTTTATAATGATGCATAGATGTTATTGGAAATGTGATTGGATTTCCTCGCATGCTTGGAAAAAGTACTAACTCGGTGGGATTGGCAATTCGTGGATTCGTGTCTATTGTCGGATTCAGTTTCCCTTCATCTAAAAAAATCAACTCCTCTGGCAATTACTAATTCCCGGCCTCTGCAATAGTGTAAATACTATTTACGTCACACCTGGTCATAATGCCTCACCTTCGGGTAAGTAATACGAGGTATAACAACTTATCATATAAGGGTCATAATATATACGCTCACTCTATATAACTTTGTTTAATATAACGTTTATTGCACATAACGAACGAAAGATATAATGTCAAAACATATAATCTCGTAAAGTATAACGTACTTTAGAAATAATATCAATTGATATATCGATTAAAGCGTATAATATTCATAACACCTAAGGTTTATAACATATATTGTTCAATTTATCTAACATCAAAATGTATAATGCTCGTATAGTATAATTGGCTTCAGTCATTTTAATAGCAATGCCGTATGAAGAAAATATGTGATTTTCTTAGAGTGATAGCCTCAACTTGAGTTTGAAAAAAAAACAATACCGTTTGTAAGATTGAAATTAAATTTATTTTGAGATCAAACACGTCAATTATTTTAACCTAACCTTACCCAATCGCCAGCGTGTCGACGCCACCCCGCTTCGCGGGGTGTCTATTTCCGCTCTAAGGGACACAAGGCAACCCTAACCTAACCTACAAGTAATACCATTTATAAGAGTATTAGTTGTTTTTTACTGCGGGGGGCTTCGCCCCTCGAGCCCCTTTGATGTGGGCTCCGCCCCCCCTTTTCCTGGCTGCCCTAGCTTAATTTTCCGTATTATAATCCTTATACGAAAATATATATGCGTATGATCTGTATACGTTATGTTTGTTATACGAAAAGATATTATATGGTATGATCGTTATACGTTATGTATGTTATACTAAATGAAATTAGTCAATTTGAGTGTTATAGAAAAAAATGTTATATAATATGATTATTATGGCAACTGACCGTTATTCCTTGTAAAAGTATTGGTATTGTTGTTATAGCTAACGTTCATTATATCTTGTGAACGTTATTAATATGAAATTATATATTTTGTTGTTATATCTCGTGGGACGCACCCCTCACCTTCGGTTCGGGCCACAAACACCTGCGATCTGGGGCATTCACGAATTCACCGCCCTAGTTACGTTATGTACTCTAACTTTACTATTTTTTTCAGAATATTATTCCGTCTAAACTATCGTAAATACTACAAGAAGCGTCTTAGTTACTATGCGCCAATTGCGCCAAAGCATCAACATATATTGTTTTAATAAAATAATTGGTTATAGAGTGGACGCTTATGTAAATACTTTCATCATGCCTGTACCTACTACTATGGTTTATCAGTATCCCTTGATATTGACTCGTATGTAAGAACTTTGCTAAACTTTGCTTTGCTTTTGAATAAACGGCTACTTTATCTAAGAAATAATGAATAATGATACCTATATAAAATTAAAAGTAACCAAGCTTTGGCCGGCTTTTGGTCTTTGTTATGTCATGTTGGTCACATACAGGATGGGTACTACTCGTATTAAGGGAATAAACAAATAACCACAATTGCAAATTCGTGATTTCATAATTAGGGAAATAAATTATAACATTTATAACAAACCTTCACTCACAGTAATTTACCAGATAAGGCTTACCAGAGATTTTACTGTTATCAAGACGAAGGCTTTTACGAGCTTATTTCAGCATGCGTAGTAGAAGTTAAATTTACTTTTTACAAGTAAAGAACATGTGACCTCACGGTTTTGAGGTGCTAATTTTACAGCGCGCGTTTAATATGAGCAGATGACAAGTTGAAAGGAGGTTTCGTTTTGGATAACATTGATGAGCAGGCGATCTGGTTGAAAATATTAACTGTTTGTTTAGTTACAAAATAAGTCGAGTGCATGTTATCGCGATTGGGCCGGGCCGGATCGCTGCCTTGTGGCTGACATTCAGAACTAAACATGCTTTAAACCGTCATTAGTCCCAAAGGTCAAAGAATTTAGCAACGACAGGTCTCTAGACCATACAACCTAACTAGACAGTTTGTCCTAGGTATACATAATCGTGAACAAATTCGAGTGTAAAGAGTCCGATCGTAATGGGAGTTGGGTATTTGACACGATCTTCGTCTTATTCATGTTCTTCCTATTAGACCAACTCGCTCGGAGGGTTTATTTTGGTTATCGAGCACCGTACTTAAATCCTCCAAGATCTCAGCCAAGACTAATATATCTTAAGCGAACCGAAGGTGAGTAATGTACTCGCCGTTGATGTTGATGCCTAGCCTTCCGGAGTCTTGAAAACATCCACCAGAGCAGCGACAAACAGTTTTGAAGAAATAACATGTCCTTGTCTGACTCCCCGCTGCAGCGTTCAGTTCCGGTCCTGGAGACTGACATTGTGGCGTTCTCATACAAACATGTACTTCGATATAGCGGTAGTCTACTGGGCACCGCTGGAGACTTCGATTGCATCGAAGATTTTCTAGTAGGTAGTCCACGAACGGTAAGAAGAGGTGCAGAGGTTATACCCTTCAGTCTTCTGTATAACCTGACTATGGATGTGGTCTACGGTACTAAAGCATCTTTGGAAACCGACTTGTCTGGGAGGCTGTAATTCATTTAGCCTGCTGTTCGAAACTCACCTTGTCACAAACAAGATCCCTACTTTATCGTGTAAAACGACTACTTTCCCAATAAACAGCTAACTAACATCAAGTATAAATTTAATATACATTAGTTCACGTACATAGTTACTAAGTTTGTGCTGGCTTTATATAAATTTCCGTGTTGCGCCTGTTTATGTGCGACGAAGATTTTGTGTAACATTATTTAGATGAAGCCTTCCTATTATTATGGCTTATGGCCAATTAGCCAGTAAAATGTAGCCAAATCGTCTAATATTTGCTTCATTTCGGCCTCGAACGCAAGTCACGACGGCAATACGACACATCTGTCGACAGCAGACACTTATTTAATCTTAAGGTGATTTATGGTACAAATTATACAATATTATATAACGGGAACTTTAATTATACATTAAAGCTTGAACCGTCGGCATGTATTTAATACACGATGAACGCGATAAAATCCTTTTACAAATAATGAATAATATTTGCGGGAACCCATGTCCATTTTAATAATAATCATACGTTTAAGTATGGATCCCTTGAAACCTTGATGGAGGGAGATTTGAAAGTAATATAATCTTGTGTTAACATAGCTGTCACATCGACTGAACCATTTAAAATGTCTAATAAATATGACAGGCATATTTTATTATCACTGTTAACTCGTTGTAACTTGTGCAAGTTGTACATAGTTCAATCGTTGATTTTACATATTCACTGCGAAATGACAACAAGGTAAGTAAGTAAAGTTTGTAAATACCCACGAGAAAAGAAGTCAGTAATACGAGTACGTTGCATTATTTAATAGCAAATTAGGATTGTTATACTTTATGCTGACATAAGCTTTGAGCTCTTGGAGACTTGGCTGGATTTTACGACTCGGAATGCTTAAAGGGTATAAAATAAATTGAGGCGTGAGTTGTTTATGCCGCGCTATCTAGATCGCTCGTCCTCCCTATAGGTAGTTGAGTAAGGACACAAATCGATTTCGCAAAGAAAGCTTTTACGATCCCTATTGAAATTCGATTCACAGGAGGTTTATGTGCGCCTGAGATAAGACATTTTTAGGTTTATTCTCCGTAAGAAATCACGTTGCGCTTGACGGCTTTGTTGCGTAAAGGCCACTATTATTACACTCAGCATTTTCCCACCGTAGCATATCGATTCGTATGATTTCCTAAGTATGTTTCTTTTAATTTAATGAAAGTTATGAACCTGCATTAATAACCAGGAATTAGCAAATAGTATACTTTCAAAGCATTTGACAGTGACATTATAAAATACGTACTTATACTAATAGGTCAGTTGTTATTTCTTCTCTACCAACAGGAAAATTGTTTAACTTTTAGATCGCGCATATCAACTGTTAATCTCATTTATGGTGAAAACGTCAGTTATTATTAGTAATTCCCGTGTGGTGTCGGGTTAGAATAGCACCACCCCCTTTCCTCTCGTGGGTGTCGTAAGAGTCGACTAAGGGAACAGGGTTGAAGTGTGTTGTGATATCACATTTTGTCGATCTTTTATACCCACATTTATGCTAACAGTGGCATTGGATACAAATTTCATGTGCTCTGCCTACCCCTTTTAGGGATAAAGGCGTGTATGTATGTATATCTATGTATATTAGTCCGTTTGAGAAATAACGTAATAACCACACTGAAATTTTGGATATTTAAAATGATTTTGTTATACTTACTTCAGAAGTATTATTTATGAGCTGTCATTCAAGTAGGTACAGACAATAGTGATAATCCCTTTTACAGGCTAGGCGAAATTCAATCTTACATCAACGTCATAAACAGCTTCATAGGCAAGAACTTTTCTCATTTTATCTGCAGACTGTTGCCTTAAAGTAGATTAAAATGTAAAGTTATTATCAAAATTGCCCCATCGATCAAAGTAACCTTATACTTCAAGTGATTAAAAAGTTAAGATCGTCAACACTATCCTTAAATATATAATAATATGCCTATATTCTGTACACATTATATTGATTGGTCTACTTATCAAATTTAATGGTCCGTTAAAGCACGGCCCTGCAATATTTTGGCTCAAGATTGATGGAGCCCGGTGGGGGGTCATTTCAGCCGAAAATCTTAAGTAGGTACGTATAATCGTTGGATCGATGGTTGGGTTGGTGCGGAACAGAAACACAACTGGAACTTTAGGAGTTTTAGGACTTTCATAGTGATATTTATCGATTCCACTGAGTCACGATATATCAATTTAATTGTAAGTTAGCTTTAATGATTCAGTGTCATGAATTTAGCTTTAGTGATTCAGCGGCATGAATTAAAATGCCATGCCACTAATAAAAATCCTTAAAAACCGGCCAAGAGCGTGTCGGGCCACGCTCAGTGTAGGGTTCCGTAGTTTTCCGTCCGTCACAATAAGTGTCCCCACTTAAGCGTTAAACAAGCAATACTTAGCGAACAATACAAGCAATACTTAGCGAACAATTTTATTATTAGACAACGAACGACCAAAGACAACTAAGACATTTCGGAGATATTATCTCCGATAATATTAACATTATCAAAAAAAATATTGTACTAAACCCCTATTCATTTTTAAATACCTATCCAACAATATGTCACACGTTAGGGTTAAAATGAAAAAAAAAAACACTCTCTACTTAACGTAGCTATAGGGGAGGTACCCTAATAAAACATTTTTTTCCACTTTTTATTTTACCACTTTGTCGGCGTGATTGATATACATACCAAATTTAAGCTTTCTAGTGCTAACGCTTACTGAGATTATCCGCGGACGGACGGACAGACATGGCGAAACTATAAGGGTTCCTAGTCGACTACGGAACCCTAAAAACGGTAAACTTTTTGAAATAAGTTGTAGGGCGCGTTAGTATGCTATATTTTGTATTGTGGTATGTCATCTATATTTTTGATTGTCTACTTCATAGAATGAATGGAATTCGGGATGCAAATAAACATTTGATAAAAGTTATTGGAGTACGTAAAAACCTCTTTGCATTGTCAAAATTCGAGCGAAGCATGTGCTGTAGTAAACTACCTGACACTGACTGGCTTGATCAATCGTCATCTAAAGCGATATCGCATCTGATTTAATAACTGCATACCGGATTAGATGCCCTGCCCTTCGTCGTGGTTCTTTGCGCTTCGCTACGGCGCGTTCGGTGCAAATCGTATTTGAGAAGGTTCCTTCGAAAGGCTGTATGTCGGAGAACAATTTGCTCTGGAACTCTCAGTTTCTATACATTTTAGTAATATTACATTTCGGCTTCAATTGCCGTATCGTAACAATGAACGTAAGCTTCGTTGAACTACGAGTAAGAGTGCATTTCGTAAGATTACATTTCTATCTACTCGTAGAAGATTAACGCTCTCAGCCTTTTCCTAGACACTGAGGTCACGAAAGGTCAGACGGTTGTCGCTCTGATTTCGAATACTTGACAGAGCAAATCGGGTTACTGTTATGAGCTCCCAAGGACGCGCGTGTCTGGGGTCTACATTTGTTCCTAGTTCTGTTGTCAACCCAATTATCCGGCAAATCAATAAAAGGTTTGCATCGCTCTTGTGATTCTTTGTGCAATCGCCTGCGTGTCTGCTGATCACCACTACCACCAGACGGATCGCAGCCGATATGAAAGACCTTTCATGTTGTTATGTATAGGAATTATATTCATTTTTATTAGGGTTCCATAGTCAACAAGGAACCCTTCTAGATTCGCCATGTCCGTCTATCTGTCTGTCTGTCATTCTTCGGCTTAGCTCAGTAACCATTACTACTAAGAAAACTGTAATTCGACATGGATATATAAATCAATCACGCCGACAGAACAGTGCAATAAAATGTTGAAAAAAATATATTTTTGTGTACCTCTCCCCCACACCTAAAGCGGGGATGTATTTTTTTTCTCGTCAAACCCATGGTGTGGGATATCGTTGGATAGCTCCTAAAAAATATTATGGGTTTCCTCAAACCGTTTTTCAAATCAGTGAAAGCCCTAATTTTTGTTCGAGTCATGTCCCCCCCCTGCTGGCTAAATGGCTACTACTGGGGATGTGAAAAAATTCGTGGTAGTAGTAAATATAATGAATTTAAAAGGAAAACTATTACGGATGCGTAGGCATAAGTAGCTACGGAGTAATAGTCGACCAGCTTAATGTTTACTTGAAAAGGCCAATTTTCGTACGTCGCAACGTACGTCGATGTAACTAAGACAGACAAACAACTACGGAACCCTACACTGCGCGTTGCCCGACACGCTCTTGGCCATTTTTTTAAAAAGAAGATGATTTCTTTCTACAAACTTGTTTCCATTATTAACGTCGGACTTCCACAAGACAGGCCGTAAATTTGTTTTTCAACGTCGTAGCATAAACAAAATTGACGTAACTTGGAGTGGTTTTCCTAAAATACACAATAAGTTCTCTTCTTTATAAAGTCATGACAAAAACTGTACTATTTCAATTACTAGAAATATTTGGCACATATTTACGTTGTTATTCTATGAACTACAATTGTGTTTTGCCTTAAATTTTTATTCTGGATGAAAGTTTCGACGAAGAAGGATGGCTCAGACGGTCACAACACTGCGTAGTCTTGTAATGTTTACTCACTCCTCGAGTTATCTTTATAGCTGGTCTGATTGAGCTTTCTTGTGCCGACGATTTGATTAGCGATGCGCTAACTTTCGCGAGCATTTATCTTTACTAATATTATACAGAGGTAAAGTTTGTTCTAAGCTTCATGAGGGGTAGCTATTTACTCATCCGATTGCAAGCTGCGTGGCTAGCTAGCGTACCGGTCGTTTCAACCGTAACTAATGTGGGTTGGAAGTAAACAATTTCATACTCTATCGTTAAAGCAATGACGTGTAGTTTCAGTGTGAGAGAGCCCGAGAGGCAACCAAATGGCTCGCGGTATTCGAGATCCCGAACCGTTATGGAACCGCCGCCGAACCCACAGTGAGCCATTACTATGAGTATTAAAAATCCTCATGATGGATCATATTTTTTTTTATAATTCGATGGATCGGTTTTAATTAATTACACCCCGAGAAAATACTAAAAACTTCCAAACAAATAAAACCCATTTCATTTTAGTCCATGTATTAATTCTTATATTATAGTACATTTCGTTTATACTTTGCCGCAATTACAGAAAGTGATATAAAGGCTTAGAACGGAATACAATATTTACTCAGAAGTCTAGACAGATTTATTGCAATATCAGGACAAACGCTTCAGATGATGATGTTTTCGTTCAAATAGTACTGATATTAACAAGGGTTTACCATTGAATTGCCGAAAAACATTTCATCGAATATTATTTCAAAGACAACGTTTCAAGTTTTTTCATTTCATCGACAGGTCATCCCGTCGAAAACTCGATACTAGGTAATTTGAACCGAGGTCTTTTAATTGGTAGTTGACTTATTTCAATCAAATTTATGTCATGGCTTTTCATTTCGAGTTTTTTTTATACAATTTTTTTTACTTGTAATAATATTTATTCCGCATAAAATTATTTCAATTGGTTATATTCGTAACCGAAACTAAACGCAATCACGTCAGTCGGCTCACTCTGCGAGATTATAGATGTGTGGGTAGTTTAAGTCTATATTATCTCTACAGACTTATGTCTTGTTGATTTTTTTTTTTTTAATCAATAAATAGATCCTGCTCCTGCATTAGGGTGTGTCTTTTTGTAATACTTAAACGATTTACACCAATTTTTCTTAGTTTTATTATACATTTCATCATTTGTCATGATGATCAGAGCTCGCGTGCCGTCTTGTTATAGCCGTGCAGCGAGTCGACGCCACCCCGCTGCGCGGGGTGTCTATTTCTGGTCTGAGGGACACAAGTGAACCCTAACCTAACCGACCTAAAACAGATTTCGCTTATGACAAGCCATTTTTTCCGCCCTGATATTTTTTTGTTATAAACGATTTACACCAATGATTCTTAGGTTTATTATACATACACATACATACATATTATACATATTTGTATGTCACACAATTAACTAGGTACTTACATAATTTGAATAATGTATAAATGTGCAGTAGGACATATAAAATTGTATTAAAGTAATACGTCGAAGAAATGAATTGCAATGTTATGTAGTTGTGCGAATTAAGATAATTTGAAACAAATCAGCGATTAAGTAATATTCGTTGAATTGTATTTCTACGTAGGAAGATAAATTTAAATAATAGAGTTGAAATAAAATAACGCCAAACAATATTACTAGTACTAAAGTTTCGATGAATCGTTGTCGATGAAATAATATTCGATGAAAAGATTGTCGACGAAACAAGGGTACCCCATTAACAAGACTGCCTACTTAATTGAAGCTTGAGTGAAAACCTCGTCTTCAAATAAAGTGTATTTTACGAAAACAATATAAGAACTCCTTTGCTACCCAGCTAAAAAACGTGCAAACATGCAAATAATTACACCAAACCACAACCAATAATGACAAAACCTCAAAGAGGGTGGGCGCATTCACCGCATGCAAAAATACCTACTTACGTCAATAGTTGCATCTCATCGTCGCTGAGAGACGAGCACGTTTTTTAGCAGAATACTCACTTACTTACTCCGCTGGCTCAGCGACCCGAAGTGGATCTTGGCCTCCGATACGAGTTGGCGCCAGCGCGCCCTGTTCTCTGCGACGTCCTCCCAGTTTTCTGCGTGCAGTGCGCGAAGGTCTGTCACAACCTCGTCCCTCCAACGATATCTAGGCCGACCAACTGGTCTTCGACCGCTCGGCCGTCCTACGTAGGCTCTCTTCACCGCCCTGTCTACTGGCATTCTTTCAAGGTGTCCAAGCCAGCACAGTCTCGCAGATTTGATTTCTCCTGTGATGTTAGGCACGGACATCATATCTTCCAGTTCCTGGTTTTTGCGGATTCTCCAGCTACCATCAAAGGAATATTGTTCTCATATCCATTGACTTTCGCAATGTAACGCAATTCATTCAATTCAATGAATTAATAGTAGGTACATTATTGCCGAGACTCGGAAAGGATGGGGTTGGCTGACGAGGCGGTTGGCAAGTTTACGGGCTATTTTATATATATTCTTTTCTGTAACGATGCGAGCGACCTAATATAATTCAAATGTTTTGACATGTGATAGTACATAGTTGTTGACTCCCATGACATATAAGTAATAGTCTCAGTAAAAATGTACTAAAAATCACTTTTGACACATAAATAGGAAATGTTATTTATTTATGCCGGAAATGGACCTTAGAGGTCAGCTTTGGCTGAAATTCAAGAAGGTCAAGCCGAGTTTTTTCAGTTGAGTACGCATAAATTATCAGTCACCTAGTAAGTGGACCTGAACCCGTTATAGAGCACCTCTGAAAGTGTGGGCCGTTTGTCTGCCTGATACAAATAACCTTTTAGCGTTTTACCAGGAATCGTTGGGAAAAGACTATAATAAATGTACTCCTCTGTTATTTCGTACCATATCAACGATGTGGATTTAACGCTCAGGTTTTTTTTGAAGTGTAAACTTCTTTAGCGGCGCTGTGCTTTGTTTATATAATACATTACGCATACTAACTAGGATTAATAGATTTTGTTGCTATTATAGAAAAACGTTTCACTTCGTCACGTCGTCGTCGTCGTCACGACACATGTCAAGCGTATTCAAGCACTTTTTTGCCATATACTTAGTCCGAGGGACAGCAAAAAACTTGTAATTATATTGGGAATTATGCTGTAGTCAAGTTTACATGTATTAAAAATAATATTAGTGTAGATAAAACATACATATTTTTAGTGATAAACATTGAACCGAAGTATACCAAATGAATTAAAATGTGTTGACTGAAGCATTTAATATAAATATTAGGGAAAAATCTTACAATAACCATAGTAAGCTTAATAAGGCTTGTTTTATGGGCACAGGGTAGACGATATGTTGAAAATAGAAAAATACTTAAGTACATAGAAAAAATTCAAAACTCAGAAACAAATGTTCGTGCTCATATCACAACCATGTTAAATTGTACCTAGTTCCATACAATTCACCCATATTGATTTAATTAAATTCTTCAATCAAAACATTTTCTGGAATCGGTATACATGAAATATCAAAAAAATATGGCATAATTGATTTCACTCATTTTATTCACCTCACTTTAGCTTCAAAAAAAATACAACTGCCCCTTGGTAAATCTCTTTATTTAAAATCAAATGGAGTGAGTAACGCATGCGAATTCCGTTATCGTTCCCGTAGTGGGGATGTGAGATGGATCGTTTTCCTTTCTATTGAAGCCCGTGATTTTGCGAGCTCTCATATTTTCGTTTACTCGAAAGGTTTATGACAAACGGGTAGGGCAAAGAGTGAAGTCAGCGCCTATGAAAAATTGTTTCTAATGACCGAGACTGAGACCTGTGTCTAATGTGATATAAGCATCCTATATTAAATATTATCATTTGTGATTGGTGCCAATTAACCCATTCAGGGCCCATGACGACACATAGGTAGGTATGCGTCAGACCGCCGTAGTCGATTTCCGCTACATACGAGGAAACCACGGGATCGGCTACGAGCGTAGCGCGTAGCGATTCTTGGCCCTGAATGGGTAATCAATATATGTCAAACCTTTACAGGTGTTTTTTTGGTAAAAGAAAATTGGTACCGATTTTAAAGTCCTATGATTTGTCAATAAGTAGTATTAAAACCAATTATTGAAATCTTTAATAAAAAAGTGCCGATAAAAGTCAAAATAATCGAGAAAATAATTTCTCGAGGTAAAGAGTTCATATCAATTTTTCTGGATTGCTGCAGTAAAATGAATTTCCCCGTTTCGTTTTTGAACAGTCCCTGAAACTTTTATTTTCTTAAAAAATATTTTGCAAACAATATACTTAACTTTGTTATACGCTAAGTTGACAGTCCAATAATTGCAACGTCTTAGAGTATAATAATGCTCTGCTCAGAGATTTATGTATTCAGACAGCAAGACGGATTCCACGATTCCTAGCATATCGACGCTGAAACGAGTTAGGAAATCTAATTCCCGCCAGCGAGTTTGCCATTTACAATTTATCAAATAATTTATCGACAGCAAATAGCATTTTAACACGATCTCGTTTAGATAAATCATTTCGATATAGATTTCCATACAAATCGGGCTGTGATTCAGTTGATTTTATAAAACGTGCTATCCCGAAGGAATGGTATCTGGCTCAACCTACCAGATAGAAAAAAGGTCAATTTAACCATATTATAAATTCATAGTGCTCTAAGACAAATGAGTTTGACAAAAACCTGCTGGTCCTTTGTGTAACGTTTTGTACATTAGTTAT
Source organism: Epinotia demarniana (assembly GCA_945867215.1). Classification (NCBI taxonomy): domain Eukaryota; kingdom Metazoa; phylum Arthropoda; class Insecta; order Lepidoptera; family Tortricidae; genus Epinotia; species Epinotia demarniana. The sequence continues at coordinate 12,275,058 of OX244277.1, forward strand.
TTTAGTTAATGCAATTTCTTATAAGTATACGAGTACGAAATGATTGTTTAGTTGTTCTAATACTCAGTTGAAAATTTACGCATTTACCCAACGGCTGGGTACCTAATTACGTAACTTATCGAACGAGCTTTAAGGAAATATAAACTGTAAATTTCACCTTTCGAAAATTAATAAAACAAATACTCCTCGAATATTTTAGTACAGTAGGAAAGAAAGTGTCTGACATGCTATACATAATAAAAATCGACTGCAAGCTAGGTACGCTTGCATCGAATATGAAATTAATTAGGATATACACATAATATGCAAAAACTACGTATTACAAGGACGTACGTATTACGGATTAAATACATATCAAATACTTACGAAGTTCAATTTTGGGTAAAACAAAAACTACCTCGATCTGGTTTATTTATAGTATTTTTCATTAAAAGTGTCACCAAACATGACATAGACATAGGAGGTGTGAGACGTTATTTTTGCAAATTACAATGCGATGCCAGACAACTCTCATAATTCTCCCCAAAGATTTTTTTAAGAGCACAGATATCTAAATATGAGTTTTAACAAGTAATTTTTTCCTGATCCTGACTATAAAACAGACCTCGCGACATGCGAATACGACCTAAAGAAAAGTACCAAGAATGCTTATGTAAATCATAGTTTGAGGTCGATGAATCGAGGCATATTAAAGCTAATGACAATTGTTTTCAGAAACAGTAATAACAAATATTTGAAAAACAAAACTACTGTATTATATCTTGAAACTTTCGTAGCGACAATTCTGTACTACTATATAATTCGTAGAGAGCACTGCACTGGAACTTGGTTAATTTGACTGTCATAAACAGAACTGACAAAATATTCCAACTAAATACCTTCATCCTTTAATGAAAACATGGCGGCGCAAGTCACCCGCAGTCTTGTCTAGATAAGTAATTCCAAATAGATTAATTAAGATATCGCTGTTTTGTGCAGATCTCAGACTATGCCGAGCCTTATAAATTATCACAGAACCCTGTCCATGCAATCCCCTTATTGCTATATGTAACTATCATGATTAAAAGGTTTTTGTTAAGGCGCCGTAGGTTCAGCGAAGTTAAGCGAACAGTGTTTTTGAAACAATATAATGCGTCTGTTTATAATAATATGGTTTAAAAAAAATACGAATAGTAATCTTGAGGCTTTTCTGCAGGGAAATCAGTGTTTAGAAACATGATTAAGCATTTTTCGCTCGATAGAAAAAAATCACGAACATAGGTCTAAAAGGGTCTAAAATACACTTAAAATATTTGTTACAAATTACGAACAAAAGCTAAAAATATTAAAATGGCTTCTAAAAATCGGCAATATCATGTTTGAGGGAAATCAGTGTTTACTTTTTTATTTATTTAAACGGCCAAAAAATTAAAATTAAAAAACATGATTTCCGCGCTTTCGAGCACGCACTTCCATCTCGCTCACGCTTATGCTCAGTGAGAGGGGAGAGAAGACCATGAACCTACGGCGCCTTAATTAACTCTGTAACCTCTCACAAACACTACAAAGTATAGTTGCCTAAATCACATATTGCCGATCCTTATGAATTTGACTTTGAATTTTTAAGGCACACAGCAGGGTCGCATTTGCAATGTAACCTGATAATAAGATATGAGTTTATGAAAGTAAGCATAACAGTCAAGGAACTCCGGCTAGCCACCATTAATTACTCTTGGGAATAATTAGTCATTAAGGCGCGTTAAGAGAGTAAAGTGACAATAAATTTGGGCGACCTCTGCTTACCAGCGAGTAACAAGGGTAGCACTTTATTACTAGACGACGCGGTAGCCTATTCCAGGGTCAAAGTCCCGTTGACGCCAAATAGCAAGTGTTATGAGAGTGAATTTTGGTTCCGAATTAGACGTTTACTATTAAGCTTAATAATTTGTGAAAAAATATTTAAAGTATTTTATACAATTGTCCGAGTCCAGCAACAATAGCAATATTTTTGTTGGATGTTATACTTTTTGATAAACAGAACAATAAAGCCTATTTCGGTACAATACACTTACCTATTTCATACTTGTGACCAATAGCGTAACACGTTGTAGTGGTCATATTTGATCAGGTTTCGTTCATGTGCTCCGGGAACTTGCGTTAGCACCCAGCAGAGTGTGCGAGATCGACGCATTATATTAACCCATCGCCACGCTACGATCGTAGCGCTACGGCGCAGTCCGTAGCAGCTTAAACTCCATCTGTAGCAAAAAACAAAAATCGCCCGTAGCGCTCTCAAGCACGTGTGTCAGGATTGGCGCTTACGGGTAAGATGGAATTCGATTTAAGCTTTGTTGCCAAGTTAAAGCAATGCTGTATAAACAAAGTGCATGTTACCTTTAACATAATGTAACCATGATGTTGGGTCGCATCATTCCTGCGGTCTTGAATTTTGCGGTTTACATTTTGGTTTATATAAAATGGCGCAAACTTGCATCTCTATGTAGTTGAGTAAAATCCCATAGTTAAATTTTACACCTACCGATCTCTCTTATCAAGTCGTCTACGGAGTACCTAACACATGTATCTTGCTTGGCCTCGAATGGTTTTAGCTTTACGCGTGCCAGCAACCACGTGTAACAAATACCGAGCTGACTTCAATTCTACAGAATTAACCTGTAAATTAAACAGAACCCCGATGCGGTAAGAATTGCCGGTAAGACCTTTATCCCACAGCCATGGACCGGATATTTACTGTGCTTGGGAAACTTTGAATAAAATACATAAAAGTAATATTATTAAACGTCCACACACTAAAAGTCGCAAAACCAAATAAAGATTTGGCTAGATGGTCGTGTCTTGTTTCGGTTCCACGTACCGTTTTATGGTTTTGTATAAAGACAGTAAAAGTTTGGAGAGGTCTGCACGTCAATATTTAAAATTCTGCTGGGTAAAGAAAAATGGCAAAGTATTGAATACGTTCAGGGTGAAATTTCCAGGCATGAAATTGATGTGGCATGGCTGAGAATGTGAGAATACCTAAGGGTGGAGAATGGTGGAACATGACCATGATTTTTTTTTGCTTTCCGAATATTGCAAACTGTTCCAAACCCGGGCCGTGCTCGAGCCGTGCCGCATCATAATATATAATATGACTAAATAAAGTGTTCGCAAGAGCAATCACTGTTTCCAACGCAATTTTAACGGGTGACACCCTTTGCCGGCCGTCGAATGTATAATAAGAATGTATATATCTGTGTGTGTATGTGGATGTGTGAATCGATCACCAAGCTTCGGCCGGCGCACGGGCCCTCGGAGCGGAGTAGTGTCCTCCTTAAACCTTTCAATTTATTTATTTAATTCAACAGGTGGACGACCCGACCTTTCGTTATAATGTAAGTATCTATAGGTACTTTATTACGGGTAAAAAAATAATAAAGTTTATATTACGATACATTTACAAGTTCATTCCAAAATATATCTACTCGTATTATAAAAGGCTAGTTTTTGTTTAATATTCAAACATACTCTAATCCATGACTGAGTCGTATTCTCGCAGCTATGTTGCCTATGTTATCGAATTCAATTAGAAGTTCTGATTTTACTGATTGTACTTTGCCTCTGGAAGAGTTACTTAACAACTTCTTTGAATAGCCAAGTTTGGCCAGTTCAGGCACGATGAATGTAGTTACGAATTCTCATAGTCCGTAGTTAATATGTTCGACGCCTCAAACCCATATCTAACACTAGAATTCATTAAGGCGTGTATGTCATTCGGCTACTTCATCTTGATATGAACTATATACCCTATTCCAAATGGGATTAGAAAAATCGTTTGTTAATCGCGTCATGAGATTTCAAGCCAACCCATTTTGAAACGCAAAGAAAAAGTTACTGTCATGTATGAAAATCACTTAATAACTAGAACCAGTACAATATTTCCATAAACAAAGAATTTTTCCATTAACGAAAAAATGTAGACAAGATGAAAAGTAACATTAAATGAAAACTAAGTTAAATCTAAAAAGGCTCTAGCATCCTCGGTACAATGCGTTGAGGGTCTTTTTAGATTTAACTTAGTTTTAATGTAATGTTACTTTACATCTTGTCATATACCTACTACGGCCTTTCCTCGCTGAATTGCAATGCTGATACGTTGCGCGAGAAAGCCGCCAGCTCTTCGATCACCATTTACTTCAACCAGACGTTTTGCGATTCCTTCAAATAACTTTTGCGTACTCCACCCCACCCCACCCATATTAGTACCCCATGGACCGAGGGTCTCAACGCCAAATGGTATAAAGTTGTACTCTCTGCCGAGACCTATATTTATTACATACATAGTTTGTACAATAAACATTATTTTATCTTGGTAATCGAAACAAGAATGTCAAAATCTAAAGATTATAATAATATTCGATATGTTGAATATTCCAGCGCATCCGAAACATAATACCAGCAAATCTGTATGAAAAAAGAACAATGATGGCTTGCATACAGTACCTATGTCACCACCAACCATACATCATTGTTACGATTTAATCTGTGATTAGGCCATGCTTTAATAGTACAACACAACCACCGTTGTGTCGCATTGAATAGGTACCTATGTGAACACAATCGAACCACAGTACCTACATACATTAATTAGAAAAATAGATATACCTCTAGAAAAAACCTAAGAGGACATTATCGAGATTTAGTGGAAGTTAGTAAGGAAATCTGAGCGACACCAGTAAGCTGTCGTTAAAGTAAGAAATACCGCTTACAGATTCCGCCCGCCGTATGAGGAAGTGGCCTTAGAAATTTGCCACACAAAGCTCAAAATATGTAGTGATGATTGATGCATTATTATTGACCGTATAATTTACATTTATCATCATCATCAGTATTATCGTATCAGCCGAAAGACGTCCACTGCAGGACATCGAGAGTTTTCCTTCCTTATATTTATATATAGACCGGATTCTGCAAAGATGAAAACACTACTGTGTGATTATAATGATTAGATTGTTTCAACCTTTTCTACATGCCTGTTGTCTACCTCACATAACTCAGAGCGGTGATCACGAAACTTTTCGAAAGTACGTGAGGAAAACTCAACTGTCATTTTCTTATACAAAAAGTGAAATTTATGATCGACCAGCTGGTGGATGCAAAGACTAATACACTTTTTCTACTCGTCGACTTTAATCTGCGTATTAGGATTTGGGCTCCTCCGGCTCGTGACCTAAACACGACACTCGACTTTAAGAGCTGTCATTTTGAAACGATTGTATAAAATACTATACACACACTACACTTTTACTGTCGTTCAAATAATTCAAGGCATCGGAATGAAATCATTTAAAGTAGGTAAAGTCGAGTTCTCCAATATCTATACAGACAGCCTTTCAAATATATGTACACATGCGTCTTATGACAGTAACAATAAAGACAGTATAGATATTTTTGAACGGTTGTCTGTATAGATATTGGAGAACTCGACTGTACCTCTCCTGAAGCTGATCGGCTGATAGCTGATTGGGCCTACGGGATACCGGTATCCAATACCATGCAATAGCGGTATTGCATAGTGAACATAAATAAAAGACAATCAGATGAAGACAACATTAATTTAAATTGTGATACCAACTAGATAACTAGAGAACTAGAATTGTGATAGAACTAGATAGAGACTAGAGAACTAGAGAATTGTGATACTCACTTGAAATGCAACATGTATATGTCGATTACTACGACTTATTGGCAACGCGACTAGTTTTATTCAGTTTTAACGTTATTGAATAAGTGAGCGAAGCAAAAGAAGTACTCCGTTTCAACGTGGGTAAGACTTCTTTCGCATTTCTCAACCGATACTTGTGAAATTTTGTGAACAGATTAAATTATATAGGTATCGAAATTATTGGACAATTCCGTTTTTATTGAAGTGAAAACTTCTTTAGCGGCGCTGTGCACTTTTTGGGAAGGGGAAAAATTGTTAAACTCGCGACAGGAGTAGGAGGTCATGTGACTGTAGGATTTAGTGTTGCCAATTGCCGGAATGCAAAAAGCGAGAGTTGCGCTTCAAAACGCGGATTTTTTAGGTTTTTAAGGGGTGGGCAAAATTAAAATTATTCTAATTTTCACTTCTGCCGGCACTCCCAGAGTGTAACCCGGTCTTTTTTATATATATTTTTATTACCTTCGACAGACTCACGAGGTTTTACAGCTCACAGGGCCACTACTTAGTATTAGAATGTTTTTTTCAACACAATTGCTCGTAACGTACCTCTTATTGTGTCGCTTTTAGGCTCATAATCCTGGATATTAAAAACGCGTGTTTTATAACATTACAACACTTGTGTGTTATGGTTATATCCCGATTAAGTCACGTTGGCACCTTGCAGCAAGATATATGCATGAACACGGTGCATTCTTAAATTAACTGGGTTGTACAGAATGTACAGCATTTTTTTTAATTTTCGGCAAATGGATTCTTACTCGACTAAACAAATTAAATCCTTTTTGTTAATTAATTGACTATTTCTTTTTGTATATGATATGGAAACGTTTAATTTAGTAAAACTATTCACTTTTCATAACATTTTACATGAATTAAATACAGATAACATTTTGAAATAATATAATAAAAAATGGAATAATGGAATAATATGTTATATGTTATGTTATGTTATGTTATAAGTTAGCTATAGATATGCTGTGCCCTTACAGGGTCCATGTGAGACATTGTATTTTATATGTGACATCTATCTGTACCATGGTTGCAATAAAGAATTAAGAATTAAGAATTAAGAATTAAAACGAAAATATAATTTTATTTTGTATTGGCTGTTTAGAGATTACTGTGCCCACACTGCGCAAACTTCACGAAAAAGAAAACTGTTGGGCGCCCTTATAGGTTATTTATTTCACAAATATTTGTATAATTTGTTAATGCGTGTTTGGTTCTTAATTTATTATCAAAAATGTTGACTCGTGGTGACTAGAAAAGTGATTAATAGAATGGACGCCACTGGAAATTCTTGGCGATGTGCAATTGTGAGTAAAAAACTGTTGTCATCTTAATGTAAAGTAAATAATTTGGCAGGCCTATAACATTTTCATCTTATGAAAATGATTTTTTCCTCGCAAAATGTGTTGAAAAACGTCGTATGATACGCGTGAGCTTTGATAATTACATCCTCGGCTTCCTTATCACGCTCACCTGCGGTTCGCGTGAACAATTTCGCCTCTGATGTAATTATCAACCTACCTCACTTGTATCACAATGTACTATTAAAGTAATTTTACAAACTACCCTTCAATTCCTATCTCCGATTGATATAAACCTATCGCACTGTCCTTATATGACCACTGCGCTAACTAAGCTTAGTGGTCGCACTATTCACCTGGCTGAGCAATTGGAGGTGATTGCGGTTGTTAACTGCAAATCATGATTGCCACGAGTATTCAATTATTGCAATGGTGTTTAGGCATCTGACATTAAAGCGCTGTGTGTTAATTGTAAACGTGTACAATTAACAAGTTCGTTACAAGTTCGTGTCTTCTTGATTCCAATAAGAATTGTTGACTTCTCTCCACAAGAGCTAGTCGATTGCGTACTTTCGTACGTACCTTAGGTTAGATGTAAATATATTTTTTGGATAGGATAATGATCAACAATAAGAGAGTGGATCTTCCACTCTCTTGTTGTTGATTTTTTTTACACCGTAATCAACACGAGAGTCTTTTACACTGAAAACAACAAGAGGGCCTCTTTCTATAGTTTTTTACTTTTAAAATGATTTTAAGAGACTTTAGAATTTGTAAAGAGAATTTTCATGACACGTGTCATATTGCGCTAAAATGCGAGTTAATTATAAATACAATAGTATTGCAATTTGCATACACGTGCGCAGCGTACCTGCGTGGGTTAGTAGCAACAGCAAACAATGGAGGTAGCATGAACTCGGCGTTTGTCGGTCGAAGTAGTTTGAAACTTATGCGGTAACTGCATTAAACTATGTAATGCCCCATTATACTATTACGACCTTTGTAAGTATTGAAGTTAAACTGTGCATATTCGACTACAAGAATAATAGTTAATATTTTTTGTACCTTCCTGTTTAATTATTTTATTTGGCCCCACTCGCCAGTCGCAAGTATTTCCTTATATTTAGTTTAATTTAAGTATCATTAATGAAACAGTATCGCACATAATTATTACCTTTATTAAAAACGAGCCATTCATTACGGAAATTTTTTTTTTCAGATATAAACATCATATATTTATACGTTCAGTTAAAAATATGGAGTTTGTCTGAAAAAATATTTTTCCGTGCCTTTTATTTTGTAGGATTTCGTTAAACCTCGAACTGCAAAGTCCATTAGGTGAGGTTCAAGTTTCTTCGTCAACAGTTGATGGCTTCTGACAGAAGTTGAGGTGTAGAACATTCGCAAAATGATCATTGCAATATAACTTGAAAATCCTTTTTAATTATTAATAAAAACTACTTAACTAAAAACGGAATTTTCACAGCCTTAGTCTCTAGAAACACTAACTAGTTGACAAACCCATAAAAGAAAAGAAAAATTAAGCAGGATTTCCGTTTTCAATAAAATATTCGCAAGCTGGGCATCGTAAAGGTATTTTATGGTGGCGACTGAACGTTAACGCTGTCCCCGGGTGACATAGTCGGTATTATGATGTATTTCTGATGCTAAAGTGAAATGCAAGAACTAATGGGTATATAATAATGGCAAACAATTTTGTTATTGACTTTGTGCCTGCGTTGTTGGTGGCATCGCATCTCCATGGAGTTGCTCGAGAGCTGAGTTTAGCCGAAGGTGCAAAGGAGAACGGCCTGCGCGTATTTATTTTGTTAATAAATGTGACACGTTTGTTTAAGGCGCCGTAGGTTCATGGTCTTCTCTCCCTCTCACTGAGCATAAGCGTGAGCGAGATGGAAGTGCGTGCTCGGAAGCGCGGAAATCATGTTTTTTTTAATTTTAAATTTTTTGGCCGTTTAAATAAATAAAAAAGTAAACACTGATTTCCCTCAAACATGATATTGCCGATTTTTAGAAGCCATTTTAATATTATTAGCTTTTGTTCGTAATTTGTAACAAATATTTTAAGTGTATTTTAGACCCTTTTAGACCTATGTTCGTGATTTTTTTCTATCGAGCGAAAAATGCTTAATCATGTTTCTAAACACTGAATTCCCTGCAGAAAAGCCTCAAGATTACTATTCGTATTTTTTTTAAACCATATTATTATAAACAGACGCATTATATTGTTTCAAAAACACTGTTCGCTTAACTTGGCTGAACCTACGGCGCCTTAAAAAAAAATTGTTTCATCTGTGACAATCATTATAATATTATTTCTATGATATAAGATTGGATTATCCATTTAAAGGTTGGAAAATATCGGCTCACGCTATTTAAAGCTAGGCTAGGCTAGGCTAGGCTAGGATAAAGCTTGTAAAAAAGTACTTACGCGACACGACTTATTTGGCTAGAAAATTAGGATAATTACGTATAGCTGCCCACGCTGTTGGCCCCCCGTATTACAAAGAACGTGGCGAAATAAAACATAATATGCAGATCACTATTGTAGGTATTTAAAAGATAGAACTCTAGACTAGAGTACCCTAGAGTAGAGTAGTCGATTAGAGTAGAGAAAAAAGAGAGACAATTACGCTATTTGTTCATTATTTAGTTAATGTGCAATAAAGTTTAAATAAATAAACAATGCCTCTTCATAATTTTATTATAGGGTAAACATTCCGTAGTTTCTAGATATGAAATATGTATATATATGTTAATGCTGGAAGAAGAGAGATTCTCCGAAACCAATTCGCTCGAGTTGAGCCTCAGGCGTCCGCGTGCAATAAGGCTTTGTGAAATTACGTATAAAGATAGTTACCTTAGTCGTTATTCAAATATATATTTACAGCAAAACATTCACGTGAAAACATAGGACTAGAAATATGTAGTTTGGTATTCTGCGTTGGTATGATTTAGTAATTTTTGGTCTTGGTAAAGTACATAACAGTACTTGCGCAAGTCGTGTAGATTTGGCAATAATTATCTTTATTGTGTACTTTATCCTCCGTTTTAAAGGAACAGGCGCTTCCATGGTCATTCCTATATCTCTAATATCTTTAAGCTTGCAGTCTGCCTCGCTAGCTTGCATGCTTTTTAACTCTTTTGTTTAATTAATATAGTTCACTAAAAGCGTCCCGCAGAGCAGTACGAGGTAGAGGAGCGCCGAGCGGTGTGCGGGGAAAATCCACCAATAGGAAGAAACGCGTGGGCTAATAATGCTATTGATGTTTTTAGGATTCCGTGCCTCAAAAGGAAGAAACTGAACCCTTATTATTTATAATTACTTTATAATTACTTTTTGTCTCTTTCTCCTTATATCAAGGATTGATCGCGCGCGCATATGCGACAACAGCGTTTAACATTGCTCTCGGTGTATATTAATTATTTAAAATGTAAAAGCTCAAGTTTTTAAGATTCTTTACATACTATCGTGAAGCTGAATAGTAAAGCTTTTTAAAAGTGTGATTAGATTTTCATTAGGACGTTGTTATCGAAAGTTATGTGAATAACAAAATAAAATAAAATTCGGAGTGATCGTTGATAACTGCAATACGTTATCGCGCGGCCAGCGGGCGGTTAACCTGACGGCGCACCTACAGCGGCTGCAGCGCTTGCAGTTTTCGGCGGTCAACTGGGCGGCGTGGATGCAGCGCTTACGGGCTTAGCGGTCGGCTGAACGTACGGGAGAAGCAGCGCTTTGCTGCAAAGCGCTGCAGCAGCGCTCGCGCAAGCACGAAGTAGTGCCTGCAGCGACGTAGCGGTTTACCATTCGAAATTTCACGACTACTGGAGAGATTTGAATTAATTTAAATTACTTAATTTATTTAATTAGCTTAGCTTTAGAAGACTCGGACAACATCACATCAAAAATGGAATGCTTCAAATGCAAGAACATAATTAAAGTGAAAGAACACCTTAAATGCCTCAATTGTAACAACGTTTATGAATTAACATGCACAACAGTAACAAAAAAGGAATTTATTTCAATGCCTAGTGCTAAAAGAAAAAATTGGAAGTGTTCCGCTTGCGTGCCAATAAAAATGTCTTCATTACTCCACGAACATCTTCCGGTGTATCCAGTACTCCACAGGCATCTACGAGCAAAAGCAGTGGAGAAAAATACTTTGCTTGAAATAAAATGTACGCAAAGAAAACCTTTAGAATACACCGATAAGGAGGAGACACATCAAGAAAATGTGACTCATCGAAGACATAAAGTGTTACCTTTAAAATCTCCATCATGCGAAAGATAAGATAAGATAAAAACATTTATTCAAGTAGGATTTCATAATCACTTTTGCATCGTCAAAGATTACATTTTATGTATTCGTTTTATCACCGAATATTACCATTCTACTATATAATACAAACACACATAAATTAAAATAATTAACATGTCACCTAATTCTACTGCTACCTCTCTCAAAAATCAGGAGAAACGACTATGATTTTACGGCCGACATCATTCAACACGGAACCACGGAGCGTGTCCTCCAAAATGTTCAGAACAAAGTAACTAATTTCGGGAAGAGTGACTGTTTGGTTATTATGTGCGGTGGGAGCGACTACAACATCACCCCGTTAAATCGCATTATGAATAGCTTAGAAGACACTGTAAAAGATTGCTCGCATAAAAATATAATTATTTGTGACATCCCGAATAGTCTTAATAAATATGATGAGGATTATAATTACTTTGTAAATAGATTTAATACAATGCTACACAATAAATTCGAAATGATTTCTCAGGTATGGCTTCAATCGCCTAACAGCGTATATTTTGGTAATGACTACTTTTCTAAGGGTTATCAATTAAATCATAGAGGGAAATATAAATTAGCTCATAGCTTAAATAACGTTCTAATTAAGGTAAACGAAGCATTTTACAATGGCTTGAATTTTTTATGTGCGAGCCACCCCAATCATCGATTGATCGATCGCTAAAAAAGATCACGGATGATCTAATTTCATATAACTATATTAATGTATTACACCAAAATATAAATGAGTTACTAAATAAGTCAGATTTACTAAGTGTACACCTACAGGAGTTAATGGATATTGGTACAAAAAAAGATGTTATTTGTATCACAGAGCACAACTTGAAGCCGGGGGATGAATCTTATTTAACTATTCCGAACTTTAAATTGGTTCACTCTACTCAAGAAATAACAGAAATGGTGGCTCTTGTATTTTGGTTAGAAATATGCACAAATGTCTAAAGTTTGATGAATTTGCTAATATTTCTATTCCAAACGTAATAGAGTGCACAGGTTTGGAATTAACTGATCACAAAATGATAATTATTTGTATATACAGAGTACCCAAAAAACAATAGTCACAGCATTGAGATATTTTTTGACAAGCTGAATAGAGTATTACACAAAATATTTCATAAAAAGAAAAAAATTGTAATTTGTGGCGATATTAATATTGATGTGCTCAAACGAACACCACAATCCACCAGATTATTAAACTTAATTTCGAGTTATAATTTAAAACTAGCTATATCTGAACCGACAAGACTATCCAGCAAAACTTGTATTGACAATATTGCTCACAACCTGCGAGGCGGCGCAGCTCAAGTCATTGACTTTGCCCTCTCGGATCACACTGCCCAAATTTTAAGATGTCCGGTCAAAAAAATATGTGTTCTAGCACACTGGTACAAGAAACAGAGAGACTTGAGTCAGGAAAATATTATTAAGTTTAGGGATCGCTTACAGGAACTAAAATTTAATGGAGTAACTATATATGGCCAACAATGCTAGTGAAGCCTATGACAACTTTGCAGACCAGTTTGAATTATTGTATAGCTTATGCTTTCCTATAAAAAAGCCAAAATGGATTTCCAATGAAATAAAAAGATGTTGTAAACATAAACGTGATTTGCTTTGGAAATATAGATTTTCTACAGGATTTCTCGATTATTCAATAAGATTGAAAAAAGTCATAAAACTGCCACAAAAAGCTCAGAATGACTACTATATTAAACATTCGAGAAATAACATCACACAAATACTATCCAATGGCAAATATGTTTCATCCCCTTCAAAAATTGCCGAAGAATTTAATCGCTATTATATTGACCTAACACGTTTGAGCTCAGATAAAATTAAAACTATTAATCAAGTTAGACATAGTATAAATAAATCTGTGCCATGTAATATACCCAATTCTATATTTATGAGGCCTACAACTCCAAATGACATTTTACTAATTGTGAACTCTTTAAAAAATAGCCACAGCACTGGTTATGATGGTATTAGCACTAAAGTTGTCAAGTCAGTATCTCATATAGTCTCACCCTTGGTTAGCCACATAGTCAATTTGTGCATCGAAAGGGGCGAATTTCCTGACAGATTAAAAATAGGTATAGTGAAGCCGCTTTTTAAAAAAGGTGACAGAGAAGAAATGGCCAGCTATAGACCGGTAGCACTTCTCCGTATTTTCTCAAAGGTTATAGAAAAAGTTATTCATAGTGGTATCTATGAATACTTTGACAAGAATAACCTGTTTGATCCAGAGCAGATGGGATTTCGAAAAGGCAAATCTATCAATATGGCTATTTTCAATTAATTGAATGTAGTTTTAAGGAATGTAGATAATAGAGTCCCCGTTTTAGCCCTGTATATGGATATGTCTAAAGCGTTCGATTTAGTTGATCATCGCATGCTTTTGGATAAACTATACACATACGGTGTTAGAGGTAACATACATAACTTAATGAAATCGTACTTAAGTAACCGTAAGCAATTAACTCAAATAAATAGAATATGTATTAAAACGAAAACTGAAGTATTAAAATGAAAGATGGCGTACCACAAGGAAGTGTTTAGGTCCTTTATTGTTTATCATCTATATAAATGACCTACCACAAGCCATACAATACCCGATAGTCCTCTTTGCAGATGATAGCACCATACTTTTTGCGTCTAAAGATACAGAATCGTACGAGAATGACATTAATGCGACATTAGAAATTGTAATTGACTGGCTTACTAATAATAATGCACGTAATTTAAACATATCCTACAAAGGACAGCAAATTGACGAAACTGATGTGACCAAATTTTTCGGATTAAGTATAGATAATAAGTTGACATGGCGAAATCAAATTGACATTATATGTAAAAAATTGAATCAATTTTCGTATGTATTATATAATTTAAGAAAAATTGTTAATGAATCAGTAGTTTTAACAGCCTACCAAGCTTATGTAACTCGACACTGAGGTACGACATTCTCTTTTGGGCAAATTCTGTTGATAGAGAAATAGCTTTCAAAGCACAGAAGAGATGTATTCGCTCATTATGTGGCATTCAAAAATTAGACAGCTGTAAGCTCTATTCTCAAAGATTGCGAATATGAACTCTTCCCTGTCTCTATGTATTTGAGGTTGCAATGTTTGCTAGATTAAATCTTAATTTATTTCAAACTTTTAAGAGTACACGCCTTAAGTATAAAATTAATGGAACATTTTCAAAAACTGCTCTATATCGGAAAATCATACTTGGAATGGCTCCTAGAATTTACAATAAGGTATTGAAAGACATTGTAGAAGTAGAAAATGCGGTGGTCTTTAAACGAAAATTGTTTGGTCATCTTGTGAAAAAAGCGTACTACACAACAAATGAGTATTTGTTAGACTGTAATTAATGGAATAGAACCATGTTCGTCCATTAATTACTGCTAAAATTTGTATGCCTAACGGCCCATAGCAATAAATAGTTTTTAGAACCACGGCATAGTGGTTCTAAAAACTATTATTTAAGATCCTTATGTACTAAGTTACTTACCTATGTTGTACAAATAAATCATTTCATTCATTCATTCATTCATCAAGACCCTTTATCTCAAGACCGCTTAATTAAAACCATATTCTACTTAAATCTGTAAAAAAAAACAAACTTCTAACATAAAAAAAGATACAGGAAAAATCTGTAAACCATGCATTTGTAATAAAACCATAAACAATATAGTATTTATTTAAGTACGTAATCAATCATTGTGGCAGGAGGAAATTTGTACGGAACCTTCGCTGCGTGACTCCGACTCGCACTTGTCCGGTCGTTTTTCCACTCACACTGCTCCACTCCGTCGCATAGCTGTAGAGGATACTCACCATAAGCGTACCGCAATGGTAGTAGAGAAATACTTTGACAATGGGGGTTAATATGTAGTCTCAAGAACACGTGTAGAGTTTAGTACGTGAGGTAGTTAGCTATTCTAGTGCTTGCGCTGAACGCCCTGTTTACTATGCAGTTGCGTGCTAAATAGTTAATACACTTAATTAAATCCGTACAAGCATGGCACTCACCCAGCTATATATTAGGTATGTTAAAGCGTAAAATTGGAGCTCACATTTCTACTAAAGCATTTTCTAGACATTAATTTTAAGTAGGCAGAGGAATCTGTTTTCGGTTTCGGCAAATGGACGAAGGCAAAGTGAAAACTTGATCCTGGGCCGGCTGCCCCAGGAGATCGCCCTATACGGAGGAAGAATGGATCACTTTTGACGCCCCAAGGGAGACCTCCAAGACAACGTCACGTAACTAAAGACGGATGGTACAATGCCAAAGAATGTTGTCATCCATTTTTGTCGAAACACGCTTCATTTGTTAGGGGGTACAGCACCTCTAATATAGAGGCTGTAAGAACTTCATAAAGTTTAAACTTCAAACCTGCAACGGCCCGGTATGACAGTGCGCGAATTGCGGCGCGGAAACCTTTTTATCTGTTCATTGCGCGGTCGAGACACGCAACATATTAGTTTTGTTGGCATAACACGCAATGAATTAGAAAAACCGCTGCCGCTGCCGAGCTATGTCGGCCGTAAGTCTGCACAGTATTATCGCATGTGGATCTTGTTGTTCTTAACCTCTGAAAAGGTAAACTAATACTCTCTAGTTCCAGTTTACTGAAATAATCTTAATTGCACCTTGCCCACACCATTGCAATAGTTTGTAAGAGTAGAAATATCTAATTTGCGATCTACTTTTAATTATAAAATACCTTAAAAATATCTATATCTTCCACAAAACGATAAACAGTTTCATCAGACATAGCTATATTACTTTCATATATTCAGCATATTATTTTGTTGGTTCTCTAAATCATCTCCGAAAATTTTATGTACGAATATCACATCGCAACCAAATTTTCGCATAATGTCATTTCGCCGAATGATTAAGTGTCAACTTATCAAAGGGTTTAGTTTTATTTCCCAACCTCACGGTTACCAACTGTATGCTTGGACTTTTTTTCATAAAGTCACTTTTCAAAATGCCACCTTTCGAGTAGCAGAATGGGTCAGTTTGACTTATTATACATTTCGTGGTACAACACTTACCAGATGTTTTATTTAGTAACTATGTAACGTATTTACAAAGTGAGTAAGCGCAACCGCTCACGTGTTTTTTTGACAATGATGGTACCTGAATTATCGCATCATTGGAGATAAGTGTTTACATCATTACTTTTGGACTGTTGCTTGGTGGAATGTATGTATGTAGGTGTACATGTGTTATTTTTTTAAACAAACACCTGCCAATTATTTTAACCTCACCTTAACCTTACCTAACCGCTAGCGTGTCGACGTCACCCCGCTACGCGGGGTGCCTATTTCCGCTCTAAGGGACGCAAGCTAACCCTAACCTAACCTACAAATAACATCACTGTTACGGTTATTTGTTATTTTTTACGAAACCCCGCACCCCCCCTGTGGCTGGCTTCGTCTCCCCATCGTCACTTCTCTCCTTGTAATTTATATAAGAACACGTTGAATAAAAGTGACTATGTTATGCTGTCTTGTTCTTTGTAGTAAAAAGTTGGCTTATGTAAGAAAAGGGAACTGTTGCACAGACGAAACGTTCTTCGGTTAGTAGTTGTTTGTCCAACTGAAACATTTGCCAAATGATAGGTATGCCAATTTTTTTGATTCTTTATAATAATCGACTTAACAATAATTCTACCAAATGAATCTGTTGTCATACAAAAATTTGCCATAAGTTAGTTGTCAAGGTGAATCATCGGCGAAAAGTTGGTTGGCAAGTGAAATTCGGACATAACTAATTCGGAGAAAAGGCAGAACCCCTATTTTGTTAATAGTTAGGTAAATGGTTAAGATTTTACTCGAAACAACAAAATCCATACTTCCATACTAACCCATACTAATATGATAAATGGGAAAGTGCATGTGTGTGTTTGTTTGTTTGTCCGTCTTTCACGGCAAAACGGAGCGACGAATTGATGTGATTTTTAAGTGGAGATAGTTGAAGGGATGGAGAGTGACATAGGATAGTTTTTACCCCCGAAATCATCCCCTAAGGGGGTAAAACTTTGTATGGAGCTGTGCTATAAACGAAGTCCACGCGGACGGAGTCGCGGGCAGAAGCTAGTCCTTTATAATTCTTGCGCAACCGAAATAGGTAGGTATACATTATTGCGT
Source organism: Epinotia demarniana (assembly GCA_945867215.1). Taxonomy (NCBI): domain Eukaryota; kingdom Metazoa; phylum Arthropoda; class Insecta; order Lepidoptera; family Tortricidae; genus Epinotia; species Epinotia demarniana. Next base: position 12,292,579 of record OX244277.1, read on the forward strand.
ATGTATGCGAAACGGCAGGAAAATATCACATGGACTGTGTATTATTAGCTATATTTGGCAACATGCTACAAACGCTCTGAATGGGTGATCAGGTTATCCGTCCGTAATGTATGGATGAGCGGAGAAATGAATTCCTACTTCCAATGTTCAACGGCGGGAGATGAAATAAATTCGGAATCTGGCAATGTAATTTATTTGTTATTACTGTATATCGCTAAGTTCAGACTTGTCGGTTAAAATAACGTGCCTTTGTTTATTGCGTGTTTTTCTACTGGATTCTGCCTAAATGGTGGCTCGTATATGGGTCAAATACAGGTACTAATTTTATAATGAAAAATGGAGACCCTTTTATCAAACTTCTGGCAGTCTTTGAAGCAAGCAAAAAAGTACAGTTTTTTTTTTAAATATTATACGTGGAAACCCAAAAACAAGTTAGTATGTATGTATGACAATTTCTGGAAATATGTCGAAAAGTCTCTTGTACGTTGCGTATACTCTCTATAGGTATAAGAGTTTTCTTCCAGTAAGTACCAAAAAAATATATATGTGCAAGCTTTGGTGTTGCCAATTATTGATTAGGCAGATGTGTACCTTACCTATACCTCACAAGAGTCTCTAAATAAGTTGGATCGCCTCCTTAACATTGGCATACGTTTCATCTTCAGTGTTCGTTAATACGACCATGTATCATTTTACCGCCGTCAGCTCAATTGGCTTTCAATTCGTCGTCGTAGATCCTTGCGTACCCTTTGTACTTTATTTTCTATCCTGTTTGAGTCTTCTGCTCCAGATTGTCTAAAACGGGAATTTGTTTTTGAAACTCCGCGCCTCGGATGTGAACTGCGTTCTTCCCGCTTACTCATAATACCTTCTCACCATACTGGTTTTTTTTTAATTCTTTCGCCGTTCAGGCAATCCGCTCCCTGGAATGCGCTCCCTCTCCATTTAAGACAAGATCCAAGCAAATTAGTTTTCAAGCGAATGCTACGTAGGCATCTGCTGGAAGAAGAATTTGCATAGCATTCATCGTCCAATATATATTAGTGTATCATATCTTTGTATATAAGTAATAATATGACATTTTATATACATAGGATTATGTTATAATAACTCTGTACTACGCTCTTAACATTGATCATTTACTCTGCACCAATTTTAAGTGTCTCTGTTTGGCCTTATGGTTGACTGGTAGAGAATGCCATTTGGCATTAAGTCCGCCATTTGTACATTATTTTGGTTTTGTGCAATAAAGTTTAAATAAATAAATAACAATGACATCTACATATATCCTCAGTTCGTTTGATTAGAACTTTATAAAATATAGAGAAGTCAAAACATTTGTGGTAATACCAAGATTTTTTTATTTGTCGCCGATTTTAAGACATGCATGCTATTGAGATTATCCATATAAAAATAACGTTTCCGCTTTCAGCGGTACGCACATGGACTCCGTAAATATTTTCCTACAAAACAAGTTGGCATTTTTTCCCCACCAAGTCACTGATTTATTGTCTCGCAGGCGCCAATATTTCAGATGGTTCTTCATATTGAAGCCTTATATTGTGACACGGGTGCTTGCTGTGAAACAAAGGTGACGATTTTAATTTAAGGGCAATTTAATTGTCGTATCACAACTGCCACTGAGTTATTTTTTGTTTAACAACTCACGTTAATTGGGTAGGTACACACATTTTTATGTTCATAATCTATATGAACACTACTACGACAATGTTTTATAAAATAACAATTAAAATACAATGCATGTGCCCAAACCTTAGGAAAAGACCCATAAAAATGGGTTCAATAATTAGATCGCGTTCACATCAAGAAGTGACAATTGACAACTTTGTACAACTCGGCTACATCGCTTGGTGAATACAACCAAACCGACGTGATCGAAAGGACGCAACTATGGAACGAGCTACAATAATGGTGATTGACCGAAACATTGTCTACTTAAGCACAATGTAACCATAGAATATGTTTGTATGGACGCGGACTGCTTAGTCTTTTCAACTTGATAAATGGGTAATAGGTTTAGGGTCGCGCCTCTCCTGTTGCACTTGCATGAGTTAAAAGCTATAGGTAGAGCCTAATTTTTGTTTGGACTCTTTATCCGCATAAACGGTGTCTCCTCTTGTATAATTCTTTGCGATACAAACATTTTAAATAACAATAAAATAACTATTACCTACAGGAAACACGACTTTTGTTTCTGAGACTGTCTGTATATGCCCCAAATATTCCAGTGTTTTCAACCACAATATGGAGTACCTACCAATCTAGGGATTATACAGAATCCCAATAATTGTGCGATCTCATAGATTGATGTCGGAACTTTTTCACGACTCTCGTGACGGATTGCCCGTTACAGCGATGTCCAAACAAATTGACCAATTCCCTCTTAATTGGTCATATCAATGTTATTGGCCGACGGAAAATAGACTAATCAATTCTCCGCCGCAATGTTGTCACCTTGCTAACATCTATTAGCAAGGTTTGTTGTCAGACATTTTGATAACATGACATACAAAGGCTGCCGGGCCCAATTCGAGACTCAAACTGTGGCACGTCCGAGGCATGTCATGGGGATATCCCCTTTGTGCGGAGTCTTGATGACATATTAGCTCAGCACACATGACAGCGAGCTTACGTAACACATTGATTACCTTATATATTGGTAAAAATTCATACCAAATTAACTCTTAAAACGATCAGTACATAAAAGATTTTTCGACCCGATTTGTGATATATATTTTCCACTACACGATTTCTGATGTTTCAGTAGTGATACAACATATGTTGTATCCTTACAAAAACCTGAAACTTGCAACAATTCTATGTTGTGTTATACATTATTCTCCGGGTCTGCATATTGTTATCCCACGGGAGTAATAGAGTTAAGATTTATGCCGGTGTGTGTCGACATACATTTTACGTTTTCGCATTTCTAAGACAGCGACAGCACGCTGAAATGATATTAAAATACAAAGTATTTGAAAATCATGCACAACTTGCCTTCTTTGCATCTAAATATTATAAATCGTGTTCCTTGTGAGACGCCGGCCATGTCGACATGAATAAGTATATCTTAAAATTAAATTTATGTTTACCGCAGTATGAAATCCAATGTCAGGAGATGGTGAATATGGTAGGTTTATATCACGGTGCCCAATTAAAAATAAAAAACGCCCCTGAGCTGGGTTAATATAAAGCCAAACCACATATAAACGGTAAGCGGCGGTAAGGACGTACATAGAATAAACAACGGTATATGTTAATTTACAAGTTAAAATGCTCAGAAATAAAATTGTAAGCGTTTGACGACCGCTTTAGCCTAGTTGGTAGTGACCCTGCCTACGAAACAAGAGGTCCTGGGTTCGAATCCCGGTAAGGGCAAAAATTTATGTGATGACTTGATGAGCATGAATATTTGTTTCTGAGTCATGGATATTTTCTATGTAGGTATTTAAGTATTTATATCTATTATATGTATCGTCGTCTAGTACCCATAACACAAGCCTTACTGAGCTTACTATGGGACTAGGTCGATTAGTGTAAGATTGTCCCCTTATATTTATTATTTATTATATTTTTTGGCACTTAAATATTTGAAACTGTGTGTATTAAAAGAGAAACAAACACGTTTTAGTGAATGGTGTACCTACCTACTCGTATAAACCTTAAACGAAAGAGTAAGTAAGGTTTAGCAATATGGTGAACCGCGCAAAATACCCGCAGGATACCCAAGGGTTTATTTGATTAGGTAAGCTTGCATAATAATTCTCTTACACCATAAGGGAAGTATGTAGTAAACATGTATGTTCAAGAAACTATAAAATATGTTTAGTATCCATTTGAGTTGTACCTTGTCTGTTGCACTGGTCGGGCAGTCGCCTTGAGAAGCTACCTGGTAAACTTGCCGGGCTGTAGGTCGGTAGCCTTGGTGTATTTTTTAAGCCTGTCTCAGACGGCTCTGGCGTCCAAAACGTTTCTTAAGTCACCGCAGAAACAGTTAAAGTAATTAGTAAATGGTCGGTCACCTATACCCCTGGTTTATTCTACCAGCTAGCCGAGGCATATGTGAACTTTGATAAATGGTTATCACAAAGCGTGAACTTTGATAAATGGTTGTCATGGTAATTTGTATTTCCTGAGTGCAAAAATTTACATTTAGGTACAAATTTAAGTTTACATCATTTCATTAAGTATATAGGGTATGTTTACTGCTATATACGATGCGGCCATTCACTTACTAATGCACACGACTACGAAATATAGCCACGCTGTAAAATAGTGAATATGAAATATAAATAAGAAAGCTAAACATTGCAATTTTCGTCCTCCATCCTCCCAATTGTGCAAAATTAATGTACAGTTTGCCGGTTTAAAAAAACAAATGGTGATTATTTCTTTTTTTGTAATAACATTAAATCATTTAAATGCGCCCCCACTGACAAATAACTTGTTTTATTATCGTTGTCTACAATTCCTCGCTGTCATAAAGTTCGGGACGAATGAAATATCCAACGGTAATATAACATTTTGTAAGAATAAACGCTCGTAACATATTTATGGCGCTTCATTTTGTTTTGACTCTTGAAAATCACAAAATGAAGAATTTTTTCAGAATATTGCATTTGTATTTTTCAATTTAGTTAGGTACAAAGTGTACTCAAGATGTGAAAATTGTATTTAATTGTACTCTTAATAGATTTCAAAATCTTTGAGAGTTCAGCGTAAAGTAATCCAATAATTTTTCAAGGATAAAGTAAAGTAAACTTAATTATAAATAACATAAATAGTATAAAACAGTGTAAAAAATAAGTATACCAGTTTTTTTAGATTACCATCATCCTAATTTTGGAAAAAGCTTCATAAGTAATGTCCAAGCTGAAATTATTTGAAATATTCTATTGTCGGTGTTCGGTTTAGTTTAAGTATAACAATTATTAACAATTATTAAGTAATTATTATTGTTAAGTATAATTATTTTAAACTTTCTCGAAACAGTACGGGTACGGCCAATGATTATTTACACAGAACAAAACACAAAGAGGAACGACATAGAAAACAATTTAATACAATCCTTATAAAACTTTCCGCCCCTATTTTTGCACAATGATACCTATGAATTTAATCGTTAGTGTCTTATAACAGAAGTGTACTATAGCAATAACTTCGATGTATGAAATTGGATTGCATTTAACAGTTGCATTTTATATCAATATAAAAACGACCTGACGTTTGCCTAAAGAATGTTCTGCAGTGAATCAACTGGCGTCCAAGTTCGTACGTCACACGCATGCCAGCGTCGGAGTAAATAAACATGAGGCCTCCTTCAACATGATATAGCTACTACTAGATGAGACTCGCATACATTATCGCTTATACAGAGACCAATATGCTATTTAGTCTTCCCTAAAGGCGTAGTCCTGTTTTGTCGTAATAAATATAGTTTAAGTGAACAATTTCTCAGTCCAAGTTAAGCATAGTCAGAATTCTATCCCCCTTATTTATAATACTTAAAACACCTCTGCTAAATAAAATGTCAATTTCTGACGAACTCAAAGTAAATATGTGAAAGTGACAGCTAAACACGCGTGCCCTGGCCCTGGGGCACGGATAGTAAAATCATTAAAGTTTATCAAATACATCGCTTTCCTTCCAAACCGTTAGGAAGAATAAATTGCGTTATCTTATCATTCTTACAATAAAAGCAGGTAAGGATGTAAACGTTACATTTAACATACCAGTAGGCTGCGGGCCACCGACGGTGAAAAGATACACTCAAGTTCTGGTTCTACACCTTGGATTATCTTTAATAGCTGGTTAGATATATGAAGGTGCAATAGTAAAAATATATCTCTCGGGTTTGTCTACGTTATTTGCACGAATAATCTAGTTTTATCTCTTTCTCCAATACCCACAGGTTGTCTGGAAGAGATCGCTCTTCAGCGATAAGACTGTTGTCTACCTCTACCTACATGTTATTGTATTCTTTCTCTTTATAACTGCTTTGTTTGTGTGAGGTGAGCAATAAAGAGTATTTGTATTGTATTGTATTGAAGCCGCAAGTGTAGATAGAACGGAATAATCCCAAGAAACCTTTATCACGATTAACACTTTCGCTACCAAGAATCGCTACGCGCTACGCTCGTAGCCGATCCTGTGGTTTTCCTCGTATGTAGCGGAAAGCGACTACGGCGTAGGCGCCCGCTAGGCGGGTTCTTGGTTGCGAAAGTGTTAACTATCTGTCATTTCTAGATGAGCTATATCATTCGTGACACGTATAGCCGCGCCCCCGTCGTTACGGGGTGAATATATAAGCCGGGAGATAGGCCCGTGGTATAGGTGTACCACTTAAAGCCATGATGTAATGTACCATGCTGACACTTTGTAATTTGTGTCAACGCATGTACCTACTGTTGATACAATGTACACGTCGTGCCTGTTTTACGTAGCCCACTTTCATATTAGGCGGACTTTCATATGCGTGTACTGCATGCATCGTTTCCGCGCAATATACTGACTGTTTACCGACACGTAAGGCAAATCGGCAACATAAGCAAGTTATCGATTATGTACCGCATACCGATTCCGCTTAGCATTCACTTCTACGACGTGCTACGCTCGTAGCTGATCCCGAGGTTTTCCTACGTATGTAGCGGAAAGCAACTATGGCGTAGGCGCCCGGTAGGCGGGTTCTTGGCAATGAAAGTGCTTAGTGCTAAGTTACAAAATCAGTGCTACGCTATCAATTTCCACGCCACATTTAGCTACGCCACGTGTGCGTAGAGCCATCAGTCAAGTGCTACGACGAACCAAGCTAAGAAACACAAGCTAAGACGTTCAGCATTACAGTATGATTCCAGTGTGTTTCAGTTAGTTTAGCGCATGTGAAAATATCTCAGTTTGCTTTTCTGTTATCCCATCGATGTTTTTTTTTTCGAATTAGAATTAGAAATCCATTTGGTAAAAAATAACATTTTCGTAGAAACTGTGATCTTCGAGGCCAACATAAACCCATTCCAGCTTTCCAGCCCAACGAGTGCTACGCCGTACAATTTACCAGAATTTAGCCACTTTGTAGTGCAAATCGTTCGTAGAGGCTTGTCTCAAATCGAATTTTATCGGAATATGGGATTTGATTATTGCTAACTTTTGACCCGCTCTTACACATTTGATTGCGCCTGAGCGGGATGGAAAGCGTCGTGACCAATTGAAATCATATTTCATTACAATCATATTTTACTATGTGAGAAGGATACAAATTGCTTCGCGTTTGAAGTAAAAAAATTGGTACATAATGTTTTGATTGACGCGGATGAATTCGCTAAACAAAAGCTTAACTTACCTACATCAAAATATCCATTGTTCCCCATTTTGGTATCTCGCTAAGGTGAACAAAAGAGTGCGATGCCATGCGCGGCCGGTAATGGTTGTGCCGCAGTGCACCGTACGAATTGCGAGTAGAGGCTTTAGCCGCTACCTGTTTTGTCACTATGGCTTCGTCGCATGTCGCACTCAACGTGTTGTTGGCACTCAAAATAGCATCGTAACACTGGTGGAGAAACAGTATCGTGAACAGATCTGCAAGTCCAGCTTCGCGGAAGAGGATATTTGCACTGGCAAAGCGCTGGTCTGTCGGACGCTCGGCAAGACCGACGAAATGCGATCAAGAAGAAGGGGAGGAGGTGACGTTGAAGACCACATTCATCCCGATTGTCGTATTTAACCCTTTGCGTTCCCTATTTCTCCATTTGACTACATTTATAATCCTTTTCCGTGAAAATACAACATTATTGATTATTTTATCTAGTGGGTACACCCCTATTACAAGGATGCGCTATGTTAAGAGGTATTTTTATATACTAGGACGGTGGCAAACAAGCGTACGGCCTGCCTGATGGTAAGCGGACACCGCAGCATATAGACGCATGCAATTCCAAAGGAGTAACATGGTACCTGCATTTGTTTCTAGCTGTCAACATAATGAATCCTCAAATCAATAAAGGATGGACAACACCGTTTAAAACTTTCAATCACATGCTTAGGGTTACGGATTCCGTACCTTCAAAGGAAAGAGGAACCCTTATAGAATCATTTTCTTTTTAATAGTCAAAGCTCTTTCCGTCAAAGGACCTGGTTGAAGCTATGAAAATAATGTAGTAAACGCAATCAATCGATACGGTTGTTTAGGCCATAGGTATATATAGAAACTCGCAAAGGAATGAAAACCAAACGTTGCTTCCCGTTGACCTAGTATCAAGACATTTATTATAGCACAAGTACCTACACGGATGTGTCTGTGTGTCACAGTGAAAAATATTTGCGATTTTAAACAACAAGTTTGGACGCGCAACCTCGTTGTTAAGCCTACATGATGTGATGTTGTAGACATTGCTCGACCGAACGTGTAAGTCGAGTAGTGAGCTGATCGCGTCCTTATGCCGATGAATTAGGGAACAGTTTTCCAACGGAAAAGTTGACTTAATTCACCAATTAAAAGAGAAAAGCCTTCGAACCACGATTGCTGTAATATCCACTACTATTATACTGAGACGTATGTCGTAGAGAGTAAATAATACAACGAAACTCGGTGATATAAAGAACATTTATTTCGGTAGAACATGGGTTTATATATGGTCTGTGTGTCGTTGTGTGAGTGATGCTTACAGAAGTTACAGAGGTTTAACGATGTAGATTCTTATCTTTAATGCATTTTAATGGTGATGTGTTTACTTGTGCGTAAACCATTTGCTAGTGTATTATGTTACAAGGTTATTTCTAACAATGTTGCATTTTATGTGATCATTCGATATTGCGTCATAGACCACACGTTCCCCGTTTTTTTTAAAAGACAAAAATGTGGACACATATTTTTGGCTTAAAACTATCTTATATAATGTTTTACAAAAGTTATTTGTCTTATTTCTATAACTGTATACAATACTATGGGAGTAACAATTTTGTTTCTTATACTATGTTACTGTTCTTAAACTGTTTACTGTGAACATTCTGAATGTCCTGTATAATAATGTATATATATGGCTTCTGGATCGACTTACGATCTTAATGCTTGCATTACGAATACATTGTTGCGGTTATTAGAACTTTGCGGGTGGTCGTTCTGTGGAATTTTTATGTCACTGGTCGCTGTGTAGGTGTAAGTTATTTTTAGATCAGTTTGTTCTGTGGGTTAGTCGGTTTAAACTATGCTTGAGTTCTATTTAAGTTATTATTAAGAATTTAGAGTTTTTAAATGTGTTATCAAATTTTATATGGTTATTGTGTGTTTCCGGTTTTTATGTGTTAAACTGTGTGTAAATTAATCAAAAGACTTACGCCTTTATTCCCAGAAGGGGTAGGCAGTGTACATGAAACTGTGAAAGTTGGACAATAACGTTGTGTATTATAGTTTGTTGCAGTTTGTTGCAAGTGGTAAGTTTTTAATTTGTGTTTTATGTTTATAGTAATATAGTTTGGTTCTGATTGTGTACAATATTAAATTTTACCGTGTTAGTGTTTAAACTTGAAAACTTGAAACTGAGATTTTATGTTTGAAAAGTTTATTTAGATTTTTGGATTATGGTTCCGTGTATACGGCATTTGATTTCCTCTGTTTTACCTTTTTTATATAAAATGTCTTATACTACTGTAATTATTTAGTTTTTTTTTTTTATAAATCATAATTGTTTCTATAGAAATACATTTTTGTTTTTTATTATTTTTATTTTATTATATGATTATCTCTACATGATTTAAATATTTTATTAGTATTATTCTGAAAACTGAACGATATATTTGTTTTTTATTTATTAATTTTGTTGGTCAATTATTGAATTTAAGTGTACACTTTGAAAAAATGATAGTCTATTTTTTTTTGTTATTTAGTGAACTGAAATATAATGGATATAAGGAAAGTAATCGCTTACTTGCCTATATGAAATATAATCTAGTGAATTGAATATAATGAAAGTAATACCTTATTTGTGTATATTAAATATAATCTAGTGTCACTGTTTATTACTTTTTAAAAAAATCCGTTTATTTAGAATTATTATATAATTAATTTCTTTTCTTTATTATATTATTTTACTATCTTGTATATATTCCTTTTGAAACCATCTTTACTTTACACTTTATCGCATTGCTTTCTACTTATTGTGCATATTGCATCATGATCTCGGTACTGTATATCTTATTAAATAATATGTCGTCGCGTATATTAACTGCCGTCGGAGTCTTTTGCTCCCAATAATAATAAGGCTATGCGTCTTTTGCGCACCTTTTTCAATATGGCATAATAGTTAGCACCTTCCGTATTTTGAGTCACTTTAGTGCTCTTTAAATAAAAATATACCTTTGTACCGTACCAGAATGTGAAATATAAGTTATGAACAATTTTACTATAGCTAAGTTATCAGGTGGCCAGTCCAATAACTAGCTAATGTATAATTGTCGATAAAGGAATGTATTTTAAATTTACTCGGGTTTATTTAATTTTAGTGACACTAGATTTACACATTATTAATCTGCAATATATGAACTAATTTCTCTTAGTTATCTACTTCTCTAAAATATGTTAAGTAAAAAAATATATATAATATAATGATTTAAAAAAATACGATACGCTTTTGACGTCTTCGTTGTGCCGTGGTCTCGTCTTTGAAGCTGGCTGGCTGGCTGGCTGGTGGTTGCAGTGTGCTTCTTCGGGACGGCTGCTCCGTTGGTTACTGATGCGGGCCGGGAAAACCCTGGACTCCCTCGAACATGGGCCGGGATAACCCTGGACACCTCTTGTATTTTCTTTCTGTTGCGCGGCGTGGCTCGTGGATTAACTGGACCGTTGCTGCTGATGTGTGCCACGAAGAGTTGGTCGATGTGCTGCGTTGATTTGTTGGCTAGCCTTGGCTACGGCTAGGGTAGGGTCTCGTCGAGCAGCAAATTGTGTGGAACGCGGCGCGGTTTTATTTTATCGTCGCAAGGCAGGTCGCGGCGAAGCGACCTGCCCTGGCAGGAACACTAATGAAAATGTCCTGCCAGGCCTGGCAAAGTCGCCATGAGACGTATGTCGTAGAGAGTAAATAATACAACGAAACTCGGTGATATAAAGAACATTTATTTCGGTAGAACATGGGTTTATATATGGTCTGTGTGTCGTTGTGTGAGTGATGCTTACAGAGGTTTAACGATGTAGATTCTTATCTTTAATGCATTTTAATGGTGATGTGTTTACTTGTGCGTAAACCATTTGCTAGTGTATTATGTTACAAGGTTATTTCTAACAATGTTGCATTTTATGTGATCATTCGATATTGCGTCATACACCACAATACCGTGAACCACGTTCTGCTACCAAATGTTCAAAAAGCCCAGATGGGGTCGTTTTGGGGCCTCCCGATACGCGGGTATTGAGATTACCGCTTACAAACTAGGTTAAAACTGCCAGGATGGACTCACCAAGTGTGTCTGCGTTTTCGCTTCTTTACGGGCAGTTCCGTCAATCAGTCAAATGGTCGAGTCAAGTTAATGTCGAGTAACAGTTACATCTCGCGGCCCTGAGGGCTCCGTGGTCCTGCTGCACACCACGTCGCACTATATCTCCTCGCAGACGCCAACTTCGACACCAATATAACCCTCGTGCCTAGCGCTGACAAATACCAAGTTTTGAACCCCAGATTGGGTTTCTAAACAGAATTCCACTTAAATTTATCCAATTCTCTAACCGCCGGTGGTGAACAAAGTTAGGTTATATTACCAGCCCGTGCCGGTGCAAAAATCATTCTGTCCAACTGACAGCTCAACTGTGACTCAACTTTTTAATAATCTTAAGGGTCCTTCACCCGGGCCCACACACCGCAATGAATAACTCTCAAGGGCCCCTCACACGGGCCCGAACAATACCCATACCTATTTTATGCGGAACTCTTCGTGTGCGAGTCCGACAATGCTCGTCCGTCCGCACACATGCTAACACGTTATCTTTGCGCTATTGAAATGTCTTTGGGATCGGAAGCGATGGATAGAAATAGACCTGCTAGCATGGTTATGCAAAACATTCCCAGCCGCACATGTTATCAAACACGACCGATGTATCAAAACAATGATCCTAAACCAACAGGCAATGAAACAGGTATCATTCGTCCAAGTTAAACATTCCATTTGCTCGCTACTAATTCATTTTACGTCACACCTGGCCACAAAGTTGCAATTACCGCCTGCTACGCATGCGAGAAGTAATTTACTCTAAACTATATTCTTATTATACTTGCAATTATTTATGTTGGCCGTGTTGTATCAATGTAAGTCGTCAAAAAGCGACTTTACTGTCCGCAGTAGAAGACTCAAAATCCAATGTAAGTTTGATAAAATATCGCACTGTTCAAATGATTTCTGCGAATAGTGAGTGCTGCTAAATCACATTGCAGCCAAGACGTCCAAATTTAATCTTTCTCAAAGAATCTTCTTTGAGAATGATTGAATTTTTTCACATTCACTGTTACACAAATATATTTAAAACCGATGCCATACCTATTCCTTTTAAATTACAACTTTGAGGAAAAAAAGTTAAGTTGGATGCTCCGAGCTGGATTGGAACCGGCAACCACAAGCATACATGATTGTAAACGGGATTGGTATTAACAAATTCAATCGTAATACTTAATTAGCCATAATATTACGCTAACTAACCATTTTGATTCACTTTACCTACTCCGTTAACACAAACCATGATGCACGAAAGATGCTCGAAAAGTTACGATGTCTGATGATCATTAGTCGCTCACAGTTCGAGCCGTTTTGAGGATGTGTTCGTTAACGTGTTTTTAACTCAAAGACAAGACAAGACAAGACAAGACAAGACGAAATATTTATTTGTAAACATAGGTTCAGAGGTGTTACAGTTAGTTACAGGTAGTTAGTATATATACTCGTATAAGTGTATCTCTATATTTTGCCATAAGGCATACAAATATTTTAAGTCAATATGGAGCATGCGTAAATAGTTACAATTCTTCATCGGTCAAGTATTCCCCTAGTGAATAGTAGGCTTTTTTAACAAGAAATACAAACAAGCTTTTTTTGAACGCTATCAATTCTTCCAACTTAGTGATATTTCTTGGCAATCTATTGTATATTGTAGGAGATGCCATCCCAAAAATACTTTTACCAAGAAGAGCTGTGTTTTTGGATTTCACGTACAGGTTGACACATCTGCGAGCACTTTTTTATCTTTATTTTATACCAAAGCTACTCAAAATGTGTAGCTTTGGTATAAATAAAAAAGATGCGTAATACTTATCTCTTTTATATATACCGAAATTGTATTTATACGCGTGTTGCTATTTTTAAATTTTATAGTTTTAATTTATCTGGCATGCCCATGAGAGCCTTGAAATGAAACTCCTTCCAACAAATGACCATCGACCAAAAAATAATCGAATTTATGGAAAATTTACGCTTTAACGTTAACGATTTTCAAGTTATTTTATTTAGGTAAAACCAAGCCTTATCTACATAGTTCACGTGTTAGTGTCCCTTGTTAACAAAAAGGTGTAATTTTACATTAACAATAATAAACGTGTAAGCTTGGACTTAAATATTTTGTAAATAACTCTTTAGATTAAAATAACAAAGTACCTACATGAAAATATTTTATTTTCCGGACGGCAATGAAGTGCAATATAGCGGGGACGCGAGATTTCGTTGCAGGCTGCACATTTTTCCGTCCGCGTATCTGCTTAAATTATCCGCATTGTTCTTCAGACAAATGGGCCGAGGGTGGGTTTCAGTTTTGTTGTGAAGTTAGGTGCATTTGTGGATGCAGCGAGAGAAATGAATAATGACTGACGTACTTACTTGCATCTAAATATAGTCAGTCGGGGAACGTGGAAAGAAAGCGAAACATATGCTTATTTTTCATAACACACATGTTATTAAAATTTAATATAATGCGTTACTTTTTGTACACCACGACGGTGGGAAAGAATATGTTTCGTCCGATGGCGCGCACAGAACGTAGCCTATGATGCCAGCGACTCCACTGACTGCAATATGTTAAAATGCAAATGGAAATTTTAAATACATTGAGTTTTCTTGCGATCTAACGTAAGTACTGACTTAAAATCTATTTCAATTGCAAAGATTCTGTTACGAAGGTACTGACTGAAACCTATAAGATACAGAATCAACTTGTAGTATTTAATCTAGCTTAGTGATGGCTTAGTTGATCGGGATCCGGATAACGGCCGGCATAATAACCCTATCTAATCCCTTCGAAGGGGTGAGAACACCACAAACCTGATGTCATATATTTGACCAAACATAGTTGAGACATATGTTACAATTTGAATATAAACAACTCAATTTCGGATTTTAAAAAAGGTAAACCAAATAAAATATGTTTTTTTAAATACAAAAACATCCTATACTTTGCTTGGCAACCACAGTTGCTACAATCAGTTTAGGGGTGCACGAAGCTGGCAACTATAACCACTACCAAGTGAGTATCTCTTAGAGAATAGACCTTATGTCACCGTTATTATTTTGACTACATGGATAGTTAACTCGATTGTACAATGCTTTTAGGTTCGGATATGGAACTCTATGTTACCCAAAGTTTTTGTAACAATGTTTGTTGGTTCTCTCATAAACAATAAAACCACAAACATTGCAATGTTCGTGGACTAAAAATATTCACATGGCACATCCTAACATGTCCAACAAAACCTGTTACATTGTACAAAAAATAAAAAAATCCTTTACGTACAACATTAGCCCAAATGAAAGGAAATCTGTTTGCACACGAGTTGATATTATTGCAGTAAAGTTACGACTGCGAGTGAACAAACAAGTAATCCTGTCTTTGTTGAAATTCTGTTCACATACGATGAGATTGTGAAAAAACGACGCAAACAGAAACTTCCCTGGGACAATTCGGTTTAGTTTGCGTGCTTACTTAGGCCAAGAAATATTGAAAAGTTATTATTGAGCATTGAAAGTTTCCTTTTAGATGTCACGTCCACATCATCACTTATATTTACGTTCGCGTATGTTCCATTTTGTTACATTTTTTTTTCAGATTCGCTTTAAACATCAAGTATAAACAAATAAATGTCATCCTTAAATTGATTTTAAATAATACTCCCTATTGTGTAATATTTTGTGCACTACTGTATGTATCTTTGTGAATACCAGTATGACCACACCTACAAAAGTCAGATAAAAATATAGGTAGAATGTTTTCGGAGAGTCATTCTACTTCAAAATATACGTAAATGAATGCGATAATTTTTTCTTGACACTAGTTGCAAGAAACATCACCAAAATTATCAACGGGGCCTGAACGGGGTCGAATCATCCCCTTCACATTTCAATGGCATTGCAATTAATTATTTCGTGCTCCTTCGGAATGACGAACATATTACTGCATATTTTTGCATTTTGTGACAGTATTTTAGAATGCAGCTACAAAAGGTGAATTCTGATTTGTGATTCTTTAATGTTTCGGCGCACTATTTTTTACTTCAAACAAATTAAATCACCGACAGTGTAGCAGAAATCGTACAATATGCGGCACGTTGTGTTTTACTATGCCATACTTACACAAAGCTGCGTACCTGCTCATAACCATATAAAAACCTTATGGTGGGAAGGTGTACATCTAAAGATAGACACCGCGAGCGCTAATGAAACCACGCCGCAGCGGTGAACTGCTCGAAGGTAATCCGGACGAGGCTCGAACGAAACTACCAATTTATTTGCTCACGTTACACTCCTTGCCGACTGGTATTTGTTTTAGACAGATTTGGAAACCAAACTGTGTGTTTCCAGCTCATTATTTATTTATGCGCCGCTGAAAACTTTAGGAATCCCAAATATGAAGTTAAGTTTGTGAATTCATGTGTACACATAAGCGCGCCATCTAAAAATTTGCCTATTGCGTGGCAAATGTGTTGTCACGTAAGAAACAATTTGAAATAAATCAGGAATTTAAGTAGTACGTATGTACGTACGTATTACACGTCCTTAATCTTTTGGCAATGTAAAAGTACCTATATTGAGCGATATTCTGCCGAGTACCCGCTTTATGGTTGTAAATGTTATTATTGAGCTTGATAAAAAACACCTAAAATAACAACTCCAACAAGCCCCCTCTTTTTTAATAAATAATAATAAATAGCTAATTAAGCACGGCACGATTTGATAACTAGGGTACACGTCAAAGAGAGGCGCATAGATACTACCTACTTAAGTGTACCTTTGGTATATCTCACAAAGGGCCTTATACATATTGGCGTCTAGACGAGACACGGGGCCTTTACCGGCTATACGAGCCAAACTGGGTACGGCATTTTGGATGAGACCAAGCAATTAAGTATGTTTCGCGGCCTTACGGTGGCGCACTTTCACTCATCACAGTTTGTGGAAAGTTCCTCCCATGTGTTGAACTTTAAAGTTGGGAAAATACCTGTTTTTAATGGCATGCCACAACTACACACAAAAAGTACACACTCGTCTATTTTCAGTCCTCTTCTGAATATGTAACGAGTACAAATAAAATGTTTCAACAAACGTGATTCTATCGCACGTATTGAATCTAGACTGATTAAATTCGTAACAATTTGGCAAAGGATCCCACGGTCGTATAGCGTTTAGTAAAATATTGTCAGTCGTCTTGGCTCCTACACAGTATGAACCAGTTTTTTGAGGCACAATAAAATAATGGTCTAGGAGACGCCTAACTACACACAATTTGAAATGACTTCGCACAAAATATAATTTGTTTCTAAGCCCGTTTACTTATATCGGGTGGTACTGCATGCACAATGGTTTAAAGATAACAAGAACTTGTGGATAACTTTCTGTAGCAATTTACTTTCTGTAGTACGGGAAGGGCCCCTTGGGCCTTTAAATATTAACGTAGAACAGATGTTACCGGGAAGTAATCCCGCTACTAGTTTGAATTAATAAAAAGCAACACGCTTTGTTAAGTAAGCGTCTCTGCCGCAACTGCTTATTCACATATTAAAATTTGTTTCAGGCTAACCATGATCCGGCTCATCAGCATCACACTCATCACCTCCGTAGTCCCCGCCGTCTACTCCCAGAAAGACCGAGAACACCAGGGCCCCCAAACCTGCGGGGGGCATTTTAAGGGCCTCATAGGCGCCGTGGGGGTCATCCACACCCCCAATTTCCCGAACGCATTCACCACTCCCATCAAGTGCAAATGGGTGATCGAGCGCGTGAACGACACGGGGACTATATCCATATACTTCACGCAGCAGTACACAACTACGGGGCTTACGTTCACGGAGTACTTGTACTACGATGAGACGTTCAAAGCGGGGGAGAGGCGAGCGTTCACCGTGACGGAAGAGAACATTACCAGGGTGAAATGGCTACAGGTATGTACTTCTTTGTCTACATAAATATGTAAACTAAACTGTACGGTGTAAACTGCACTGTACAGTGTACACTCTACAGTGTACTCAGGCACACCTGTCAAATGACAGGCGTGCCTGAGTACGCTCAAGTTAATGAACCAGTGTGGCGTGGCGTTAAACATATCCATCAGTAAGCCGCCACCGCCACTAATGGTTTACTTCTTCTTCAAGCCATGTGCAGTCCTCAAATAAATAACTGAGTTTTAAGGATGCCTCACTAGTGCTTAGTATTACATAAGTATTTTGTATTTTAATACTTAAAAGTAGCTACTGTATAAGTCTTGTTTTGTCCTTGTCGCAGGAAGTACCTAAATGATTTTAATGAAGCTCCGAAGGTGATACACCGTACGGTGACGGTACATAACCAAGTTCCGTCAATATTGTTAATAAATGGATGTTTCGTTACTAAGGGTCGCACAAACAAAAGCCTTCCCAGTAAAACGGTATGCTCGTTGTCCTTCCGACATGTTAGGAGTTATTATGGTACACAGAGTAAACGCAAGCTAATAGTAGATTGTATGAGAAGGTCTAAAATAAACCATATTACCACGAGATGGTTATTTTCCCGAACAAAGGGAGGAAAGTAGACCAGAGTTATACACTCTACTTTTCACTTCGACTGTGAGTAAAAGGTAAAAAAAAGATTATCCATCCACAATCAATAATATCGTATAATTAGACGTTATTTTTTTTTTATTAAATTGTGTTGACACAGATACAAAATATTGACACCACGAATATAAACGCCTCTGACCGTCTAGGTACGTAATAGCCGCGTCCAAAGGGCCGAGCGCAGCGCAGCAGTCTATCCCGCTCAATCTTCATAGCTTATGTGATGTATGCAGTCAAACACGCTTGAACGTTTGGACGCGACTGTAAACGGTCAGAGGCGAAAAATGACAGTTAGACTGTCCTAACGCGCGTTGGAAACGTCACGTGATCACCCGTCTGACCACGGCGCGGCCTTTACGACGAAATTATACTTTTGTTTACCAAAATGTTCCCATATATGGTTGATTTCTTTACATTTTGACAAAACCAGATACGAAGCGAGATCGACTGTTTTGCATTTCCTGTGAGTATTGCGTGATAGCGAAGACATTTCTGGTACACTTTTTACAAAGAATAAAAAGTAAATGTGATCGAAATTATCGATGAAAAGGAGTCAGCTATAACAGTATAAAATGTACTACCTACTATCCCTGATTAATCCTCACACGAGCAATACGTACAAAGTGTCAGTAAAAACAAGTAAAGGACCTCATTATGATAGTCATTCAAAACCAACAGTGAAAGTACCGGTTCACAGCCGACGCAGGCATTGGATCTTTATTATGAAGCAGAGAAATGACGGTGTCTTGGGGTTAAGGGCTCGTGCAAAGGGGGTTAATATAGTACCACATTAGCGTAATTTTTCAACGTAACGAGTTTGTCGTCGACTGTACCGCTCGCAATGAGAATATATGCTGCTGGATTATTTATTCTGAGATGTTTCTCTTACGCAGTGTAAGAAAACGAAATAATGATAATGGACGCGAATTTCATAATATTAAGTATCTTAGGTGATGGTAATGTAAAAGTTCAACCCATGTTAGCTAAAAGTAAGGTAACCTATCGAAGTTTCGAAAAACACTTGCCCGGTTTTCACTTGTCCTAACACGGTTAACCGAATTCTTATAATCCATATATACCTTGTTTACCATACTTTTGAAATGTCACTGGTTTGTTTTCCCACATTATCGTTTGCGCAAAACTTAATAACCAGAAGAACGATTGCCAACTTTATTATTTGACAGCCGATTTGTTGGTGAACAAATACTTACTGTGATCCGTATTAACTGCCTTCCTTAAAGAAAAGGACGTAAGTACGATACGACGTTTTTAATAGGCACGGAACCCTTCGTTGTGCGTGGTCCGACACGCACTTGGCCGCTTTTTTCCCTACATACTGTGCAAAATGTATAATTATCTTAAAGTTTAATATTTGTGCTCAAGTGCGGATGTGCTAGTAGAGGAAAGTTTTCAAATATATGACAACTATTCCTTCTACGAAATTTTGAGAAGTTACCTACCAAGAACTTTTCATTAGGAATGTTTCGTAATTTTTGAAAATTTACGTCGGCACAACAAGAACCGACTCGGGAATTTTACATGACTGCGTGTTCCAAAATAGAGGTATGGAAATTACATCTATATTGTAAAAACAAATTAATCATTATATTATTATTCTTTTTCCCCAACCTGGATTGGGCCAGCGTGGGGACTACTGCCCATTCGCTCTCAACCGTTGAGAGATGCCTAGCTGTATTTATGAGTAAGTATATCAATCTGTAACTGCGTTATATCAATGTTGTTAAATCACAGATATTTTGAAGCCATTAAAAATAGTCGTGGTGCATTTCGACGACAAAGTGCGGCGTGACAGAGAAAAACTTATAGGTTTTTTTTCATTTAAGTATTACAAACATTTTCATAGCACACCTTCGGGGCTTTATAAAGAAAACCATTCATGCGTTGTTTTTTAAAAAACATTACGTGTTTTGTGTGCATTCGTTGATTTCTAGTTTTTTTGTTGTCATCCTGGGTTTGTGTACTGATTTACATCTTTTGCTTGTTAAAAGTAAGATGAAAAACACTTTGTGTAGCTTAAATCAGTCAAGCTTCAACAACACGGATATCGCCATTGAAAGGAACGTGTCAATCTTTGCACGAAAAGGTCTATTGACTCTGTCTACTTTAGTGACGAAGGTGTGAGGGCTACGGTAAAGAGTTACAAAACAAAATCTGCAGAACAACTTCATGTGGGCTGAGTGATAAAAGTCATACTGAAAACAGAAGTATGATCGATTATCCATCAAGTTTATATCTAAATTTAGAAGCAAAAGTGATATGTCTTTATGACAACATTACATAGTTGTGGTCATTTTGAAAATGAAAATTAGTTTTTTGTAGAATTCCTTCTAGTTTATAAATGAGAAAGTAACTCTGTACGTCTATCTGTCTGTCTGTCTGTCCTAACCTTTTCACCCTTAAACCGCTGAACCGATTGAGATGAAATTTGGTATGTAGATAGTTTTATTCCCGGGGAAGGACAATGCTCAATGAGCAATGCTGTTTATCTTGAAAGTCATCCCCTAAGGGCCTGAAATGGGGGGGGAGTTAGTATGGAGGTAAGACATGACATAAACCAGTTCTACATTGAAGAACTCGCCACAAATTTCGATAGGTCACGTGCCCGTAAGATTCGTTAGGTGAGATATTCGGTACAAGGCTTGGGGGCGGGAGAGAGCGGCGCTGTGCACTTTTTGGGATGGGGAAAAATAGTTAAACTCACCTTAGATTTCGATAGGTCACGTGACCGTAAGATTCGTAAGGTGAGAGATTCTGGACGAGGCTTGGAAGCGGGGGGCGGGGCGGTGTGGGTCTTTTTTTTCTTTTTTTACTGATAATATTCAAGTTTTCACTTCTGCCGGCACTCCCGGAGGGCAACGCGGTCCTTTTTTACTACTTGTTTTATTACTTTTAATAGACGTATCTTTTTCGTTTTGTTATGTTTTTATGTCTAGTTTCGAATGAATCCATTCATCACTAACCTATTCATTACACGTTGACTCTCACAGCGCATTTTGTGAAAATCAGTTCCGTAGCGCTTTATCTTCCGCCGCAATTTTCTTTGTATATAAATTGTTCCCTGCACCAACTTTAGCAATATTTTTCCATGCATTTATAATGCAAAAGCGTGAAATATGATATTGCGAAACTACGCAACAAAATAGGTACCTACCTACTGAGTGCACTATTCTCAACAACCATTTATTTTATTTAATATATGCTGCATGTTTTATTTGTATATGTCATTTTTTACATAAAGAACACAATTGACATGCTTATAGTACGCTTACAATCATAATTACGCATAGTATTGCTTATTTTAAATTAAATATAGAGCACAGATTTAATAAGACCGCCCGCCGGTGACAAAAATAATCAGATTTTTTAAATATACCCAAGACGCCTTTCAGTAATAGCCCCAAAGAAAGGCGTTACTAGCAGTAAGTACCTAGAATTTCAGGATAGTGCTTTTAACCTACATTTCAGCTCCAAACATTTTCTTTCACGAAAGACTACGCGATATTTAGAATTTTAATTACGTTCAGATCTCATTTAAAAATTCGTCTACAGTTTGTGACCCCATCTCGTATCAAAGTAGGTAAGCCGCCAGCCATAATTATATAATTAATAAACCCTAGTTGTAATGAATCTTCTTAGAGTGGGAGTCTAATGCTATGTCAATTGAACATTTTAGTGTAAGACTACCTGAATTCTTCATTTCACACGCTAACCTTAACATACCTAGTCGTATTGTTAAGTCGCGAATCTCATGACGCTGCACAACACGCAAAACACAAAGCTCATCATCATCCTCTAGCGTTATTCCCGATGATGCCTCTAAAAGAGCCCAGGGTCCGCTTTGACACCTAATCCTAAGATTTGGCATAGACACTAGTTTTAAGAAAGCGACTGCCATCTGACCTTCCAAACGAGAGGGAAAACTAAACCTTATAGGGATCAGACCGGTTTCCGCACGATGTTATCCTTCGCCGAAAAGCTAACGGTAAATATTCCGTACATAAGTTCCGAAAAACTCATCGGTACGAGCCGGGATTCGAACCCACGACCGCCGCTTGACAGCCGCATGCCTGAACCACTAGGCTACCGTAGCTTCATACAGCTTATATATCACTAGATATTGTTGTGATGACTGGGTCAATAACAGATTCGTTACCATGGAAATAAACTCGCCGTCGAGGTATTTCACAATTCACCGTATTATCAAGTCATCCGTGGCCTAGGTGTACAGACTGCGGCCTTAGAGTCGATGTAATCGAGTTCGACCAGAGTGCAACCAGCAGATGTGTACTTCTTGTCTACACTACTTAATATTATAAAGAGGAAAGATTTGATTGTTTGTTTGTATTGAATAGGTTCCGAAACTCCTGGACCGATTTGAAAAAATCTTTTACCATTAGAAGCTGACATTATCCCTGAAGAACATAGGCTACTTTCTACCGCGGGAAAATGCTTGATTGCTACGGGAAAACGGGTAATCCGTGCGAAGCCGGGCCGGGCAACTAAATGTTATAAATATTCATAGTGAATACATTTTCAAAACGCCAAGTGGCTTGGTATGTTCTAGAAAAAGTAAACGAATAGAACATTCAATGCTTACGGAAATTTATAGGCAAACGTATGGGCTTGGATTATTCGAGAAACGCGGACGAAGGACGATTGTCTGGAATGCCCATGCTACTCAAAACAAATGAGTAATAAAATAAATTTCGGAGTCAGTGTTAGTACGTGTGGACTCTGTGGACTTGGTCATGTGTAAGCCACGTAATAAATCTACTGTCGTTTTAATAAGGTGTATTAACTATATCCCGTACCCCCACGCTCGTAACAATATACATTATAGAGATCAATAGTGTGCGGCGTTATACTATTAGACAGTATCTGGACTGTACGAAACAACTGCCAAGTTTTTATCAATTCACCGCAACAAGAGCTAGCAGGTAGCAATTGCCCAATACATTCAGGACTCCACCAATGATATAAGAACGTCTGAAAGGGAATCTCTGTTATAAATTGAACTTGAAACGGTCACCATAATATCAATATCAATACTGCAAGACTCCGACAGGAAAACAAAGAATTGTAGAAATAATTGAGAAATGCACAGAGAGGTAATTTCCCACAACGAGGGCATTCTGGGCAACGGGGAGGAAATTCTCCCGGAAGCGGGACAGCATCACATCGAGCGAATAGGATATTAATGCCCGGAATGTAGGCTTGTAGGACTTTTACGACCTGAATGGCTACTCTAGAGCGGTCCCCACTTTTCTTTTGCGCTAGCAAATTTTATTGAAACCTAAGTGTTTTATTTCAAAGTAGCTTTTACGCAACATTTTATTGCGGGACGCGTTTAAGTTTTCTTTGTTAAGTTTGAATAAATAGTCGTTGCTTACACAGTTATTTTATGAACCTAAACATACATCTTCCTATTCCTACGACATGAATTTTGGTTACCTAATGATAATTTTGGTCGACGGTTGACACGCAGCAGGCACGCAGGTACAAAAAGAAAAGACCGACTATAAATGCTTTTACTTGTTAAGGTGGTTCGCGTTCCATACAAAACGTTATTTGACATTCACAGGCTAACGGCGTGATTTTTAAGAAACTTATTTAACTAACTTTCATAAATTGGCTTTCCATTCACGCAAATTCCCCCTTTCCTTGTATAAACTTGAATACTTTGAGAAAAATGGTTTTCCCAAAGTATGACGTCACAAACTAAAACTAATATCTCAAACATCTCTAATATCTCGTTAAATAACGTTTTGTATGGAAAGAAAGTTATCTTAACCAGCCTTGTATTTTGTTACCCGTAAAGCCAAAAGAACACAACATATTGAACTGGAACTATCTATAAGCACATGCAGACAAATACGTAAAACAAATAAGGAAACTATTGTTTAACGCAATTTGTTATTCTAGCGACAGAACGCGAGCAAACTGGTCCGTGGAAAAATAATTCAACCAGATTTAAATTCAAAATGTGAGAGCTACGGTAGCCTAGTGGTTCAGGCATGCGGCTGTCAAGCTGCGGTCGTGGGTTCGAATCCCGGCTCGTACCAATCAGTTTTTCGGAACTTATGTACGGAATATTTACCGTTAGCTTTTCGGCGAAGGAAAACATCGTGAGGAAACCGGTCTAATCCCAATAAGGTCTAGTTTTCCCTCTGGGTTGGAAGGTCAGATGGCAATCGCTTTCTTAAAAAGTAGTGCCTATGCCAAATCCTGGGATTAGGTGTCAAAGCGGACCTCGGGCTCCTTTGGATAATGCTGACGACGAATGACACGATTCAGAGGTCGCGGGTCTAGACACACTCGAAAATTACCATCTTTCTTTGCTGCCATCACTATTGCATTTACCCATGACGTAGGATCCCTAACACCTAACGGTATTTTCCGCACGGGACAGATAACCGGACAAGCATCGCTTTGAACTGGTATTCGGTACTGACCTGGAAGTTTACCTAACCCGCTGAACAAATCATCAAATTCCTGGACGTTCACCGAGTATACACGCTGTATAAGGCCTAATTGTTCCAGGGCGTATTTTCCAAGAATGCTTTGACAATCATTACTCGATATAATAAATTTTAATAGAAAGTCCGTCTCTTTATATGTACATTTAATAATACATGAACCTATGACGGAAACATAATTACCGCAAAATGATTGCGCTTTAACATTGTCCGGATTTATACTAGCAATCTGAAATCCTAACTTAACAAAGTTATTTTTGGATAAAACATTCAAATCCGAGCCTGTATCTAGCTTGAAATTATGTTTAACTAACTTGTTTAAACAAAGTAATTGCAACGTTTCATACCATTTAGAGTCCTCAAGGTGATCAACTTCCTCTATAGTGTCCAAATAATACAACTCGTCACTGTCTTCTTGCAATTGATACACCTTGTTCGACGTACGCCCCGGGCACACTTTTTTGTAGTGACCTCTGAACCCGCATGAGAAACATCCGACACTTTTAGCCCCGCAGCGAGCACCACCGTCGCAATAGTTCTCAGCACACGCTGCACATAATCGCCCCCGAGCACTCCCGGCCGCTCCCGCGCCGCTGCCGCCGCCGGCGGGCCCCGCGGCGCCGACCCCGGGCGCGCGCGCGCCGCCTCCGCGGCCCCAGCGACCGCCGCGACGAGCCATTCCGCGACCGTAGCCCGAGCGATTCCTCAGCGCATCCACTGACATGCTACCGCTCGCCTCACTCTTGACACCTTCTATCTGACGGCTCTCTTCACTGGTTATCTCACCCGACTGACATATGCGTATTGCTTTTTCTAGTGTCAGATCATCTGTGCGTAGCAGTCTATCTCGTATTAAATAAATAAATAAAAAATAAAAAAATAAAAAAGCCTTATATTTCTTACAAAATTACACTAATAAGTTTTGTGTTTTAAGTAATGCTAATTAAAAAAATATTACCTTATGATAATAAAAAACTATAACTTTGCCAAGCTAGTAAGAACCCCTCGCTAACCGAAGGTGAAGGCCTCCTCTAGTGACTTCCAAGTGTCCCTGTTGTTCGCTTTATGCATCCATTGTTCTCCAGCTATTCGTACAATGTCATCTGACCAGCGCGCATTAGGCCTACCTCTGTTTCTAGTGCCTGGCGGTCCTTTCCATGTTGTCAGTCTATGTGTCCAACGGGAGTCCGTCATTCTAGCAATGTGTCCCGCCCAGCGCCACTTTAGTTTTTTACAGTGACATAAAGCGTCGGTAACATTCGTTTTGTTTCTAATTATTTTATGCGATATTTTTTGAATTCTTTTTAATTTTAATATACTCCTTTCGATACCCCTTTGACAGGATCTAATTTTGTTCTTACTTTTATGTGTAAAGTTCCATGTTTGACTAGCGTAGGTGAGAGATGGTAAGATACAAGTGTAGCGACCACAGTACACATTTCAAACTCATTAACCTCCCTCGCCGAAGTCGGTTAAAGTCAAACTTGCGCGCGGCGGTGTACGCGCAGCGAGCCGCCGGTTGTACATGCCACGGCCGGCGCTCGCGTCGGCGCGGCGCGGCCGGCAGTCAGTTATCGATCGCGACGACGAAACTACGTCTCTCGTGCTTGCTAAAACTAGTGCCTACAGCTACGCTTTGCTTTCGCTATAAACTATATATCTACCCTGTGACTATTCTTCTGTTCTTGTGCTTGTGACTATCGTTAGCGTGAGCTTGCATCTGGTGTTAGTATTAAGTATATATATTCTATGTGGGACCCTAATTAAATATTGTGTTGTTAAATTGGACTAAATCATTTTACTCACAGTTAGGGTACCTATACTGGTGACCCCGAATTTGGACAATTTACGCAGCAAGAATGTCAGATAAGGAGGACGACCCAAATGTGAAGGTGACCAAGCCGGGACCGGCACCGAATTTAACGGCCGCCGAGAGAAGTGACGTGTGCAAAGTAGGTGTAAGGGTGCCGCCATTTTGGCCGGAGGAGCCGGAATTATGGTTTACGCAGATGGAAGGACAATTTATGATCTCCGGTATAACGGCCGATGCAACGAAATTTTATTATGTAATAAGCCAGTTGGAGCATCAATACATATTGGAAGTGAAAGACGTTATTAATTCTCCTCCGGCGCAAAACAAGTACAATAAATTAAAGACTGAACTCATATCACGGCTATCGGCATCGCAGGAGAAGAAGCATCGAGAATTATTAATGCATGAGGAGTTAGGTGATAGAAAACCGTCGCAGTACTGGAGACGGTTAAAAACGCTTGCCGGCGGGTACGTATCGGACGAATTTTTAAAAACCGTTTGGTCATCGCGGCTGCCACCTAACCTGCAAACCGTTATAGCGTCACAGCCGACTTTAAGCGTAGATATGTTAGCGGACCTGACGGATAAAGTGTGCGATATTGCACCCACGGCAACACCAGTTTTTGCGGTCGGCGAGCATACGAAGGACAGGTCGAATAAACCTAGTGGTAGTGGCAGTTACGATTTGGTGCATGATTTAGCCTTCCGAATGTCAGAGCTACGCAAAGAAGTTGCGTCATTAAGGGCTCAATTTGATTCACAACCGCATAGCTCACATAACCGCTCGCGATTCAGATCACAGAACAGGGACAGATCGCATTCAAGAAACCGTCGACGTTCGTCATCGAGACCACGAAACGATTCGTACTGTTTTTATCACAATAGGTTCGGATCGAAAGCAAATAGATGCACGACACCCTGCACGTATGCGTTGGAAAACTCCAGCGGCAGCCGGAAGTAGCGGCCAACGACTGCCAAGCCATTCCGGGCCGCCTGTTCGTCATGGATCGGACATCCAGGAAGCATTTTTTAATAGACACTGGATCCGACCTATGTGTGTACCCCCGCTCTGCAGTTAGAGAGCAGCGTACGAAATCCAGCTACCAGCTTTTCGCCGCTAACGGTACAGTTATTCCCACCTACGGCTCGGTACAACTTCACCTGAACTTTGGACTGCGGCGTGCATTCACGTGGCAATTCGTAGTGGCGGATGTGTCTAAACCAATAATCGGCGTCGACTTCCTGTCATTTTATAATTTATTGATAGATTGCAGGAACCACCGCCTCATTGACAGCCTGACAACACTCTCCATCAACGTGCCAGTCCATAAGCCGATGGAAGCTATCACGTCCATCAAGGCAGTGGCAGGAGAGTCGAGGTACCATCAGACCTTGCGGGAGTACCCAGAAATCACGCGCCCCGCCGGAACATACAAGGTACCTAAACATAATACGGTTCATCACATCCGTACGACGTCTGGCCCGCCTGTAACCAGTCGTCCACGACGGCTGCCACCGGACCGGCTGAAAATCGCTCAAAAAGAGTTCGAGGATATGTTGGCAAATGGAACAGCACGCAGGTCAGAGAGCTCATGGTCATCTCCGCTGCATCTCGCCCCTAAAAAAGATGACGGCTGGAGACCCTGCGGTGATTACAGAGCCTTGAATGCCCGCACGATCCCTGACAACTACCCTATAAGGCATATTCAGGACTTTACACACCAGTTGTACGGAAGCACGGTATTCTCCAAGCTTGATCTCGTCAAAGCATACAACCAGATCCCGGTTTTCGTCGACGATATCCCCAAGACAGCGATCACGACACCCTTCGGCCTATTTGAATTCACAAACATGACGTTCGGATTACGAAACGCGGCCCAGACGTTCCAGCGCTTCATTGATGAGGTCCTGGCTGATCTCCCATTCTGCTACGGGTACTTGGACGACTTGTTGGTCTTCTCAAGACACGAAAAGCAGCACAACGAGCACCTTCGCCAGCTGTTCAAGAGGCTATCAAAATATGGCATGCTTATCAACACAGCGAAGTGCGAGTTTGGCGTGCCCACGATCACATTCCTGGGTTATGAGGTGAGCGCCAAGGGTTTACAACCGCTACCAAGTAAGGTCCAGGCTATACAAGAGTTCCCAACACCTAAGACGGTAAAAGAACTGCGGAGGTTCCTCGGTATGTACAATTTTTATCGTAGATTCATTCCTGGTGCGTCAGCGATTCAAGCCCCTCTGAACACTGTCCTATCTGGAAGTAAGAAGAGAGGTTCAGAAGCCATCACAATGAGTAGCGAGATGTTAGAGGCATTTAATGCCTGCAAATCGAGTCTGTCGAAGGCAGCCATGTTAGCTCACCCGAGTCAAGACGCAGAGCTGGCAGTACAAACTGACGCATCAGACTCGGCTATAGGTGCAGTTCTCCAGCAGCGTGTTCAAGACAGCTGGGAGCCCCTCGCATTCTTTTCAAGACGGCTAAAACCAGCACAAAAGAACTACAGCCCGTATGATCGTGAGTTACTGGCAATATACGACGCTATAAGACACTTCCGACACATGCTCGAAGCGAGGATATTTGTCATCTACACTGACCACAAACCCTTGACGTTTGCCTTCTCATCTCGTCGTGACAATTGCTCCCCGAGACAGTTCCGATATCTGGACCTGATATCCCAATTCAGCACAGATATACGGTTCGTTGCTGGAAAGGAAAACGTAGTAGCAGACGCTCTCTCAAGGATCGAGGCGATTTCAGTACCCATTAACTACGAGGCTCTTGCACATTCCCAAGATTCAGATCCTGAGTTGCAAGACTTTCTCGACAATGGAACAGCACTGAAACTACAACGTGTAAAGACGCCAGACACAAAAGCAGAAGTTTACTGTGACGTCTCCACTGCTAACCCTCGACCTTATATAACACCGGCCTTTCGAAGAACAATATTTGACGCAGTGCATAACCTGAGCCATCCTGGCGCAAAAGCTACAGCAAATCTGGTGTCGCAGAGATTCGTTTGGCCGCGAGTGAGAAGAGATAGCCGAAGATGGGCGCAAGGATGCAATGACTGCCAAAGAAATAAGATTTCACGCCAAATCACCTCTCCACTAACTCCCATTCCTATTCCCAGTAATCGTTTCTCCCATGTCCACATGGACATCGTAGGGCCCTTACCAAGTTCTTCTGGTTTCAGATACTGTCTCACAGCCGTCGACCGCTATACGCGATGGCCTGAGGCGTATCCAATCGCCGACATCACCGCAGAGACCTGCGCCCGCGCATTCATCGCGGGCTGGGTCGTACGCTTCGGGTGCCCGACGAAGATTACCACCGACAGGGGCCGGCAGTTCGAATGTGATCTATTCCGCAGCATCACACGCATCCTGGGCGCAGAGCACCGACCTACCACCGCCTACCACCCTGCCTGTAATGGGATGGTAGAGCGATTCCACCGCCAGCTGAAGGCGGCAATCAGGTGCCACACGAGCACACACTGGGTGGAGGTACTTCCGCTTGTCCTGCTGGGTATCCGCAGCTCGTGGAAGGACGACATCAAAGGTTCGGCAGCAGAGTTGGTATATGGCGAACCTTTGCGCCTGCCAGGAGAGTTCTTCGCCCCATCCAAAGACGCGACCCTGGATGTCACAAGCTTCGCAGCACGCCTACGTCACCACATCGCGAAGCTCACACCCGAACCAGTAAGTTGGCACTCTCAAAAGACGTTCTACGTACCCAAAAGTCTGTCCTCTGCTGAGTACGTTTTTCTCCGCCAAGATGCCATCAGAAGGTCACTAGAGCCGCCATACACGGGCCCATACAAGGTCTTGGAGCGGAGAACTAAAACCCTAAAGCTGGACATCCAAGGTAGACACTCCACAGTATCAGTCGACAGAGTGAAGCCAGCTTACATGACAAAAGAAAGCATCCCGAACTATATGAGCAACACGGTCCAAGAAACCCCAGCTGCGGAGCCAGAAAAAAGAACGCGCAGTGGCCGACTTGTTCGCTTTCCAGATCACTATCGACCGTAGCAAGCAACGGTCTCGGCGGGGGAGTAGTGTAGCGACCACAGTACACATTTCAAACTCATTAACCTCCCTCGCCGAAGTCGGTTAAAGTCAAACTTGCGCGCGGCGGTGTACGCGCAGCGAGCCGCCGGTTGTACATGCCACGGCCGGCGCTCGCGTCGGCGCGGCGCGGCCGGCAGTCAGCTATCGATCGCGACGACGAAACTACGTCTCTCGTGCTTGCTAAAACTAGTGCCTACAGCTACGCTTTGCTTTCGCTATAAACTATATATCTACCCTGTGACTATTCTTCTGTTCTTGTGCTTGTGACTATCGTTAGCGTGAGCTTGCATCTGGTGTTAGTATTAAGTATATATATTCTATGTGGGACCCTAATTAAATATTGTGTTGTTAAATTGGACTAAATCATTTTACTCACAGTTAGGGTACCTATACAAGTGTCCATGATTTTCTTTTTAATTGCTATATGCATGCTACTTTTCATAATTTCTTTCAATCCCCAATATTTTCTCCATGCAATTGCTACTCTTCTGTCGATTTCTTCTTCATTTCGCTGTTTTTTGAAAGATATTTGTTTACCTAAGTAAATGTAAGTGTCGGTATATTTTAGCTCTTCCTTTTCTATGTATATCGTTTTTTGTGTACTGTTTGTCATGATATTAGTCTTGCTGTGGTCGATTTCCAGCCCGACTTGTCTACTTGCCACGTGAAGGTCGTTTATCATTAATTGCAATTCTGTGCTATTTTCCGAAAATAAAACAATGTCGTCTGCAAATCTCAGATGACTAATATACCGATTGTTTATATTTAAGCCAGCTTTCTGCCAGTTAATTTTTCTGATTACTGATTGTAACACTGCGATAAAGATTGTTGGAGATGTAGGGTCTCCTTGTCGGACGCCCTTTCTTATGGGTATAGCAGGTCCCGTCGTTTCCAATCTTATTCTGCTTTTGCAATTTTGGTACAGGTATTGTAGAACTTTCAAATACAGCTTTCAAATGCAGCAATACAGCATCTACGTTTTGCGAATTAAGAGATTCCCATATTGAGTGGTGATAGAGCGTATCGAATGCTTTCTGGAAGTCGATAAAGGCTAGGTAGAGTGGCCTGTTGAACTCTTGATATTTTTCTATTAGAATTTCTAGGGAGTGTATATGATCGACCGTGCTAAAACCTCTCCTGAAACCTGCCTGTTCCACAGGTTGTTGTTTTTCTATAGTGCATCTGATTCGCTTTTCTAGAATTGATGAAAATAATTTATATATTGAAGACAGGAGGCTTATAGGTCGGTTATTAGTCATATTATTCGGATCACCCTTTTTATAAAGTAAAATTATGTCTGATTCCGTCCACTGCGTTGGTGTGGTTGCAGTGTTTAAAACCAAGTTAAATAGTTGTGTTAGTGGGCCCACTAAATAAGGGCATCCTAATTTCAGGGCTTCGTTGGTTATCTGGTCGGGTCCCGGGCTTTTATCCAACTTTAATCTTGCAATTGCTTTCGTTATTACAGTTTCGGTTATATCTTGAATTTCTGAAGATAAGTAAGGTGGATTGAAGGCGGGTTCGTGTGTATCAGACTTATATAGATTGGAGTAGAAGTTAGTTGCGGTCTGAAGTATTTCATATCTATTGCAAGTTACTTTATTTGAACTTTTAATTCCTTCGATCCAATTTTTATGTGTTCTCAGTTCTTTGTTAGCTTTTTTTAAACTTCCAGACTGTAGTATATGTTTCTCAATGGTCTTTAAACGGTGACTCTTGTAGTCAGAGCGGATGTATTTACTTATGAGTTTATAGAGAGCTTTCAACTCGTTTTTCATAGTACGTGTCTTCGGTTTAAGTTTCTGCAGGTCTTGACGTCGTAACATAAGTCTCCTAGTAGCAGTTGATATGGCAGAAAAGTCGCTTTTGAAATCTGTGGATTGATGAGCTTTTTTGAGACTGCGCTCTAAAGCTGTAGTGATAGTATCATGAAGTTGTTGAACTGTGCAGCCCTCCTGTTCAGCAGTATTCATAATTTCCAAATTTTCCTGAAGTGACTGCTTGTATGTTTGTATTTCTTTTTCGGTTTTCAAGGTACTGTTTGTGTTGTTACTGTAGGCTTTTCGACTCTTATTTGAAATTTGTAGTTTTATTGTTACTCTAACTAATCGGTGGTCACTGGGATATTTGACATTGATCACTTGTATGGCGTGTGCATTTTTTTTGAGGTTACTTAGTATGAAGTCCAGCTCATTTTTCACCATACCATTTGGCGACCTCCAGGTCCATCGCTTGCTTGCTTTCTTTTTGAAAAAAGTGTTCAGAACTGCTAGGTTGTTTTCATGTGCGAATTCTATAAGTTTGTTGCCTCTACTGTTTCTGTTTCCATAGCCAAAATTCTTCATTATTGATTTTTCTTCCGGTTTTGGTTGGCCAATTTTGGCGTTAAAATCGCCGATGACTATAACATTTTTGGTTGACATCTTTAATGCTATGTTTACAGTACTGTAGAAAAGTTCAATATCATTGTCACTTGCTGATTCTGTTGGAGCATAACATTGTATCACACTTATTTCAGTCTTGTTGATATTTAGCTGAAGCAAAGCTATAAAACATACAATGTATTTTTTGTAGCGTTTATTGACAATAAATCCTACCCCATATAAGCCAGGTGTTTGTCCAATGTAGTATAGGATAAAGTCTTTGTGTTCTTCTATGGAGTTTCCCAGCCGTCTGACTTCCGATAAGCCTATTACATCATACTTGATATTTTTTAATGATTCACTTAGTTCCAGAAGCCGGGCATAAGTCGACAGAGTTCGTACATTATAAGTTGCCACATAGATGTAGTCTGGTTTGAGGTTGTCGGTATCTGATGTCACTAGAGGGTTTAGGTCTACATCTCCCACGGGGACCGGCCGTGTTGGGAGAGGAGGTGGAGGGGTGTAACTTAGTTTTTTGAAGCTTCTGCTGCTGGTGATGCTATGTTCAGTTGTGGAGCTCGGAGGTAGGTTGTTATGTTTTGGGATTTGTTTTTCTTTTGTGCTTGTCTCGGTTGTTCCTCGTTATTATTTGATGTTTTTACACTTCTTTCAGTTTCTGGTGACTCGGACAAGAATCTCTTGTTAGGAGTGATTGGTTTAGATGCACGAAATTGTGGTAGTTGAGGTTTTAACGTGATTATTTTTTCATAGCGCAACACTACCTTTTCTCCAGATTCACGTTTTTGTTTGAGTTCTTCCTGTAGTTCCTTGCGCTTTGTAGAATGCTGGGAGTGAAATCTTCTTTCATGTACATGCCTGTATTTTCTAGCATTTTTTTTCTTTTTAGTAGCTGAATTTTTCTACTTAATGTTGTGGTTGTGACTATGACTGGCCTTGCTTTACCATTGTTTTTGCCTAGCCTGACCACTGATTCAATTTCCCAATTTGGGCATGTAGCCTCCAACTTCTTGTTTATAATTTCTAGGATACAGGTAAGTAAATCTTCATATTTTTTTTCTGTTTCCGGAACGCCGAAGAAGATTAAATTCTTCTTTCTCATTTGCCTATCAAAAAATTCTATGGTTTTCTGTTGAGCCTCGATTTTTTGTTCAAGTTGGTTTGTTTTGGTTTCGATGCGGTCGAATTTCTCGTCGATGTTTTTGTTTATAGCTTCCTTTATACTTTCTTCCATGTTTTTCGTGTCACGCTTTTGCTGCGTCAGTTCGGCTTGTATATTTTGAAGAGCTTCCAGTACTTTCTCCATGATCATTTGATTTATTTATTGATTGATTTCTCAATATCTTGCTATGAGTAGCGGACTGACTTTGACGGATGACAGCGAGCAGAAAAACGCTGACAGCGCCCTCTAGCAGTTGCGGGAGCCAATGTTAGTTATGTTGGTAAAGCAGTCGTTGCCTATTTATTTTATAGGTTATCATAGCGATAATTCTTTATTTTACTGTTAATTATTCGCTTTGTAAGATGAAGTGAATAGCTTTTGGCAACAGCCGGCAGCCCACTATGTGCATCGACACAAAACTGGATTCCGCACTCGAAATAGTCACTGGATGTTTGTTGCACACTTTCGTTGTTTTTTACACTAATGTCTCACTGTGAACGTTCACTTTACTTTATATGAAGCACTGACGTCCACAGTCCAATGGTATTGCCTTTTTATCGATGAAAGTACACTTATTCATTATGGAAAACTTAATAACGTGCAGAGCCGAAGTTAACCGTGCGACCGCAGCGCCCTCTCGTATTACGCTATGCTTAATCCCGCACACGATGCGATCGCGTAACAGGCCATCTTCGAGTTTGTCAAACTCGCACTGTTGACTTATTATTCTCATGGCGGTTACATATTCGTCGATGCTCTCGCCCGTCTCCTGGTTACGTGTAAAAAATTTAAACCGCAACATGATAACATTTGTTTTACTGCCAAAATGATGGTCAAACTTTTCAATTAACTTAGTTATGCTGTCACGTTCCTCTTCCTTATCAAACTTGAATGTGGTGTAAACGTCGTAACCGTCGGGCCCGATCAAATTAATTAACAAACTCGCCTGGACATCGGATGGTTCTTTGTATACACCAGATGCTTTCAAAAACACTTTAAACTGTTTCAACCATTTACGCCATGAGTCAGCGCGATTTGCTGGGCCGCCTTCCAAAGTCAATTCCGCGGGAGGACGTGCGTGCTCCATTGTTATAAATGTTGTAACTGCACAGGTAACTTAATAATTACTATAAAGGCACCACACGAAACTGTAACTTGTAATTTACTAATTATTTCCTAGCACCGCTGTCACCATGAAGTAAACACAAAGATGGCTGGATATAGACTGATTTATTATTTCCAAAATGTACCCACATCAACACATATTTATAAACACACTACAAGGGGCATTACCGGGAATAACGCTAGGAGGATGATGATTTAAATTCCAAATGTTCTCATACAATACATTGTTTATTAAATTTACAATAATGATTCTGGTCAGTTAATAATAAGGAATGACATGAAATGTGATATTTTTGTGGTAACAAAAACGTGGTTGTATAAATATAAAAAAACTACATGTTCTGATAGCCGACCTGTGCTGTTCAATAGAGCTAGATTGTAGATATTTCGCGTACAGTCAATATTTGATTTCGGTGCAAAGTCTGGCGTTTTATACGCGCGGACGTTTTTCAATAGAGTTGTAGTACGGGTTTGTGGATACGTCGGAAAACGTTCCGCGGACGCAGATAGGATTGAGCTCTAAGTTGTAAAGCCAGCTTTGAACAAGGCTATAGTGATTACGTATATAGATTTCATTGCTTTACCTTTTGGTTTCACTTTGAACTGAATACTGCCTGCGGGTCGAGTGCATGTTTGCTAGTGGCGGGGAAAAAAGGTCTTTTGTCGCTCCAAAAACGCTACAGCTACCATTTAGGCATGAACCGCGGAATTCTATCGTAACATTCGCCAATCAAAATATGGCTCACTCAATATTTTGCAAAAATATGAAAAAAATACCAATCTTTTGGATACAGACCAATTATTTTATTTTTCATTTTTTTATCATTAAATCTACATAATGATGAAATAACGTGAGGTAGCTGCGGGTAATAAGGCCTGTCGGCATAAATAAGGCCTAATTAACCAAAATCGCATTAAATACGGGAACTCGCGCTCAAGGCTACGCTTCCCTGATGCCAAGCAGACAAACAAGGAACTACACGTTCCAACTGGCTCGATTCCCCGCTCCCCGCCGTCAGGATTGGTTCATACATTTCAGCAGGTGAGCACGTGGCTCGTGATACAAAACTCGGGCCGAAACAGACGTGAGTATTTATTATAATATTACTTAATAATGTCAATTTGTACTCAGTTTTTCTCCCTAATTAACGCTTGCAATATGATACAAGTTTCAATAACGTATTGTGATGCCAATATTTTAAATTTCGTTTTATTTATACCTACACGTGGTCGGTGGTGAATAAGGCCGACAAAATTTACCTGCCCGCTGCTTATTTATTTTTGTCGCCCGGAGTGACATTGAATACGTGAGTTGAACCGTGTGATTAGAAGTTTTATTCTAAAGGCCTTATTGCCCTCTATGGCTTCGGATTTCTTATAGGCCTTATTATCCTCCTACTTCATATATCGAATTTCGTTATTTTAAGTTATCATCATTATCATCAGCCTATATACGTCCCACTGCTGGGCACAGGCCTCCTCTCATGTATGAGAGGGAACGGGCACTTAGTCCCCACGGTGGCTCAGTGCGGATTGGGGACTTCACATTCACCTTTGAATTTCTTCGCAGATGTATGCAGGTTTCCTCACGATGTTTTTCCTTCACCAAAAAGCTAACGGTAAATATGAAATCATATTCCATACATAAGTTCCGAAAAACTCATTGGTACGAGCCGGGATTCGAACCCACGACCGCCGTTTGACAGCCGCATGCCTGAACCACTGGGCTACCGCAGCTTTTTTAAGTTATACTACTAACTTAGTGTGCATAATTACTTAGTTATTTGTTATATTTTTAGTTTCGATCACGCTGCCTTCCAAACGAGCATTGTGGTGCAGCCCTAGTTCCTGCAGAGTGCAGATACAATTTCCTTTAGTATAATATGGCCTACAGTAAAATAAGGCCTTTAGGAGAAATAAAAAAAAAATCTTTTTATAGCAGTAATTGCTATTTTTTTGTTATTTTCTATGTTGGTTAAAATTTGAGACTGATTATTTCGATACATGTTAATTAGATTGCTAGTTATTATGTAGGCATGATTTGATGTAATTTTGTACTATATATTCGTACATTACCCATATTATATCTCTATAAATTTTGCGGCAAGTGAAATAGTTGAAATTTCGTTTAATTTGAAATAGGTAAACATGAAAAATACTATGTAACAACTTAACCTCTGTAAAAAAATCTCAAGGTGACATTATAAACACGCTCCGAATGCTAATCAATACCAATAGTCCATATTCCATTAGCTATGCCACTAACACTCGGCGACAGTATCGTGTGTCTATTCGGAAACTTCACCCCAGTATTATGCATTCCAGCAGCATTTTGCGGAGCGCTCTTTTTGCCTCAGTTAGGGCTCGTGGTCCCCGTAAAACGTGCCCAGAATCCTAATCACCTTTCACGATAATAATAAGTTTTTTTTAACGACGAACGACAAGTTTTTTAATAAATATCGATACAGTGGTTTGCCCCGAGTTTGCTACAACGCAAGGACTACGTACTTACCTACGTTTGATTATTTTATTTGGCTGGGGTATAATCTTATTGGGGCTAACATGGGTTAGCCCGATCTCTTGAATTTAAAGTTCAGTTTTTTTCTCAAAAATAATAATAACCTTAAGTTTGTGTCGAGTTGAATATCTAAACATAAAACCACTATTTTAAAAATATGTCTGTCCTTTTGCGAGTACAATAAAACCCAAACTAACTAACGAAAAACATGCAAATTGTCATTGCGAGACATTCACATTTTAATGTTGGAATATATTTTCAGAAGTGTCTGAAACAGTTTCATAATGAATCACCTAAGGGAAAATAAATTTATGTGCACACAATATTTTGAACTTGAAGAGCCCAAACATGTCACTGGAGTAATAAAATATAAATTTCTTGTTTTACCTAGACAGCATAACAAATTGGCGCGCCTAACTACGTTTCTATTTGTATCTTTGTTTAACAAATAATAACGTTTTCATGCCACTGCTCGGAAATGTGGCAAAAGATGGTCAGAGAACAGGCTTCAAAGCTGGGGTTGGTTGGACATCCCACGAACAGGCCAACTATGAGTCCGCGAATCGCTGTTCAAACTGTCCAACAATAACAACTCAATAAGTTCAACGAGCGGCCGCGCTTGAGTGTTTCATGTTATGATCTTTAATTAGGTTCTTAATTTTGACTTATAATTATAATTATTTGCAATTTCCTCGCAGTAGGCGTGATAAGCACTATGTAATGTCTCGGCATAAAGTGCAATAAGTAGATAGACTCGTCTCCTTCGAGGTCCTCACCTAGCGGCTCGGACCTCGAACCCACTCGTCCATCTATTGCCTACTTTCAAGCCTTTACAACAATATACTATATAGCAACAATACTCATGCATATTCAGGACCAAAACATTTTTATTAAATCAAATATCTGATTTAAGTGACAAGTAAAGTACCTACCTATGTAATTTTTGTACAAGGATTTATTATTTGCCCACAAAGAAAAAGACAATATTACAATTTTAACAAATTCGCATAACCATGCTTCCTTTTTTAGTGTTCACTAAATGGACGGTAACTTTATAGTAACAGTTTGGAGCCATTGAACCACAAGCCGCGTATTCCGCTTACCCAATCACTTCGGTTTGGGTAAGTACTCTCCGCTGTCATGCCTCGTTTCCGGTACATCACCGAAAAGGTCGATTCCCTCGGACTTTCAATTCACTTTTACCGTGTTTATTTTTGTACATTTCCGATCATCTTTTCTATTTTATTGCGATTTTTTTCTGACACCTTAGTTTTGGAGACACAAAAGTAGTAGGATACGAAACAACCCGCATGGGTGTTAAGTTACATTAAAAATGACACCTCTTTACGAAATCTTTTTTTTACGTGTAAGTTTTACGTGGAAGTTACCACGATCATACTTTTAACGATTAATACGAGTATAGAACAAATTCAATACAGGTGGGCAGGTTTGCTTTCTTGTGGTGAAGACGATGATGGTTTATTTATCCATTGTATTTGTTCTCTGTATCAAATCGTCTCTCACACTATGTTACTATATTTTTTATTAACACTAAGGCCACATTTACGCACAGGTGTAATTATGCGCGAGACGACCCGTGTATTTTCCAGGCGCTACGGATTACGCACTTACGCAGCCTTATATGCTCCGCTATTTTATTATGTTCTTCTCTCGTCCGACAAACATTTAATAATGATTGTGCGTGACTTTTGCGATATTACGTTTTAGCTGACAATACATTTGTTTCTAACTTTAATTAATTATCCTGCTATTACTCATAAAGCAGTTATGACTCTACGGTACGAATTGAAGGTTTAAAGGTTTCTTGCTACATGCCTACATCTTTTCGGTAGTTATATTCTGAATGTAATTGTACAAGGACAGGCATCGAAACCGACGCCCTAGGGTATTAAAACTGTGGGTTTATATTTCAATTTATAGCTGCTCTGAAGATAACAGACTAACGAAAATCGTCATAAAAAATCTCTTGTGACCCGTATAAAATCCATATCAGATACTTTGCTTTCCTTGTCTTGTTTGGGGAAGCCTTTCATGTTTACCAGCATATTTATTCACAAAAGTGACAAAATACTAGTTATCATTAATGTAGCATCGCCGTTGTCGGATAAAATATCCTGTTAAATATATTTTTACTTGACAATTTTATTCACGGTGCCATTCGAATCAGTTTCCTGGGTGGATCAAAGTGGAGCAGAGTGCTCGAACAAATATGTCGTAAATGTGGACACGCTGGACAAAAGCACCAAATTTTTTTCAGCTACTCGTTAGGTCCATAGCTTGGGTGCCGTTCATTCGCCATAAATCAAAATGCATAATTTCAAGTAGCATACGTACGGAAATCATAACAAACTATTATCATAATAACAAAATGCATATTGTGATTGGTCATAACATTTAAATATATAACACTCATTTATCACCACCACTTTTGCTATAACGTTTATGTGTACCATTTTTTTTGGCATAACATACATTTAGTATAATGATTAAAACTGATAACAACATTTGAAATAATGATAAGAGAAGGTAGTGCATTTAGTTTTAATAAGTGGTTGCTATCACATCCTAGAAAAATAAAGTAACTACTTATAAGTACCTATATATAAAAAAAATTGCCAAAAACCGAATGAGAGCACCCCACTTTCACGTGGTATTGTCTGTAATACCCCTAGCCTAGACTGTGTATTATAAGAGCCCGCGAAACCAGGAGCTCGTGAAGGAGGTCCTTAGTTGAAATGAACTTCATGTTTTTAAAGATCGGAGTTTAATTATTTATGAATTATGAAATTCGGTCCTTTCAACTTCGTGTTTTGGATCATCGGATCTTTATTTTTTATGAATTATGAAGTTCAGAATTTCGATTACTTTCAGAGAGACTCTAAGGCAGGTCGGTGTAGGTACGACGACGAGCGAAGCGAGGAGGACTGTTAGGTTGAACCGCGACTCTATAGCGCGCGAGCCGAGCGAGCGAAGCGAGCGTGCCGCGGCAGCGGCCGGCGAAGCGCCAGAACCGAACACTTTTTTAGTACCTAATTCATACATATAATATAAGTGCAACTTGCATAACGTGATGTTTAGGACTTCTGTTTTAGAATTTTGATTTATTATTGGTAGTTGTCATGCTAATCGGAATTTCGAAAATCGGTGTTTTAGTAATAGGAATTCGATTTTTGTCATTTTGGATTATTATTCAGTCGGACTATTTATTGTTCGGTGTATTGAAATTCGAAATTTTGATACATTATGAGCATGAAATATTATACTGAGTGCCCATTATACCGTTTATTCATTACCCAATAGGATATTATTAAAATTGACTTTTTCGCTGTATGAATAGAATAGAATAGAATATAATTTATTTGCATAGAATAAGTAGGTACATCAGTGTCAATAGGCGGTAGAGGTGACAAAAGGTAGCTTATTCTGCTATTTGTACTAAATACTAGCATGCAAATATCTTTCGGAACCTTATTTTTCAATATTTTGAGAGAGGTAATCCTTTATACTATAATAGTTACTTTCAGTTAGGAGCTTACATAATTTATTTTTAAATCTATTTAGAGGTAGCTCTTGTATACATTTTGGTAACTTGTTGAAAACTTTCATGCACATTACAAAGCATTGGTTTGAGTACAATTTTGTCTTTGGAACGTAATTATGAACCAACCGTCCAGGATTACGTTGAATTCTAGTAGGATTGGTTGCAGCTGTTGTAAATAGATGCATATGTCTCTTTACAAACATGCAGATTTCTAGTATATATAAGCAAGGTGGGGTAGTATATTAAGTTTTTTGAAAAGTGGTTTACATGATATATAAGGGGCTTTGCCGCAAATAGCACGTATACATTTTTTCTGTGCTATGAATGCAGTGCTAAAATGTGTACAGTTTCCCCATAAAATAAGCCCGTATCTAGCAAATTTAGTCTTACATTTTTACCTCTTTTTGTGTTGAACTGTACATAGTTGGATTTATTAATATTAATCTGTAAGTTATGTCTCTCTAACCATTTGATAACACTGTCAAGTAACTTATTTACTTTACATTCATGTTCCTCGATATTTTTATTCTTATTTGTTGATATAGTAAAGGATATATCATCTGCAAACATAATTGATTTATATGGAATTATATCGGGTAGTTCATTAATATAGACAATAAATAACAAAGGCCCAAGCACGCTACCTTGAGGAACACCGAAGTAATTATATTTTAGTTCAGATCTATAGCCAGTTTCTACATTCAATTCATTGAGTTTGACAATTTCCACACACTGTTTTCTATCTTTTAAGTAGCTTTTTAACCAGTTCTGGGCAAGACCTCTTATTCCATATTTTTCAAGCTTATCTAAGAGAAGAGTAACGAGTGGCCAACAACGTCAAAGGCTTTTGACATATCTAAAAATATGTGGTGTATTCAGGTGATAATATGGACACGCTGGACAAAAGCACCAATTTTTTTTCATACTTGTTAGGTCCATAGCTTTAATTTTTTGATAGGAATCAACTCCTCCGTCGGCCATCTTTAATTTTCGGACGGCCATTTTGAATTTTAGTTAATCTATCAATATTCTAAGTTCTATTTAACGTAGAATGACAAACTTAGTGTCTAAATATACATATTTGGGGTCAAGGAATTAAACTACA
Organism: Epinotia demarniana; assembly: GCA_945867215.1. Classification (NCBI taxonomy): domain Eukaryota; kingdom Metazoa; phylum Arthropoda; class Insecta; order Lepidoptera; family Tortricidae; genus Epinotia; species Epinotia demarniana. Next base: position 12,334,881 of record OX244277.1, read on the forward strand.
TAGTTTTTTATCAAACGGAACCCTGTTCTAGAGCTTCCGCTGTCCATCCGGCTGTCTGCGTATCAGCAATAGCTAGACTGTTCAAATTTTCACAGAAGTAGTGTTTCTATTGCTGCTTTAACATAATTGTCGTAAATGTGGACACGCTGGACAATAGCACCATTTTTGTTTCAGCCACTTCTTAGGTCCATAGCTTTAAGTTTTTAATGGGAACCAACTCCTCCGTTGGTCATATTTAGTTTTAAGACGGCCATTTTTAATAATTGTCTATATATATAAAACGCAAAGGTGACTGACTGATTGACTGATTGACTGACTGATCTATCAACGCACAGCCCAAACTACTGGACCGATCGGGCTGAAATTTGGCATGCTGATAGCCACTATGATGTAGGCATCCGCTAAGAAAGGATTTTTGAAAACTCACCCCTTAAGGGGGTAAAACGGGGGTCCAAAGTTTGTATGGGGGAAGCATTATTTTTTGAACTAGAGACTTAAAACTTTGTAGGAAGATTACTTATTAAGATAAAAAAAGCACTTTCAGCGTTTTACAAAATTTAACCCCTAATGGGGTTAAATAGGGGTGCAAAGTTTGAATTAAAAACTACTAGGACTACAAACTTGAAATTCACACCAGAACTTCACCGGACTCTGTCCTCACAGGTTCGGCCCTTCTTGTGCGACGCGCAGCATGGCTTTCGTCCCAGTCGCTCGGTCAACACGAATCTGCTGATACTAACAGATAATATTGCTGTGCATCTTGATAGAGGTATTCAGGTCGATGTGCTCTATTTCGATTTCACGAAGGCTTTCGATCGCGTGGATAACGATGTGTTGCTTAGCAAACTGGACAAAATTGGTTTCTCTCCCAAATTGCTAACCTTTTTCGCCAGCTATCTGCGTGATCGACAGCAGTTCGTCCGACATGGTTGTTTTGTCTCGGCTCCATACCACACCCGGTCTGGTGTCAGCCAAGGCTCCATTCTAGGGCCCTTGTTATTCGGGATCATGATTAACGATCTTCAATCGGTTCTTAGGGCGGCTCAATGTCTCTTGTATGCCGATGATCTAAAGTTGGTATACGGGGTTGAGCAGGTAGCTGATTGTAAGACGCTACAAGGGGACATCGACTTGGTGTTTCGGTGGAGTATGGCGAACAAACTGCATTTTAACCCTTCCAAGTGTTATGTGTGTACATTTAGCCGCTCTCGTGCCGCCATATATGCTCAATATATGTTAGGGTCAGAGCCGATAAATCGTGTCTTCTCCGTCAAGGATTTGGGTGTAATGTTCGACTCGCGCCTCACCTTTCACGAGCATATTTCTTCTCTTGCCACCAGCTGCTTTCGGAGGCTAGGTTTTGTGGTCCGAAACCTCCGCCACTTTCACGACCCGGTGGCCATAAAAATGGTATATAATGCCTTAGTAAGGAGTAAGCTAGAGACTTCGTCGATCGTGTGGAACCCCTATGAATCAACGTATGCGTTACTTCTTGAGAAGGTTCATAAAGCGTTTTTAAGGTTCCTTTATAAAAAAACTTTCGGATATTACCCGTATCTTTACCCAACGAAGTACCTTCTCGGTTCCCTTGGGTACAACTCCTTGGAGGTCAGGCGAAATTGTCAGCTGATGATCTCGGCATGTCAGGCCTTGCGTGGCGAGTCGGACTGTCCCGAACTTGTAGAGCGTCTGGTGCAATTGTTTGTCCCGGATGTCCCGAGGATAGCCCTGAGACCTCGACAGCGCGACTTATTGGCTGTGCCGCCGTCGAGCACCGTGTCGCTCAGGAACTCGCCGTTGCCTCGCGCCCTCTCACTTCTCAATGCGCTCCTGACATCAACACCCGAGTGCGACTTGTTTGCGTGGCGATGGGCTGCAGTGTATAGTGAATGCTTGAGATTCTGCGAGGCGATGGATGCTAGATGCTCAACTGTTCCAAATTAAGCTGTTTGATATTTATTATTGTGAACCTTTTATTATTATCTAAATTTTGTGACGCATAGGTTTATAACTGTAATGTCATAAAACTGTTTTTATAAATAAATAATAAATAATAAATAATAATAAATAATAAATAACTTCCTTTTATGACGTAGGCAAGGGATAAGACGGGATTTTTAAAAATTCTATCCCTAAGGGTGTTAAATAGGGGTGCAAAGTTTGTATGGGAGAAACATTATTTTTTGTACTAGAGACTTGAAACTTTGTAGGGATATTACTTATTAAGATAAAAAAAGTGCTTTCAGCGTTTTGGAAAATTCTCTCCCTAAGGGGGTCAAATAGGGGTGCAATGTTTGTATGAGGTAAACATTATTTATTGAACTAGAGACTTGAAACTTTGTAGGAAGATTACTTATTAGGATACAAATAAAAATATCCTTAGCGTTTTTAAAATTCCACCCCTAAGGAGATTAAATAGGGGTGCAAAGTTTGTATTCAAAACTACTGGGACTACAAACTTGAAATTTACACCAGAACGTCCTTTTATGACGTAGGCAAGGGATAAGACCGGACTTTTGGAAATCCTATCCCAAAGGGGGTTAAAAAGGGGTGCAAAGTTTGTATGGGAGAAATATGATTTTTTGTACTAGAGACTTGAAACTTTTTAGGGATATTACTTATAAAGATACAAAAAAAGTTCTTTCAGTGTTTTAGAAAATTCTACCCCTAAGGGGGTTTATTAGGGGTGCAATGTTTGTATAAGGGAAACATTATTAATCGAACTAGAGACTTGAAACTTGGTAGGAATTTTACTTATTAGGATACAAAAAAAGTATTTTCAGCGTTATATAAAATTCCACCCCTAAGGGGCTAAAATAGGGGTGCAAAGTTCGTATTCAAAGCTACTGGGACTAGAAACTTGAAATTTACACCAGAACTTCATTTTATGACGTAGGCAAGGGATAAGACGGGATTTTTGGAAATTCTATCCCTAAGGGGGTTAAGTAGGGGTGCAAAGTTTGTATGGGAGAAACATATTTTTTTGTACTAGAGACTTGAAACTTTGTAGGAATATTATTATTAAGATACAAAAAAGTACTTTCAGCGTTTTATAAAATTCTTCCCCTAAGGGGGTTAAATAGGTATGCAATGTTTGTGGGGGGGGAAACATTATTTATTGAACTAGAGACTTGAGACTTTGTAGAAAGATAACTTATTAGGATAAAAAAAAAAGTTATTTCAGCGTTTTATAAAATTCCACCCCTAAGGGGGTTAAATGAGGGTCCAAATTTTGTATAAGGGAAACTTATTTTTAGCTACTACGAAAACTTTGTGGACAGATTACTTATTCATTTACAAATAAAGTGCTTTCAGCGTTTTGGAAATAATTACACCTAAAGGGGTTAAAAAGGAGGTCCAAAGTTTGTATGGAGAAAAAATATTAGTTAGACAATTTTATTCGAAAATTCACAGGATAATTCCTAACGATAAATGAGTAAACAAGTGTTTCCGGTTTTTTGAGAATTCAACCCCTAAAAGGAGACATGTGGTGACAAAATCTGAAAATCAACATCGGCATCTATTGTTTCTATGGTTTATCGGGTCGCTGATTAGGAAAACAACAACGATTTTACATTCCAACGTGCGTCTAAATATCAATATGGGCGTTGTTAGTATGGTTTTTTGGGACGTTAATAACGAAAATCACATAGATTTTGAAATGTAATGTTGTGGACATGAAAATTCATGAAAATATTTGTGCCGAATTGCAATTCAATCGGTCCAGTTTTTTTCGTAGCAAATCGGTTGTAACAGACGAACTGACAGACAGCCACACGTGATCCTATAAATAAGGGTTCTATTTTTGCTTTTGAGATATGGAACAAGACCCGCGTTATATAGGGTTATAGGTTTTAAAGTTTGTATTTAGTGCCATCTCGATCGTCAGCAATCGGTACCTAGGCGAGTGCGGGCGGCGCGGCGGGACGGGAGGGTAGGAGACATTGGGAAAGTGCCTGCATCCGTAATAAGTACATTCAAGGTGCTGCACGAAGATCTGCTTACTTTTTATAAGTTAAGCATTTTGGCCGTCGTTAAATTAAAACAAATTTTTGGGTATTTATGTTAAATACTGAATCGAAAAGCATGGAAAAAAAATCTTAGGAAACTAGCCTATAGCAATGTCCAGGCCACAAATTTGACTTGACATTCGTGGAGATATTTTGGTATTTCAACATTATCATGAACATAAAGTAGCTTTTATTCCAGAGGACAGATTCTCATTAATCATGACTGTAAATTTAATAACAGAAATACGTACATACATACATACATTCACGCCTTTATTCCCAAAAGGGGCAGGCAGAGCACATGAACTTTATGTTCCAGCGCCACTTTTAGCATAAATGTGGGTATAAAAGATCGACAAAAAGTGATATTGCTTAGGTTGTTAGCCCATCACCCACAACACACTTCAACCCTGCTCTCTTAATCGACTTTTACGACACACACGGGAAGAAAGAGGGTGGTGAAATTCTAACCCGCCACCACACGGGCATAAAAATAATAGTAAATAAAAATTAATTTACCATAATGGGTTATGACGAAGGGTTATTCGTAGGGGAAGTTAGTAGTAGTAGGTTAGTAGGTGGCGTAGCAATTCAACAATTATTGGAAAATTACTTTAACTACGCGGGCGAAGCCGCGGGCAAAAGCTAGTTAATCTATAAATATATAAATGCCTATGTCCTGACTGACTCACTCATCAACGCACAGCTGAAACTTGAAATTTACATCAGGATTTCTTTTTATGACGTAGGCAACGGATAAGACGGGATTTTAGGAAATTCCATCCCAAAGGGGGTTAAATGTGCAAATTTTGTATGGGGGAATAATTATTTTGTTAACTAGAGACTTGAAACTTTGTAGAAAGATTACTTATTAAGGTACAAAATAAGTTATATCAGCGTTTTAGAAAATTCCACCCCTAAGGAGGTTAAATAGGGGTGAAATGTTTGTATGGGGGAAACATTAATTTTTGAACTATGAACTTGTAACTTTGTAGAAAGATTACTCGTTAGAATACAAAAAAGTGATTTCTGCGTTTAAGAAAATTCCACCCCTAAGGGGGTTAAATAGTGGTGCAATATTTGTATGGGGGAAACATTATTTTTTAAACTAGAGTTTTGTAACTTTAGGTTATTTTTATAACGTGGGCTAGGGACAAGAAGGGATTTTTGGAAATACCTCCCCTAAGGTGGTCAAATAGGGGTGCAAAGTTTGTACGGGGGAATCTTTTTTTTGAGCTAGAGACTTGAAACTTTGTTGAAACATTACTTATTAAAATACACGGGCGGGATTAGAGCTGTGGACTGGGTGTGTAATGATTATATTAAAATAATTTCTGTCATTAAAATTTTAATGAATATCATAAATTCTAGATGTATAAGTGGTTAAATTGCATAATAATTATGAACAAATATTAGAACGCTTAGCATGTTTTATGAAATTATGTAAAACATAAGTAATTATCAGTTAGGTATCAGAATATTCCAATCCATAAAAATAAATGTCATAATTTTGTATGAAATTGTGATATTCGTTAGCAGAAGTTGTTATGATATCAGAGTGTTATATAATTGGAGCATTATGCTTATTAAAGTTATGTTATGATGATAGTTTTTTTACGGTTATAGTTGATTATGTGTTTCGAACGTATGTGGATTGGTTTGTCTGTTGGTAAATAGGTTTTACTAGTAGAAGATATTCATTTAGTTTAACTCTGTAGATAACACGAATTTATCATTCTTTACTGAAATTGTAATTAGTATCTATTTGTTACAATCAGTGTTCAAAGTTTAGTTTATTTCAATTGAGTAGGTATCAACATAATTTAAAATCGTACTTTATATTTTAAGTAACTCAATTTTAGGATTTAGTAACCAAGACAGGATTCGCAATACATCGCATTGCAAGACAAAAAATATTTTACGATGAACAGAATGTGATCAAATGCAGTCTGCAGAATTAGCAGTAGATATGTAGAATATGATTGTTCTACTAATACAACTGTGTAGTGTAGAATAGCGATTGCAATCAAACGATGCTGTTTATAATCGTGTTTAAAGTTTAATCAAGTTTAGTAGTACCACAAAACATTTTTGGTAAAAGTGTTGAAGATTCCAATAGGACATAAAATCTTGACGAATTGTATCTTCTCAATCTTCTTAACAGAGAATGCAAATAGTAAAAATCCAAAGACAAAGTCTCGATGACACTCATAAATAAATTCAAAGGAAACAACTACAAAATGCTTTACGAAAAGAATTCGTAATCGTATTCGAGTCTAGGTAGATAGTTGTCGATTGCATCCGAGAACGACTTGCATAGCGAGAGCTTCAGATAACACTCGCCTAAGTGATTCTATACGGCGGGCTAAGAATGGAAAACAGTGAGCTCAAGCGACTTTTAGGAGATCACCCTAACGTTAGTACCTACGCAGTCTAGAATGTTTTGTTAAACGTTGTGATTCCCTCTTGTTATATTTCACGAAACAAACATACATATGCTGGTTTGGAAAAATGAAAATGTCATTACTTCCATTAATTATTAGTTACTAGAGGTCGTTGCTCTAGAACCTGAAACCTTCCACTAATTAGGTTACATCCTGAAAAAATATGAAACATCCATCCAGTTTCCGAGGTTTCATCGTCAACTTATTACAAGCAGATTCAGATTCATTTATTTACTCACAATATACGATTGCATTATAAATTACATGTCGATTTAAAAGAATATCTATTGTGATCGTCAATAACATTCAATAATATTTAATAAAAATAATTAGAAGAATAATTAATAACAATAGAAATATAACTATGTCCACTTAACTCAAATGCTTATTAAAGTTCACCTAAAAGGATCGTCAGTAAAAAACAAAGTTTTTAACAAGTCTCCCAAAAGACAAATAATAGCATTAAAAAGAAAAAATGAAAAATCCACAAGGGTTCGTCTAAAACACTTCGTCAAAAATCTCACACAAGCAAAAAATCAGCCACAGGCATCGTCAATTTGTTTGTATAGTAATACAAATAAATATAATGCGCAACAAGCTTTGTCAAAGTGAATCTTCTCAGGTTGGCGCATTTTAAACTGTACTGCCAAAGAAATGTGCTGAACCAGGTACGAGCCAGCCCTGGGACCTCTTTCGCTCAAACGCTGACCTAACTTTTTAAAAAAGATTTTTGCCTCAGAGCAGCATTCGATTCGTTTCAATTGGGACGAAGTCGTAAGTTTGAGAACTTGGTATGCTTGAGCGTCGCTGCCTTCACGGCAACCCGAGCAGCCCTACGCACCGTGTGGTTGAGATGCGACGGAGCGAACGTGCTTACGCACGTGGCATCCTTAATGAGACTGCAGCTCCTCGTCCATGGAACCAGTGTCCAGCCTCCTACCATCCGTGCTGTTGTCCACTAGAATCGCCTAGCCTGATCCTCCAGGGGAAAAGTAACAGTTAGGTTGTCAGGTGAATGTGACTCTACAGCGCGTGAGCCGAGCGAGCGAAGCGAGCGAGACGCGGTAGCGTCCGGCGTAGCGCCATAACCGAACATAATGACGCTAGGTTCCCCTGGGTGGTCGGGGTCAGGTGATTAACATCCGTCCTGTTCAAACCTTAAGGCTCAAATCTACACGCAGGGTAGATTTGCTGACACCAATGCTCGACATTTAATGTTATTAATCGAATGGTGTCTCGAAAATATACCCACACATCGCCCGCTACTTAAACCATGGTGGCCGTTCGCATCCTCTGTACCTTCACAAATACATTTATGTCGTTCGCACACCGAACACCCTAGTTTTAGTGCAGCCCAGATAAAAAACCGGTCAAGTGCGAGTCTGAGTCGCGCACCGAGGGTTCCGTGCAAACTAACAATTAACTCAAGGTAAAGTAAAAGTCCCAATATATTTGTTAAATTACTTATTTTAACCCAACACAATAGAATTCAATTTCAAACAACGAGTAACTTTTACACCAAGACAATTGAATCGCGATCTTTTTTTGACCTGCTATTGAAAATAAATATACGCGTCCCAATCCCAACCCCATTAATTCTAGAAAAATCTTAACAGCGCGAATGGGGTCAGCGCCATCTATCGGCCCCATTTGGTACTAACGTGCAAGGGCAATCGGCTTAGTATGTATGTTGGTCTTTTAGCGATTATTGTTTATCACGTGAACTGATCTCGATTATTATTGTTTTATTTGATTTTGAAATGAAAGTGAAATTCCTATAAAACTATAAATAGAAGTACTCTCTGTACTTCTATTTATAGTTTTATAGGAATTTCACAACAAAAAAAAACTTATAAAGTTGATTAAATTGCAAGACTAACTAGGAAATGATTTTTGAAAATAAAACAAAAAATATGCAAGATAAAAAAAAAAACTTTTCCCGTAATATATATGTTTATCTTAATAGCAAGTAATTATTTCAAATTTTTCGCTTGAATAACTTCGGAGATAAGGGGGGGGGGAATGGTATTTTTTTTTACATTTTCCTTCATAGATCAAAATTTTCCGAGTGTAGAAAAAAAAGAAAAACTGTTTCAAAAAGTGCAACTCAAGCCCTTTCGAATGATACCCCACTTGACCCTATAGTTGATTTTTTTTTTGCCCCGTCCTCATATTCGTAAGTTTTTATAGAAAAATTAAATGTATATTTAAACTTTTCATTTTCCATGCACGCGGATACCTCTCATTTATAACCATTCCAAATTTCAAGTTGATAGCTTGAGTAGTTCGTGAGATATTTCACTTTGTGACAGACAGACAGACGGACGGAGTCGCACCATAAGGGTTCCTTTGTTACCATTTTTGGTACGGAACCCTAAGAATGATAATTATTATGTAGTTTATTTTGGCAAAGAGCCGTCAATCACTTGGCTATCTAATAATTATGACTGTTTTTTTGTTGCTTTTATTGGGTAATGAATCGTAGGTATTTACTTAGCTTGGAACAGCCGTTGCACAGATTCTAGTAGTCTCTTCTGCAACTATCAGTTTGCGTAAACTTTACTCTCAACTTTAGTGCACTCGCAAATAAATCCAGGAACCGATTACAAAGTGTGGAGCAAGCCTTATCGAGCACTCTGTAAATATGGCCCAAGTTGTAAAGTTTATCCATGAGTCTTTACTTATGACGTGGAACAAATCCTAAACGAAATGTGGCCTGTATTTACATAATATAAGTACTTGTGTTCGGTATTTAAGTATGCTTTAAATCAAGATTTTGTATTCAGTATCGTACAACGCGGAAGTTTACAAGTTTAAAGCACGGTTTTAGAGCACAGCTAATTTGTTGTCTAGATTTTAGTTTCTTATCGAAACGGTGCAGAAGTTCGGTGTGGATAGACTCGAGGGTTTAGCTCAAACAGATGAGTTTGCGCTTACATACAAACTCATCAGACTACAAGTTGTGTACTATAAGAAAGTCGGTTCCGTTTATGCAAAAAAAAAGTACCTACATGAAACATTATTTGTCCTGAATTCCTCGTGAGAAGAATCTTTGAGAATATCAATATGCTTTATGAAAATGTCACTCTGTTTCTTAGCGACATCGAAATTATTACTTTTTAAGAGTTCACAGTTATTTACAGAAAAAACTAGTATTTCTTGGGCATAAATGTTTTTTTGAGATGTTTACTTTAACATTCTATCATTCAGTTAGTAGAAATGGTATTATTACAACCCTTGTTTTTTTTAATTGCGCACTTGAAATCTAACCGAGTACTTAGCTCGTTCCTTAGAGAGTCGAGTTGCCAAGCACCGCAGGCTAGTCGACATCAAAGGCTTCCTTAATAGCTACACACTGAATGCTTCCGACTAAACCTTTTGTACATATTGTACATACAAACGAAAGTTAATGATTTCGTTTATGAATAATGGGATTTGTTTAACTCGATTCGGCTCGATTTTTTGGGGAATTCAGTGAGTTAGTGCACTTTTTTGAAAACATAGTCCGTGGTGACCCAGTCAGTCCACGTCCATGCCGCAAGGGAATATGCGCGGAGTGCATACTGTGACCCCAAGCCGTAGACCAGTCGCCAGACGAAGGGAGGTTAATCCAGAATGGTACCGGTGTTTGGTGAAGGATGGGCATGCAGCCAGTGACCAGCCTCTGTGGCTCCGACCGCCAAAAGCCTTGCGCGATCTGGACCTGAACTGCGGCTCAGAACCAGTGAGAAAATTTATTTGACATGGACAAGCTCACGTCAAAACACAGGATAAACCATACCGATTCCGCCACGACATGACAGGCGCCAGTCGGCCTATTCTCAAAAATCTACGAGAACATCAAGCACATATTACGTTACACTGGTGAAATACACTACACAATTTTAGTCTAGTCGCTAAACGTCTGGTTGACGTTACTGGTGACCGAAGAGCTGGCGGCTTTCTCGGCCAACGCATCAGCATTGCATTTCAGCGAGGCAAATGCCGATTGCATGCTCGGTACAATGCCTCTAGGGCCTTTTTTAGATTTAAATTAGTTTTAATTTGATTTAAAAAGTTTTAGTCTTTAGGTATACATATTGACGCCATGATTTACATAATGGTTAGATTCGCCATTCGGTACTGATGGTCAATTACGTAACGCATTGTAGTTAAGAGCGTCAGATCTTAATGTAATGACACTTTTTGTATGGGTAAATGACAGTCAAATTTTTTTTTTTTTTTTTTTTTTTATTTAGGAAACAAACGGTTGTTAACAGAATCATGTAAGCTTATGAGATATACGATTGAACCTATAGTTCCATTAAGTATAGGTACAGACAAAAAGTATTACAAGTGTCGAAAAAGAGTGGGTAAGACCATGCAAGTCTATTTCGCAGAATGATGTAAGTTGTTTCTTATTGTAATATAATGAAATGCTACATTTACCTTGGTTTACAAATGAAAAAGAAAACAGTTACTAATTAACTAACTAAATTAAGCGTTTCTAAATCATGCATACAATCCGGAGTTATCATTATTCAATTATTCGCTGTAGATCAGGCTACGCAGAGCGCTGCGATATTGAACAAATGAGAGAGAAAAAATATCTAAACTAATAAAGTTGGCGTTATAATTTTGACATGCTCGTCTGAAGAATGTGTTTTTGGCAAACTTGGTACGGCAAAGTCTGACGAGGAATGTTAAGGGGTGGCGACAAGGAATGCAGCGAGGCAATTTAAAAGTAATACTTCTAAGAAGAATGGGTGAGTCAATGTAGTTGTTTAATAGCTTATAAAGAAAGATTTGATCAATGAATACTCGACGTTTGTCTAGAGAAGCTAGACCGTGACGCTTAGCGGTATTGTCTGTGGTATTCAAGCCCTGGCGGTAGTCAAGCGACTTCAATAATTTATTTTGAATTCTTTCAATTCTTGTTTTGTGGAAATTATATTGAGGGTTCCAGATAATACATCCAAATTCTAATATGCTACGAACATAGGAAAAATATAGTATTTTTAAGGTTTTAGGGTCCTTAAAGGGCTTTGAGAGTCTAAGAATTAATCCCAATTGTTTATATGCTCTCGAGATAATGTCATCAATGTGTGGGATGAAAGTAAGCTTATGATCTAAAATAATACCCAGGTCCCGAACTTGATAAACCCTGTTTATGGTATTACCTAAAAAGTTATAGTTAAAAGTTATAGGTTCTTGCTTGCGTGAGAAGCTAATGCAATTACACTTATCGGGATTAAGAAGTAATTGATTCGAGATGCAATAGTTGGTAAACCTCTCAAGATCCCTTTGTAAGTCAAGGCAGTCGTTATTTGTATTCACTATTTTGAATATTTTCGTGTCATCAGCGTAAACGAGATGTTTAGACTTAGTAAACGAGGACCCTATGTCGTTGATATATAAGATAAATAAAAGCGGTCCCAGGTGTGAGCCTTGAGGTACCCCCGAGTCAATAGTCAAGAATCGAGAGGTGTAACCTCTTAGTGATACTGCCTGGCTTCGATTTTTTATGTATGACTCCAGCCACCTAAGGAGGTCACCGTGTATACCGATCCCGTGTAGCTTATATAATAACAGGGAATGATCAATTTTATCGAATGCTTTTGAGAAATCGGTATACACGACATCCACCTGATAGCCATTGTCGAGGGCATTCAAAACAAAATCAGTGAAAGTAATGAGGTTAGTGTTCACACTTCTACCACGAAGAAAACCGTGTTGGTCTGGGGAAATTATGCGAATAACACAATTAGCCAATATAGCGGTAACTATTTTCTCAAAGATCTTGGCAAAGATGCACAATTTAGATATAGGCCTATAATGTGTTACGTCATGTTTATCACCGCTTTTATGAATAGGTGTTATTAGAGCGGTTTTCCATACTGATGGAAAACAGCCCTCTGACAGAGATTTATGATAGATGATGGTAAGGGGTAGTGACAACTCTTTGCTACAACTAGAGATTAAGATGGGGTGAATTCGATCAAACCCTGCGCCTTTATTTACGTTGATTTCTTTTAGATGTTTATGAACAAGAGTATTATTTATGTTAATTGAGGAGATAGATACGGGGGTGCCGTTTGCAAGGGAATCAGTTACAGGAGAGACTAAATTACCTTTAATAAAAACAGAGTGGAAGTAATCGTTGAAATAATTAGCTACTGTCTCACAATCGGTTGAAGAATTACCACTATAGGACATACAGTCTGGGGTTTTATTTGCTGAAAATTTTGATTTGATGAAAGACCAAAAATATTTAGGACACTTACGAATATTACCTTCGGCATAACTAATATACGTGTTATAACAATCTATTTCCATTTTATGAACTCTTGTTCTTAGTAACTTAAAAGAGAGATAATCTAAGGGATTTTTGTAAGTTTTCCATCTAGTGTGTATTTTACGTTTTTCGCGACAAAGTTTGACTAAAGCCCGGGTGTACCACGGGGGACGATCACTAACGGTATTGGATTTACTAATGGGGACGAAATTCTTTATTAAATTATTTAAAACTGAGTAAAAATAAGTGACGGCCTGTTCAGTACTCATTTTGTACATAATAGTCCAGTTAATGGAAGACAGACCTTCCCTAATCTTTTCATAATCTGCAGCATAAAAAAGCGGTTTATCCCTAGGAAGGTCCCGTGTGACTGATAAAAAAGGGAGTCTAAAATGTATATCTAGTGACTTATGATGGCAGTCCTCGGGAGTTAGAGGTGACGTGCAGTGTGCTACAGCGCCCGTTAAATCACTGAACACAAGATCTAGAATCCGGTTGTTAATGTTTGAGCATCCATTTAATTGTTTTAAGCCAGAGAAATTTAGGAAGTCTGAGAGTAAGGTCGCGGTCGCATCGTTATTCGTGTTGATGACTAAACTTTGGTTAACAAAAGACCACATGGCGTGACTAACATTAAAATCTCCTAGAATAATGTAACTATCATTTGGGTTGTTTGTTATAAGGTCAAACGCGGTATCGAAAAAGGTCTGTAAGGCCGTGTAATGATCGCCGCCGTGAGGAAAATAACAACAGGGAATAAAAAGTCGAGAGCGCTGCCGACCGGCACCCGGGCGCGGGCGCAGCGCAGCGGCGCCGGCGCACTCGATGCTCAGCCACAGCTCCTCGGAGCGCGGGTTCGAGCGGAGGTCGGGGCGGGGGCACACAGCGAGTCCGCGCCCGCGCCGCACCGCCACCAGCACGCCGCCCCCACGCCCCGCGTCCGCGCCGCGCGCCGCGCAACGATCGTGCCTATAAACCGCGTAATCATTCCAGAAGTATTCAGCATCATTGAAGTCGCTTGTCAACCATGTCTCGGTAAGGCAGATTACGTCAAAGTCGGCTGTTAAAACGTTTGCTAAAAACTGTGAGATTTAGTTCGCAACCCCCTAACATTCTGATAATAAATGTTTAAAATAGGTACAGGCGCCATAGGAATATGATATAAGTAGGTATAACAGGTATGAACACATGTGAAGGCATGTTCAATTTAGATTTAACGTTATCAGAAATATTTCCAAACACATTTACACGCCGAACAAAACTTAGCCGTAAACAGTAAGCAAAAACAGTACAGTATTCTCTTATAAATGCTATATCGTTTAACAGAAATTCGAATGCAAGAAAAGTGTATATGTTAACATGAGGAAACCGGTTGAAATACAAACGCAGCGGTAAGGTAACAAGAATAACTAGTCATTTTAATTTTAAGAGGTCCGATTCTTTCGAGATGTTCACAATTTTAGAGCTGTCGTTTTTACGCATTAAGATCCTACAATCCCTAACCCACAAATAGGCATAGTTTAAATTAGATTTTACTTCACGGGCTCGCTTTAACAATAGTTTATTTTCGCGGGTTAGGTGATCGTTTATATATAGGTTCTTTGGGGGCCCCGACATCCCGATGTCGACCGTGGTGAGAGTCCTGCGCATGCGCATGGCCGCCAGCAGCTCGTCCTTGCGGCGTCGCTGCACGAAGCGAACAATGACAGCTGGCTCGCGGTCGGCGCCAGCGCGCGCGGCTCCGCTGCTGGTCGCGGCGGTGATGGTACCGTACCGGCGCACACGGTGAATCGAGTCGATGTCCGATTCCAACCCACTGACGCCTAGTTTCGTTGAAATATCGCTCAAAAGAGACATGAGATTTTCGCCGCCTTTATGAGGTAGCCCTGATATCTCTAGATTGTTTAGCCGAGAAAATTGGTCGCGGGAATTCAGGTCACATTTAAGAGATTCTATGGTTCCAGTAGTGAGTTAATGGGGTTTTCAGATCAGAGATCTGAAAACTGCCCATTAACACTTATAATATTCAAGTGATATTTGAAAACCTCCGTCGGGTATTTGCTTCGTTCGATAACCTTAGAACTTTTATTTATACAAGCAGCTTCAAAAACTTTAATAGCGCGATGCAGGCCAGATTTTCTGATTGGTCGATTCATTCGACGTGCATATGACGTACAGTGAATTTTATAATGCAGAATATTACTTAAGTATTTAAAGAACATCACTTACGAAAGTAGTTCGATAACTTGAATCATAATCATATCGCATTAAAATCTAAATTATGAGCTATGCACAATGCACTTGTGGCTGAGTAGAAATATGAACCCTTCAAGTCATCACTCATTCATATTGCAATGAAATATCAAATATCAATGAAACGAATGCATAATCATTTTTATAATTAGCATTTAATCATGTAGGTATGTGACAATACATTGTTGTCTATTATATACCCATAACTCAGAAAATAAAATCTACCCATTAATACTTATGTTATTCAAGTGATATTTCAAAGCCCCAATCGGGTATTTTTTAATGTTTTGAAGTTGTATAATAACGGTCATTATTTCAAATAGCAAAAGCTTAACACAACATGCAGTCTAAGGCGGCCAATCCTCAGTTGCATGCAAGGGTCCCAGGTCCAATGCCCCGGCTTAACCCTCATAGCGCAGAGCGACTATGGCGTTTACACATAACATATCTAACAAGTTGATCAGACTCGTTAGACATGATCGCAACCCCCAGGGACCTGCTTCCCTGGCTGAAGGCTACGGTTTTACATGTGGTGAGTTTACCCCCTCCGGGTGTGGGTATCCATACCTATCGACCGCCTAGGTATAGAAAACCCCAGTTTTCATGGTTCTGTTTCAACACAACACACACACAGGGTGGCCAGTCCAGTGCATATGAATTACGTGTTGGGGTTGTCCGGTCGCAACTTCCCGACAGACTTAGGTCTGATTTTTTATTTATATGAACAAATGTTAAAAACTTTAATAGCGCGATGCAGGTCCGGGTTTTTCATTGGCTATAACTCATGACGTGCTCGTGCGGTATGTTTTACAAAGCTGTTAGTAATCTAGACTTTAAAATAAGGCAAATTAAAAATAATTTTTATTTGCTTTCAATTGTAATCCGTTTGAAGACCTATTTTCTATATCAATTTATTGCAAAATAGAGGCTATAACAAAGCTGTTAGATTCATATTAGAATTGATCAATTGGCTCATATTGCTTTTAATTACATAGCAAAGTTGATCGTAGTAAGTAACTTGTGGTCATGCATTTTGTTGTAACTTGAGTCATTCTACCTGTCCGCTCATTGCTCAAGGAGCATTTAGAACATACGAATCATCAATTCCTCGTCTACAGCTGGCCCATATACCTATGCGTTACAATTTACCGTTGGCCCTTATATGCGTCAGAATTTAGTATGCATTTGCGAACAAATTATTTACCTCCTAGGAGAGGAGGATGATAACGCTATTTAAAACTTGGTTCGTTTATAAATATTTTTAAATAATCTTACAAATAATGAAAGCAAGTATGTAAGCTTAAAATAAAACAAATCTGGTATCTTTAATATTCTATTTGTATATCAAAATATTTTCTAATAATAAAGAAACATTTATTTTTTAAGTAGGTATCATCAACTAAAATTATACTAAAATAAATCTAGGTTAAATCGAATAATTTGCATTGCTTAATCTTTTTACAATTTTATCAACTAGTCCTTCGGTGGAATTCAATACGTCATCATATTCACGCTCGACGATATACTGCACGGCGACCTCTTCGGACTCGTTGTCCGCTTCAAGATTGGATATGCTTATTTTAATAAGACGTACACCTTTTTTACTTTGTTTAATTATATAGGAATTCAATCCACTGCCGCAGGCTTTGTTTTTTCCGCTGCACGTCTTTTTCTTCTAGGATTTCTTTGATATTTCGGAAGGCTTTTTTACCTCTTGAACGTTATTCATACATTGCTGTTGATACTCTAGGTACGCGCCAAAATCTTGTGAGCACGGTAACTCATCATCGAATGTTCCTTGTGAATAAAAAGTGGAAATATTCGGCTCACAAACAATTTTGGAGGTGGGTAATGGCTGCGAGCTGGATTTACTCTGAAAATAAGCACAATACATTTTAAATGGTGTAATCGCAATATTAATAAAAGAAATTTAAATATTAAATTAGAAATTCAATCAATCAACTCACCATTTTGACTGAAGTATACGATTTATCGATCTCGGACGACGTGCGTTTACGGCAAGTTTTCCAGCCAGAATGATTTTCTACAATTGCATTTTTATTTATTAGGTATGTAAACTGCTTATATCGTGAAACGAGGATGCAATCAGTACAAGATAGAACATGTTAAAACATGTGTTTCATAAAGTACTTTGAATCATATACGAATGTTATAATTACAGGTTCTGACAGGTTTCATAAAATAATAGATTTTAAAAGTTACATCCTTGCGAATTATCGCATTCAGTGGAACAAATCTTTCCGTTCGTATGGCTACCTATACTATTCTTCTTACTTGCACTCATTGTAGCATAAGGTGTTGAAAGGAGATGAAAGTCGTATTCCATTATTTTTAGCGGAACAGTATGTCGGCGTTGTTTGAAATTAGAGCGATCGCTTTGATAGAACCGCATGTTGAATAATTGCTGATGTTTTAAAATAGGTACCAGAGGTATTAAACCTGTAAAAATTTGCCTTCTGCATGTTTTCTACCATTACCGTTATTATTTTTTATTGATTAATTAACTTGACGAAGGTTGAGAACTACTGTGAAGTGATATTCGTGCAAACCGACCTTTGATTGTGAGCTTCATTACTTTCTCACGGGTTTTCACGAGCGAAGGAACACTGCATTGAAATCATGTGCGTAAGTTTTTTTAAATTAAATTTTTTATTCATTCTGGGTGATTAATAAATTTATATAACCAATATAAGTTCAACAATAGCAAATATTTAAATAAACCTTTTTATTGCAGGTCTGATTCAGAGTCACTTGCCGAAATCAAGGTCAGAAAACCGACACCAAATTCAAGGTAATCATCACTTCATACTAATTTGTTTTGATTTAATATTTGTTTTTGAAGCAGTAACGCTGCTAAAGAAAATTACAAATTTTTAAATGAAAGGAAAAATTGAAAAATTTAATGCTCCGAGCCGGATTCGAACCGGCGACCACAGGCATTCATGGCCCGTCGCTACTACCAACTGAGCTATCGGAACAATCTGGTTCGGGCACCAAATCCTTCAATCAGTTCCTTCATATAACGCCTTAGGGAGGCGTATGTAGCGACATCTACCAGAAGACTTAGGCTTCTTTACGGCACCAACGTCTCAAATTATGTTGACAAATCGTCAGTAACGATGCGCCACCCCATACTAAATTAATATTTGTTTTTGAAGCAGTAACGCTGCTAAAGAAAATTACAAATTTTTAAATGAAAGGAAAAATTGAAAAATTTAATGCTCCGAGCCGGATTCGAACCAGAACCAGATTGTTCCGATAGCTCAGTTGGTAGTAGCGACGGGCCATGAATGCCTGTGGTCGCCGGTTCGAATCCGGCTCGGAGCATTAAATTTTTCAATTTTTCCTTTCATTTAAAAATTTGTTTTGATTTATTTTGTGAGCGATTTAATTTTTTAAAGATGTGTATTTAATTTTCGTTATATTTCTTTTATAGGTCGAAAAAAATATCGAATAAGAAGAGGGCGCTTTGTGAATTCGATGTTGGAACGCAGGAGCTAACACGGTGAGTTGCAGTTTTTTTTTTTATTTTGTTATAAAACCTGTCTCCTAAAATAAGGTATACTAAATATAGCATTATTTTGTTTCAGGTATAAGAAGCAAAAGGCGGCTAAAAAGCTTACTGAACTATATGAATCTGATGACGAAACTCCGATACCACGGTATATATTTTAATTTTGCTTATGTAGAAAATTAAATTAATTTTGTTTTTGACCCGTATTAATATATTTTTTTCTTTATAGATCTACTAAACTGAAGTCCAGGCCGTTAACGGAGAAAGTTTCGTCTCAACGGTAAGTAATTTACTAATTTTGTTTTACAACGAAGGTACATTAGTTATTCGCATGTATTTAAGTAATATTTTTTAACGTGTCTGTCTGTGTATCTGTGTTTTTGTGTCAGATGATTTTATCTCGAGTGTTCTTTACCATGTTTCATGAAAATCTGTTCAGCCGTTTGTGAGATAGTAAACTTTGAAATGAAAATAGCGAGGGTTTTTCATCTTTTCTAAGTTGTATAGTTATTACCTACAAAGATGTCATTAGTTTAGTCTTATATGTAAGTTCGTTTGTATATTTTTAACAAACTTATTTATGGGTTACAGGTCAAAAGCTGGTCCGAAGCCATTGTCGGATCAACAAAGCAACGCTTCTTCGGGCTGGGCTCTAGATGACGATAGTGACAACGACTTCTGCGCCGAAAAACATGGTGCAGGGCTGCGATCTGTACTAAGACGAAAAGTCCCCGGCGGAAGCGTGTATCGTTACGGTCAGTTGTCCGGTGATCTTTATTTAGATTTAAAGTTGTATAACGTTGCTGATATTGCATCAATCGCATCGAAAGGCAGATGGGAGAAAGCACTTGTTAACCTCAAAATTCAGGTAGACTCTAATTCACCAGAGGTTTCGCATATTAAAAACGTGTTAAAAATATGTAAGGAGCATTTCACCGAAGAAGGAACATTTTACCGTGAATAATTAATAATTATTCTTACTATACCTTTATTTGTAATATTTCACCTTATTCTTTTTGTCGAGCTGATTATATAATATTGCTGATGTAATATCAATTGCACTGAATAGGAATATTTTACCGTGAAACGTTATTAATTATTCTTACTATACCTTTAATTCTAATACTTGACCTTAGTCTTAATCATTTACCTATTGAATATGAGTAACCGGTCGGTTTTCTGTTCCGTTTGCGAAATAGCTGTACCAAGTTGCGCATTTTCCGGTCATTTACGTAGCACAGCGCACAAAAATAACAACTCTATAAACAATATTGAAGGCATTGAAAAAATTGGTAGCGCTTTTCGTAGTAGGCTTGCATCATACCGAGTGCGGGGAAGCCAAGATGACCTTGACTGTGCGTGCCCACCTTTTCAGTTCATAAGTAACATACGCGCCCGCGTTCGTCGTATTTTGGAAGCAAGGCAATCAGCTTTCGGTAGTGTCAAAGTGAATTTCGAATTATTTGCGGAGTTTTCTTTGCTAAAAAACGATACATGTGACATTAAGTCGTTTGCAACGCAGAATATTGTAATACATCCAAATTTCGATTTCAATGAAATATTTTTAAATGTTTTGCAGACGATTTGTCGAAAAATTGACGAATTTCAAACCAAAGACAGCGGGTGGTCTTTCATGAAAAATTTATACCTAGAAATTAATATCTGCAAGTACAATCCTTTGAGAGCGTCTGGATTCATAGATTTGCCTAAAAGTATAAAACTAAAACGCGCGTGTATCAATATACAAAATAATGATGCGTTTTGCTTTCTGTGGTGCGTGATGGCTTATTTATTTCCTGCTAAAAATAATGTTCATCGAGTATCTTCGTATCCTCATTACGAGGACGTTCTCAATATCAAAAATATGACTTTTCCCGTGGGTTTAAACGATATCAAAATATTTGAGAAAAATAATCAACATATAAGTGTTAATGTATATTCGATAAATAATACATTGGAAGTCGTAGGTCCGCTGTACAAAACTGCATGCCGCAAGCAACATCATGTTAATTTATTAATGTTAGAAAACGGTCGACAAACTCATTACTGTCTGATTAAAGATTTAGGCCGTTTGCTTAAACATCAATTAACAAAACACAAGGGTAAACTTTTTCTTTGCGAAGAATGTTTGATATTTTTCAATAACGAAACAAAAAGGGATGCTCATGTATGTGGCGGTGTAAAAACAGTTTTACCATATCAAAATGAGGAAATACAGTTTAAAAATTTCGAACGTATGCAGGATATGCCTTTCGTAATATATGCAGACTTTGAATCCTTATTGGTGCCCAACACAAATGGAAAAACGGGATCAGAAAATACTATTCAACTACAGGAGCATGTGCCAGCTGCCTTTGCGTACTATGTTGTATGTTCGTACGATAGTTCTCTCAACAAGTTCGTTACATATCGTGCAGAAGATTGCGTTGCTAAATTTCTCAAATATTTGCAAAGGGATATATCTACAATAAACAATATTTATTCGAATCCCAAGCCTATGGTTATTACTGAGACGGAAGAAAAGGATTTTTTAAACGCTCAAAATTGTTTTCTTTGTGGTAATTTATTGCTTGGGGACTCAGTTCGAGATCATTCGCATGTGACCGGAAAATTTCGGGGGGCCAGCCACAGTTTTTGCAACTTACGCTTCCGTTTACCTGAATTCGTGCCCGTGTTTTTTCACAATTTGTCTGGTTATGATTCTCATTTATTTTTACGTGAATTAGGAGAAATGCCTGGTCAAATTAAAGTTATTGCTAAAAATAAAGAAAATTACATATCGTTCACAAAGTATTTTATCAAAAATCCTGATCAAATGATGGCAGTTCGGTTTGTGGATTCATTTAAATTTTTAGGAGCTAGTTTAGGGGAGCTAGTAAGCACTTTAGACGACGGAGATTTTGTTCACCTTGCGCATTTTTTTCCATTAAAAGTGCATTTTGACCTACTGAAACGTAAAGGTATTTACCCTTATGAGTATATGGATAATTGGGCTCGCTACGAAGAGCAATGCTTACCTCGGCAACCTTGTTTTTACAGCTCATTAACTAATGAAACGATATCAAAATATGATTACGAGCATGCGAAACTTGTTTGGAAATCATTTGGACTAGAGAATTTAGGGGAATACACAGATATTTACCTTAAATCTGATGTGTTATTACTGGCCGACATATTTGAAAAATTCCGTCAAACTTGTAAAGTTAACTACAGACTAGATCCTGCTTTTTATCTGACCGCACCAAGTTTAAGTTTTGATGCTATGTTACGAATAACCAACGTAAAATTACAGCTTATTAACGACCTAGAAATAATTAGAATGATACAAAAAGGTATTCGGGGGGGGACTTTGCTTATGTTCAACACGGTATGTCAACGCAAATAACAAATACATGCCTGATTATGATCCCAGTATACCGAATAGTTTTTTACTTTATATAGACTGTAATAATCTGTACGGGTATGCGATGTGTGCCAGTTTGCCTTATGGCGACTTCGAATTATTGCAGCAAGATGAAATTAAAGACCTAGATGTTCGCTTAGTACCAGATGGTTCTGATTTTGGTTATATTTTGGAAGTGGATTTACAGTATCCAGAATACTTGCATGACTTGCACAACGACATTCCGTTCTGTCCTCAAAAATTCGTACCTTCTGGTTCAAAGCAACCTAAACTGATTCCGAATTTATATGATAAATACGAGTACGTTATTCATTATGTACATTTAAAAACATGCTTGAAACATGGCTTAGTACTTAAAAAAATTCATAGAGTAATAAAATTTAAGCAGAGTCAATTTTTAAAACAGTACATAGATTTAAACACTCAGTTACGACAAAAAGCTACATCTGTATTCGAACAAAACTTGTTTAAGTTATTTAACAATGCTATTTTTGGAAAGACATTAGAAGACCCCGAGAAGAGGTTAAAAGTTATGCTGGTTAACGTATGGAATGATACTAAAAATAAAACAAAAAAGAAATATGGAGCCGAATGCCTGATATCTAGACCGAATTATCATAGCTCAACTATTTTTTCTGAAAATTTCGTGGCTGTACAAATGAAACCCGAGTCTATTAAACTCGACCGACCCATTTATATCGGTTTTACTGTTTTGGAAATATCGAAGTCTCATATGTATAATTTTCATTATTCTTCGATGAAAACATTTTACGGGCCTAATATAAATTTATGTTATTCTGATACCGACTCTTTGCTGTATGCTGTTAGCACAGAATATGTATACGCAGACATTAAATTGAATTTTCAGCATTATTTTGACACTAGTAATTATCCTGCTAATAATGTTTATGGCATTACTCGTCAACATAATAAAGTACCAGGCCTTTTCAAAGACGAGCTAGGAGGTGAAATAATACGTGAGTTTGTAGGTCTCAGGTCCAAATTATACTGTATCAAAACAGAAAAAAAGCAACTGAAAAAAGCTAAGGGTACAAAGAAACATGTCTTGCGTCATTTGGATTTTGAGAACTATAAAAAGGTATTGTTAAATAATGAAAGGTTGAGAAAGACAAACATTGTATTTAAATCATTAAAACATGTTATTTTCACGCAATCAGTCAAAAAAGTTGCACTGTCGTCAAATGATGACAAACGTATCTTGCTAAAGGACCGAATATCGACCTTATCTTGGGGTCATGAGTCCATGTTTTGATATTGTACATTAAATGCACTACGCATTTGTAACGCCTATAAAGTTTGCTATAGCAAAATTAGGCGTCGCAGATGTCGTGTTATTTAATTAGGTACTTTAGTGCTAGAACGTGTAAGTTAGTTTTAAGATATGAATATTATGAATAAAGGTGTAAAAATGTTTTTGTTTAAATTTTTAATAAACCTATATTTCGTAACTACGGTGTTTTATTTAATTTCTATAGCTATGTATGTAGATAGTAAGTAAAATAAAAATTCGAAGGTATTGACAACACAATTTATTCGATATCTCGCTCGGAACTGAGTCGGTGCGGTCGCCTGCATTGTTCCTTATCGCAGTCATAAATACCGGGACTTGTTTACTAGTTAACCTCAACTCAACTACAGTCGAATTGCATCCTTGTGCGTGTAAGAATAAAGTGCATAATTGTGTGGTAACTATTTCGCGACTTACCCAAGTCAAAATGAGTTGCTCAAAATGCAGTGATGAAATGACGGATTTCGCTGAATGTGGATACTGCCATGAACGTTTTCATTATGGATGTGCAGGAGTTAGTGAGTCGACCCATCGCAGAAAAGGACCGGCTGCAAAGGCGGCGTGGCGATGTGTAAAATGCAAAAATATACCACCGACTGACACCGGCACCACCGCTGATGTATTAAACGAAATTAAATCGTTTCGGAACGACTTTAACTCAATGAAGTCGGATGTCAACACAATAAAAAGCGACGTTAAGGCTACTTCTAGGGGTCTGCAGGAACTGAGCGCGAAATAGAATGAACTAGAAGCTTCGTTGTCAAACGTGGATGGGCGTTTATCTCAGGTAGAAGATAAAGTATCTTCTTTTAATTCGCTGCAGAAGAGTTTTGACGAGGCCTGTGGAACCATAGAATCTCTTAAATGTGACCTGAACTCCCGCGACCAATTTTCTCGGCTAAACAATCTAGAGATATCAGGGCTACCTCATAAAGGCGGCGAAAATCTCATGTCTCTTTTGAGCGATATTTCAACGAAACTAGGCGTCAGTGGGTTGGAATCGGACATCAACTCGATTCACCGTGTGCGCCGGTACGGTACCATCACCGCCGCGACCAGCAGCGGAGCCGCGCGCGCTGGCGCCGACCGCGAGCCAGCTGTCATTGTTCGTTTCGTGCAGCGACGCCGCAAGGACGAGCTGCTGGCGGCCATGCGCATGCGCAGGACTCTCACCACGGTCGACATCGGGATGTCGGGGCCCCCAAAGAACCTATATATAAACGATCACCTAACCCGCGAAAATAAACTATTGTTAAAGCGAGCCCGTGAAGTAAAATCTAATTTAAACTATGCCTATTTGTGGGTTAGGGATTGTAGGATCTTAATGCGTAAAAACGACAGCTCTAAAATTGTGAACATTTCGAAAGAATCGGACCTCTTAAAATTAAAATGACTAGTTATTCTTGTTACCTTATCGCTGCGTTTGTATTTCAACCGGTTTCCTCATGTTAACACATACACTTTTCTTGCATTCGAATTTCTGTTAAACGACATAGCATTTATAAGAGAATACTGTACTGTTTTTGCTTACTGTTTACGGCTAAGTTTTGTTCGGCGTGTAAATGTGTTTGGAAATATTTCTGATAACGTTAAATCTAAATTGAACATGCCCTCACATGTGTTCATACCTGTTATACCTACTTATATCATATTCCTATGGCGCCTGTACCTATTTTAAACATTTATTATCAGAATGTTAGGGGGTTGCGAACTAAATCTCACAGTTTTTTAGCAAACGTTTTAACAGCCGACTTTGACGTAATCTGCCTTACCGAGACATGGTTGACAAGCGACTTCAATGATGCCGAATATTTCTGGAATGATTACGCGGTTTATAGGCACGATCGTTGCGCGGCGCGCGACGCGGGCGCGGGGCGCGGGGGCGGCGTGCTGGTGGCGGTGCGGCGCGGGCGCGGACTCGCTGTGTGCCCCCGCCCCGACCTCCGCTCGAACCCGCGCTCCGAGGAGCTGTGGCTGAGCATCGAGTGCGCCGGCGCCGCTGCGCAGCGCCTGCGCCCGGGTGCCGGTCGGCAGCGCTCTCGACTTTTTATTGCCTGTTGTTATTTTCCTCACGGCGGCGATCATTACACGGCCTTACAGACCTTTTTCGATACCGCGTCTGACCTTATAACAAACAACCCAAATGATAGTTACATTATTCTAGGAGATTTTAATGTTAGTCACGCCATGTGGTCTCTTGTTAACCAAAGTTTAGTCATCAACACGAATAACGATGCGACCGCGACCTTACTCTCAGACTTCCTAAATTTCTCTGGCTTAAAACAATTAAATGGATGCTCAAACATTAACAACCGGATTCTAGATCTTGTGTTCAGTGATTTAACGGGAGCTGTAGCACACTGCACGTCGCCTCTAACTCCCGAGGACTGCCATCATAAGTCACTAGATATACATTTTAGACTCCCTTTTTTATCAGTCACACGGGACCTTCCTAGGGATAAACCGCTTTTTTATGCTGCAGATTATGAAAAGATTAGGGAAGGTCTGTCTTCCATTAACTGGACTATTATGTACAAAATGAGTACTGAACAGGCCGTCACTTATTTTTACTCAGTTTTAAATAATTTAATAAAGAATTTCGTCCCCATTAGTAAATCCAATACCGTTAGTGATCGTCCCCCGTGGTACACCCGGGCTTTAGTCAAACTTTGTCGCGAAAAACGTAAAATACACACTAGATGGAAAACTTACAAAAATCCCTTAGATTATCTCTCTTTTAAGTTACTAAGAACAAGAGTTCATAAAATGGAAATAGATTGTTATAACACGTATATTAGTTATGCCGAAGGTAATATTCGTAAGTGTCCTAAATATTTTTGGTCTTTCATCAAATCAAAATTTTCAGCAAATAAAACCCCAGACTGTATGTCCTATAGTGGTAATTCTTCAACCGATTGTGAGACAGTAGCTAATTATTTCAACGATTACTTCCACTCTGTTTTTATTAAAGGTAATTTAGTCTCTCCTGTAACTGATTCCCTTGCAAACGGCACCCCCGTATCTATCTCCTCAATTAACATAAATAATACTCTTGTTCATAAACATCTAAAAGAAATCAACGTAAATAAAGGCGCAGGGTTTGATCGAATTCACCCCATCTTAATCTCTAGTTGTAGCAAAGAGTTGTCACTACCCCTTACCATCATCTATCATAAATCTCTGTCAGAGGGCTGTTTTCCATCAGTATGGAAAACCGCTCTAATAACACCTATTCATAAAAGCGGTGATAAACATGACGTAACACATTATAGGCCTATATCTAAATTGTGCATCTTTGCCAAGATCTTTGAGAAAATAGTTACCGCTATATTGGCTAATTGTGTTATTCGCATAATTTCCCCAGACCAACACGGTTTTCTTCGTGGTAGAAGTGTGAACACTAACCTCATTACTTTCACTGATTTTGTTTTGAATGCCCTCGACAATGGCTATCAGGTGGATGTCGTGTATACCGATTTCTCAAAAGCATTCGATAAAATTGATCATTCCCTGTTATTATATAAGCTACACGGGATCGGTATACACGGTGACCTCCTTAGGTGGCTGGAGTCATACATAAAAAATCGAAGCCAGGCAGTATCACTAAGAGGTTACACCTCTCGATTCTTGACTATTGACTCGGGGGTACCTCAAGGCTCACACCTGGGACCGCTTTTATTTATCTTATATATCAACGACATAGGGTCCTCGTTTACTAAGTCTAAACATCTCGTTTACGCTGATGACACGAAAATATTCAAAATAGTGAATACAAATAACGACTGCCTTGACTTACAAAGGGATCTTGAGAGGTTTACCAACTATTGCATCTCGAATCAATTACTTCTTAATCCCGATAAGTGTAATTGCATTAGCTTCTCACGCAAGCAAGAACCTATAACTTTTAACTATAACTTTTTAGGTAATACCATAAACAGGGTTTATCAAGTTCGGGACCTGGGTATTATTTTAGATCATAAGCTTACTTTCATCCCACACATTGATGACATTATCTCGAGAGCATATAAACAATTGGGATTAATTCTTAGACTCTCAAAGCCCTTTAAGGACCCTAAAACCTTAAAAATACTATATTTTTCCTATGTTCGTAGCATATTAGAATTTGGATGTATTATCTGGAACCCTCAATATAATTTCCACAAAACAAGAATTGAAAGAATTCAAAATAAATTATTGAAGTCGCTTGACTACCGCCAGGGCTTGAATACCACAGACAATACCGCTAAGCGTCACGGTCTAGCTTCTCTAGACAAACGTCGAGTATTCATTGATCAAATCTTTCTTTACAAGCTATTAAACAACTACATTGACTCACCCATTCTTCTTAGAAGTATTACTTTTAAATTGCCTCGCTGCATTCCTTGTCGCCACCCCTTAACATTCCTCGTCAGACTTTGCCGTACCAAGTTTGCCAAAAACACATTCTTCAGACGAGCATGTCAAAATTATAACGCCAACTTTATTAGTTTAGATATTTTTTCTCTCTCATTTGTTCAATATCGCAGCGCTCTGCGTAGCCTGATCTACACCGAATAATTGAATAATGATAACTCCGGATTGTATGCATGATTTAGAAACGCTTAATTTAGTTAGTTAATTAGTAACTGTTTTCTTTTTCATTTGTAAACCAAGGTAAATGTAGCATTTCATTATATTACAATATGAAACAACTTACGTCATTCTGCGAAATAGACTTGCATGGTCTTACCCACTCTTTTTCGACACTTGTAATACTTTTTGTCTGTACCTATACTTAATGGAACTATAGGTTCAATCGTATATCTCATAAGCTAACATGATTCTGTTAACAACCGTTTGTTTCCTAAATAAATTTAAAAAAAAAAAAAAAAATTAAATCTTAAAAATCATTTTTTGCACACATTATCTAAATACCATGTTTTAATACATATAACGTTTTTTAACACACATTTCTTTTTATGATTAACACAATTCACATTCCCATTTAAACAATACTTTTTATATAGGTCACCAAACGAGGGAGCATTCATCTCTCCTATATCAACTACGTTACAGTCAGCACACAAATCTTTAACCCATTTAATCTTTTCGTTGCCTTTCACAAATATTTTCTTGTGCTGTAAATGAGTTACAATAATTCGTTTGAACTCTCTAACATCAACATAACCTTCACGCCACAAAATACCTAGATTCTTTTCAATCCATCTTACGCGTCTTTTTTCCCATTCCGATAGAGTAAAGAATGCGAATGGAGGTTTTATTAAAAATGATTGCGTGTAATCATTTGTACTGTATCCAAATTCTTTAACAATAAACTCATTTTCCGAGGATTTAAAACCCTGGAGGTCTACAAACAAATAGTCCGTCATTTATGAAATTTTTCGGGTAATATTGCTTAGCGGTTTATATTCTACAATACTGTCATTTAAAATAAGACAATAAGCTGAAGTATGGTCAGGTAAATCTGATTCACATTCAAATTCAACTCTAACATCTACTGACCCTGTTTTTAAGGTTTCGTTTTGTCGTGAACAGTCGATAACAAATAGAGGTGCAACGTCTTTAAATTCTTGTGGGGAAAGCAACGGCGCCTGGCTACGGTTGTAATAAGACTGTTGGAATTTGGCATACTGTTCGTATAATAAAGCAAACTTTTCTGATGAAAAACTAACATTCAAGTTTTCGTACGGAAAATAGGCACAATTTAAAAACACTTTTACGTCTTTCAAATTACAGTGATCGAAGCCAGTTATATCTTTGAGAGCATCATTTTTTCTGTTCGTTTTGAATCCAATTATAACAAATCGCGGTTTTTCAATTTGAGATGATGTTTTGATGGCCCACGAATGTTTTGATGTTTGAGGTAAAAGTGGATACTCGTACAAGTCCCAATTTCGAAAGGCCATTTGAATAACGTGATCTTTTTCCAAATATTTCAGTAACCTCAATCTTTCTCGATCAGAAACCTTAATATGAGGCATACGCCAGACTATCTTAGATATAGTTAAGTTATCTACATATTCATTTGTATTCAGTTTTACGCAGTTCAAAGTAGTATTTGATCGCAAGAGAACGAGTTCATGCTTGCATGCTATTATAATCTTGCCATAGTCTTCGGCGAAACCGAGAATCTTTTTTAACGGTATAGACACTGAAAATGATCCGTGTGAGTTTTTTATGCCTTTGATATCCCAGCCCCACTGCGTTGACATCGTTGATTCAAGTTCATTCATGGATATGAGAGATTTCATTGTTGTTGTGAGCCCAGCATTCTTAATTCTATCTATTTCAATACCGTTCAGCTCGTACCTAATATCTTGAAACAAATGAAGAATTGAGTTGTTTGTGAAAAGCACACTGTTCACTTGCTGTTTCGTTTCTCTGTTTAATACTGCAATTGAACCCTCTACGTATAAAGTACTTTCTGACGGCAGCACATACAGATCTTGTTGATTAATAGGTATACGAATTTCATCATTTAAATTAAAACTTGTAACGTACGGCTTATAGGAATGATATTCGAAACTTTCTATAGAGTTGTCGAAGCTAAAATTATCTGTTACTGTTATAATATACTCATTTTAATAATCCTATTATTTTTAAGAACTGTTTATTTTGCTTCGTAAGTTGTCCTTTAGGTGTTCTTCTCTTAGTAGCACAAAGAGTACTAGTAACTTTCTTGCATAGGTTCACACTTTTATTAAAGTCTATCATTTTTTACGAAGGTGTAAATATATTTGAATTTCTTCACCACGTAAATTGACCAAATTATCTTTTTCATCTAAAATTCTTATTTTAAGAGAGTTCAAACTTTTTTGAGTAACAGGAAAATAGATAACGTTTTTTGGTGTTTCTATGATCCGGTAACCAGGCGGTACATTAGGTACAAACTCGTGAATTATATGACAAGATTTCCCGTTCACAAAAGATCCGCTCACGATGTCACATTCAACTCTGACTATGGTTGTAGACAGAATGGATACAGGCAAAGCGGACTCGGTTAATATATTCGCTGGAACAGTTTCTTTCCCAAAACCCAGAAGCTTGCCAATAGAGTCTTCTTTATTAAAGTGAACGGTTTTAGAACACAATATAGAGGTTTTTAACGTGTTATTGTTGCATGTCATTGTGAAAGAACAATCTCGGAGACGACTTTT
The DNA here is from genome assembly GCA_945867215.1 of Epinotia demarniana. Taxonomy (NCBI): domain Eukaryota; kingdom Metazoa; phylum Arthropoda; class Insecta; order Lepidoptera; family Tortricidae; genus Epinotia; species Epinotia demarniana. The sequence goes on from OX244277.1 coordinate 12,365,266, forward strand.
GAGGTAATCATCAATATCTTGCAGTTCATATGAGCCTTCAGGTATTTCTACTACTTCATTTTCACCGTAATAAAACTTATTACTTCGCTTGTCTATATTAGGTATTGAATTAAAAGTCGACATATATAGCAAACCGCACTCATAATCACCATCTAGTTCTAGAGCAGGTGAGTGATTTGTTATAAGAGAGGAGGAGCATCCAGTTATAGACAAAGTGAAAGACATTGTGTGAATGCAATTTTTTTTATTTATCAGCCACTTTTAAATGGTTACACCAAAATTGTTTCAAGAATTTTATACATAAATGGCCACAATTCACAGTATTTAACTTTTGGTAAGTGGCATAATTGTATGAAATGTTACAGTCTTTTAAATAATTTATTAATCCCAACGGTGGTTGAAGATCACCATAACTATTAAAATATTCACAATATTTGTTTACTTTGACGTAGGCTACCCAGTGAGTTCCTTGGTTTTCAGAACGATCTAAATTTAGGATTGCACATTCTACTCTTTTCGACCGTCTAGGTAAATTATCTCTCATAAAAACACCTCTAAAGTGAGGTATGTCCGTTGAGTGTTTTAAAATGTCGAAATTAGTGAGTGCTCGCATGGGTAACCGATCATTCAGTTTTTTGAAGCTTTGATACATAATCCTTTTCCACTTTTATACGGCTTAATATGTAACCCTTTTCCCAACGCGATAGATCCCATCATCTTGTTATGACGTTCAGATTCAGCCAAGTTTTTTCTAGCAGTTTTGTAATCGTGGACAGCTTTTGCGATTCCAGCAGCTCCACCAGCCAATGATCCTAATGCAGAGAGACCCGCAAATATAGGAATGAGTGGAAGGAATCCCCCAGACTTCGGAATGGGTAGTAAGCGTGGTACACGCAGTTTACTCGTATTGTGAACAGAGATTATTCTTTTTGCTGCATCCAATGCTTGACTGATTGCAGTGGATTTATTTTTCGATTTGTTTTTTTTTAATTCCGTTCGTATTTTTTTAACAAAATGTTTGAATGATTTAATTCCTGCACCTGCCTTTAATTTAGACTTCATCACTTTGCTAACTAACCATGAGGCTAGTTTTTCTGCTTTCCCGGAAGTTTTTGACTGTAATCTTTGTTTAGCCATTTTATACAGTTCTAAATCAGCATGGTGACGATCACCTAAATTAGAATGATTGTCGTAAGCTATGTCGTGCTGCATGCACGCGTTATCCAATGGATTGATTCCTTTATCACCTCTTTGCAACCGTTTATGTAATTTTGTGCCTGGTCCACAATAATTATACCCAGGCAGATGCAGTTCAAACGGTAAGTGATTAATAGCACTATTTACAAGTCCGCCTCCTCTCATTACCACTAAATGAATGATAAATTTACGTAAGACGAAGTGTATAAATATTACTAAACAATAGCATCTCTATTAATCCAACTATTTTCACTATCATCAAGTCCTAACCACTTTACATACATTTTTTTACCTTTTCGTTTGATAACCTTTTCTATAAGATATATGTTTGGACACCGAGTTTTGTGCAATTCTTGTTCATAAAATGTACCAAGTATAGGGTTTTTCCGTAAATCTTCTATATGGTAAGTAAAAGGGTGGGTGTTGTTCACTTTTTTTATAGTAAAGAGCTCAGTCGACCAGTTTGGCGTATACCCCTTATGAAACACACTTTTGTATTTGCTGATGCGAACCTTATCTCCAACCTTATATTTATTGGATTTTTGATGTAAATAATTTCGTGATTTGACTATGTTTTCCTTAACTTCTTTTTCATTTTTAGAATTCACGGCAGCAGGCAAAAATTTAGTTGTACGATGTACAGTATGATTATAAGACTGAACGATATCAGCTAAAGGCCTTCCCATCCATTTATAGTTTCCTATAAAACTAAAATATCTGAATAGTTTTCCTTTGAGCGTCTTTATCAACCGTTCAACAATAGAAGCCTTTTTGACCGAATACGTAGAATAATGGTTAATGTTTAAGGATTTTAATAAACGCTCAAATTCGATATTATAAAACTCCGTACCGAAGTCTGTTTGTAAATTAACTGGGATTCTTTTATATGATTTTATAATTTTTTCAAATGTGTTTTTGATCTCAGTTTTAGTTTTAGATTTTGATGGAACACACCATGCATATTTAGAAAACGCGTCAATGACAACTAGAATATATTTATATCCTTTGTTGAGCGTGTGAAATTTTTATAAATCCAATAAATCTGCTTGCCATAAATTATCAATTCCCTTTAAAATAACTGGTCTGCGTTTGAAATTTTTACGAGCTGATCGATGAATTTCATTCACGATTTGTTCCTTTGTCATTATTAGTATGTTTGACGATAGTCTCTACTTCCTGTTTGGTATAAAAGTTCAATCTTAACTGTGCATTAAGATTTTGAATCTGAGCTTTTATAGTGTTTAATATTTGATCAAGGTCTTTTTTGGCATAAAATATTTGACCAAGGTCTTTTTTGTCGTAAAAATTCGTGAAAGATTGATCAACATATTGCTTGTTAACTGCATCATCCGCTGTCATTGGTTTTGTAACGCCTTTCAATCTTGAAAATTGTAAATCATAATCTCCATTCTCTGATCTCAAAAGTGCTTTGTCAGAAACTGTCATCAAACGTAAACGCTTGTGTACATGATGACCAAACTTGTCGATATTCATTTCTATTTTGTTAGTTGTTATTAACTGAAAAGCTTCTCATTAACTGTCTGGTAAAGAATGAATTTTAAAGTTATATATTATTCACGTGCCCAGCTTCATGTAACTCTTCAATAATAGATATAATTTCGTTATCCAACCCCGTATTACCAGCATCGCGAGAAGCAATTAACAGTTTCAACCTATCTACAAGCTCGTTAGGATCATCCCAATAAACATAGTTAGTATCCTTTTTAACGTTTTTTAATATAGGTAATCCTTTACCCTTAGTACAGCTTTCAGTGCTATTCGTTCGCGGTTTTGTCAACTTAAAAAGCGGCTTAATAATGTGTAAATACTTCTTGCCTTTGTTACTTTTGATTTGTTTGTTTGGATTAAAGTCACGCCTGTGGGCATTAGTTTCTACTAAAAGTATTTTATAATTGTGCTTATCTTCATCTGTTATGACACGCAAATCAGGTACTTTCTTCAATAATAATTCTTTTAATCCTGGTGTCAAGTTTAGAATACGCCCATTGACTTGGAGTTTCTTATTAGTAAGATGAACTGAAGAAGATCCTAGCATAAGCCTACCACGTTCTGTTCGAACACCAAAAGGAACATTATCAAAGGTACTTGACTTTTTAGCAAAAGCTGGATCATCGCGTGGAGAATAATATGATCTGTCGTTAGAGTTATCCGTTATATTACTATTAACACTTTCAAATGTCTTATCGTTATCCTCAATGTCTTGACTTTCATTCGATAGGATGTCATCATCATCATCATCATCATCATCGTTGTCATCATTAGTATCATTACTTACTTTCGATAGATTGTCATCAGAAATATTCTCATGGTGTGATTCAAGATTTGAATTTGAATCAAATGATTTTTGCAAAACAGTATTATCGTTCATACTTCCATCGCTATTTTTTGCACTATCCGGGCTGAATTTTAATTTTTTTATTGTGTTTTTGTTAAATTTGAATTCATCGTCATCAGATTTTAAGTCATCAGTATTTAAATTAGCGTTCACTGTACTTTTTGTTATATTATTAAGTGGCTTGGTAATTGGTTTGAAAACAGACTCCAGGATCATGTTATTGTCATTTTGTATGTCTCGTATGAGTTTGACCTTTCTTTTGACAGCCTCTGTAGACTTTAATATCTTTTCTTTAACATTTTTCTCTTCGGTCGTATTGCGACTCATGTCTGATCTCGGTGGTTTCTTTGATAACAATAAACGTAATATTTAAATACATTTCTTTAAATTATGTATTAATCAATTACAATAAAGGTATCAAAACCCATCCTATAACATCCTGAATTTTTAGAACAATCTTTATTTATAACCAAATAATTATAAGGTATGCTCCATACTTTTGCACACATTTCTCGAAACTTTAACCAGGTCATATCGCATCCCACATGTTCGTCATATACATGACGTAAATTAACGTCATCTTGTTTAAAGATAATTATTAAATTTGCGTTGTCTCTAATTAACTGTTTAGGTATTTTACTGTACGTTTGATTCAAGTAGAAACTATCAATACATTTGTGCCTTCCCATAGCAAAATAATCTCGAATGTTATTTTGATTCTCACACGCTACGTCATCAAATATTATAATTGAATTAATATTAGCTTCATGAGGGCTAATTACTTGATCATTTTCAGTGTACTTTTGATAAGTGACTGCAGGAACTAATGCTAATACTTTTTCTAAATACTGGTACATGGGTTGGAAAAGAGTTTTAGAATAAACATAAATATGTTCAAAACGCAATCCGTGCTCGTGAAGAAGAAGTCCAATTATTAAATTAGTTTTTCCACAGTTAGAGGGTCCGCAAATTACACAACGGATAGTGTCAGGTAAAAGTTTACCATGACGAAAGTTGTGTTTTTTACCAACTGCACAAACCACATCCAATTTCATGCTCTGAGATTGTTTTTGAAATTTCATATTTCTGCAAAAGAAGACGTGTTACTAGCAGGAAAGTTTTATCTTAAATAATGTAGATTAATAAGACAATAAGTAGTTATATTCTAGAAGGATCGTCTTATTCTGGCTCGAAAACAAATACCCGACGGAGGTTTTCAAATATCACTTGAATATTATAAGTGTTAATGGGCAGTTTTCAGATCTCTGATCTGAAAACCCCATTAACTCACTACTGGTTCCACAGGCCTCGTCAAAACTCTTCTGCAGCGAATTAAAAGAAGATACTTTATCTTCTACCTGAGATAAACGCCCATCCACGTTTGACAACGAAGCTTCTAGTTCATTCCATTTCGCGCTCAGTTTCTGCAGACCCCTAGAAGTAGCCTTAACGTCGCTTTTTATTGTGTTGACATCCGACTTCATTGAGTTAAAGTCGTTCCGAAACGATTTAATTTCGTTTAATACATCAGCGGTGGTGCCGGTGTCAGTCGGTGGTATATTTTTGCATTTTACACATCGCCACGCCGCCTTTGCAGCCGGTCCTTTTCTGCGATGGGTCGACTCACTAACTCCTGCACATCCAAAATGAAAACGTTCATGGCAGTATCCACATTCAGCGAAATCCGTCATTTCATCACTGCATTTTGAGCAACTCATTTTGACTTGGGTAAGTCGCGAAATAGTTACCACACAATTATGCACTTTATTCTTACACGCACAAGGATGCAATTCGACTGTAGTTGAGTTGAGGTTAACTAGTAAACAAGTCGCGATAAGGAACAATGCAGGCGACCGCACCGACTCAGTTCCGAGCGAGATATGACATGACAAATATACAAATTGACAAGACAAATTTATTGACAAATATACAGATATGACAAATTGTCCTAACACTCATTTGAAAAGTTACGTTTTTACCCTTCTGAGCTCGCAAAGCTCTCTATGGAACAAATACATCATTTTTTTAATGGGGAAAGTTGTTTAGTCTCTCAGATTAAGCTCCCAAAACCAATGTCTGTACTCGGTCTACCTCTGTCCCTTTTTTTCTCTTTTCTTTTCTTTTCAGTTTAGATTATATATTATAGATAAAATACAACAATTCAAGTTGTTCAGGATTTCGGATTACATTGGATTATTAAGGAAGAGACGCCAGAACGCCAGAACGCCAGCCCATATTATTCAAACTCCCACACTCAAGGGCCTAAGCTAAAAATCAACTTACCATTATAAATATTCATGAAAACCTTTGCAACTTTAATCCTTATCCGATAGAGGGCCTTTCTTAGGCGTGAAAACGTTAAAAGTGACAAAAAGAACCGTAGAATAAGTTGTTAAAATCACGAAGAATCGTTGTTGCTGCATAATGCATGGCTCTAGGGGTTTAAACTTCTGTGGAGATTTCTAGAAGGTTGTAACAACTGAACCGGAGATGGAGGCAAAGAAAATCTACTGGGAGCAGTAGTGCTACGTTTGTTTCAAATGCAAAGTAAATGTTTCACCAAAACTAAAGTAGGTACTTCGGCACAAAGATCGACTGAAATTAAACCTAAGCAATGTTATACAACATGTCATTTTGAAATGATAAAGTGGGTTGTCTTCGTGCCTGCCTTGGCGATCGCTTAGGTGTGCGTGTGTGTGATACACTGAATCGAGTGGGACGCACTAAATTGTAATTAAATTGAACTAAATTAATTTTACACCTCGTTAGTGGCAAAGAAGCTTACGTCTGCGACTTCAGAGTTGTTGCACGCGTGTTGCCGACAGTAAGAGACAAAAATTACAGCATCCTCTTACTCAATGCAGCCCAGTCTCGGGAGTTCTGTAGAGCATCCGTCACTGGCTTACACCGTTCGACAGAACGAGACAACGCACTTATCTAGTCACTTATCGCGTGATATGGCCGACCATGATACGCGGTCTGCTGCCCTTTCTTACCACCTGACCCCGTATCATGGTTGGCCTTATCACACGATAAGTGACAAGATAGAGCGTCGAGATGGAACGAGACGACGCTCGCCTTGCGTGATCGTGTGATAAGGCTGGCCATGATACAGGGTCAGGAACACAACACCACACACCAAAACAAGACTAGTGTCAGTATGATTGCGGTCTGCTTTCGACTGCCATACGGTCTTCTGTCAGGTCTACTTTCCCAGTTGGTATGATTGATTCTGCTGTGCGCCGCCTATCCTACCTTCATAATTAATAACCTATCTATTCATTGTATGTTTCTCTTACCAATCTCGGCATTCATAGCCGAAACGCAAATATTCCATGTAGTTTGGATGCGATATCTAGCAACGGCAACCAATGTGTTAAATAATGCAAAAGCTATAACAGAAGTCAAGATACAAGCTTTGACTTCAACATTAAACCTTTAGAATTTCAGTCAGTAGCTTGAATAAGAGTTATCCCTAAATCTGTGCCGCGTTGAGCGTCAAAGGAAGCGGGAAGGATTATTAAGTTACTCTTATTTACGAGCTTCGCCAGGCGTTTGCTTTCATTTAAGTATTCATTACACGTGTGTTATCACAAGCAGATTACAAATATTGGCCTCAATTCCTGATGTTATGTGCGTATAACTGCGCCACCCTCATGCAACGAACTTCCGAGACCTTTACCAGGTCATCAGACCACCTTGTGGGTGGTCTTCTACCCACAATGCACCTTCCGGTATTAGTTATTAATAGGTTAGAGCAACTTAATTTATTTCTTAAGGCAGCTTAAGGCGAGATATCAACGGACCGACTTGTGGTATTTGTGATACCATTTTCTATAGAACGAACTCTTAGTTAATTGTGTAATGTTTCCTTCGAAACTTCGACTAGTAAAACCACTAAACGGTTATACGATTACACAAAGTAGTAAATTGTCTTGCTAGAAAATTGAATCGCCAAAATCACGAGTCGGCCTGTGCTTACCTCGCCTTAACTAAGAGCTTTCTTAGTGGGCAATAATACTTAGTGTACACAAGTTTTTAATCTTTTTGGCTCGACGTCCTCGAAAAGCGAACAGAAACAACATGACTACCCAATGTTTGCCCATTTACTTGACAAAGAAAACATAAGAAAATACGTGCTGTGTCCACTAATGGCCAACAAGAAAACGTAAGCGATGAAGTGAAACTTCAAAAAGAGTAATATAACTTCCACTTTAGTTCGTAAGTACAAAGAGCGTAGAATTGGGTCCGTTTCAAAAGTGGGCCTTGAGCTACAATTATTTTTGTGTTCGAATGTTCAGTTAAAACAAAACGTTATACTTTATACCAGTACCATAGTAAAGAGACTTCAGAGGGGTCACGAGCATGTTGCCAACCCTTTATTTATTTGAGAACTAGCTTCTGCCCGCAACTCCGTCTGCGTGGAACTCGTTTACATCGCGGCTCTATACAAAATTTAACCCCCCCCCCCCATTTCACCCCTTTAGGGGATGATTTCGCGAATAAAACCTATCCTATGTCGTTCCCCGGCACTCAAACTATCCCTATTCCAAATTTCACCTAAATCGGTTCAGCGGTTTAAGCGTGAAGAGGTAACAAACAGACAGACAGACACACTTTCGCATTTATAATATTAAGTATGGATTCGTTGTGTCGAAAGTTATACAAATGGGTCCTTCCAATGCTGTAATATTAAAAAAGAGTTAGAAAACTAAAAACTAAAACGGAGTCAATTGCATCGACTTGCCTCAGTTTTGCGTCTGTTCATGCAGTTTATCACATCCCCACCGCCTTCCAAACGGCCGCCTCATTACTCTCACATACATGACCTTAGTACTGACCTACGAGTGGTGAGATGCACATGCCCGCGACATGCGTCATTACATAATTGAGAACGAACTCTATTTTACGTGCCCAAACGAATGCTGTACAGCTAGTGTTTCCAAGTGTGACCTGGACCTGGGCTCCTGAAGTGTACCCCTGGACAGTTCCTGTGTGCCAGTGGGATACCTACCTACTAGTTTATTCCCGAGGATCGAGGCCTTCCAGCAGCTCAAGGTATTGTGCTCCAATTCCACACGAACATTGACAAGCCCCCCTTTTCCCTAACAGCGTGGTCAATCGAAATGTTTAAGCGTGTCTCAGCTGTCAGATTTGGTAGCCATTTTTAAACACAGAATGTCGTATAGACAACTTAATCTACCTCTTTTGTATATAACATCATTGGGTCCTTCACTCTCAATACAGTGAACACCCGGGTACTTTAAGCGATTATTATTTTGGTGCGCATATATTCAGTAAAAACATATTGTTTATATAACACGGTCACCTACATGGCCGTTTAGGACATATCAACATTGGAAAATTATATATTTTTCTAACATATTTCTGTCTTAAAAGTTACGTAATAATGTAGGTGATGACTTCGTATGATTATGGTCTCATTGATTTATGTTGCTGATCTATGTGTCAGACAACTTATCATATATTAGAATGTCAATCGACAGTGGTTATTACCACTAAGATTGTAGTGTTGAAAATTCAGTGACCAAGTAGGGCATGTAAGTTGAATAAAATATTAAGTCAGTATGTACACTACCAAACTACCGTACGCAAAAACACATACATCGAATACATTGAATATTATACTCCCACTTTCACGTCAATCTAAAAATAAAACTCAATAAATCTATTGCTGAAAAAACTATTGCTACCAAACCATCACCGACGGCGTAAAATGTGTGTTAAAGCGAATAGCAAGTCATGCACCCACTTTGTATTCAGTCAGGCTCGACTTCTAGCTACTAGAGTCGAGTGACTGGCAACTCTGGCAAGTCCATGTGTGCATAATGTATGCGCCGTAATGCCTTGGTCTGTCCGCGTTAAAAATGCAAACTCTGGCGACATTCGGCGACTTCAGTATGTTTTTGGAAGACTGTGATGCTTTTGTAGCATTAGAATGGTAACAATCATGGTACCTAAACATAAATCTTACATTAGCCGTAATATTCTCTATATAATATAGGTAATGAAGCTTTGTACACGCTTTGTTTTGCTAACGTGTATGAGGAAGCCGGAAAGCAATAAAAGTCGGAAAATTGCTTTAAATGCTGTGCTTGTTTTACACTTTTTATAGCCCTTCAGCTGTGGCGAAAAAACATGGCCGCTTACCCACGTCTGTGGCACCCTCTGAGGGGCGCTCCACTAACAAGGTTTGTGGAGTGAAGTGATTTGGTAAAATTAAATTTTCTTTAGTTTTTTTACATAATCACAGCCAGGATTTTGGATGAAACTCAATATTTATTAAATTATCTAACTGCAACGATATATCATCGTTACATTAAAGTCGTATTAAGGTTATCTACCTGACCTCGTCACCACCTCACCGAAGTTTACGACTTATTTTGGTTATTTTAAATATAATCAATTAGTTTTTTGGGGTGTTAAATGAGCTTAATTTGAAGAAATTTGTGTTATACTTATTCGAAAAACATAAAATGGCAGGCTCGTGAGTATTTTTTTTACACTAGACCATTTGAAATATTCTACCAAAATAATGCCTACACTCAGAAGTTGCTTACATGCTTATATCTAAAGTGTTTTATACTGTATGTAATCAAATTCATGCCTGAACAATAAATATGGGTCATCAACTAGGTGTAACCGTAGCTTTTTTTATTGTAAGTGCAGCAGGTTTTATCTGAGAGTAAAATGAAAAAAAGTATGTCTACTTTCATACAAAATAACCTCTTCCAAACGAGTGCAATTATCACAGCAACTATATGTTTTGAACCAAACAAATAAGGTTTCTTAAAATTCACATTAAGTATACTTTTAGTTAAAACTATAATACAACCATCAGTCTGTGTGCCTCATGAATGCATCTGCGGCTCCATGGTGGAAGCGAGTGGCCATCACGCGTTGAGTTGCGGTCGTTGTTCGGGAAGATTTCCGCGTCACCACGCTCTCAACGACATCGTTAGGAGGGCTTTAATATCTGCCAACATCCCCTGTGTTCTGGAGCCTCCGGGCCTTTGCCGCGCCGATGGCAAGAGGCCGGATGGCTTAACGTTGGTGCCGTGGCAGAGGGGAAAGTGTTTGCTGTGGGACGCCACGTGCGTCAGTACTTTTGCCGCCTCGCATCTCAGCCGAACTGTGCGAACAGCCGGTGCCGCTGCAGATTTTGCAGCGGCCAGGAAACGTATTAAGTATGCGGCCCTGGGCGGTAATTATTTTTTTGTACCCCTTGCGTTTGAGACTACTGGGTGCTGGGGGTCGGAGGCTATTGATTTTGTTAGGGAGGTGGGACGACGAATTACGGAGAGGGGGTCTGACGCCCGCGCGGGTTCGTACCTGGTGCAGAGGTTGTCCATCGCCATTCAACGTGGTAACGCGGCCAGTGTGATGGGTACCTTTGCGCCAGGGACAACTCGTGGGGGACTTTTCGACTAGGCTTAAGCTAGTAGCTTAAGTTCTTATTAGTTGTTATTGTGTTTTTTTATAATAATGAGACCATCAGTTAAACAAAAATCACATCAAAACATGATTTGAAAACGGTATAAATCAAGGTCATGATTAGTATAGAGTGCGGATCGTAGTGACGTCACGAGGTATCATGTGGGCATCCCTCGGAGGGAAATTCCCGGTCGGTTAGGTCCCCCTCTGAGGGGTTTGTTGTGGTCGTTACCAACTTCAATCGATTTAATTACTTTCGGGCCATTGATAATCCATTTAAGTTCATTTTAAACAAATGTATGATAACTAACGGTAATTTTAATAGCTAATAGTAATATTAAATTATTAGAAAAGCGCTAAAAAACGTGTTGCCAAATTTTGACCATGAGTAGGTATGTCATGTTAGTCACGGTTTTATTACTATTAACCCGTTGAAATAACACTTATTTCTATGTCTTTCTAAAGATTACTTACATGTCTACAAAAACTGTCCTTCTGGCACTACAATTCAGCACTAAACCCATTAATTTTCACTCGCGAACACCGACCGTGTCAAACGTGCCACTGACTATTTTAGACTAACGACTAAATTGATTTTTTCCTCCATTGGCCATTGAAGTTTTCGCTTGCTAGCTGTCTCACTGAATTGGCTATACGTTTCAATGGATTAAAGCGAGATCGATACACGAATGCCGGTTTTATTTCTAAGAAAGTAACCAAAGCCATTGCGCCCCTCCGAGGGCCGCTCCACCGACCTGCAGGAAAAAATATGAAGCCCACAGAGGGATGAACACAGCTGAAGGGTTGGACAATCTTACACAAATCGACCTAATCCGAAACTAACCGAAGCTTGTACTATGGGTACTAGGCAACGATATACATATACAGATAAATAACTGCATATATACAAACATATAAAACATCCATGACTCGGAATACAAAATAAGAACAAAAATAAATGCCCTTACCGGAATTTGAACCTAGGACCGCTAGCTTCGTTTTTTTTATGTTATTTAACGAGCAGACGGATCACCTGATGGTAAGCGATTACCGCCGCCCACCTGCGTTGCCGGCCTTTAAGGATGGAGCTCTGGGAACCTTACTCACCATCAGGAACACAACACTACAATACCTACGGAATAGGCAGCAGTGCTATTATGGCTGTGGTCTTCTGTAAGGCGGAGGTACTCCCCCAGTCGGGCTGCTCCAGATTCAAACGTGATGACATTACGCTGTGCCCTACCTCTCTCCGTAGGCAGGGTCACTACGAACTAGGCTAAAGGGGTCATCAACATTATTTACTTTACGTTCATTTTGTGCATCCAAGTCAAAATGTAGTAGAGTTAAGTATTCTGAGATTATAATTTGTATATGAATAATGCAAATGTTTAGTAATATCATATGGTCTAATAACACCCTTCAGGTAGTCAAAAATAATGAAAATGGGTAAAATATGTACATAAATTTTTATAGTCCATATTTATTATGCTTAAGTACTTTTTGCTAGGTTATAATCAAATGTACCTAAGTACTACAAAACATGGTCCTGTATTAGACCAACACTATTACTTTGCCTTACTTATTGGTGTGTCCTTGCTTTGGGTTAGATTGATGTGTCTTTGTTTACTGTTTTTAAACTGGGTGTCGGTTACGAGTTTATTCAGAAAACATTAGTGTTAAATTCACCTTAATACAACGCTTCTACGCAATAAAGAGCTACGCTTAGAGTGTTGGAACTTTGGAACCCTCTTAACATGGTCCTGTAATATTACGCACAGTTTCGCTGTTAATTCACGTCACGTCCTCTCTCAACGTGTTTGCAAGAAATTAAACGTATACAGTAGAAAGCTATAATTGTTGCGTTGGCAGGAACAAAAGGGGATTAAAAGAAGAAAATTGAAATTACTACAGCAAAATGAAAGTTGCTGTTGTTTAACAATTTTGTTATTATATCGGATAACAGTTGTTTATTTTAAACTTTTTATGGAACGTGGCCCTTATTGGGAGTGAAAAAGCGATAAAATTATTATGACCAGTATATCGCCTTGTGTATTGAGAACGTCTTGCCTCTGTGATGATCAGAGTGCGAGTCAGTACCAACAGCCTTCCGAATGTTGTACTGGACAGGTTTGACTGCCCTCGGGTGAGGCACTGGAATTCCGTTCACATGGGTGATAGGCCTACAATAATTGACGTTAAATAATAAAAGTTAATGTTTTTGAATATGAAAAAAAAATGTCTATAATAATGTATATTCGCAGATAAATTCAGTTTCACAATAAATAACAGTTTAATCCCACATGTAATTTAAGGCGCTAAGTAAATTCGGTGATGAAAAAAAACATATTCTATAACAAGGTGGTCATTTCAAAATATTAAGGTAAAGAAAAGTAGTGCATGTCGCTTAAGCATCCCGCATCTAGAAGAAAGTCTTTGAAAAATTCATCGCTACCAGCTTGTTTGCTGAGTGTTTTAGATAATTCTGCTGGTGATCGTTCCGATATTTCTGATATACTGAAGTCAGTAGCCTATCGCAATCACTAAATTTTACTAGCGAATATGTTATTGGGCCGTAATTCAAATGTAGGTTTGTGTTATAATACCCTGTATCCTAAACCGACGAGAAGTACCCTAAACCGACGAGCATGTATGAAGAATGTAATGAATAATTAATAATGTAGTGAAATAATTCTTGTCAACATCGCAGCAAGTGGCAATCCATGATCTCTGCCTACCCCTCCGGGAAATAGGCTTAATAATAATATATACATATTGTACCTATATATGTATCCTACTAATATTATAAATGCGAAAGTGTGGATGTTCAGATGTTTAAATGATTAAATATTTGTTACTCAATCACGCTTAGACCGCACGAAGATTCTTGAAGATTTATGGGCCTGGATTAAAATATAGGTTACTTTTTATCCCGGGTCCACGCAGACGAGGTCGCGGTCGGAAGCTAGTGTATAATAATCCTGAAAATTTAATGGTTACGGAGGAAAACTATTTTTTTAGAAGAAATTGAACTAACGATACGGTTGGGAAATGAAATTTAGTGATGGTGATAAGCGTTCTATCCATACACATATCAATTTGTCACAACAACCACCTTCAACGTGAACGAATTTAATGTTTGCTGTCTCTTTCCATCTTATAGCAGGGTGTCTAAGTGGTTGTGACGAATTGCTACTTGTTTAATGGCCTATAAGGAACGCACTAACATAGAAGCTGGGTTTGGCATTAAAAAAAATACTGCTAGAAAGAGTCCCATGAGTTTGTCAGCCCGGCGCGTTCGTTTGAATTCACTGCAAAGGGCGCTGGCTACGCATTGACATGGAAATTCCTATCACTTCTCACATTCATACGACGCGATGCTTCCACCAATTATGGAAATACTCGGCAGGCTTTTGAGCCGAGTGTCTATCCATTTACGATATTCTTCAACTAAATATGACGGAATACTTGGATGAATTGCGACGAAATTTCAAGAAAAAAATATTTGCGGGAGCTGTCTATTAATAAAATGCGCTGATAAGTATGCATACGATATATCTAAAACGTAAACTTTTTATGAGTCTTTATCTTGTAATGTATACCTATGTACAAAAAACAAGTAAACTTAATTATAATTACTTTGAATATAATTATATATTATTTACATACATACCGGGGCATCCCAATTTATCCAAAGCATCTACTATAATTTTACTATCATTGTATAGGCTTGTCTTTGGTTCCGCGAAAACCAAGCCTTTGACCCGTGAGTTTATAGCCTAACTTTTGAAACGAGCTTTAAGAGTCCGCAGTAAGCTCGATTCTCCATACAAACGTAGTTACGCTCTCATTTTAAAACTATGTGTTGGATTGCAACGAAACTTTGTATGTTCAATAAAATGAGGTATATCTATGTCTGTAATTAGTAAGTCAAGCTTACTGCCAAATATCAAAGATAGTATTATATTATTTTTGTACACAGCCCGGTCACTAAAAGTCAAAACACATTATTTTTTAAAACTGTGTTCCTAAGAATAATATTTTGTCTGGGATGGACCAAAAAATGCGTAGGTAATTCATGTCAAACGAAATACGAAAACATGTAATTGAAACGTCTCCTTTGATCTAGGTCTCACATTTACCTACACTATATATGTATCTATTAATATTTATCCTCGAAGAATACCTACAAAATCCTGACGGATATTTCGTTGGATACCTCAAGAAAACTAAAGTAAAGTAAAGAAAAGAAATCTTTCGGTCTAGTCAAAAAAAGTTACTAAAACCGTTTAGATGGGTTTGCTGAAAGGTAGCCTTTGATATTTCTTAAAAGCCAAAGTGTTCGCGAACTTTGGAACTAATTTACAAAAGTTAAGCGGTATACTATGCCCGTGAGAGTATAATACAATTTCTTGGAACATCTTACTTTATTATTACAGCCTTCTATTAGGTTTCTCTTAACACGCTAACTTTATCAGTTTTTTCGGTTTGTATAATATTTATTTCAAGTTTTTAAAGGCATTTCTTATTAGAAAACTGGTATGGATTTTTGAAATTCTTCGCCATATTGCAAACAAGACACTTCTTAACCAACTATATGTAACTTTAGCGGAATCCATCATGACCTACTGCATCACCGTCTGGGGTGGAGCAACTAAATCCAAATTCTTGGAGGTTGAAAGAGGGCAACGGTGTCTGCTGAAGGTAATGTACTTGAGGCCATACAGGTTTCCCACAGTTGAATTGTATAAGATTGGTGACCAATTATCAATGCGAAAACTGTATATCCTCCGTACAATATTAAAATTACATAAGACCTTAAAATTTTACCCTAAGCTTCTAACTAGAATCCCACTTACAGCATATAAATCTCTCTTAATATATAAAATATAATAAAATAAATATATACTAACAAAAAGAATATGGCAAGAGGTCTCTAACAGAATGGCTGAAGATGCTTAGCTATGAAGATACTGAACTATTACTTAATCTTGTATTAATATAATTTTCATTATGTAGTTTGTAACACAAAACAGAATAGGAAACAGTATAATATATAATATACTACATCCTTTATTGCACAACACTCACACACGCTCACTTACTTACACACACACACACACACACGCACACGCACACGCAAACGCGCACACGCGCACACGCGCACACGCGCACACGCGCACACGCGCACACGCGCACACGCGCACACGCGCGCACGCGCGCACGCACGCACGCGCGCACGCACGCACGCACGCACGCACGCACGCACACACGCACACACGCACACACGCACACACGCACACACGCACACACGCACACACGCACACACGCACACACGCACACACGCACACACGCACACACGCACACACGCACACACGCACACACGCACACACACACACACACACACACACACACACACACACACACACACACACACACACACACAAACACACAAACACACAAACACACACAAACACACACAAACAAACACACACACACACACACACACACACACACACACACACACACACACACACACACACACACACACACACACACACACACACACACACACACACACACACACACATACACACACACACACACACACACACACACACACACACACACACACACACACACACACACACACACACACACACACACACAAACACACAAACACACACACACACACACAGTTTTGGGTTCACGACAGTTTGCCTGTGATACCTAATTCGTTTCTGTTTCTGTATCATTTTCATTTCTCATTTCAATTTTTTTTTTGCATTTAAAGACTTTACTCGTAATGGCTAAAATATAGCATTTTTTATGCAAATACTGTTGTTTTTTTTGTTGTAGAGAGAACGATCTCTTCCAGATAACTTTACATAATTATGTGGTTAGAATGTATGCTCTTTTTAATAAACCCAAAGCGTATATATACAAATTTTCGCCAAACTGTTCGCTGTTGTTTCGTATACTTATCACAGTTGTTTATTTCGTGTGTTAGAAAGTTATTCATTGGGCCGTGAGCAAAATTTGTGCTTGTGGGAAAAGGATACAAAACAATATTAGTTAACAGAGTTTGTTACAATATAAACAATATTGTAACAAACAGGTTTGTTAAGTTTTATAATAACGGAGTTGAACACCACAAAACTGCAAAAATAACATCCAAAATGCCCCACCTTGAAAACGACTACCTAGATACAACATCTGAAATCTGCTCGTAGTTAGCTCATTTCTCACAACGCAAGGGTCATTATTCTAAAACTCTTTTTCACCAAATAATTTCATTTTTATTAGGCTTCTGTCAACCCCACTTGCAGATAGCGACTTCGTATGTAGGTTTATGTACTTATATATTTTTTTTAATTTATTGATTAAGACAAAAAAAGAAAGAAATACATTATGTTCAGTAATTAGTCGCACGCCAAGACCAAGCAGAGCTATAACACGATCACTCACATTTGTGTCCCTAGTTCCCCAATGGAACATCAGCCTTTTTTGCGTGGTGTTGAACATGTTAATAAAAATATGCTTTGGAACGAAAAGTGGTTGCTAAACTCGTCCTTTGATACACTTTCTTAACAATACATATTTATGTAAATATTTGTACAGGCACTAGTTGCCCGTGCGACTTTGATTGTGTATTTCAAAGAACGCAGCCAAACCCGCGGGGTAAAACATTTGTGTAAGATGGTCCCCGAATATTAATTATTTATTTATTTATGGTACAGATTTGAATCTCACTGGTGACTTTTATGTCACCATTTTCCTAAAGCCGTATTTTTTAAGGTCACACGCTGTTTACCAACATGCAGAAATTTTACAATGTCAGTCAGAGACAATCTTCCCGTAACGTTCCTTTTTACGCAGATGTTGTCCTTGATACCCGTTTTTATTTTCTCTTACTTAAAACAGATTCAAACGTAAAACGTAGCGTATGTGTCAGTGCCATGTAACCAAAAATTAAAGTTTTGAAAAATTCTTGGCAGATGTCACATACGTCAACTGTCAAAAACAATCGCATGGTGATTTCAATTACGAGTGGGTAGGGGCACTCGTAAATCGATATCATAGGTATGACAAATGTAAGTCACCGATGAGTTTCAAAAATACGAACTTTCGGCAATCACTCACATCGGTGAGAATTAGTCACTTGGTGAGATTCAAAAATCGATCCTCTGATTATCGATTACATCATTATTAAGATCAAGCCGGTAAAAGAACTCGATTTTCCTCGCCAACTTCTTATTAATATATCCATATCGCAAAAAGATCAAAAGAAAAGTTCCTTATCATTTTTTTACGTAATTTCTTAGCAAAAATCATTTTCTTTTGTCTGAAAAAGAAACTACCGGTGCTTCTGAAAAATAAAATATTTTTAGGTGAGTCGTACGAGTCCTCAACCCGTAAAAATTCGTGGCAGTAGGACATATAATCAATTTAAAAGAAAACTATCACAGTTAAGTAAACATAACTAGTTAACGAGTAGTAGACATAACTAGTTAACTGGTAAGAAATGCACTTAATTTCGGTGCATATACATTGTCATTGGAAAAAACCTTGTCCTTCAGGTGGTCGCTAACCGACGGTGGTCGCGTAACCGGCGATACGACCCTACACATTGGTGTGTTATAACTTATAAAAATTATCATATTTACGATTATTTACGAGGGTAAGCTATAATAAAAACCCCAAAAGCCCCTTTTAAGTCCGCATTCTGTGACAGACGGGCAATTACGGAACCCTACCCTGCGCGTGGCCCGACACGCACTTGGCCGCTTTTCTAAAGTTGTGATGAACTAAATTACAGACCCTTCTTAACCTTAATTGAAATCTCTACTCAAATGAAAGTAATGAAACAACTTCCAGAATCTCAGAAACTGCTTTAACGGTCCAAGAATCATCCCCAAAACAAACATTGCATTTAAAGGCTCATAAAAGTTGTTACACACAACAAAGGCAGTTAGTTTCTTTGACTCACCCAACTCAAGGCGAACTAAACACTTCTTCGGGTTGCACCGTTGCAAATACGCTTAGAGATGTGGGAAAAGTTCCTTCGCTCGTGTGCTCATTAGTGTTGGTCCTAAATAACTAAACATGAAGGGGATGAGAAAGCGTAAGACGAACGTGATTTAGTGGGTAAACTACGTGTGAATTAAATTGTCTATAATCAGTTGGTTTCTTTCTTACCCTTTTATCCATAAAATATCACAAACCCTTGCTAAAAATGTGCTTGATCAGTTTTTCACAAACACTATATAAAAGTAGCTGGTAATAGACTAACGGATTACGAATGCCACCAAAGCCTCACAGAGGTGTGCGCAGATAAAAACAACGTTACTATACAATGGATCAAGGGGCACAGTGGCTCAAGAGGAAACGATGCAGCGGATGAACTGGCCAGGAAGGGCTCAGGAACAACGGCATATTTACCGGAGCCAATCTTGCCCCTGCCACAAAGCTACATATATAATCAACTGGATTTATACACCAAAGACCAACACCAAAGATACTGGGAGGACATAGACACATGCAGACAGACGAAAGAGATTTTGTCGAAACGCGACAACAAACTCACTACCGCACTACTGAGGACACAGAGAAGCCAACTACGCAAAATAGTTGGAATAATAACAGGACAACACTCTGAACAGACACCTCTACAACTTAGGTATCACAGACAGCCCCATGTGCAGAGCGTGCATGGAAGCAGAAGAAACAACCAAACATATTCTACTGGACTGTAAGCAGGTAGAAGTATACAGGAAAAAACAACTAGGGTCTCCGGACACACTAAAGGACGCAGTCAGCAATACCAAGGCACTCGCAAACTTTCTGGAGGAGCTGGGGTGGTTAGAGTAGCGCTACCCCACCAATTCACGCAAAATAGGCACATTGGATGTCGACTTGCGGAAACGCCCAGTAAAACTAACTAACTAGACTAACGGATTTTGCTGATATTTAAGCTAGAATAGGTTTGAGGAACGTTTATAAATAAGGGCATTAATATTCGATCCGAAACATTTGTAAGAATTGTTAGCCTATAAAATAAAAAATAAAAATAAATATTAGGGGACAATCTTACACAAATTGCACTAGCCCCATAGTAAGCTCAATAAGGCTTGTGTTACGGGTACTAGACGACGAAACTATGAAACCAAACAACGACTTATTCTAAGATTTAATGTAACATTCAACTATGTATAATTGGGATAAATCGTATTCTTGTTTGGTCGTATTGACTAACAGTGCATCGTTCATTAGAGAGACCATTAGGTTCAACAGGTGCAAGAAATTGACGTCTCATATCAGTGCTGCCACCTACATTCAGTCCGTGCGTTATGTTCTGGTGAAATCGTTTAATTTGGCATAAGAATGTGTAAGAGTAAGCGAGAGAGAAATATAGATCCGAATCCTATTCTCATTGTTCACGGGCCGTACCGTCGACGTCAATTCCATTGTTATAAGGCGAAAAAAGAAAACATCTCTTTGACGTCGGCTGTACATCAAAGTTAATGGAGCATTTACGATTTGACGACTCAGTACTGCTGCGTAGCGCACGTCATTTATGAAAATACTAAAAAACCTTCTCATCTTTAATGGCCTATTAGCTTCTGAAAGGGTGGTTGTTAAAATTATGGTCTAATAATAACTTGTAAACAAACTTTTTCATGTTTCCTACTTAATTCTACACATCACTTTTTCATCATTTATTCGTAAAACATAGGTACCTACAGAGGTATTATGAACATTTTACAGTCTCACTATGTCTTCGCCATAACGCATAGAAATAGTCATAATGCCATATGCCGCAACTTATTACTCGTATTCTGATAAAACGGAATTGGGCAGGTACATGTACGAAAAACTTCATTATACAAATACGTACATACGATATATTTATATATACATATATCTTAACTGCCCGCGCGGGTTCGCCCGCGAATTGCAAAGAAAGAAGGTAAAGCCGAGGAATAAAACATGGCATATGCACACTCGGAAAGTCCATTCTGTATGCTGGTGAAAATTTTTGAAATCAGATGAGTAGTTCCAGAGATTACCCATGAATTTACACAATAAAAACTACAATCTCACAGAGCTTGCCTCGTTATAATATTTGTATAGATGTATAGATGAGGCTTATGTAATCTTACGGAATACATTTTATACACGTTAATAAAACGGCTTTTTTTTTGTTTTTCGTACCTTTTGTAATGTCTTCAATCCTGTCTATACAAGCAGTGTCAGGAAAGGAGACAACATGTTTAAACTGCATTCACAAAATATATATTATACAACTGAAAGCCTTTGATGGAATTGTTAGGTCACCGATTTAACTAAACTGAAACCAAGTTTGTTTTTCATATGAGCTCAAGCACAGAATAGATAATAGTACAAGTACAGAAGGGACACTCCTTTGATCTTTACAAAAGGCGCTTTTTTCTCAGCCAAAACATTAAGATTGATGGCCCTCTGACGTCGTCGACGACGACGTCGACGTTCATCGCTACAAGTACATGCAGATTCCTCAACGTTGGGGCACCGGCATGTACTTGTAGCGATGAACGTAAATCGCGGAGTGTTCGCTCCTTGGCTCAAGTTGAAAGCCACAAATGAATTAAATAATAGGATATTTACTTGATTTGACGATATTAATATGAAATGCGTCGCTCGCTTTTACATAGGTACCTGCTTACCTGCGCAGCAAGCCTAGCATAGCAAAGTCATCGCATAACAAGTGCGCGTAACAAATGACAAATGAATATTATACTAACCCATATCAACCATATCATACAAACATCGAGTCAAGTAGATCTCCTGTTGTTTGATGTTAACCGAGGTTGACAGCAGAACAAACGAAGTGATAGCTCATTATTCTTTTATTGCGTTGTGAACACCCGCTTTGATGGTTACCGCTTTTGCTAATAAGGTTTGGTTTGTTTTGTAATATTTTAATTTTATATGTAGCAGTGAATCATTTTTCTAGAACTAGGGGTGTACAATTGACATTCAATAAAATCGTTAAAATATTTTATTAGTCATATTAAGTAAGTAGGCTTACTCAGAAACACTCTCTCACATACACATCTTTCGTACTGCAAAATGGTAATATTTTAATTAGTTTGTGTTAATCGCACTCGCAGGCGGCCAAAAGATACAGGTTCAGTTGTTGGGCGTATGAAGGATATGATATAACGCTTATAGTACCTACTTTTTAATAAAAAAAAAACCGGCCAAGTGCGAGTCGGACTCGCGCACCGAGGGTTCCGTACAAACCATAACAAGCAAAAGTTGTAGTATGTTTATTACTAAATGATAAATGAAAATGGAATCCGTAACATTACAATGTGCGAAGCTGGGGGAGCATAAATTTAAACAAGGTCTCTTTATCAATTTAGTAATCCTAAAAAAAAATAAAAAATTAAGAACCACATCATTTATCTCTCACTTATAATAAATCTCTAAATTAAAAAAAGAATCAGCCAGTATCAAACTAACCATTTTTGTGTCCCGAATGATCTCGGCTTCCCGTGAACGGAAATACTTTAAACTTTTTTTACAAGTACATTACTATTCTAGCTAGGACTTAGGATAGTTTTTATCCGACTGCGATGGTTAATACATTTTCGGAAACATTTGAATCTCATTAAATTATTCATTTCTTCTGCTTGAAATCGTAGCCGCCATATCTGTCAACTGTCAGTGGCGTCAAAATGGCGGCCTTGCCTTAACTATCCAACAGTACCTAATAATTTCGATCCGGTGTTGTGATAGACCTTCACAATACGCATATTAAATTCTAAAGCATAAAAAAATAATCGATTCCGATATGGAAACTTATATGCGCTAAATTCGTATTGAGGCGTAATTTCAACAAATGGTTCAACAAATTTCAACAAAATAACGTCAAACGTCAAAAGTCTGACCGACTTCCTTTTTTTTATGGCATGGAATATTTAGCACTGTCATCGGCTCATCGCGTTCAGCCATGAAGTTTATTTGAGTTTCTGCAAGATTACACGCGGAGTATTTTGTCACGATACGATACTGCACGGCTATCACAAGACGGCGCGCGAGCTCTCTCGATTTTTCTCGCACTATACGTCTCTTTCTAAGTTGTCTAATAAGAGAGTGACGGATAGTTCGAGAAAAATCGAGAGAGCTTGCGCGCCGTCTTGTGATAGCCATGCTGATTTGTCAGTATTTATATTTTCAGATTAATCAGTACAGAACGGGCCTTTTATAAACATTAATTATCAACCGCGTTTGTATTAAGGCGGTATTATAACTTCGTACTACGCGCCTTCAAGTTGACATGCAGCCAATATAGAGACACAGAAATTGGCCAACATACAGGAAAATACTTTTATAATGAAGCACAACACACATTTAATTAAGTTGGCAATAGCGGGAACATACATAAGATTTGGCAGAATGTGATCTGAAACATTGCAATAAGTATGAAAAATAATAATATCGGAGTGACTCAAGATCATTTCGGCCATCACGTTTTTATTTATTTAATATTATAAGTGTTAAAAATATGTACAGAAGAAGATCAATAAACATTTAATGCTGCAGCCTGTGTCCTACCTGTTGGATCTATTGTCACAAACATCTACTAAACTTTTCCCCCGGTATTCATAAAATTTAAAATACCTATGTTAAATAAAACGAGTTTTGTCCTTTTCCTACTAATTTAAAAATCAGAGTGACAGTTAAAGACGAACGAATCTTAAAGGCATTTCAACTAAAATGGGTTTATTCCACGTTTTACTTGATAGGCTAAATGAGAACTGCATGTGTCCTATGTCCAATTGAAGAAATGCGTTAACTCCCACCACATTACCATGCAAACGAAGTCACAGGTACAGCTAGTTTTATAATAAAACTGAAATACCTGAAATACCTACACTAGATTTGCAGCAGCCTGGCAAAACTTCTTTTATCAAAGTGGTTTATTTACAAAGTTTTTAGTCACTATCTTTTTATAAATCCGGTTCAAAATACTAAATAACTGTTAAATTTGAAAAAAATTAACCAGACCTGTAAAATGTTGACTGAAAAAGGTATGAATAGTACCACATTGAAAATTGAAGTTTGAAAAAACGTTATCTATAGTTGTACTATTTCGTGTAGTGCTAGTGCTTATTAACGGAAACATGTTTAGGGATGAAAAATATGTGGAAATTCCATTTTGGGGATTCATTCTAAAATCGATATTGAAGTCTCCCACAACAATCAAACGGGAACACGGGGTATAGCCCCTTTGGGGTTGCTGCCGTATATTGTTGTATTTATGCATTCAATTGCAACATTAATTTGACATTGTGGTGACCTATATTATATATATAGACACAGTTATCACTCTGCCTGACATCAAACATTTCAAAATGCAAGCATTCACAATGGCCGTTTGCAGCACCTGGGTTATTAAAAAAAAAAATATCTTGTACATGATGCATCTGGGATGGCATCCTTTAGATTGCGACGTACATAAGCGATAGATCCCCAACCTGGATTTGCTTTAGATATAGCTGGACTTTCTACTCTGCACACCTCATAAAAACCATCAAGTTTAAAAGTGTCTCTACTACATCCCAGTTTTAAATTATGCGACTTATATTGCTATTTCTTATGATTGCGTGGACATAAAAGTTTCGTTTTGCTACAGCTGAAAGGTATTATAAACCTGAGTATTTGATATGAATTTCAATTAAATACCTCTACGCGTTTACGAGGAAAAAGGTAGTAAGTTTAAAATTTATAAAAATATATTTGTATGATTTTACTATAAATATCTACTTTTCGTAATTTTTCCATTGTCTGTGCTATATGAAGTTTCTTCGTGCCAAGTTTCAAGTTTCTGTGTTAACGGGAAGTACCCTTTAGGTTTTGAGTTTCTTGCGAGTACCCAATTTCAAAATATGCTACTTAATTTGCTATTTCTTTTGATTCCGTTGAGATAAAAGTTTGGGTTTGCTACATCTGAAAGGTCCTATAGACATGACTTATTTGACATGAATTTCAATTTAAAATCTCAACACGTTTACGAGGAAAAAGGAATAAGTTAAAAAAAATTAAAATCATTTTATTGTATGATTTTACTAAAAATGTCTACTTTTCTTAATTTTTCCATTGTCTGTGCTATATGAAGTTTCTTCGTGCCAAGTTTCAAGTTTCTGTGTTAACGGGAAGTACCCTTTAGGTTTTGAGTTTCTTGCGAGTACCCAATTTCAAAATATGCGACTTAATTTGCTATTTCTTTTAATTGCGTTGACATAAAAGTTTGGGTTTGCTACATCTGAAAGGTCCTATAGACATGACTTATTTGACATGAATTTCAATTTAAAATATCAACACGTTTACGTGGAAAAAGGAATAAGTTTAAAATTTTTAAAATCATTTTTTTGTATGATTTTACTAAATATGTCTACTTTTCTTAATTTTTCCTTTGTGCTATATGAAGTTGCTTCGTGCCAAATTTCAAGTTTCTGAGTTCACGGGAAGTACCCCGTAGGTTTTGCGAGTGTCGAAAAACTCAATTTTTGCAGCATAAACGACTGTATCTTTTGATTGCGTTGGCTTTTAAGTTTGATTTCTTCACAGCTCCAAGGGACAATAGACCTGAGTATTCGATATAAATTTCAGCTTGATACCTCCACGAGTTCCTGAGAAAAATGGTCTTGACAGACAGACAGACAGACAGACAGACAGACAGACGGACAACAAAGTGATCCTATAAGGGTTCCGTTTTTTCCTTTTGAGGTACGGAACCCTAAAAATAATTTTTGTATCACTTTTATTATTATTAGTATTAGTGTTGACTAGGTTTGCAGTGTTTTGTTCAGGCGATGAGTAGGGCTGTCAGAATTCTTGAGAATGCTCTGGTAGACAGACGGCTGGGGACCTGCTTTCTTCCTTTAAGTGGGTAACTCGGCGAACACTCACATGCAGTTACGACTTACGAGCTCCTATAAATAAACTGTAATAACTTCCATACTAAGAGTGTGACAACACAGAGATTATCTTTATTATATGCCAGGAAGTACACGCCAGGTTTCCGGGATATTGTGTGTAGTAGCCATTTACAGGCTACTGGGAACATGTATTTACTAATAATGAACCTGATCTTTCGTGCCATAGAAGCGCCGGCCGCCTGTACCGCCATGGCACTTTAAATGATTTGATCCATCGTTCGCTTGCCACCGCCTCCGTATCAGCAATTCTCGAACCTGTTGGTTTGGCGCGTGACGATGACAAGCGTCCAGACAGGGCTATATGGAAACTAGGCAGAGCCGAAGAGAGTGGGATGTACGTACGTACTTACGTTGACACCTTCGCCCAGTCCCACATCCAGGGCACCCGTTCACAGGCCGGCGTTGCTGGAGGATCCTTGTTGGAGGATTACCATTTGGCGGCGCTTGCTGTGTAAGCCTTGGTCGTCTGATATGAGTAAGTTCGTCAAGGCCTTGTCTTCGCGGCTGGTCCAAGCAACTGGAGACCCCAGAGCAGGGGTTTACCTCACGCAACACAAATTTCCATTGCGATTCAGAGAGGTAATGCTGCCAGCGTAATGAGGTCCATGCCGCAGTCCGATCTCCTAGAGGCGGTGTTCTTTTTATAACTTCCCTTCGGTTTTATTTATAACCAATTTTGTTCTTTATTGTTCATTATTATCTTGTATTAATACATTTTTATCTAGATTATACTTCAGAAAATTGTTTAATACTATAAATTAATAATTTTACTCTGAATAATAATAATAATTGTGAACTCAAATAGTCTTGACAGAAACTCCATTGCTCATTAGGTGAAAATATTTTTGAGGTTGCATATATTAATATATATGTACAAAATACTCTTATCAGGCATAAATTTAAGGTTACTACAAACCGTGTATTCAGGATTGGGAAAATTATTGTTTTGGTCAACTCCCTCGTCAATTAATCAAATTTGATCGTAACATTCGTAACTTAGTTAGGAATTGAATCGTGTTGGGTGTTCGTGTATACGGGCTTATAACTTGATTGTCACGCGCCTCATGTTGCCTCTATAAACAAAAAAACATTCTATTTCAATAACAGAAATCTAATCTTGGCTGATTTTTTCACCCCCTAATCAGATATCTATGTCGTGCTCTCATACGGCACTCGGAGTTATTGAGTTAAAAAATCTTTTTTTTGCTGTGAACACATCAAAAGCGGTATTTTAAGTTCTTATTTTGTTGCTGGACCCATAAAGGTAGGTATGTACTTATACTTAATATGCCATTGCGACTTATGACACAATTTACATGCACCTAAACTGTTAAGTATTTATTGTACAGGAAAGACGTCAATTTTTTGTGTCTATTTTGAACCTTTTATTTGTGCGATTGAGCAAAACAACTAGTCGTCAATGTTCTAGGTAGTAACTGTGCCTTGCGCATTTCTAATAAACATAAACAAGTAACTAATTTAGCACATTTATGTAAATTGTTACTGGGGTCAATTTAACAAAACTTAAACAATTCAAATTTATAGTTATTACTTGTCGTGCTTGCTTGTTTGCTACTCAACGTGTATCACTAATTACGGGTATTGACCGATTTCAATTATAGGCGTTGTTTCAATGAAGCCCCTAGTTCAATGTTCTTTTTAATTTATTTTTATTTGGGATGCTTACTGCCTACATTAATAATTACTTAACTTAATAACTAAAAGCAAATTATAAGCTTCCACATACACAGGAGTTTTAATTCATTTGCTTTAACTTCGATACAGTGCTTGGTACATTTATATAAGTTATCCTGTATATCGGTTTAACGATATATCTTCGAAATATTTTTTTATTCAGGTTCCATACAAAGTAATTTAATATTTACTTGCAGACTATCGTAAAAGGTCTTTTAGAGTTAAGAAAGAGTTAGCGTCAATTTGGTGTCAACTTACCTTAAACGTTGTGCGAGACAGCATTGACAGCTCATTAATAAATTTAGCTCACTGGTAGTGCAATTGCTTATTTCGTACAAGACAATAATATTTGGTTATGAATTAAGAAGACTTTACGCTGGTTTAACTAAAGTTAATGATTACGTTTCGATTTGAAATATTTTGAAAACGGTGCGAGTTAGGACATACGTTTCTTTGAGAAATTATGTACATAAGATGTAAAGAATCTGCCCTTAATATTGAAGCAAATAGAACACCCTGTATAATGCTACGTAACATCATGTTTACAAAAATCTCGAAATTCTATAATTATATGATTTCACACTCTATACAGAAGGTCAGCAGAACAGTATACAGTAAACATACACAGTTTTGTAACGGGGATCGTTAGCCATACATATTGAAAAAAATATGTTTAACATAGTTATGTTAGTGTTTTTACTTAAAAAAGATGACTGAAGATATTGGGAAAATTCAAAACGATACCAAAGTAAAGTGACAAGGACCTACCTATTCTTTTTAAAGATTATATATTGCCCACAATAGGTTCAATATTTTTTTATACGTTACAGCAAATTAAATAACGAGTTCTCCTATTAACGCATGCAAATATTTAAGGCATTTAAAGCGCTTTGGTGGTAGATGGATACACACAGGTCTTTAAAGTAAAAAATGCCTTTGCGACTTAAGAGACCTTATGACTGAAAGATAACTTTCATACGATTATTTTCTACGAGTAAAAACGCCTGTTTTCCGTCCTACTCTTGGCTCAATTATATCGTAAACATTGGTCTGATTAACATTCACGTAGCCAAGTCAACAACTTTTGTGGCTTTATAAGAGCCACACAAAGAAAGTTCCACTAAACCCCCTAATGGTTCGCCATGAAACAAGAAAAACTATGATTTATCTCGTACCCCAAACAAGGAAAAACTATTTGGTTCCTTTCCGCAGGAAGTAAGTGTATGCCACTACTCAGTTATATAAATACTTTTGTTTTTCATTGAATTAATAATGTTGGAAACGGGTGTTTATGTAATACTTTCTAGGAAACACAAACACAATCGAGGATAAACCTACTCTCTAGTTATGCTAATACTAGAGAAGTAATGTAAGTTTGAGACCCCAAGTTTATTTTGCTGTTCTTAACTTTATTTGCACCAAAATAACGGTTATATCAACACACATTTTACATAGGTAATATAATAATAACGAATTCGGACATAAAGCATTCGTCCCATTCTGGCTAGTATGCGAGTGCAAGAGGGTTAAATGCTTTATGTCCGACATAAAACTTAGTGTGCTAGGGGGTCTGGGGGCTGTAGAACTCACGCGCCGCTGAGAATTGCCTAATACTTGAATAACCCATGACCCGCCCTCATGTCGACGGAGCCCCGCTTCGCGCGAACTTCGTTCGTGTATCTCCCTCTCTCGAGCACTTGCTAGTCCGAGCGACGGAGAGGGAGACACACGAACGAAGTTCGATTTCGTTTCGCGGTAGCCCCTCTGAACACTTTGTAATATGCGGGCGGAACAACTAGTTGTTGTAAACCTATTTAGTACAGTCAACGTCTAAGACATATTTACACTTTTGCGCTTCACTCCATGATATAGACTACATATATATAAATAAATAAATATAAGGGGACAATGTTATGGGTACTAGACGACGATATATATAATAGACATAAATACTTAAATACATAGAAAATATCCAAGACTCAGAAACAAATATTCATGCTCATCACACAAATGTTTGCCCTTACCGGGATTCGAACCCAGGACCTCTTGCTTCGTAGGCAGGGTCACTACCAACTAGGCTAAAGCGGTCGTCAAAACATATTAACCCTAGTTTAAGCAAAAATTACGTATTTTATTTTTTTATACTATAAGTACGCCACTTCCCGTGTAAAACCTTTCAATGTAAATAGGCAATCTTATTATATACAATCATAATATTTATTGATTGCCTGGTGGGTTTACAAGTGGTCTTAAATATAAAGGTACATGTCCACCAAAAACCCTGTTAGGGTGCAGCATTATGGTAAATATATATATCAAATGCGATAGGTTTTCAAGTTAAGCTATCCTTATCAATTTCATTACTTTTCTGGAAACTGCTACTGACCAAGTATCTAACTTCTAGCCAATTTGAATCTAAAATAAACTTCGAGTGAAAACTACTTATATCAGAATCTATTAAGAAGTTTAGTTACAAACTCACGAGCTTTCCCTTCAAGCGTTTGAATCAGTAATAAAAGCTGATAATCACAATGTTGAATGCCTTATGCCTAGAAGGTATCTTTGGAGGCATTTAATCCGAAAACCTATGATGTGTCATCGGCTGGTTCATTACGTAATGCATTGTACGTACGTCAGGTAGATTTGGATCTACCTGCAGGTCGATCACGTAACGCATTCTACTCGCGTCAGGTAGTTAGATTAGATCTAAATGTCACTTTTAGTATGGAAAAATTACAATTAGGTTGTCCTAGCGTAAGTTCGAAACGTTACGTGTTCACCTCTCTGATGATATTGACGTGTCAAATATATGAATGAGAAAATGGGAAATGCGTTCGAAAAGTAACGTGGTTACCCCCTGGTCGCGATGACATATTATAGTACATTACGTATCTAGCGCGGTGAATTCGTAAATGCCCCAGATCGCAGGAGTTTTCCCGTACGCGCAGCGTGCAGTAAAACTCGCATTATAGCCAGGTGTGACGTAATAGTAGTTTATGCGACTGATCCCTAATGAGAGGCTTTAAAATACGAGTGTGGTTTTATGAAACGAGCGTCAGCGAGTTTCATAATAGGATCACACGAGTGTTTTAAGGCCTAATTATGTACAGTTGCATACACTACTTTATCTACACACATATCATAACTATGAAGGTAAGTAACAGCAAAAAACCAACAAAAAAATGACGACAGCAATGGCGGCAATTCGTCATGACGAATGGTTCTTTTTAAATCATAGACAAACGAATGAACTCCCTATACTCATATCACTCGAGATCAAATGTCGTGCGGTTTATATTTAAAATCATACAGATTTGACGTTCCGTATCGATAAATGTTTTAATATCTATGGATACTAGAATAGAGATCCGCTTGAGTTTTGACAGCTGTTCCAAATTTAAACTCATAACGATACACAAATCTGTCCTTCCTCAATATAAAATCCTGATAGTAAAATCAAAGAGAATATTGAATGTATAGTAAAATTGGTTGTCACGGTTTCTGAACGCATTTTAGAGCACTAATGATATGTGCGTAGATAAAATAAATTATATGAGCGAAGATCTACCTTTTCTTTTATACACATCATCATCATATTTAACAGCCGAAAGACGTCCACTGCTGAACATAGCCTAAAGAGTGCCAAAGTGATCGGTCCTGCGTTACCCGCATCCATCGGACCCCCACATGTACTAAAACAATGCCTCACTTCACTCTTCAATAGCTAACAAAGATATAAATACTCAGGCCTTTAGGATAGCAAATGTAAGTATATTTAATTTTCGTTACTTCTGGTGTCAGTAAACCGCGCGTATAACCCTGCACGCAAAACACATTGAAAATAATTTGGAATTCGAAATATATGTCTCAAATTGACTCTGAAAGGCTAAATAAAAAAGGAATCTGAGACGTTATTGTTACTATTTCGTTCTTAGTATTCGATATGGATATGCAAAGAAAAACAAATGCGTAAAAAATACTGCATCGGAAGTTGCTTGAAACTAAGACAGTATCCATTACTTATTGTTTGAAAGTTTCCGATTGCCGTATTTAAGTTTTCCATTTAAAATTCAACATCCGCGTCCGCTGGGGATACGGGTAGGAGCGGAGACGGCGTAAAAGATCGGAAATAGCGGGATGATTTGAGCGATATGGGATAAACCCCAACTCACCCAAAAAAATAAAATTTGGTAACGACTGTAGGTACCTACTAGTTTGCGCGTTCATCAACAGCCCCTTGAGAGGATTCTAAAGGGCCCAGACACGACGGTTTCAATCTTGTGTAACAGAGGTGTTCCTGTGACCACCTTCCACCTCCATCGATAAATTAGCTTCTGATATTGCATTGTCATACGTATTACACTATTGTACAAAATTTCGCCTTGATTGGACTTGGGAAGTTACTTTTGGCCCAAGCAATGACATTGCAACGTAACTAAAGCTTGTAAATATATGTACGCTGGACGTTTTTCAGCGTCTACTCGGGCTCACGTTCAAACCCGCAAGAAAACTCCACGAGACGTTTATCCATACTGGCACAGAAAGTAGTTTGTCAATTATGACATACGATAGGAGGCTAGATTCATTGCCATGTTAAGTTCCGCCGCGGCCAGGCCGCGCCAGTGTGATGCGGGCTGAAATCTTGATGTTAGTTCTCTTTTCTGTTCACGACGCTTCTCTTTCTGTGCAAACTCTAGTAGGTATTTTAAAAACCCCTAAAAGAGTCAACGTAAATAAATAAATAATTTTATATAGAAATCCCCGTGATTCTCAGACATTTTACCCTATTCAACCTCAAAGACATGAGTGACCGGTTTCATTATAGCTTGAAATAATAATTAACGTCATATGAACCCAAGCTCTTGCAAATTGCACCAGCACATAGCAATAGGGGATATGAAAAAGTTATGCTGAGACTTGGACGCAGCTTGGGTGTATTAACATAAATATGACAACGTAATGCCTCGGCCAAGCACGATAAGTATGCCGTTATGAGAAAAATATGGCACTGCACTTACATAGGATGAAGTAAAATGCTGTTCATGTGAAACTTAATCAGGATAGTTAATAAACACTGTAGGTATTTGCAGAGAGTAATGAAAAAAAAACATGGGTCAGGTACATAATTATGACAAACAATAGTACATTATTGCCGAGGCGCGGAAAAAAGGGTTGACTGACGAGGTGGATGGCAGGCCGAGGCATGCCGCGGCTTGCCGAGGCCTACCAAGAGACGAGTCAGGGAACCCCGGTTTTCGCCAAGGTCAATATAGTGCTTTTCTCAAACATGTGAGGAAATAATACAAAGACATTACAAAAAACATATTGTGACATACCTAATAACGCGGTGATACTTGTACCTACAATGATTTATATGTAAGCATTTTTTCTACGAATTCTTTCAAAGACGAGCCAAGGGAAGCGCAACGCAAGGGCACTACCTTTTCTCGAATCGGTTCGTCGTTTTTTTGAACCCTCGTCACTTGGGTTTGGATTCTACCAGATAAACAAAATTCTCGGGATATCATGTCAATAATGGACTTATTAAACATATAAAGTTTCAGTAACTTATACTGAAACTTTATATGTTTAGATTGTTTGTATAAGAGCTTTTATAGTATAAGCTAGTATAGTAGTAGAATTTTTAGAGCGTGGCTGGTAGTGGTAGAGTTCGCTGTGTAGGATAGGAAGCTTGGCACTACGTATGATCTGATATCTTTTTAACGCTGAAAGCTATATATGAGCTAGGGAGTCTTAGCAATCACTTTACATGTCATGTTTTTGGTGGGATTCACTTTACAGTATATTTTACACTCAATGCGGTGTTTCAAGTAATTAAGCATAACACATTTAATTAATATCATGTTTCATTTATTACTAACGGTTTGATTTTTTTAATTTCATTTTCTTCTAATAAACAATAAACAGCGCAAAAAAATAATTAAATGGAAACCGCAAGGCTGACGGGTGATTTTCTTTGGCTCAATGTGATTTTCGTTATTCGTCTCGATTTAGTATGGCGCTATCAGGATTTAAAAAGTTTAACGCAGCGGGTAATAATGGCTTTTGTATGGGTTAATTATTATACTTCTAGGCAGGGAAGAGACTTCACTTTTTAAATGTTGGCGGATAAAAATAAGGGACTTAGCGTATTCCTTTTTCTAACAAAACGCGACGCTTTCCGAGCATGTTTGAGAAAAATTATGTTTTTTAATACTTAGTACATTATTGCCGTGGCCGGGAAGGAGGCAATTGCAGAAGCTTGCGAGTCCGTTTAATTGTAATACGAAGCCTGCAATTGCCATTCCGACTGCTAATATAATGCTTTTGATTTTCTCAAAAATGGGGAATTAAATAATACTAAATTGAAATCAAGCTGTATTAATATAAGTAGTTGCAGAACGTAATAATATTAACCCGTGAGTGCTCGCACCCCGTTTTGCTCGTAGTACGCGGACACTCGCACCTGGGTCGAAAAGACCAAGATTTTGAATAGTGATTAAAAAAAATATTTTGTGTTGATTGGAATATTTTAAAATAAGAATGACACAATGACTATTAATAAATATTTTTTTTATTTGATTTTATATATATCTAAACAAATTAAAAACTTACGTATTTTTACTAATATCTCACAGTTTTCTAATGTTTTGGTTATAGGATCTACAAAAGGCTAACATATTCAATATTATTAAGGAAAACATACCAAAATAGACTTCTCGTTATTAAAAACACTAAAATATCTTCCTTAAAAACTTATAATATATAAACTTTCATATCACTTATGAGCAAAAAAATTGAGCATGCTCACGGTAAATTGGCTTTCTGTATTGTTGGCATGCCGTTTTAGTCTTTCTGTCCTATCTTGACACACATGTAGCACCTTCAACGTACCTATCCCTAAAGCGGGGCCGAAAAATAACGTAACACGAACAGTCGCACCTGGGTCGTAAGGACCCATACTCACTTTAAGCCTCCTTCCTGCGCGAGTTCTAGCTCTAGCTCTTTCGAGAAGTTTAAGCGTTTTCGTGTACACGATCATTTAAGCGTTTTGGTGCCATTCTACATACAAACATACAACTATTACAAAAATCTAAAACTGAAAAATAACGTAACACGAACAGTCGCACCTGGGTCGTAAGGACCCATACTCACTTTAAGCCTCTTTCCTGCGCGAACCCCTGGCGGAGACTAGTCGCCGCGGGGAGGGGTAATAGCTAATAATGTAACTCGAAGCTACCTAGAGTGGCGGCACTAAATGCGGGTGGGTTTGGAAATTATTAGCAATTTCATTCTACTCTGGGTCTTTTCGACCCAGTGCGAGCACTCCCGGGTTAATGATTACCCGCCTTTATTTAACAGAATCGCAAGTGTATTTCCACCGAACGCAAATTATTTGAGATACATACAAAAACGTCGCGTTTGCAACAGAAAAATACGAGTTGAATTGGCTAAAGACGACCAAAACGTCTATATCATGAGACGGCCGCGAGATACTCTCTTTTTTTCTCGCACTATCCGTCTCTCTCTATACTTAGAAAAAGAGGTATAGTGCGAGAAAAATCGAGAGTATGTCGCGGCCGTCTCATGATAGACCTGCAGCACTGCTATCACGAGCCGGCGCGCGCGCTCTCTCGATTTTTCCCGCACTATCCGTCTCTGACTTGTTAGAACACTTAGAAAGAAAAGTATAGTGCGAGAAAAATCGACAGAGCTCTGGCGACGTCTTGTGATAGCCGAGCCGAGCCGAGCTGTGACGTCTTTTATGTCAGTTTCTACTTTTTTTTAAGTTTGATTTTCGAAGAAGAGTTGTTATTGGTGGATTTATTACGGTGAAATGTTTTGAATGGTCAAATTTCAAAAGTCATAAATATGTATATACATGTTATCCCTAGGGGCTAAATATACTACTTTAGCTCCGCTTCCTAACCCTAATATCACCCACTTTTCGAGCATAAGAAGTGAAAAATATAATAATGCAAGGTTACATTTAAATATGGGATAGTCTCTATGAGGATAATGTTAGATATAAATAAATATCTAAACACGCGGCAGCGTGTCAAGCCAAGTTGAAGCAAAGGAACTGGCTAGCCAGCGCCGAGTGTAATATTACACGACCCACTTGGTGCCACTTTTGACGCTTCTATAACTCAAAACCTCTTTAACGTAAACACATAAAACTACGTGTATTTAATTATATCCATAAGGACATCTAGAAGCCCAAATTTCAGGAAGCTGGCTCAAACGGTTATAAAGATATGAAGGTCAAAAAGTCGTAAATTTTAGCACTTCCAGATGACCTAGAAGGATGAAATTTGGAATCCAGCTCGGTAATTGTGTGTAAGCGTAGGAAAAAATATAAAAATAAAAAAAGCTTAAAAATAGGGGGGTCCCCATACAAAACAAAAAAAATTGTAGCGTTGGAACCGTTACAAGCAGATATTTGAAACTATCCCAATATATGTATTATTATATTTGCTATATAACAGAAATATAAAAATAAGGTAAAGTCAAAAAATAAGTGGTGTCCCCATACAAAAAACTTGTAATACTAAACAACCGGCCAACGGTGTGTCGTCGGTGGCGCGTGGCACCACTAATTATACACAGAACAGAAGTAAATCAACATAAACATTAAATCTCAATACCTGCCTAGTTTTCTTTACAAAAAGTAATGATATCCCACCAAAAACATAAATGTAAAAAAGGAGAGCCAAGTTCAATACAAAAATTATGCTTGGCTGTGGGCTTCGCCGCAAATAGAATGGAGATCTAAATGAGTGCCAAGTGATATGCAAAATCCAAATATTCTTTGCGTTATTGGATACCTATAACAATTGCTGTCATTTAAAAATGTGAGATCTTAAAGTAGATTAGATTTGACTTGGCCAGTTTTTATCTGCCATTTAGATCTCCATTCTTTTTGCGGCGAAGCCCACAGCCAAGCATAATTTTTGTATTGAACTGGGCTCTCCTTTTTTACATTTATGTTTTTGGTGGGTAGAAGGTGTACCGTACCGTCTTTATTTTCATCAAACGATCCTTGTCTTAATAATACGGTTTTCTGCATTCTATAAGCTTTAGAAATATAAGAAAATCATACCTGTGAGCGACGTCCGCTCTCGGCGGCGTCGGCTGGGCGAGTGAGCGCGCGCGCTACCGGCCGCGGCAATGCTCGCCCCTCACAGTCACCTAAGAGTGACCTAGTTCCGAGACACAAGTCGGCGACGGACGAGCTCCGCCCCTATGTGCTCGGACAGTGCGTCGACCACGCTCCGTGACACAAGTCGGCGACGGACGAGCTCCGCCCCTATGTGTACGGACAGCGCGTACTACCACACGGCGCCCGAATGGTGTGTTTGGGCTTCGCCCGTGTCCTCAGACACTTTGGGGTAAACGCTGTTACCAAAATAAAAGAAGGAATAACGAAAAATAGACTTTTATTTACTTTCCCTATCACTGCCCTAAGTGACTTGATACAAGTCCCTAATTTCCTAATACTTTGTAGTTTTCTTCTTCTTTTTGTTGTGACTTCCAGGAGGCTCCGATTGACACACACTGAATTGCTCCGGGCCGTACCTGCTATTTATACCTGCCAGCGGGCAAGCAAGACGTGCTGAGTGAGACAACAAAAGTTACGCCCACTTTGACTTGACTAATTTACGTTACAAGATGTTATTTAGATGTTATACATAGTAATGGGCGGAAGTCTAAGCTGATTTACAAAGTTCTTATGTGGCTTGAGTTCTTATAAGAACAGTAGGGTTCGTAATTATTTTCTTATTCGAATAATCATACATGGAAATCGGGCAAACCGTAATTCGGGTCTTTTGTAACTCTTATTTATCTTTTGCGCTGAACCTACTGAGTTTACTTATTTCTAAGTTTAAACATTAAATAGAACTTTTAATTAGCTTTCTAACAATATATAAACCTTTCTGGTACGATGAGCCGTTATAAAGATATAAGTGTAAACATATTAATTGCAAAGTAAAAATGCCCCGTACTAAGTTTTAATTCAGGCTCGGTGGCCGCGGCTCTCGTAACGGTCATTTTGGCGCGATATACCCCTCCCCTCCAGGCGGCCAGTCTGCGCTGCGCTCGCGCATAGGCAACATCTCCTCTCTCTTTCTAATACAATTTGTACTGGGATTTTACTTTAATGTTTACAATGTTAAAATGATATCAAATGAATGCTATGAGGGGGTGTTCTATGTAAATAATTACTATGGGGTTCTAACTACTGGGTTCTAATAATCACATATTTCTCTTACGTATAATCTTCGTATGACGCGATGCGTAGCTCTGCCGTCGCGTGTTGATCTTGTCGTCCATAATACCTTTTCTAACTTTTTGTAGAACTTTAAGAACTCACGGTAGTATCAAACAAACTTTACGGTTGACAGAAAATTGCAATTGTCTTAGCAAGCAGACGCGAAGATTCCTTTATTTCCGAGGGGAAATAAAGTAAGAAAAAAATGAAGCCATCGCGACGGCAGTCTGGTTAATAATAAACTTGTTAACCGGCCCCACCGGCCGCCTTGCCCGGGTAGTAATGAAATTTTACCACAGAATAAGTTTAATGACAGAAAGTTAAAGATTTACAATATAACAGAAGAAAAATAAAGAACAATTCACCTGCCAATAATAGTATTATCATCTTCTTAACGGAAAAGCTAAATAATGCGAACAATATTCCTTAGCTATTTCGCTATAAAACGTGCATAGCCATGAAAAGCTGAAACAAACTTCGATATAACCATAACAATATGGCCATTTTAGTCTATCAAGTAATTGATATGATATCGTTTCCATCGTGGTATTTTAAGAAATTTTTAATACCTACCTTAACCATGTGTACGATCAATCAGAATATATGGTCACACAATCATGGTTGTATTGAAGATTTGGTTAAGCTGATCAGTGATTATTATATTATGGTCAAGTGTAAAAACATGGGTGCATACAACTAACTCACACAACTTAAACATGTCCCATCTCTCTTAATGTCAAGTGGATAAAGGTTTCGGTACATATTTATGAGAGGATTCAATTGATACATCTTTTTGCACTTCACTGTACCTACAAGTCGCAAGTCATTTGATACTAGGATATACTTAATTTAACATTATATAACCCTGTGGTTCTGTATACACACTGTGTATCTATATACACACATAAAGCTGGAAAGAGGTTAATTCAAAAGTCTGTCAGTTTCTCAAGTACCTAATGTATTTACACAGTTCGTGCTACATAAGTTTAGTTCTGTGATGTTTGCTAATAGTATCGTCGCAGAGCAGAGGTGTCGGGGGGGTTCGACGAGTGTGCGGAAGGCGACTTGAAGCTAACTTCGGAAACGTACAGGTCGACACACGTAAAAAGAGCTCTGCGGGGCATATTAAATGTATGGCCGCCAGAGCTCTTATTACGTGTGTCAACCAGCAAACTTATACATGTACAGTCGAGTTCTCCAATATTTATACAGACAACCTTTCGAAAATATCTATAGTCTTTATTGCCACTTGACATGACGACCGCATTAGCCTAGTTGGTAGTGTCCCTGCCCACGAAGCAAGAGGTCCTGGGTTCGAATCCCGGTAAGGCATTTATTTGTGTGATGAACTCGAATATTTGTTCCCGAGTCATGGATGTTTTCTATTTATTTAAGTATTTATTTATGTATATAAGTATGTTTATCGTCGTCTAGTACCCATAGTACAAGCTTTGCTTAGTTTGGGACTAGGTCGATTTGTGTAAGATTGTCCACTAATATTTATAAGACGTATGCGT
Source organism: Epinotia demarniana (assembly GCA_945867215.1). Taxonomy (NCBI): domain Eukaryota; kingdom Metazoa; phylum Arthropoda; class Insecta; order Lepidoptera; family Tortricidae; genus Epinotia; species Epinotia demarniana. Next base: position 12,404,746 of record OX244277.1, read on the forward strand.
TGATCTGTTTAAAAAGCTGTCTGATATTGGAGAACTCGACTATACCTCGTGACATCATAGCCTGAAACCTCCAAAACAGCAGTTTTAATCTGCATTGATTCAGCATGCCATCATTTGGTTCTTGTAACATTTGAAACACGCTCAATGTAAAATAAGGAGCCGATCTTATAAGAGTTTTAATTAAGGAAGTCGTCAAACACTAATGCTACCGTTGATAAATTCATACTGGGAAGTAACACTACTTACATCTTAAATTATGGTTTGGCGAAGCTGTTTTTGTTACATTTGAATTTTTATTTTTCAGGTAAATGGACAATTTCGGCGTTTGACATACTTTTGTCAAACAAAGGAGTCCGCAGAAAAATAATAAAATAATTTGGTAAGAATACAATGCTTTAAACGCCTTAATAACAAAATGTACACAATGTACGTATTGCGGCAACAACGAACACTTGACGCATCAGAAAATGCTGTTGGTAGGAATTTTATGGCACGCTTAAGTGGCACCTCCCGTGCATGAAACGACCGTTCTGAAAGAAATCTCAGCGAATACCGCTTTTATGAGTATGTTTGACTATTTTATTCACGAATCATTTAACAATTTGTCAGTCGTGTGTAATAAAACACGTTTTATGGGTTCAGGGTTCAGAGGCTGGCGATTGAATGAAATTTACTATACTTACCTAAATATGGTGTTATGGTTGACTTTGTAATACTTTGGTGATAAACGTATTCAATACTTATAACAATTGCCAATTTGCATCGATAAAAAAACAGTTCTCGTTCATTTTATTCGAGAAGTGCTCTTCGTCGGCTGTTTTCTTTATAGCTTGCAATTTACCTATTATTGTCTATTATTTTCATATCTCATGCTCTGAAAGTGGGTGTTCTAAAAAGTGTGCTGAAAGTGATACGTTTCTGCTCTAGTGCAGAAAAGTAGTGTATTCCAGTTAGTCCTCGCCTTATATATATTGTCCGGGAACTAATTCTAATAAATATCAATAAATACCCCGCCACCACAAAGGGACATGCTTTTATTCTTATAAGTTCATAGAATTTATTTTATTTAATATAAAATAAGCTTACTTTTAGCTAAAATACTCACTAGGTTCTATGAGGTGGTGACAAATGAAATACGCTTACAATGCTTTTTTTAACTCAAACTTGTGCATGTGAGCTTAGGCGGGAACGCATACAGCCACTCTTCTACTAATACTGTTAATGAATACAAATAGTATGAAAATATTTAAATAGGCTATTTTCGTCTATTACAATTAAATTATGAAAGTATGTTATTCATATAGTTTTGACTTTAGGAAATACGAATATAATACTATTTGGTTATAAAAAAGTGAGCAATATTTTTAATTTCAAAATTAAAATAGTAGTTGTACTTATTATCTGTATTTCACGTGACCGAATTACACTTATAATCATAAGCTCGCGCTTATAACCATAAGTGCGAGCGAGACAAATATTAGCGTCTTTCTTTAGGACAGGTGAGATGGGACTATTCTTTCGGCTCGGATGACGTCACGATGATGGCGACTGCCGTTTTTGAATTGTATACTTTCAATAAATATATTGTTTAATTTTCCGTCTGTGTTTTTTCAATTTCCTCGTAATCGATATGAAAAGTAGAGTGTTTAACTCGGGTGAAAGTCACCCATTTCTGACTCGAACTATTGGCGCTCTCACTTCGTTCGAGTGCCAAAATATCTCGTCAGAAATGGGTGCCTTTCAGCCCTTGGTTAACAATCTTCTATTGTCTTGTCTTATATTTACCCTCCTGAGATCGCATATAGCAAATGGTATTTTATTTTCTGCTAAGTGATTCGTATCGTAGGTACATTTTATTGAACTGTTTTGCTCTCTCTGCAGGAACCTGGGACTCAAGAGGATAGTCCGCAGTAAGCTCGATTCTCCATACAAACGTAGTTAGGCTCTCATTTTAGAACTACGTGTTGGATTGTAACGAAACTTTGCATATACAATGACATGAGGTTTATCTACGTCTGTAATTAGTTTCAGTAGCTTCAGATACCATATTAAAAAACAGACAGCGAATTGAAGATTTTCATGCAAAACTTATTTTTGCTGTTAGTATTTTGTTTGTTTTATAAACTGGAACCATATAAACTAATTACCTACGGACATAGATATACCTCATGTCATTCCTTCAACGTAAGTACGTTTATATGGGAAGGTGAAATTCGACCGAGCTTACTGCGGACTCAGTCCCTGGGCGTCCGAGCTCTGCTCGGTTAAAAATACGGTAAAAAAGATTTTTCTCAGATATGAGACGTAGATAGACTTTTCGCTCTCATAAATAGCATCGAAGTGTTAAGAGCCATTTCCGCGAACGTGATTGCAAATATAATATACATATAATAGGTATATTGCTTGCTTAATATAATAGTATAGGATAGGATTATTTATCGATAAGAAATGCCATCATTTATGCAGTATGTCTATTTGACGCCACGCTTTGGGTAAGGTTGTAACGGCGTAAGCCATTCGCTTTGTCAATCTGAAACAATGTCATAATATCACGTTAGATCCAAGTAAAGTAATCTTTTAAATAATGTGTAAACAGCGAGACAAAAAACGATCGTTAAAAATTACCAAACAACGATCTTGTTAAGAGTTGAGTATTATATTATATGTATGGTCGAAATTATTGAAAGAGTCTATAGTAAAAGTAAAACTTAGTCTGCAAAACACATATTTCAGGTTGCAATCAGCGAGTTTAAGAAACCATTCCCCCAGCTAATTCGGCAGTCGTTCTTAGAGAAAATTGACGCCTTAGTCCTCGATCAGATTTTTAAGGCACCACACCAGGTATATTTTGATGGCTTCAGTCCCGCAATCTTGTAACAAACTGGGTGCATTTATTTAGTACGTATATTTACGTCGAGTCAATAACCAATCAAACGAGGCGCCAGCGTTATAAATGTCACACACAGCTCGAGATTTCAATAATTCACCACCCATTATCACTTGAGTGGCATTTGGCTCTTTAAATTATGGGTTTTCGCGTTTTGACCCAATTCGATATGACTTCTCTTTCCATCCCAGTGATATAGTTCCATGAAAGAACGAGAGAAACGCGCTGATCTAGCGGTCGATGCTCCCGCCTGCTTCATACTTATGGAAATGAGAGAACCAATTTCATAGCTCACTCGCCTTTGACAAATTTCACAATGCCGCAGCCGAATTCAAAATTCCGAAGAGGTTATTCACAAATTACCTAGTAACTAAAACATTTACCTATAGATAATGAATTAATTAACGTTCTTAGTGTGTGTGTAAGTGTTCGAAATAGGTAACCAAGTTTAATTCCAGAACTATAAACAGGACTTTTCAAACGAATAAACTCCTTCAAATTGAAGCGTAGTTGAGTTTGTGCTCGCTTTGCCTTTGGATTTGATTTTATTAGCGGGCCTTTTTCCGGGCGATGCAGATATTATGCTTAAATACAGAATTGACACAATGGTTCCTAGGAACGGGTATATTTATAAATACTTACGTTAATTTTTATGCACATCATGGTGTCATTTGATTATCTTGTAAGACTTGTGAAATATCATCACACTTAGTTGAATCTATTTAGTTTAGTACATACTAAGTGAAAGTAAATCGACCAAGTAAATGTTATGCCAACACAGCTGATAGTGTCTTCACTAACGAACTTGGCTAAATGGTGTGCATTCTATTAGCTGCCAGTACTTTAGCAGGTACCTACGGGGAACCCTGATCAGGTATTCGGAACTTCAAGTTTCTAGGTAATGCATGCAGTTTACTCAATTTATGTAGACTTTAATATTAAGAAGGTACATTTGTATATTTTAAGTTTGTACTTCAAATACTAGGCTGCGCCCCAGTCTAGATCACAGTAATGTATAAAAGCCTATTATAGGTATTTTCACTCTCTCCTAACATATGGAATGTGTTTTGTTAATAGACTTAAAATTAAACTAGCATCTGATGCATGCTATTCCATAAACGAATTTATAAATTAGGTATGTACCATGACTGAGAGCCAAACAACTTTTCAACTGGCTCGATACCCAACCAGCTGATACTATACGGTAAAATAAACTATCTTCTTTCCTAAAACATTGACAAATAAACAAATGTACTTATCATAAATCGTATTGCAAACTCAGACATAAGTACTTACCTAAATGTGACTGTTACTGGTGGAGCTTAGTAAAGAATAGGCACTGGTTCATGGTACATAATATGACTTTACTTCAGGAAGCTAAAGAACAGACTACTGACAGAATCTAAAACAAAATACAAAACGAATACAAAAAGTTATAAAAAGGTAAAACGATTCCAAAGAGGTGCGTCGTGCACATTCCTCCCTTTTTCTATAAAGGCAGCTTCACCAGCTTACGCAGGGGCCGCCGCATGATGCCCATTAGGGTGCGAACATGAGCCACCCGGATTACGCCATCGGGGCCCGGAAAAACTGCTGTCACTCGTCCCCGTGGCCAGGTTCCTCTAGGCGAGTTTGGATCTGCGATCAACACCACGTCGCCAACGGCCACCTCCGGAGCTACTCCACGCCCGCGTCTTGGGATGAGTGTTGGCAGGTATTCTTTGACCCACCGCTGCCAAAAATGGTCTGCCAAACGAACGGCCTTGCGCCAGCTGCTTCTTGAGGAAAAATCTGAGTCGGATAACATGGCTGGAATCGGGCGGCCTGAAGACGCAGCCAGAAGAAAATGCGTGGGAGTGAGCGCTTCTTCGCTGTTGTGATCCACGGTGACATGGGTGAGTGGGCGCGAATTGACAAGCGCCTCAGCCTCTGCCAGAAGCGTGCGAAGCACCTCGTCTGTTCTTTAGCTTCCTGAAGTAAAGTCATATTATGTACCATGAACCAGTGCCTATTCTTTACTAAGCTCCACCAGTAACAGTGACAGTAAATGTTCTTTAAGATCCTGACCCTACAAACATTGACACGTAAAACTACGTTTTATCAAGGAATAAATGATATTAAGGCGCCGTAGGTTCATGGTCTTCTCTCCCTCTCACTGAGCATAAGCGTGAGCGAGATGGAAGTGCGTGCTCGGAAGCGCGGAAATCATGTTTTTTAATTTTAATTTTTTGGCCGTTTAAATAGGGGTGTAAAAACGAGTGTCTATTAAATTATGACAGACCTTTGCCTATAAAACTTAACTACGTGCTATAGTACTACAAAACAAACTACCCAAAACGACGGAGTCGTAGGATATATACGAAACTTAATCCCTCACCAGGTAAATGAGGTTATGTTACCAGAAGCGTCTTGCCTACAAGTTTCGATATCATGTTTTAATATTCTATGCATCTATCGGTCCCCATCAATACCGAATACCAGCAACTTTGTGTCTTCTCTAGACACGCTTCTACAGAATAGTCAATTAGGCAGTAATGTTATCATTATGGGAGATATTAACATAAATATCCTGGCTGTGAACAACTCAACTACGAACTATCTTAATATGCTGGCATCACATGGGCTGCTACCAAGTCATAGACTTAACACCCGAATAAACAGTTGTTTAGATCACGTCATTACCAATTTAAACCCCAATTTATACTTTTCTAAAACAGTGATAATTGATACAACCATAACTGATCACCACATGACATTGGTTAATATATACTCTAAATCAAAAACTACGTCATATCTTGCTACTAAAACTGTCACAGACTATATAAATGCGCTTAACTTTCTTAAGAAAAATGACCTCGGTGAGTTGTTAACAATGAATGACCCCAACATAATAACAAATAAATTACTATGTTACCTATAAGATTCTATTGTATCCAGTTCTAAAATAGTTAAAATTCCATGCAGTAAACGAACCTTAAAGCCCTGGATTACCTTAGGCGTACTAAAATGTATCAAGCATCGAAATAAACTGCAAATGCAATTGAGACGCGACCCTACAAACGAAGTTCTAAAGATAACTTACCGTCGATACAGGAACTACTGTAATAACCTAATCAAGAAATTGAAACAAAAATATGAACGTGAACTCCTAAATAAGGCCAAAAATAACAACAAAAGCTTATGGAATACAATAAAAAACATCACTAACTTAAAAAAAACCTAAATGTAAAAATAAAGAACTTTTAAACCTATCGCAGTCCCCAAGCGATTCAGCTAATTTCATCAATAAGCACTTTGCATATATTGGACAATCCCTAGCAGAGAAAATATCGCCAGTAACAACTGAACATTCTGATTGTACATCCTACTGGAATTCCTTGCATACGCGTGTATCTTCAATTGGTATAATAGAGCCAGATCTAGCAGAAATTGAAACCATAGTACTTAACCTGAAAACTAAATCTGCTTCAGGCTGGGACAATATCCCGGCTACATTTCTAAAATTGGCTAAAACGGAATTAATTCCCATTCTTGGACATCTGGCATCATTCTGTTTCTCGCAGGGAATTTTCCCTGACGCCCTTAAGCGCGCTATTATCCACCCTGTATACAAGGATGGGGACAGAGCGGATGTCAACAACTATAGGCCCATATCAGTCCTTTCCTCGATTTCTAAAGTCATGGAGAAAATGATAAATCATAGATTAATTAAGTATCTAAATAATTATGATCTTTTATCGCACCGACAATTTGGTTTCCGGAAAGGGAAAAATACGGAAGAAGCAGTGCTAGAATTAACGAAATCAATCACTAAGCATATAGAGAGCAAGAAAAAAACTTTATGTATATTTCTTGACCTAAAAAAGGCATTCGATACCGTCTCTGTCCCCATACTTATTCGTAAACTGGAAATAATGGGAGTTCGTGGGAATTTCTTAAATCTTATCTCTAGCTATCTGTATGACAGGACGCAACGCGTTAAATTAAAAGATGATGTCTACAGCACAGACGAACACTCCACCCAATTTGGCGTTCCCCAGGGAAGTGTCCTGGGCCCTACCCTATTCCTGACTTATATCAATGATCTTACCGACATGCAAATGGACAATGGGTTAGTGATCTCGTACGCAGATGATACCGCGCTGCTATTTCATGGAGACAGCTGGGAGGATGTGTACGCTTGTGCTGAAGCTGGACTGTCCAAAGTTATAAAATGGTTACAGACAAATTTGCTCACATTAAATATAAATAAGACCAATTATATAACGTTCTCGATTTTAATTAGCTCGCAACCCGACAGACAAAAATTTACTTTAACTGCCCACTGCTGTGGAAACCACTTCTCTACTATCCTATTTAAAAAAACGCTATCCTAAAAAATCATTGCTAACCCAAAAATAGTAAGTGATCACCAAAATTATATCTCCTATTAATATGAAAACATAACCCAAATTATAACATCTTACTATCCTATTAAAGAAAATGATATCGTAATAAATCGTTGCTAAATTAGAAATAGTAAAATAATTTCCTAAATTCGACGCATCCCCGCTTTCGTTTCTAGGACTCAATCTCCCGCCGTCCGCCCGGGCTCCCGCCAGAAACTCCAGCTTCTGGCTCCGCGAACTTTTATATATGTCGGCGGCTGATCGTAAAATCCGCCAGATCATGAAATTCCTAGGCATATCGTGAAACGCCGCCCTTTCATGATTTGGCTGAGTGACATACGCCATATCGTTCAAAATTCACCATTTAACGATTTGCCTATAGACGTTTAGGCCGAATCATTAAATTCCTAGGCATATCATGAAACGCCGCCATATCGTTCAATACTCACCGTTATACGTAAGTAGGGTGTCCAAAATTGAAGTAGATAATGAAAAAATAAGGAGTGCGGACTGATAATCTCCAGCGAGTAGACGCCACCCCGCTGCGCGGGGTGTCTATATCTGTTTCGAGGGGCACAAGTGAACCCTAACCTAACCGACCTAAGACAAAGTTCGCTTATGACAAGCCATTTTTGTCCGCCCTGATTATTGGCTCCCAATAAACACGGCCGCCATCGCATACGCAGCGCCACCAGTGGCCAGGAAAGAAACTATTTTACAATGTGCCCGGTATAGAGCTAGGAATATTGACAAATGCGTTGCTCTAATCGATCTGCCGTATTGTTTATCAGGCACATCGTGATAAGCCTGGCCAACTTTTAGGCATATCATGAAATGGCAGCGTTTTACGATATGCCTAGGAATTTATAATATATTATACTCTATTGCCTACCAGTATGGGGAGGTACTCGTACTAGGTACAAAAATAAGCTCATCACTCTAGAACGAGCTCAACGATCTATTCTCAAAGTTCTTCTAGGTAAAACCATAAGGTACAGGACTGTTGATGTCTACCGGGATGCTAATGTACTCTCTGTGCGACAACTATATATTCTAAATAGTATTCTTTAGTTGCACAAAAACTTAAAAATTGACGACACCATACTAAAAAAACGTACTGTTTACATGGTAATTAAGCAACCTACTAAAATTAGGACCAAGTTTGCTGGAAGACAATTTTATGCACTCTATTAATTTGTATAACAAGGTACACAGATTGACTAATATCTACACCAAAAGTTATGGTGAGTGTAAAACAATTGTCACAACTTGGCTAAAAGGGAGAACCTATGATGAAACTGAATTACTCTTGCAGTAGTTCAGTTTCATCATAGCTTTGCAACTACAACTACCTACAATATGTACAATGCATATGTATGTCTGCATTTGTGGGTATGCCCCTGTGTGCATGCATGTGTATGTGTATGTGTATTTGTTCATATGTATGTATATGTATATATGTATGTATGAATGTATATGTGTATGTTTATGTATGTGTATTTTCTATTAACGCTACTACAATCCCCATGAGAGACCCTTTCCAACAGACCTATGTAACTTAACTATGCTCAGGAGCAATGGAAATTGAACAATTGGTAATTGGAACTTGACTACTAACTCGCACACAATTTCACATTGCCCTTGAGTATGTTTATATTTATGCTCTATGATTAAGTGATTAAGTAATTTTAGTTTTATTTTTAACTTACTTTAAAAAAACTTTGTATGAAAGAGCGAATACCTCCTGGCACAAGTTTTTAACTTAAAAGGAGGGTTCCGAGACCTTGTTAAAATAAGTTATTATGAAATAAATAATTTTGACCGTGACGTTAGAAACCGAATCAGCGCAGGATGGATGAAATGGCGACAGGTTACGGGAACAATCTGCGACAACCGAATGCCCCTTCGACTGAAGGGCAAAATATACGAGACCATTATAAGACCTGTCGTCATGTATGGAGCGGAATGTTGGGCCGCAAAGATGACGGATGAAACGAGATTGCATGTTGCGGAGATGAGAATGTTGAGATGGATGTGTGGCGTGACGAGATTGGATCGTGTAAGGAATGAGTATTTAAGAGGAAGCCTGAAAGTAGCACCGATAACTGAAAAGCTGAGAGCAAATCGTTTACGGTGGTATGGACATGTTATGCGGAGGGATGATAGTCATGTTACAAGAAGGGCATTAAGTATGAATGTGGAGGGATGTAAGAGAAGAGGTAGGCCAAGGAAAAGGTGGATGGACTGCGTGAGAGACGATAGATTAGATTAGATTAGATTATTTATTTCATGATAAAAAATTACATTACAGATTTGCATACATGTCAAAAAAATAAGAATTTTTATCACGATCGTCAAAAACAGAGAAAAATAAAATATAATATTAAGACAATGTCAACAAATGTCAGAACACAATAACAAGGAAATAGAAAAAACAAATTAAAAGCAAAAGAACACAAATATATCAACCTCTAGGTATCGTCATTCTTTACAATATTTAGTGCACCAGAAAATACGTGACACAATACATTTAATGTCAAATCATATTCGTACAAATTTAAAAAGGTGATAATAATAATAATAATAATTTATTATGTCAAGTCAAGACTCATATATTCTTTGACTGAGTATAATGGATTTTCCAATAAAAGGTTTTTAAGGCGGCGTCTAAATGCTTCGTCAGATGGTTCCTGTCTAAAATCAGCGGGCAGTCGCTCGTAGTAGGTAGGCCCAATGACACGCGGGTTCTTGCATGCAAGTGCCATGCGACGGGGAACTGTTCTCAAACGCCCAGTGCGGCGGAGTGTTTTGCCAATCACATTAACAGTATCGAAAGAAGAAAGATTTTTCCTTACGAACATTATAATTTCGAATACATAGAGTGAGTAGTGCGTCATAATACCATGCATTGGGAAGTAGCCTCTACACGAAACCCTCGATTTTGCCCCAACCATCACACGTACGGCACGTTTCTGCATTAGTAGCACTCTGTTGGCATCCGTTGAGTTTCCCCAAATGAGCGAACCGTACGACATCAGCGAATGGAAATGAGCAAAATAAACCTGCTTTATGCCATCGTCGGATATTAAAGGTTTTAGCTTACGCAAAGCAAAGACTGCACTACTCAATCTATCGCATAGTTTGTCTACATGGCACTTCCAGTCAAGATTAGAGTCCAGAGTGAATCCAAGGAACCTACATTCATCACTTATCGGCATCGGGGATACACATGGAGGAATCGCAATTTTGCGCCCCGAGAAGACCATGACGTTGGATTTCGTTATATTCAAGAGTAAGCCGTTGGTAGAGAACCACCTCTGCAGTTGATCACAGCCGCCATGTATCTTCTCTCCAAGCTGTTCATAAGTGCGCGCACTGACAACCACCGTGGTATCATCCGCGAATAGGACAGAGAGGCCAGCTGTGATGGCAGCGGGAAGGTCGTTCATAAACGTTAGGAAAAGGGTATTTCCTAACGCCGAACCTTGAGGAATTCCTATATTCACGCTGCCAGCACTGGACTTCTGTCGTTTACCGCCCACGGATAATTTAACTACCTGTCTCCGGTCGGACAAAAACGAGGTAACTAACTTGTGACTCAAGTCCCGTATCCCGTAATGATGTAACTTGTCCAAAAGCAATTCATGATTAATCACATCAAAAGCCTTGGACAAGTCACAAAATATACCTGCCATCTTGCATTTGTCATCCAGACCGGAAACAATGCAATCAAATATCTTGAGCGCAGCTGTTGTAGTGGACATGTTTTGCCGATAAGCGAATTGGCGGTCAGTCAGTAGGTCATTGTTCTCTAGATGGGCCATTATATGAGATGAGAGGATGGATTCCACAATTTTAGAAATTGTGGGGACTATTGTTATTGGTCGGTAATTGTTGACATCGCACTTGCCACCCTTTCCCTTATAAACTGGGCTCACTCTGGTACTCTTTAACACTTCCGGATACACACCTGTTTCAAAAACAATATTAATAAGTATAACTAAAATGTCAGAAATAATTGGCCAAATACATAATAAAATATTGAGTGAAATGTCATAGGTGTCAACAATTGCGCGTGTCTTTAACATATTTCGGATCACTTTATTCAGCAGGTCGCTTGTGACGGCCGCCAAGGTCATGGTCGGTACGTCAAGGTCATTTAGGTAATTGCAAAGATAACGCCTGCTTAAAACGGGATCTGTGTGTATAGCATATTTTGAACCTATACTTAAAAAATGCGTGTTGAACTCATTCGGAACTTGGGTAGGCGATATCATTGCTTGCGAGGAATCATTGAGGCAGATATCTTGAGGCTTTGTCTTGGTACCTATCTCCTCATTGACCACTTTCCAAATCTCCTTTGAGGGATTTCTGCTCTCACCTAGCCTGCGTTCAATATGGTATTTCTTAGCGCGCAGCGTTGTGGATTTAATTAAATTAAAATAATGGTCGATACATTCAGAAATAATCGGGTTTCCGGGATATTGACGTTGGATTTCATGAAGGTCTCTGTGTTTACCCATGTACTCCATTATCTCATCGGTCAACCAGGGCAATTTTTTCTTTTTATAATTGGAAAATGTATATCTATATAGTATGTCAAGATGTTAAATAATTTAGTGAATTTAGTGTCAATGTCAATAGAATAGTCGAAAATAAAATTAAAATCATAATTACAAATGTCACAATTAAATAAATAAATGGAATCATCATTAAATAGTCGACGTTCGATTTCGTGCGCGACGACATTGGAACGCACACAATCAGTAGTGAATTCATATCGTTGAGCGTTATGATCACTAATAGCCGTGTCCACTGGCGACACAGTTAAGCAGTCGCGAGAGTGGTTCGCTATACCGCAATCAATGGACGTCGCACAGTCGGCAGTCACGCGAGTGGGGAAAGAAACAGTGTTTATGCATCCATATGTACCTAGCACGTCATCGACCCGCTGTCTCAGACTATTGTGAGATAAATAGTCCACATTTTGATCACCAACCAGAATAAACCTTTTATTTTCGTCAGTGAGCTTACGTAACAATAAATCTAATTTGTTCAAATATATATCTAAATCGCCTTTTCCAGTTCTATACATTGATATAACAACTAACTTATAACTAGGAATTTCAATGGATGTGCATTCAAAGTGATATTGAACAGAGTGTGCCCGAAGATCATTACGTCGCTTAAATGCCAGTCCATCTCGCACGAGCAATGCGGTACCACCGTGAGCCGCGGTGCGCGTTCTGCAAAAATAATTAGCGACGGTGTACCCACATAAACGCACCCGCTCAATCTCACTTTTGCTGCACCAAATTTCAGTTAATCCAAGAATATCGGGTTGTTCAGTGCTGCACAGTAGTTCCAACAACGATGTTTTGCCACATATGGATCGTACGTTTTGGTGAATTACGACCAGTTTAGTGCCTATTTTACTTTTGTTGTGCCGCGATTGGGTGTTAAGTTTTTTGGCTGCACGATATTGAAAGGACGCACAGATACTCCCTCAGGCCAGTTGCTGACGCGTTTCACTAAGTTGACCTTGTGGACTGGCACGTCCAGACGAAACGACGCGTAGCTTCCTCGGGTGACAACGAGCCGCTCACACACTGGCGCCGGGATGCCCATTTGAGCCTGCACGTGACGGACGGCGTCCTCAGCAGTGGTCTCGACGCTCAGGTTAAAGACGTGCAAGCTGGTAACTCGCGGGGCAGCTGCACGGAGTCCTGTGGGTTTTGAAGCTCCATGCGAGGACGCCTTCAGAATAGGCTGCGGCGGTGCTGTGGTAGCAACCGGATGTGCATCCCGGGCCGTTGCTGTAGTGTGAGATGCAGCACGCCTTGACTGGGATCCCGGGGCGCAGGCTGCGGTGCAGGGCGTGGCGCAAGCTGTGGCACAGGCTGTGGCGCAAGCTGTGGCGCTGGCTGTGGCACAGGCTGTGGCGCAGGCTGCGGTGCAGGCCGTGGCGCAAGCTGTGGCGCAAGCCGTGGCGCAAGCTGCGGCGCAGGCTCTGGCGCAGGCTGTGGCGCAAACTGTGGCGCAGACCGTGGCGAGGGTTGCGCAGACTGAGGCGCGGGCTGCAGCACGGGTGCCGCTGCGGACGTCAGGGTCGCGGGAGTTGTTTGCGCTGCTGGTGTAGGCAGCGGTGGCGGCAGCGGTGTGACAGTGTCAGTAGGGACCGATATATGATTATCACCCAAGAATAACATGCCTTGAGGGCCAGATTCATTGAGTGATAGGTGTTTTACGTGCTCAACATTTTGTGGCAGGTGTCCGGACATATGTGAGACTAGGTAAGTCAGCATCCTTTGTTGTGTGTTGATAATGTCCCGGCAGCCCTTAACGTCGAGTTTTAGTTCCGCAATCTCTGCCATTAAATTTGAAATTACATCCACCAACCTGTTAACCGCCGCCGTGTTTGCCGTAGGTTTTACTTTCGCCGGTGCCATTTTTTCTATATAAATATACTATTCCGATGAATATTGTATGTCAAACTTAATAAATCTATGAGTTTATGTCACTTAAACTATGTAATTCTAATAAAAAATAATTAGTAAATACGGAGCTGTTTATAATTAGCCGTTAACGACAACAGCGCCCTCTGTCTTATATGAACAGGAAAGATGTGTGTGATGAGTTGACGGGCGACACAGAGGTATGGAAGAAAAAAACATGCTGCGCCGACCCCAAGTAAATGGGATAAGGACAAGCGAATGATGACGATGAAATAAATAATTTTGATTTTTTTTTTAATAAATAAAAAAGTAAACACTGATTTCCCTCAAACATGATATTGCCGATTTTTAGAAGCCATTTTAATATTTTTAGCTTTTGTTCGTAATTTGTAACAAATATTTTAAGTGTATTTTAGACCCTTTTAGACCTATGTTCGTGATTTTTTTCTATCGAGCGAAAAATGCTTAATCATGTTTCTAAACACTGATTTCCCTGCAGAAAAGCATCAAGATTATTCGTATTTTTTTTAAACCATATTATTATAAACAGACGCATTATATTGTTTCAAAAACACTGTTCGCTTAACTTCGCTGAACCTACGGCGCCTTAAATTAAATTGCAAACATATTGCATCCAATGCTCACACGATATCTTTAACTTTTTTTTTGCCAGGGACATTTTAGCCAACCCATTAGCCAAATATTTTTGAAGGTACGCGATTTTTTATGATCAGAAAATTAAAGGACGCTGAAGTCATGGGGCTGCGAAGTGCGAACTAATAACCGACGCACAGTCGACATGCATGTTAAGTCGAGCACAACCAATCCCATAGCATTGAGAGGCATAAGCTTCGACTCAGTTTCCAAGTTTATGTATATTTACATTGGCATTTAGTAAATCATTTGATTGATACAAAGACATGATATAAATTGCTCATTATTAATTTTCTTTTTCTTATTCTTTATTAGTTACTCTCTGTTAGTGTATTAGTTTTGATTTTATTTGTATTATTTTGACATTTTTATTTCAAATGCAATCTATATTGTTACTGATTAAATAACTATGAACTATGAAATAGGCAGTGACATACTTACATACCGGGCCAAGGTGGTACGGATGAAGACATCGACAGGTGAATGCGACTAAAGCCCGTGTGGGAGTCAAACATGCTCACGCGTCGCATTAAGGTTTCCCTCTTCAAATCAATCGTCAAGTCAGTTTTACTTTTTGGCTGCGTAACATGACTTTTTGGTGACAAAGGGCCTGACGAATAAGTTGCAGGTTTTCGCCAATAAGTCCCTGAGGTCGATCCTTCGTATTTTCCGGCCATAGACCATGAGAAACGAGGACTTATGGAGAATGTGCAGGAAACAACCCATTGCCATTGACATCGCGATGCGCAAACGGACATCTCCATTCGAAGGCCATACGATTTGAAGAGGGCAACTAAACTATGCAAACATGGCTTTTGAGTGGAATTCGCCGGACGACCTGTGCACACATGGCGGCGAACAGTCGAGACTGTGCTGTCATGAGTTGGGGGTCAATTTTCAAACGAGCGGTTTTTGCTGTCCCACGGCTATAATTTTAAGTCAGTTTAACATGGAGTATTGATACATACATATTTGTATTCCGAGCATTATAAAGTACTTAAAATATATATAACAATACCTTATTAAACATATATTGATTCTACAAATAAAGGAATTTGAAATCGTAAGACAGCGAAATATACCGCTTTTTTGCGTGTCCCACTTGCGGTTTTGCTCAAACAAAAATTCAAAACTATAGACCATGGTGTCGTATAAATAACAATAATTATAAAGAAGATTTATTAGCGTATTCATTAATATATTTTGCAAAATCAATGGGTGAATAATGAAAACCAGTGAAGTATTTTAGTAGCTGTCCCACGGGCGAGCCATTTATTAGGGCTTAAGCTCAAAACCCTTAAAATCTGGTTTTCCATAGTCCCACCGTTACATTTACTTTACGGTACGATAGACAGGTTAGTTGGGCTTCAACCACCAACGGAAGTGCACCGACCGCCGGTATTTTTGAGTAGGAAACAGGTTTTCTTTTGGACTGAGTTGGAGGAAGGCTAGGGACGTCGCTCAGGACAAGAAGGCGTAGTGCGAGCTTATGAGAGCTCCGGGGCACCTCTGGTGTGCCCTAGAACACCAACAACACAATTAAATCGTGTACCATCAAAAATGTACCACGCTCGGGAACGCCATAAGGTATCAAAATACAGCTGTCTCGGCGCCCAACATCAATTCTTCGCTTTCGGCGTCGAGACACTAGGTCCTTGGGGTAAGAGTGCGCTGGAGCTCCACAGGGAGCTCGGCAAAAGGTTGAGGGAGGCAACAGGCGACCCTCGCGCCGGCAGCTTTCTCGCGCAAAGAATCGTAATCGCAGTTCAGCGTGGGAATGCTGCCTGCGTGTTGGGCACCCTGCCAAGAGGCCCAGGTCTTTTATTTAATTAGTTATTTTAATATATTTTTTCTAAGTTTAGGGTTTAGATTTCGTTATTTTAATTTAATATTAGTTTTAGTATTGTATTTACCTACACTAGTGATATCAATGTATTTTTTATCAATTTATTGTAATAAAGTTCTCATCAAAAATGTTACGAAGTTCCTCCTTTTTTTCGCATTAGGTCACTAAGAATATTGCAAATTTATAAAAACTCCCTAATAACCCTGTGATAACTTCAAAGAGCGCCATCCTTACCACCGGAAGTTAAAAGCAACAATAAATAAATGATAGGACAAGCTCGTACTAAAACTACGTAAAGAAGATAAAAGAAAAGTTTCATAGCTGGCGGCAAACTTAAGCGAGGCTTTGTAGGGTTCTTTGTCGCAAAGGAAAATAATAATGGATTTGCTTATTTCTATTGCCAAAAGAGTACCGATAGACATGAAAATTCCCAAAAGCCTACGTCTCTCCATTGAGCAAACGTTAGATGTCAGGGAAGCCTTATTGATACAAATGTAGCAGTTGCAATGAAAAAATCAATTCCGTTAATACTTTCATTGCCAAGCATCGCTACGCGCTACGTTTCGATTTCCCCGCAGTGAAAGTGTTAATATCTACCCCATTTTCTTACATATATACATAAGCATATACATAAACCCACGCTTGTATTCCCATAAGGGGCAGGCAGATACGACGTGCAATTAAAATTTCTGTAACACTTCTAAGGATTGTAGGTTTAAAGATGGAGGAAATGTTTTATAGCAATAGCAGTGATAGTTTGCCCATCGTCCACCACATACTTGAACCGTATTCCCGACTATTACGACATCCACGGGAAGAAACAGGGGTGGTGATAGGCCACGACTTATTTTTAAATACCTCATATGAAGCTACGCTACCCTAGTGGTTCAGGCATGCGGCGGTCGTGGGTTCGAATCCCGGCTCGTACCAATGAGTTTTTCGGAACTTATGTACGGAATATTTACCGTTAGCTTTTCGGTGAAGAAAAACATCCCCGGGCTCCATAACCGGGAATAACACTAGGAGGATGATGATGACCTCATACGAAATTAATAAGTCATGTAATTCATGCCTTCTTATTTTTTATTATCTAATCTTTAATGGAGGATCTTCAGCTTCTGCTTCATTTGCATAAGATGTAAAATCCAATCCCCGCTCGCAGCATTTTGCGATATTTAATCTTAGGCCAATAAAATTGAAGCCGTAGTAAACCCGTTTTATAAGAATCCTCTCATCAATTTTGCGGGTCACAGCTAAAATCCCGGAGTAAATTTAAACGGGACAATAGAACTGGATGTCGAAGAGCAGCCCATAAATTACTATTCCGAACTGTCTTACTTTGTAAGTTGGCTCGACGTCCATGTCCGAACTCATATTTAACAAGATGGATCTATAAATTTATATAGCTACCAATAATTTACATGATCAAGCGTCAGCCAAAATTGTTCCTGAAGTTTTCTCATAGAGTTAACCCCGAAAACGAATACAGTGTGGACTTTGAGAAGAAGCCATGATAAAAAAACACAGCGAATGAATATTTTTAGGGCTGAAGGCGCCAGACATAAAGCTACTCGTATAAATAAGTTATTACTGACATACATACATACACGCCTTTATCCCTAAAAGGGGTAGGCAGAGCACATAAAACTTGTGTCCAATGCCACTGTTAGCATAAATGTGGGTATAAAAGATCAACAAAATATGATATCGTAGTGATAGCTTGCTAGCCCACCGCCCACAACACACTTCAACCCTGTAGTTCAAGTTATTACTGAACATGCGCAATATCTATGTAGAGATATCAATTGCTTGCGTATCAATTTAACTTCTAAACACTAGATGTTTAGGATTGCATTGCATTTAAGATGTTTAGCTGGCCGGCATAAAATATACGCTATGCCCATTCTAAAAGTTCATTCGATATACTGGTAATAATTGACTTACCTCACATTTGTTGTTCTTTAATAAAATAACAACACAAATAATCTTTTCACACCATCATTTTCACACCTTCTATTCGAAAACAAGTTTTTACTAGCCCGTTTATAGGGAGGAAAACTTGTTTTTGATCTCTCTGCATTTTTTTCAATCTGTCTTTTTTCCCAAGGGAGAACAATTCAGTTTTGCTCCCTGCACGCTTGTCATAGACCACATAGAGAAGAAAGATTTAAAAACATAATTCTAAAAAACACTGTGGGCCAGAGCGAGGCCAGAGGCAATAAGTAATTTCAGCAGCGTGTTGAAGGAAACACTTTCATTGAGCGTTTATAAATACCGCGCTTTTTTCTTCGTGTAACGTTTGGGGTATCATGTCTTCCTTGAATGCTTTTGAATATTAACATGCTCAAATGGGACTGGGCTGGATTCAATCAGTCTCCCTCGTTACTATAGTATATACCATTTTGCTCCCTAGTAATACAATCTATGATTTCATCTCTCATACTCTGAAAGTAGGTCATTGTTTATCTAAACAGCGGGTTAAAAGTGAGGCGTGTTGCCCCTAGGCCCGAAAAGTAATAAAAAAGCAGTGGCAGAAACCTGTTTACAGCTCCAGAAAATTTTATCGATTTTAGGAACGTGTTCATAATAATAATGCGCAATATTTTAAATTAGATAATAAATTAATTATTTGATGACTATTATTGCTATTTGAAAACTTTCGAATATTTTTTAAACGTTCATAGTACCATGTAAGCGAATTAGAACCGCGTATTAAAATCATAAAAAAAAATACAATGGCAAAAACCTTACACTTACTTAACTTACAATACTTACAGAAAATTTTGTTGATCTTTAAAGCTTCATTGATAATTATGAGGGGTTTATTTTTTTATTACTATTTTGTATATATAACATATAAATACATTTAGTAACGTTATTTTTCATACATAACAATTAATATTAGTTTTTCGATATACCTAACCGCTGCAGAAGCGCGTCCAGTAAATGGACACACAAACATTATTAAAGTCTGTCAACAGTTCCCACCCAAATGGTTTACACACAAACGCTTTTTAAATGGGTTCAATAGGAACTGACTGATTTACAAAATAGTTAAGTTTTTGGCTTTCATTTCATTTCCTCGTATTCGAAATTAAAAATAGAGTAGAGTAGTAACTCTGGGAAAGCCACCCATTTCAGCCTCGAACTATTGGCGCTCTCACTTCGATCGAGCGTCAAAATATTTCGTCAGAGGTCGAGGAGGGTAGTTTTCAACCCTCAGTTATATAACAACCTACTTTTATTACACATGTTACACAGATAAAAACTTTACAAAAGAAAATGATTTAATATTAGCATACCTACTTAGATTATTATTGTGAGATTTTACCTTTGCTCGAAGAACATCACAACATCTGCTTATATCCTCGTGGCGCCCAGCACGCAAAAACGAACAGTGAAATTTGAAGTTTCTCTTAAATGGAATTAATTTGAATTTTCATCAACTGACACGGCCTTTTAAAAGGCGCGTGGGCGCCACGAGGTTAAAAAACAATACTAGAAATAGATTTCACTGTGATGTTTTCTGAGGAAACTATGTAAACATACAACATACGTAAATATCGTAAGTATATCCAGAAAGGGAATTATTTCACACGTATGGTATGTGCAACACATATTTCAAACGCAATTGTGTTTTCAATCTCTTCAGAATGTTTCGCGGAAAAGAGAAATAGGTAACGAAAGGTATTCTCAGAGAACGTCCGAATAAAATCGAGATATCCGCCGCGTAGGAGGGTTTAGCTCCAAAGGCAATACAAACGGACTATACTCAGCGAATAAGGCTCTAACTGTCGTCTATTTTCTACTGCAGTGTGACTCTTGTATAAAGAAGGCAGAGGGAGGTATCAAGGCTTGACCGGCTTTGTATCTGGAACGAGGTATTTTGGAATACCAGCTGCCTGATATATTTTAATCTTTAGATCTTGCAGTGGGTACCCCAGCGAACGAATTCAAAGATGTATCTAATTGTAAAGTCTCCAACCCGCACTGGGCCAGCATGGGGACAACTGCCCATTTTATAAGTAGTATTAATGAGTAGTAGTAGAAGTTCAAGTAGATGGACAGACGTGTGTCATGAATGCCTTGAGTATTGTGAGATGATGGAGCCATTTGTGATTTCAGATTTCAGATTTCAGATTATTTATTGATAAATGTACATCTCATTTACAAGTCAGAATATAATCATATTAAAAAAAGATTTGGCCTGTGTTAGGGTCAATGATCTTTTTGGAGAAACTCATTTACATTGTAGCACGCAAGGTCAGTAAGCAATGCCTTTAGTTTCTTTGTAAATAAGGCATCACTCTCAGCTGTTTTAATGTGTTCGGGCACACAGTTATATATATGGATCCCGGCAACGCTGAGTGCCGCGCGAGCCTTAGCCAAGCGCCGGCGCGGGGGCTCCAGCAGGTGCCGCCTGCGCGTAGGCCTTTGGGTGGGTTGACCGTAGGTTTTATAGTTATGTAGGTTGCATCGTATGTGTGAACAAGCAGTTAATATGTATACACTTGGTAACGTTAGGATGTTATGGTGTCTAAATATGTCTCTCGCGGGATGGTCTACTGGTTTACGGTCGATGATTCGCAAGGCTCGCTTTTGAATTCTGAAGACTCTGTCACGGTTGGCAGACATTGCCCACAGATCTACCCCTTGAATTAGAATTGAGTGAAAGTAACCGAAGTAAGCTTTCCTCAAGTTACTGGGAGACAAAGTAGGTGCGAGTCGAGACAGTGCATAGCACGCGGCGGACAACTTGTCGCATACACAGTCAATGTGTGATGACCATGTCAACCCTGAGTCAATTACGAAACCTAGGTACCTAGTTGCTTCTACCTGAGGTACAATGGTGTTGTTGGTGGTTATGTTTAGTGGGCTATGTTTTATTTTTAGACTAAAATGTATAATGTTCGTCTTTTCTACATTTAGTAGCATGCCATTTGCAGAGAACCACTCAGACATATGCAACGTGACAAGGTGTAGCTTAGATTTCAAGGTTGCCACATCATCAGCACTGACTATGATGCACGTATCATCGGCGAAGATCACATACTCCGGCTCGTTACCGGCAGTCGTAATATCATTTACTAAAATCAGAAACAGGTTATTTCCCATAACAGATCCCTGGGGCACGGCGCAGTCACCAATCGGTTCCAGATCCGACCCCGTATTGAGGACATAGGTGCGCTGTTTTCGATTTCCCAGGAACGACGCAATGGCTTTGTGGAAACTGCCTGTAAAGCCGTAGCATGAGAGCTTGGCGAGGAGGAGCGAATGATCAATCATCTCGAAGGCGCGCGACAGGTCGCAGAACACCGCTGCGACCTGTCGCCCGCTCTCCAGGTGCGCGGTCACGCGCGCCACCACCTCGCGCGCCGCGTCCGTGGTCGACCGGCCCGGTTGGTACGCATACTGCTGGCGATTTAGGAGGTTATTTGATACGATATGTTTCATTATTCTATCACTAATCAAGCGTTCAAAGATCTTAGATATTATAGGTATAAGTGATATAGGCCTATAATGTTTCGGCAAGTGCATTTCACCTTTCCCTTTATAAATAGGCTGAACTTTAATTTCTTTCAAAATATCAGGATAAATGCCTGCGTGCATGCAATTGTTAAGTAGCAAAAGGAGCAGAGAAACAACGGTCAGAGGCAAGCTATCTATTGTATGCGTTGACATGTCGTTGATATCTTTCGACTGCTTTCTTTTTATCCGTTTGCATGCGATGATTATTTCATTAAGAGTAAACGGCACAAAGTGATACGGAGGAGGGTTAACAGGTAAATATAGCGATAGATATGCGAGCGCAGTGCTAGCGCATGGCAACGCATTGTTGACATTCGTATCAATGTAGTACCGGTTTAGCTGCGCGGCGGCGTGCGCGGCGCGCGAGGTAGGGGAGTCGCCAGCTGATTTACTCACAAGTATGTCCATTGCGTTGCATTTTTTATTTTTGCACGTCTCAGCTGAGATAACACGCCATACGGTTTTAGACATATTATCACTGCTGCTCGATATTATGTTATTTATGAAGCTACTTCTAACTTCCTTAAGTTTAGACCAGTATTGAAATTCTAGGTTCTGCAGGTCGGCACGCGACTCAGCGTTGTCGGGGTTTGATGATAAGATGCATTTGGTTTTGTAAACACGTTTACGTAATTGCTTGATGGAATCATTGACCCACACACTTACATTGCTCTTAACCCGTTGTTGTTTCAACGGAAAATATATATCAAAGTTATGTTTAATGACATTCATGACCAGTTCAGTCTGTTTACAAGGACATTTTGTTTTCTTTAGAATGGAATCCCAGTCATATGTATCTAGACACTCAGTAAAAGTTAGTTTTCGTTGTACAGTAACAATTCTTTTTAGTACATGACTACCTTGCGAGGTGGGTTTTGTATTAACGTTAACGTTAATGTTTACATGTGTACATAAGTGGTCGGATAAATGCATATTGTAACAGGATACAGATTGCTGGTCAGCTTTATTTATATTAGAATAAGCATGGTCTATACAAGTGGCAGAGTTGTCGGTTAATCTGGTAGGTATATTTACTTAGTTTAGATTAGTTTAGATTAGTTTTTATGGTGTTGTTTTTTTGTAAATAAAATCGTTCATTTTACCTTATAATTGTTATTGAAACTGAATTTTCTGTACTAATGCTGTGTTTTTTTTTGTGTAAATAAATATGTTGTGCCCATCGTTGGGACGTACCTATAGCTTATAGGCAATTCAATTTATTTCAATACATTTATTCTCAAACAATAGGCATTAGGCACATTGCTTTCTTTTATTATACCTAAGTATCATCATCCTCCTAGCGTCATTCCCCGAGTCCGCTTTACACTCCCAAGATTTGGCATAGACACTAGTTTTATAAAAGGGAATGCCATCTAACCTTTCAACCCAGAGGAAACACTAGACCTTGGGGTTTTTTTTTTTTTTTTTTTGGGTTAGTGGAGTCTTTGTGTATCTTATTTCTCCTTCATTCCAGTTCTCGCTTTTATAGCTCTCGTACTTTCATGCTTCATACAGTTCTTTCTAGCATTCATCGTCTTTCTTACTTTTATGGGTGGGACTCCCATCTATATACCTATCCGACTATTATTTTATTTCTTTATTTAGGGGATTTGGAACACGACACGGGTATTCTTTATTTACATTTTCAGCTTTTTCTTAATTCTAACTTAAATTTCACATGCGGTTTACAAGTTTTTACATAGTTCGGGCTTTTTTTATTCTTATTTTCTACATCTAACAGTTTACATGCTGTTTTTTATTGTTACATCTACATCAAGATTTTCTTATTACGTTTACTTTGTACATATTATACATTCATATGTGTTTTGCCTACGTTTATTTACCTATTTACTTTGTTTTATGCTATTCATTAATATACTATATATTACGATAACATATTTACTTATCTTGTGGTATTTCTTTTCATTACTTGTTTTGTTATGCACACTGAATATTTTAGAAACTCTTCCCTTTTGTTACTCGACATTATATTTTTTATATTTTCGGCCGTTACTTTCTCGTCTATTTTTATTTCCAGGTCATGTCTTTTCAGCTCGTATCTAGGACAGTCAAATAGCACATGTGTGACAGACTCTGGTACGTTTGGATCACAGGTGCACGCTGGGTCCTCTTTACACTTAAATCTATGTAAGTATGCGGAGAACCCACCGTGCCCGGTCATAATCTGCGTATTTATATTGCTTGTTTTAATCTTCCGGATTGTCCGATAGGCCGACACCGCGTCTGGGAAGAACAGCTTTGTGACCGAAGCTGTATCGCTTGACCTATATCTTTGATTCCATTCGTCAAGCGTTGACATACGGATGTTCCGCTTTACGAATGAGATCGGGCACCGGTCATACTCCGGTCGTTTTTTGGAGTTTGTGGCGGCCTCCTTCGCTAGTTGATCTGCTCTCTCGTTTCCTTCTAGTCCTGCGTGGGCCTTTATCCAGAACAAAGAAATTTCTCTGTTCTGGAGTGACATTGTTCTCATGTTGTCTCTGGCTTCGACTGCGAGGGCGTGGAGGCAACTATGGTTTTGAATCGTTTGAAGGGCCGCCGTTGAGTCACTATATATTCCGACCGTTTTTGCTCTATGTTTGATAGCCTCCTTTGTCGCTTCACAGAGAGCCAAGAGCTCCGCCTGGTACACCGTACAATATGTAGGTAGGGTAAGCTTGCGGGCCTTTGTCTCTGTCTCTCTGCTCCAAATGGACAGCGAAGCTCCCACTTTCCCATTAATTTTGCTGCCGTCCGTGTATATTCGGGCTTCGAAGTCACTGTTGGCCTGGAGATCGTCCTGTGTCGTTAGGCGAATGACTTGAATTTGATTGCGTTCCGCTGGGTGTGGCATTTCAAGCGCTGGTGTCATCTGCTTCACCTCACGGTCCCCCAGTACTGGTTCTCCCTTTTTTGCTTCGTACAGGGAAGCCACCTCCTTGACCCGAAGGTCCAGTGGCAGCATCCCAGCCATCAACAATGCAGCGTTCAAGGAGACCGTGCGGTAGGCTTTACACAGCTTCTGAGCGAGTCCTCTTTGTACTCCGTTTAGCTTTTTGATAACACCCAGCTTTTTCGCGGCCGGCGCCCAGGCGCTCGCGGCGTACAGCACTGTCGGTTCTACAGCTGCTGTGTAGATCGTGCGTATTATTTCAGGGTGTAGTCCCCAGCTAACGCATGCCGATCTTCTGAGTTTTTTGTAGAAGTTGAGCGCTTTCTTGCATACGTTTCCGACGTGTTTGTTGAAGGTAAGCTTGTCGTCGATGGTTAGGCCAAGTATTTTCATGTCTTTAGACATAGTAATGGCGGTCCCGCCCATGTGCAGGCGTGGTGTATCGTATTTAAGTTTTCTTGTCACAAGCATTGCGCAAGTTTTTTGTGGCGCAAACTTTAGCTTGTTTTCAATACCCCACTCCCGCACAAGTGCGAGAGCGCCATTGGCCTGTCTTTCTATGTCTAGGGCCGTGTCTCCATCGAACGCAAGTACAACATCGTCAGCAAACGCCTGGCAGTATACCTGCTTTTCTTCCAGCAGTCTTAATAGGGGATCGATGAGCAGGTTCCAGAGGATGGGCCCCCCGATGGATCCCTGGACACACCCCTTTTCGGTGGCTATTCTGTGCTCCTCCCCGGCATACCTCACGCTCACAGCTCTGTCACTCAGGTAACTATCCACTACCCGTCGCAGGTTGACTGGGCAACCTACCTCCGCAAGTCTCACTCGTATTGCGGGCCACCATGCACTGTCGAAGGCTCCCTCTATATCTAGTGATATTATCGTTATTAATTTCTTTGCTTGTAACTTTTTGTTAATATGGCACATAAGGGTATAGAGGGAGTCTTCGGTGCTTTTTTGCGGCATGAACCCGTACTGTCGAGGACTTAGCTTCGGCAAGAGGTAATGTTTGAGTCGTGCTATTACCATCTTTTCGTATATCTTGCCCAGGACTGGCAGGAGTCCTATTGGCCTGTATGACTTGGGCACGGCATACGAGTCTTTACCTGGTTTCCGTAGCACGACTACCGTTGCCTCCTTCCATGATCTTGGGAAGTGGTTGAGCTCCATACATTTGTTCGTAAGTGCCAGGAAGTAGTGTGGGTCGCATCCAATTGCTCGAGCACAGATGTCCGCGGTGAATCCATCCGCCCCGGGGCTTTCTTTGGATTAAAGGATATCACCGCTACGTTTAGCTCATGTAGAGTAAATGGCTTGTCATGGTGTTCATCATGGTTTCGCTCATTTACTTTTTCTGCTAAATCTCTAATGCGGCGGTGTTCTGGGTTGTCCTCCTCCTTTTTATCCTTAGGATAAAAGGTGGTGGCTAGCAGCTGCACTGATCCCTTCTCATCCAAAGTTTGCCCCTCGCTTTGTAGAAGCTGGTCTTCTTCTCTCTTGGAAACTCTGCTCATTACTCTATAAATCCCTTCCCAGACCCCCTCCCAATCCTGCTTACAACAGAACTCCTTCCAGCTCTCAGTTTGGGCGGTTTGCACCGCAGCGGTATATTCTTCCTTTGCTCCCAGATAGAGGTTGACCACCATTTCTCTTCTGGCTGGTGCTGCACAACGTATCCTATGTTTCTTGGTTGCAACATCTTTTTTCATATTTGTGAGCCTCTCGGACCACCATGGCAAGGAGACTGTGCCATTCTGCTTTTTTAGGGGCATCGTCTGTGTGCATGTGTGTGTTATTGCTTGTGTGTAGGCATCTATTGTGTCATCTAATTGTTGTGTACTATGTATGTTTTCTAGTTGCTGTGTGGTGAGTCGGGTGTCTTGCAGAATCTGAGACAGTTTCTCCAAAAACTGACTCCAATTTGCTTTTTTTGTGTTGTACTTGCGTGTTGTACGTTCGACGTTTATGCCCCTTGATTTAGCTTCGTTCAGGTCAAATGTGATTGCGTTGTGGTCCGAGCTGGTGAGTCCTTCCTCCACCTGCCAGTTTTCTACATGACTAAGGATGTTTTCCGAGCAGGCTGTGATGTCAACGTAGTTGGTGAATTGTCTCCCACCTCGGATTGTATTGAAGGTTGGGGTAGTTCCGGTGTTTAATATATGCAGGTCCAGTTCTGTTAGTGTGCCACAAACCTGTTCCCCCCTGTGATCCTCTATTTTGCTGCCCCACCAGATACTTTTCGAGTTGCAGTCTCCACCGACAATCACTCTTGAGGGTCCTAGTTTCCTGCGCACTGTCTTCATCTGTTCCAGGTGCCGTTCAATGGGTTCTTCTGGTTCAAAATAAAAGGATACCAGCGCAACAGTCCAGGCTTTGGTTCGAATTTTTATCACAACAAGGTTTTTTGTGCATAGTTCTGGAAGCTGTATTATATCCAGGTCATTACTGAATACAGCCGCCTTGACTGGTTGGTCATTGGCCTTTGTGTCTTGGTATATCCTGACGCCCTGGTATCCCCCTATCCTCTTTGTTGCTCCCACGTACGGCTCCTAGACCAGCGCAACCGCAGCTTTACGTTTGGATCCCTCCAAGAGTAGCTCGTTCGTTGCAAGTTGACTGCGTTGGAGATTTGCTTGCACAATTGGGTTGGGTTGCATCTTTGGTTCGTTGGGGCAACTTTAGCAATAAGCTACTGATTCTCGAGCTAATCCGTCCCATCTCCTTCTAACAGGGCACTCGCCGCTAAAGGCGTTGTGGTCGCATTTGTCTATCTTTACTGCGGTACAGTTTTTGCAGACTGGTGGTTCCCCTGCTAACCTTTCGGGGCAATCGGCTCTTAGGTGGGGTCCACCACAGTGACTGCACAGGTCAGCCGGCTCCTTACAGAGGCGTCGGCCGTGCCCGTAGCCCAGGCAGCGGGTGCACTGCACTTTTGGTGAGACACAGAGAACGATATGTCCCGTTAGGGGGTTTCGCGCCCGTCGTCTGTACTTCACCTCCATTTTGCACTCTTCGTCGTCGAGGCCGCAAAAAATGTTCCGGTTTTGATTCTGAAGAGCCTTTAGTATGTCTTCGTCGCTGTGTATTAGTAATACGTCCCTTAGGACTATCAGCGGGTTTTTATTTTTTACCTCCTCGACGACCAGTTGCGCTCCTGCTAATTCCAGTCGTTCCTTTATTTTCCTCCGTTCCTCTTGAGTCTTACATCCCAAAACGATTTTCCTATCTTTCGCTTTCCTTACTCTCTCCACTCGTATCCATCCTTCTTTCGCATCTACCGCTTTCCTCACCTTCTCTAGTATCTGTTCCCCTGTTTCCTGTTCTATTTCTGAGGAGATCACAACTGAGTGTAGAGCGGTCCGCTCTGGTTCGCTCGTTCCGGGCCTGCTCTGCGCTACTACACCCGCGTATGTGGTCCTCTCAAGGCTTTCTCTCTGCTTCTCAATGTCTATTTGTATTTTTTCTAGTTTCTTGCTATTTTCTTCGAGAAGTTCAGCGTTCTTTTTTATCAACTCTACCATTTCAGATTGAGTTGATAGGGTAGGTATGGGGGGATCTTTATTCCCGACTGAGAAGGTAGAGTCCAGTTCGGTAGTTTTCGGAGCGCTCATCTGTCGCTCGCTACTTGTCTCCTTTGCCTTTGCCTTACGCTCCATCTCTGACTCTTTCACCAATTGGTAGAGCCGTTCCAGCGACATTCTCACTGCCACTTTTATTTCTCCCTTAGTGTTGCGGGACGCGTTTATATTGAGTTTCCCCTTTTCCAGGCAGGCTCTGGCTTCCGTGAGGCGGTCCTTAAACATTTTTGTAGGACTCGGGGTGTCAATGAATGGGCTGTGTATCTCCACCAACTTTTCGTCTCGTGACAGAGTTTTCGTCTCTGCATTTGCAGCGTCTGTCTGCTTCGTCGTGTTTTTTAGCCCATCGGTCGTTCCCTGCTCTTTGCGGGGGACCTCCGGGGTCTTTATTGCCTTCCTATCTGGGCTCGCCGGTACTGCTGGGGCTAGCGGTTTGTTTGGGACCTCCAGGGTCTTTTTCTCCTTGCCCTCTGCATTTTCCGGTGCTCCTTTGGCTGCAGTTTGTATATCTTTGCTGTGGCCCGTGCCTTTTGGAGAATGCCCTACCACTGATTTCGGTCGTCCAGACTCCCAGTCTCCAATACTTCGCCTCACACTTGAGGGAACGGGAACGGTCGATCCCACCTTTTCCGGGGTCCTTGGGACCGAGTCTTCTATTGGGGTTAGACCAGTTTCCTCGAGATGTTTTCCTTAACCGAAAAGCTAACGGTAAATATTCCTCCGAAATAAAGTTTAAAATAAAAGGGTAAATGACTTTCTGTCAACATTTACATGAAATATCATCATAGTAATCATCATTAAGTTATTTATACTGTAAGAGGCTGATATCACAGCGTTTGTAATTTGTATTTTCATGGGAGCAAATAAGCTACTTTCACTCGAATATTATTTTTCAGTTGTATAGCAATTTGATATATAATGTTTTAACGACCATTGTCATAACTTCCACTCCATTAAACCTATTAAAACCTTAGTTTGCAAACCAAATGTATTTCTGAATAAGGGGAGTATTACCTCGACTCGTGTGACTTGTTATTATAACCCCTAAACACCGTACATTTCACTTTGTATTTACAAATTTACGGTTGCTACAAGTTTTATTAACAGTAAAAGGAAATCAAGCTATTGAAATATGAAAAGGAAACAGAGAAAACATAACAGTAGCCGTTTGACGTACAATACGAGTATTTATAAACGTCCATCAAGTGAATCGATTGGGTTTTTATCGATGAAGCCTTTTGTGTTGAAAGAGCACATTTGTTATATTGTCGGAATAAGTAATTGAAACAGCAGCGACCTGTCGCTTTATTTCCGCGGCCAAATTACGTAAAGGCATACGAATTTTGATATAGCTTCACATATGTCAATGTTGTCATTTAAAATAAATAAATATTTGGTCTTACACAAATCAACCTAGTCTCAAACTAAGCAATGCTTGGGTACTGTGTGTAGGTTCTAGGCGACGATATCCATACTTCGTGCTCATCACACAAACAATTGCCCTTACGATGATTCTTAATCCGTGATCTGGGGACGTAGACAAGGTTACAATCGACAATCGCTAACGCGAATATATAGAAAATAATAAAATGTATGGGAATGACAGATGCCGAAACAGTTTTCGTTGACATCTGTCATTCCCATACATTTTATTCGTTTTCTATTGGCGTTAGCGCTTGTCGATTGTAACCTTGTCTACGGCCCCAGGAGTCGAAAAATATTGAAAAACAGCCAAAACGGATTTCAATGGATGAGGTCTCATGCAATTAAATCACTGTTTAGTAAATTTACTTCTTTATTAGTTTAAAATAACAATATGGACATTATCATAATATGAATTACAAAACAAGTCGGAATACAATGGTGTAAAGAATGATAAAATTAAAATACGTAAAAATAAATAAGAGTAATACTACGAGTACATCCCGCTCTGCGTCAAGCCAAGTCAAAGGTCCCCAAAATGCTAGCGGCATTGCCTCGCTGAACAGCAATGGAGACCTGTTGGACGAGCCATGACCCAGAGCGGGGGTCAAGACCCCTGTCCCTTAATCGTCTGCCTAACTCCTTGCACAGCCCGAGAGCCTCACTGCCCCAGGGCCCAGCTGTCTCCACAGCAACCGGAACGAAATCATAAGTCGGTTCCAAGGCAGAGTACTTTGCGTGTTTGAGCTTGGCGGCATTTTCGGCCGCCGAACCAGCTGACTTAATTGTGTGCTTTAGATGGGACGCTGCAAAAGTGCTAACACAAGTGTCATCCCATAGGAGGCACCGCCCTCTCTGCCAGGGAACCAACGTCAACCCGTCTGGTCTTTTTCCGTCAGTCCGAGACAGACCCGGGGGCTCCAGGATACACGGTACGTTGGCGGACACCATAGCCCGACGCACGATCTCATTGATAGAATGGTGTCTAGGGAACCGACCCGCACATCTTTTGCAGCTTAGCCCGTGGTGGCCATTCTCCTCCACCATTGTCCCACAAACGCATCGGTGCGCTTCGCATACCTTGCTCCCCAGCCTTAAAGCAACTGCTATCCTCAGGGAGTCGTTGTCGAGCAAAGTGCCGAGTTGAGGGGAAGGCAAGGCATGCAGCCACGCACCGGTTTCGGGCTTTGTGAGAGCCTTGAGACGTGCTAGGTCAGTCCCCGAGGCATCACTCAACAAATGAGAAAACGTTTGCTGACATAGAATATCGTCCCATCCTCTTTGGACCGTTAAGCTATCCGGATGATCATTGGACGGACATAGTGTCGCCCACTTAGCCAGGGCCTCGGTTACGAATGGAACTCGAATGCTGCTGCCATCAAATGATAATATTCGAGCAACAAGATCCGACGAACCATGTGCCGACGCTAAAAAGGCTACCAGACCTATGTCCTGGACCCGACGCACGCCCAAGCCACCGTAACGAACTGGCAGAGCCGCCTGACGCCATTGTTTGTCGTCTAAACTCACATTGAGTATTGACTCTAAACAAGATTTAATAGTGTCATCGAACGATTTCAAATCCGTGTCATAAAGCCAAGTTGGAGACGTCCGTAACATATACACCATGCGAGGCAGAGCAAAGCAGTTTCGCAGCAATATAAGGGAAACATGTCCCGACAATTGTGTCAAAAGTTCCTGTGCCGCCGAAAGTGCTTGTCTTTTGGCTTGAAGGGCCGAACTAACACCCTCGGTGAAAATTGGAGCACCCAGTAAATTGAAAGAATGTTCGTGTATTTGTCTAATGCCAGGTAAAAGTGACTCTATTTCTGCGAGAGAGTTGGTGTCTAAAAAACTGCAAGTATAAAACTCGCACTTAGACAGGTTTATTTCAAGACCAATTTTCTTCAAGGCAGATACCTGTGTATGTTTTCAAGTCGTTTAAGACCACTTCTGGACTTCCTCCTATAGTGCCATCATCCAGATACCACACGTTAAGGGGCGCCTTTAATCCAGAAATAATCTTTTGGATGCCGAGACAAAACATCAAGAGCCCTAATGGGTCGCCCTGCTGGGCACCAACTTGCGACTGTATTAAACTGCCTGAGAAGAAAAGATTACTTGAGGAGGCGTAACATTGGTAAATGAAAGGGTTCAAGGAGTTTGCTCTAAGGTTTCGTTGAGAATAGTGTCCCTTTCTAGGCTATTGAAAGCGTTTTTGATATCGATTTTAACGATTATGGTATTGGATGATCTGCGATGTAAAGCAAAAGACCGGGTGGCATGTATTGCCGCCTCACAACCAAGTCTGGTACCGAAGCCCATTTGAATTGATTGCAGATAGTCAGACATAGCTTCTCTAACAGATTGGCAACAGAGTTTAGCCGTAAGACGACGAAAAAAGCTGCCCACCGCAATTGGTCTAATACCACCATCTTTTTTAGATAAGGCACATAACGAAGCACCATATAGGAACGGTCTCACCTCCAAGTTTAGCATACCTCTCAGTAAAAAATTGCATAATTTTGTGAGTGATTCTAACAATCGGGGACCATTATTTCCTGCGGAAGGTGAAGTCAACTCTTTGAGATGCTGCGGTCGCAGACCATCTAGACCGGATGCAGACCCATTGTAGAAAGACGCAATTGCGTTGGCTACGTCCGAAGTTGTAACAGAAAGGAAAGGGCTTGTTAAACTCGGTTCGGGTGGTAACATTATTGACCTCGATGGGCTGGGGTGTTTCTTTCAAAGCATGTAGTGTAGTTTCATTCACAGGAGCGAGAGTAGCGTCGGAAAGGAGCAAACGAACCGCTCCTCTTAAGTCTCCGTCGTGTACTTTGGCTTCGATGGAACGATATATCGAAGCTTGTTTTATTGGGGACTGTAAAATAGCGAAGTACAAATTAGAGTCATTGATATTATTTTTAACTTTAGTCGTCAACGATTTCTTTTCAGTCTTATCTGGTACCCTCAAGGCTGAAAAAGAGAAAGAGAGTAAAGTAAACCAATTTTCAACACTGTTCGAAAGCAAACAATCCTCAATAACCGTGCATAGCTTACCGGCAGCTAAACATCTGGCACCCTTGGGAATATGAGTCAAAACTCGAATGCTAGACTTTAAAGTTGGTAAGTCGTTTAGACTAACGTTCGCATGTTGCGTTTGGGAAGAAATGTCCGAAGTCCCAAGGAGCGCTGCTCGAGCTAGAGGAATATGATCTTGCCATATTTGGGTTGTTTGTGTGGTGTTTAAAGGTGTTGCAGCAGGTGGCTGCGTATGGTTAGCATGAACACGACTTATATGGATGTTCAGTCCCCTCTTTTTAAAATAACGAATCTGGGGGCAATAGGGGCATTGCACGGAGCTATCCGACAGAGACAGGGGAGGAGCCATATTTACTTGGTTTGAAGTGGATCCTATTATGTTGAAGAGTATGATTAAAACTAAACAAGAAAAACTTACAGTTGCAAATATAAAAATGTAGTATAAAAATACCGCAACAAAGTAGAGCATGTACAGTCCTTTACATTATTGTTCAGCCGCTGAGAAGAGCGTAAGCAAGGACGTAAAATATAAATACACAATGCACTAAATATTAATCACACTTAACTGATTATAAACAAGTTAGAAAACACAACAAAGAATGACATCAGTGACACTGGAAACTGTCAAAAACCCGGGGCGCAGCCCCCCATACGCAAGCGATTTTCTTGTTTCTCGGGCGCGGATTGTTTTCGGACAGGTTTCCGAGTGTGCGGAGGCCGTTGGCCGTGGCCGGCGATGTTTACATGTCCCGACAAAATCGTCGGATCGGTCTGGATGGGTCCTCAATGGGTCGGATCGATACGGGGATCAATAAAATATGTATTTCGCCGAGTTATAACAATTGAAATACTTTTTGCATGCATTCCTTTCATTGCGTGTTTTAGTAAATTACATTTAATGATAATATTAACAGTAATATCAACTGAATGTTTGGTCACCCTACATTCTTGAAGTTAAGTAGGTACGTCAAACACACATACGTTAAATTTTTGCAAACTGCCGTTCGGGTGACAATGATTTTGAGTTATAAAGTGATTCATTATTCAGTTTTATTCAGAAAAAAATAACGTCTGTTTTAGGTACCTTCGAGTTAATCGTGTTTGGTATCAATTACAGAATTAGAAAAATTTACTCCTGATCACGAATTAAGAATCATCGTGTATACACTATATGAGTCGACTCCTATATACATACTAAGCCGGCGGTCCGAGGTTCGAATATCGATAATAGTATTTTATGCAACTGTTGTATAATTAGGGTCTTAAAACGCGAGTGTCGTGAGTTGCGATGCGAGCCTTGGCGAGCATCGCAATTAAAGACGCCCTGAGCGTTTTAAGACCAAGTTATACACCGTTGCATACAATACTTTTTCTACGACTAATTTTAAATAAATAGCATTTGACTTTTCAGGCAGTAAGTTTTCCGTTAGTTCTATTACTACTCACGCAATTACTTCAGCGGTGCAGTTATTTTCTTCTTCGTCCATTTTAAAAGGAACGTACACATTTTTCTTCACTTCACAAACACGAATCAAATCTTAAGAAGTTATTAATAACGAACAGTTATCATATTTGACATATTTCGTCTTTTAATTTTGAACTGGAACTTTGGTGGGAAATTGGAAACATGACACATTGACACCTCTTGTTTATGGTCTGTTTTGTTCTTAATTCAACTTGCCAGTACTGTCATATTAAGACCAAGGTTTTTCTTAAGTTGGCAGCAATGCCGTACAGTACAATAATTTATTTAAAGTAAAAACATTCAGTGGTTTGTTAAGTTGGTAGTACCTAAGTGTTGGTCACGCAATACTACCCAGATTTAGAAGCGTATGGCTGCTAAGTGTATCGTTTTGGCGACAAAACAGCACGGTTGTGCCGTACTGTTATGGGAAATAGAGTATAGACTTTTCTGCAGACTTATTTTGTATATCTTTATATTAGTGTTCGATACTATGTAAATGACAGATAAAAGTACAGGAGTAGAAAAACACGTTTATTTTGTTGCTGGGTCGTGGGTGGATTCAATATATTTAGGTAATTCGTCGGCTAGTAGGTACCCATAGTTCAAGCTTTG
Source organism: Epinotia demarniana (assembly GCA_945867215.1). NCBI lineage: Eukaryota > Metazoa > Arthropoda > Insecta > Lepidoptera > Tortricidae > Epinotia > Epinotia demarniana. The sequence continues at coordinate 12,439,520 of OX244277.1, forward strand.
CTTAATTTGGAACTAAGTCGATTTAAAATTGACTCCAAGTGTAAGCACTAGGGCTCTGTAAGCTCTAGATAAAGGTTTTTGTTTCAAACCGAGTGAGTGAGTAAATTTCATACACATCTTAACAATGCATCGTGTAGTTAAGTCATGAGCACAGCGCCATTTATCAGTGAATTTTGTTCCTGGTTCAACAGATTTCTTTGGCCATTCAGCGTGGCAACGCCGCTAGTGTCATGGGAACTTTTGGACCACCAGCGATCCGGGGCGTTCCTTTTTGTTAGTTTAGGTTATAACGTGTTTTTGACGAAGCCTGTTGCGGATTCCATCATTGTTAGTTAAGTGCCTAGGGGGATGTATGTTTGTTTGTACGCAATTGACGAAGCCTGCGTTGCAGATATCTTATGGACCTTAATCATTCTATTTTCATTTAATAAATGCTTCATTATAATTTTGTTACTAACTCGCGCGTTTTTCTCATTTTCGATACAAAAATACAAAATACAAAAAATATAAAATTATTTGTTTTCCAAACCAGCAAAACAATAGATACATTATCAGTGGCCCTCGGGCTAGGTCCAGCCTGTATGGAGAGGACCGAGTGAATGGAAACAGTTAGGGATTATTTAACAGGAAGATGCGTATTCGATTCGATTCGTTTACAACTATTATAATATATTTTCAATATGAGAGCATACGTATTTCCTGATATACGTAACGGTGCGACAGGCAGACGGACAGACGGACAGAGTCGCATCATAAGGGTTCCATTTTTAAAACCAACCGACTCAAAAATCATTTTTTACAGTACATATGGTACTACTTTCCCGCAGTAGTGCGGAAAAGAGCACTTTCCGTGCATATGTCAAAACTCTAAAGAGCCATATGTACAGTAAAACGTTGTACGATACACGTGCGAATAGGTAATTCGCAACTCGTAATAATTTAAAGCACTCCCTTCGGTCGTGTTTTAATTTATCACCACTCGTTGCGAATTTCCTAATTTCAGCACTTGTATCGTAAATAACTATTTCAAGATATTATTCTTCCGTTGTGTCCGCGTGATCGATTTATATATTCATGCCGAAATACAGTTATCTAGTTGTAATAGTTCCTGAGATAAGCCGAAGACGGACGGACGGACGGACGGACAGACTGACGGACGGACGGCCAGACGGACATGGTGAAACTATAAAATATGTTGACTACGGAACCCTAAAAACAAAGAAAAAACAGGCAATTAGTTTGTCACATGATACTTTGGGAAAACGATTATTCTCAAATGATTCCAGTTTATACAAGCGCTAATGGAAAGCCAATTTATGAAAGATTGATACATAAGTTTCTTAAAATATCACGCCGTCAGCCTTCGAATGGCAAATGACGTTTTGTATGGTTGTCAAACCACTTCAAGCCTATTTTTTCGAACTAAAGTTTATTTTTTGTAAAGCAATAAATTATATACCTAATGAACATTAAAACAGTGGTTTTAATAATGTAAATGAATATGATACGAATAACTTCTGTTTTTATGCCGATACCGAGAACATATTGAACGCCCCTCGATATTCTAGCACTAATAAATTATTATATTTCTTTTTATACATATAGGTTAGAATATGAACTAAAACCCACAAACATACCGAGTTGATCCATTTTAGGTGAATTGTTATGCGGGAAACCCGCATTTTAAAATTTTTATAATGCTCGTAATAGTACATTGTGATACAAGTGAGGTAGGTTGATAATTACATCAGAGGCGAAATTGTTCACGCGAACCGCAGGTGAGTTTTTCAACACATTTTGCGAGGAAAAAATCATTTTCATAAGATGAAAATGTTATAGGCCTGCCAAATTATTTACTTTACATTAAGATGACAACAGTTTTTTACTCACAATTGCACATCGCCAAGAATTTCCAGTGGCGTCCATTCTATTTATCACTTTTCTAGTCACCACGAGTCAACATTTTTGATAATAAATTAAGAACCAAACACGCATTAACAAATTTTACAAATATTTGTGAAATAAATAACCTATAAGGGCGCCCAACAGTTTTTTTTTTCGTGAAGTTTGCGCAGTGTGGGCACAGTAATCTCTAAACAGCCAATACAAAATAAAATTATATTTTCGTTTTAAAATGTTATCTGTATTTAATTCATGTAAAATGTTATGAAAAGTGAATAGTTTTACTAAATTAAACGTTTCCATATCATATACAAAAGAAATATTCAATTAATTAACAAAAAGGATTTAATTTGTTTAGTCGAGTAAGAATCCATTTGCCGAAAATTAAAAAAATTGCTGTACTTTCTGTACAACCCAGTTAATTTAAGAATGCACCGTGTTCATGCATATATCTTGCTGCAAGGTGCTAACGTGACTTACCTAATCGGGATATAACCATAACACACAAGTGTTGTAATGTTATAAAACACGCGTTTTTAATATCCAGGATTATGAGCCTAAAAGCGACACAATAAGAGGTACGTTACGAGCAATTGTGTTGAAAAATATTTTATGTACAGTCAACCAATCCGTTTGAAATAGGTATTCAAATTTCCTTTTTATTAGACACCCTTTTTCGTAGTTAGCTCCTCTTAGAAGTAGGTATAATAAATTATCTCAATTTGTCTCAATAAAAGAATTGTAATTAGTTAAAAAAAATCGTTTGTTTTTATATTACATTAGTAGTAACTAATTATCGTTTTATGACCTGGGTCATTCTGAACTCTATATACATATATTATTTGTAATTAATACGATTTTTAAATTGAGACTAAAAAGTCAGCAAAGTATCAAATTGTAAATGAAAAACATTGTAGCGCGGAAATGCGAAAGCTTCAATTTAAGAATTCCTATTGAAACCGCAGCTTCAGTGAAGCCTGGAGACGTATAATTAGTTTTCCAGTAAATTTCCTTTGAAGCACACATGACTTGGCAAATATAGTTCGTTCCAATTAAACTTGAAGCCGCTCGTCTGACCACACTAGGCTGGTGGAGAAAGTTACAGTATTTCTTTTATAGTTATTGTTGTCCGGCCTATCTTTTTAGGGTTCCGTACCCAAAGGTCCCCCCCCCCCCCCCCCCCCCGGACACGAAAACTGGACCCTATTACTAAGATTTCGCTGTCCGTCCGTCCGTCTGTCTGTCACCAGGCTGTATCTCAAGATCCGCGATAGCTAGACAGTTGAAAATTTTCACAGATGATGTATTTCTGTTGCCGCTATAACAACAAATACTAAAAAAACAAAAAATTGTACATTGTGATACAAGTGAGGTATGTTGATAATTACATCAGAGGCGAAATTTTTCACGCGAACCGCAGGTGAGTGGGCGAATATTCAGCGTTTTTAAGGCGATTTTTTTTCGTCATTGTCGGAGACAGCAAATACTATTAAAAGGTACTAGTATCAGAATCTACTTTTGATGAAGATGTTAGCCAATACCAGTACTGAATCTTTTTTGATTAAAGCTTCTGCGGTACGTTTTACCTCTGACAATGACGTTAAAACCGAGCGGTTCAAACGCTTGAAGAATCGCCCGAGCGTGATTAGGAAGCCGAGGATGTAATTATCAAAGCTCACGCGTATCATACGACGTTTACACATTTTTCGAGGAAAAAATCATTTTCATATGATGAAAATTTTATAGGTCTATCAAATTATTTTCTTTACATTGAGTAAATCATTAAGATGACAACAGGTTTTTACTCACAATTGCACATCGCCAAGAATTTCCAGTGGCGTCCATTCTATTTATCACTTTTCTAGTCACCACGAGTCAACATTTTTGATAATAACCAAACACGCATAAACGTACAAATATTTGTGAAATAACCTATAATGGCACGCAACAGTTTTTTTTTCGTGAAGTTTGCGCAGTGCGGGCACAGAAATCTCTAAACAGCCAATACAAAATAAAATAATATTTTCGTTGTTAAATGTTATCTGTATTAATTCATCTAAAATATTATCAAACGTGAAAAGCTTTACTAAATTAAACGTTTCTATGTCATATACAAAAAGAAACAGTCAATTGATTAACAAAAAGGATTTAATTTATTTAGTCGAGTAAGAACCCATTTGCCATGAATTTAAAAAAAACTGTACATTCTGTACAACCGGGATCATTTAAGAATGCAGCGTGTTCATGCATATATCTTGCTGCAAGGTGCCAACGTGACTCAATCGGGATATAACCATAACACACAAGTGTTGAAATGTTATAACACACGCGTGTTTAATATCCAGGATTATGTGCCTAAAAGCGACACAACAAGAGGTACGTTACGAGCAATTGTGTTGAAATAGTAGTTTATGCGACTGATCCATAATGAGAGGCCTTAAAATACGAGTGTGGTTTTATGAAACGAGCGTCAGCGAGTTACATAATAGGATCACACGAGTGTTTTAAGGCCTAATTATGTATAGTACTTTGCAATTGAAGAAACATTTTGTGAAATTATTTGAAGTTGTATGTCAATAAAATGTTTTTATCTACGCACATATCATTAGTGCTCTAAAATGCGTTCAGAAACCGTAGGAAATGACCAGCATTACTACAACCGATTTTACTATGAGAACTTTCTTGTCTGTGGTAGTAAGTAAAATCTGTACTGTAATGTCATTACAGTACAGATTTTTGATAAATTTGTATCGTTATGAGTTTAAATTTGGAACAGCTGTCAAAGTTCAAGTGGGTCTCTATTCTAGTATCCATAGATATTGAAACAGTTATCGATACGAAACGTCAATTCAGTACGTTTTTTAATACAGACCGTACGACATTTGATCTCGAGTGATATGAGTATAGGGACTACATTCGTTTGTCTATGATTTTAAAAAAACCATTCATCGTGACGGATGATCAAATTGCCGCCATTGCTGTTGTCATTTTATTGTTGGTTTTTTGCTGTTACTCACTACTACTTATGATATGTGTGTAGATAAAGTAGTGTATGCAAGTGTACATAATTAGGCCTTAATACACTCGTGTGATCCTATTATAAAACCACACTCGTATTTTAAGCCCTCTCATTAGGGATCAGTCGCATAAACTACTATTGTTTCATTTATTTTTGCTGATGGGTAATAAGGACAGATACTTTTTTGTTTATTGTTATTCAAGTTAAGTTTATTGAGCGATGCAGGAAAGAACCAAGCTATAAAGAAACATTAGTTCGGAGTGCAGTGTGATAGTTGGAAAGAGGGGATATTTAACTGTACCCGCCCACTGGCGCTAGATCTCTTGTAATGGCATATCAGCAGGTCCTGGTCGCAATATTGGTGTAATTTCATAATTTTAGGTAGAAAATCTACTTATGGTCATGAAGTTGATGGTTTACTAATCATAATTGAATTTACTATTAATGTAACATTTGCCATAATCATCATTTGCTCTTATGAGTTATTTCAGAAACTTTTCAGATTTTTTGTAAAACAAACAACCTCACCTACAGGGTGTACAAAGTATATATATTTAATTTGTACTGAACTAATATTTGTACTACACTCCGAACTAATGTTTCTTTATAGCCTGGTTTTTTCCTGCATTGCTCAATAAACTTAACTTGAATGACAATAAACAAAACAGTTTCTGTCCCTATTACCCTACAGCAAAAATAAATGAAACAAAATTTTATCGACATACAACTTCAAATAATTTCATCCTAGCGTTATTCCCGGTTGGGCCCTAAAGATTGATGATTTGAAAGTGTTACGGTGTCATAGACAATCACGCTTGGCAAATTAAATAAGGGATATATGTATGTATGGCAGAATGTACCTACTGGATCTGAAATTTTTTGCTCTACATCTTCTTTTTGTCTTATTTTGTAATGTTTAGTAAGAAAGATAAAATGCATTTTTCACCTAAATAGCGCACCTGTAGGTACGTCACGCACAATTTGCTGCCGAGTTGCGTGGCGTGCGACTCAACTTCACTTGTCTCACTCGCACTGCGCAAATTAGTAGATGAGAGGAGGGTAGATTTGTTAGCTGAGAGTCAAATATAAAGTAACCATGGATACCTAACATAGGATTAAATACATAGTCGCCTTGGTTGAAATCGGCCAGGACCACATCATCAGCGTTTTCATTGAAGACACTTTTCTCAAAATGCGTGATTTTTGTGTATCGCGTATTACTTAAATAAAACATTTCATGATTTTCGGTTCATCAAATTCATAAATACTTACTTATTTCTTTTCCCCCATCATCAATATACACGGTGGAATTTAATCGGTGATCAGGAACCCATTTTTCTAATTCAGTAATCGATGGCGGTCACGTTTATGTAGTACTTAAGTGGAACCAAGTTTTTTTTTATCATAACTAATTTTTAAGTTGAAATTAAATTTTAATTAAAATTTACTGTCACCCTACTAATGGTTTAGTCTGAAAAGTTTAATACCTCTTTTCAAACTATCAGCCATAGAAACTTAAAACATAAATGAGCAATAAGCTGTCAATTTCTCATTGTCAAATTCATAACAAATTGACGTCTAATCTGTCTAGTTTCCAGCCAAAGCCAGCAAGCACTTTACGTATGTACACTTACGAGTAACTTCCCTTCAATAAAAGTAGGGTGTCCATTTATTCAGTCAGTGTACATTTTACCGATGTTAATTAAGTGTGATTAATTAGATTTTGAGCTATATTGCACGAGATCTCACGTATTGGTTTCTGTGTAGATTGATAATTAAGATTTTTGGATTCCTGATCACCGATTAAATTCCACCGTATATACACGGTGTTGGTGTATTGGAATATTAAATCCACTGTGCAATAAAATACTGAAATCATCCAGTGATTAAAATGTTATCAAAGCTTATTCTCTACAAAGAAATCTGCACCGGACCCTTTGGAAATGGTTTTTTTGTTAAGTTCACTTACGGCAGTTTATTTAGAAACAACTTTTGGTTCATAAATCCCTGAGCGATACCAGGTATTGTGTTTACTCCCATTGTGCCGTACAAAAGAGAGACGGCGAACCTTTGGTCTGGTTTTTAAAAAGCACTCACATATTTTACCGGCGAGTAAAAAGTTGGCGCCTGATTCGGTAGAAATTGGACCTAGCTGGCACTTGCCACGATGTCGTTGATGGAAAGCGTCGAGGCGTGCGGCCAGCTCTTTTAATGAACTGACACTATTGTGGACTATCGTTGCTTTTTGGGGTTGCATGAAAAAAGTCCGTTGTACCTACGTGTAATAAAGGCTTTGAATCGCAGGCTTTATATCGTTAGTTGCAGCTTGGAGCAGAAATAAAAAATGTACAAATGAACCGATGTTTTACTAGGTAAGATAAAATACGTACTATGGCAGTTTTTAAATCCATCTTTGAAGCTAAATAATAAATAAGAACAAACATAATGGCCAGTATCTAAGTCTTTCTTACGAAAATAAAAATGAAACAGATTGGTAAGCAGCTTTACCAGCTGTCTAGTAGACGTAAAATAGGGGCATTTTCACGAACGCCCGTAGGTTTTACGATTTTTTTATTTTTTTTATCGATCAAAACAGCAAGTGCGAAAGATATGGACAGCTTCGATTTTCATTTGTATAATAAAAAATAAAATGATTATGACCTCGAAAGTTCACACGATATCCAAACAAGAATAGTAAAGATCGGAGGTTCCAAAACAAGAATGGTAAAGATCGAAGCCATAAAATGCTCGTTCGATGCCATCAAATATATTATTTAGGTTTATTTCAATTTACATATAATAATAATTCACTGTTGTGAATGAAATAAAGACGAAGCCTCTATTTTAGGGTTTTGTTATTTCTTTTACACAAAAATCAATCACGTTATCGTATAGTAATGAACAATCTTTTCATATTTTGCTAATCATCAATGTCAATGTCAAAACTGTCATTCATGACATTTGGTAACTCTATGGCGAAAGCGGCTAGCCGCGTTCAGATTAACATTAAGAAAATAGTTGTCACGATTTTCTTTACATACATTTAGCTTAGTAACGATTGTCAGGTCAGCGTATAATGTTAAATAAGGCAAATACGTGTATTGTAGCCTGACCGCAGGGTACGGAACGCCGCACAACTTTCGCCGCGCAAACTCCACAAAACAAGAAAAGTTTCAATTGACGCCATTTAGGTACCCGTACAGCCCGCTACCAACCTCACATGCTTATACTTCAACACTAGCAAAGCTATGCATAAATGTATAAAGTACTAGTATCTTCAAGATTTTATTGTTTCTCGATCACACATTTTTTTTAGTAAAGGAATCAATGAACTACCTCCGAGATGGCAAACGTGCAAGTTGCCCGCGTATTGAAAATAACGCAGACAAACCCGCAGAAACTCCATTTGACATGCAGGTTAAAGATTTATTTAAATCGGATAAGTGGTTCCGGAGATGTCCCATCACATACAAACTGAAAAACTTACAAAGCTACCATCTCACAGGCTTTTCCTCTTTATAATATTATAGCAGGGCAGTGAAAAAAAAATCCCCAGGTATTCGATTGAAATTTTGAATTTTGCTCAAATTCGTACGCGCTTACGCATCGTGTGTGCAAGTGGCCCGCGGCGGGCCGCCCAGAGTCGGTCTTTTGACCGTGCTCAGTATGCGTGCCTCGCGTAATTTGGACGTGTATCCGAGCATGCCGCGGACAGTACGACAAGTTCTAACTTGTTTGTGGGCGAAGCGCGTACGAATTTGAGCAATTTCCTCAGCCGTCCGTGTGTCATCAACTCTGTTCGTATTGTTTCAAATATAATTTGCTGAAGTAAATGTGCAACACATTGAATACCTACTATTTTTTTCCAACTGCTTCATCCACCACCGAGACGATTTTTCCTTCTTTTTTGTTAATAATTCGGTGTATTATGATTTATGATAAACGCAGACGCGGCTGTCATTGTGTCCGACGCCATTTTGAACGACGCACAATGTCGGCTTGCCGCGAGCACGCTGCCTCGCCCGCGCATGTTTATGTGCAACTATTTGGCTCGGGAGCAAGGGAACAAACTCGGGTGTTAACGTATCATTTTAACTTGAACTGGATAAAATCAACATTGTACATTGAGAATATTAGTGTAGGAACTGCTTTTACGTGCTTGTCATTAATTGACATCCGTTATTTTTATAAAATAAACGTTTGGGTTCTTCGCGGGCCTTTTTCGTCTAATATCAATATGTAGGTGGCTATTAGAAAGGCGTATCAATAAATCCAAGTCTTTATTTATTGAGCATACTTATTAATATTCAAAAGCGTTCAAGGATGAGTATAGATGAGACCAGGCCTTCACCTACCGAACGCGTGTCGTGCGCGGCGCGTAACGCGCGCGGCGCGCGTCGGGCGTGGTTGAATCGGTATATTCACACCGCAAGCGGGCGGCGTATAGCAACGCGGGGGTACGCGGTGGGCCCGCGCGTCATATCTCTCTCACTACCAACACATTTAATATGTATCTCGCTATTTCTATCACACTCAGCAGCACACGCGTTGCTAACACGTTGCCAAGCGTGATAGTGATAGAGAGATACATATTAAATGTGTTGGTAGTGAGAGAGATATGACGCGCGGCACACGCGCAGCATACGCGCAGCACACACGCAGCACACGCGCAGCACACGCGCAGCACACGCGCAGCACACGCGCGGCACACGCGCGGCACACGCGTTGTTAACGCGTCGCTGATCTCTCACTACCAACAGATTTAATATGTATCTCACTATCTCTATCACGCTTAGCAGCGCGGGCCCGCGCGGGCCCGCACTTCACACGCGACGCGCACGTCACGCGGCTGCGCTGCAGAGTTGTAACTTTAGCGCCGCGGGCCCGCGCGGGCCCGCGTTCGGACCGCGTTCGATGTGTCTTTGAAGTGTAGTTTCAATGCTTTACAACTTGCACGGGTGCCGCGCAGCACACGCGCCGCGCACGACTCGCGTTCGGTGGGTGGAGGCCTTAAGCGCTACATGAAGAAAAACGCGCAAACTTGTTTTCTAATAGAAGCAGTGTAAGAATACTTCTTCATATTCTTTTTCTATTTCGGCTCCAGTCTGAGTATAGTGGGATAGATTGCTCGAACAAATTGTCGTAAATGTGGACACACGCATTTACAAAAGCACCATTTTTCCGGTACTTGTTAAGTCCATAGCTTTAAGTTTTTGATAGGAACCACCTCCTCCGTCAGCCATCTTTAATTTTATGGTGGTAATTTTGAATAATACGTATATCATTAATATCTCGAGTTCTAATTAACGTAGAATCACAAACTTAGTGTCTAATATACATATTTCGGGTCAAGGAATTCAACTAGATAATGTGGACAACATTATCACCTGAAACTGCCCTACTAAGTAGCCTCAGTTCAGGTTGCACGGGGCGGTTCCTGAACACTTTGGGAGCTCACATACCGCGAGCCATCCGGTTGCCTCTTGGACACTGCAACTACGCGTCATTGCTCTGAATATTAGTAAAGATATCTTTCCAGTTTTCTCTGTGTGTCAGAAATAACTATTTCCTTTTTTAATCAATAAGTTTGGTTTACTGCCAGAAAAATGCGTCTAGTGCTGCATAAACCATGAATAATCCTTACACCAGACGTATGAGAGCATTGGGCTGATAGTGTTACTTTTCAAACGTGCATTAAAGCATTTCAAATCAATTAATAGAAAGCAAAACATACAGCTAATACGTCTTTGTGCTCTTTTGAAATATAACAATTACCATGTCGGAGACCAACTCGCTGCCACCACCAAATCTACCGGTGGACTAAGGTAACCGATATAGCCCTCCAAATCGCTAAAATGGCAATGGCGGGGCACATTGCACGTAGAACCGACGGCCGTTAGGGCGGAAAAGTTCTCGAGTGGCGGCCACGTCGGTACGTGGCACCTGCCGGTGCAGGTGCAGCGAAAGGTAAACCCCCGAGGTATACTGATGATAAAGGCCACGGGACTCCGCTGGATGCGTGCGCCGAAGCAGTGGTCATTATGGCACTTGTCGGGGGAGGCCTATGTCCTGCAGTGAACGGTTTTCAGCTGATATGATGATGATGATGATCCTGCTGAACCAATCTGACCAATTTACGCATTCCCATCTTACTTCTGCGTTAATTACGTTAGTTGATCTATCTCAGCAACATGTAATTTAATAACTATGTCAAATGTAATAATTCTAGAAAACTTAGACTGCTAATGCTGCTAACAATTCACTGCTGTTAACTGTCTGAAGAATACAAATGCTTTCCTGCGTTTACTCTATACGTATACGAGTATAACCAAAAGGTGTTATAGAGGTGTTAAAATCAAATAGATAGTTTACTTTGTTTTTATCATCACTATTCATCATATACGTGTTACTTAGAGTGATACATATTTTTACGATTTATTTACCATCTGACTTACTCATTCTCAAGTTAAAGTCGCCTGCTTCATCCAACATTCAGTTAAGTTATACCATAATCGGGCTTATATGAAAAAACAGCCAAGTGCGAGTCGGACTCGCGCACGAAGGGTTCCGTACCATTATCTATAAAAACAGTAAATAAAAAAGTTTGTTGTATGGGAGCCCCCCTTAAATATTTATTTTATTTTGTTTTTATTATTTGTTATTATCTAGCTATCACGGTTCTTGAGTTACAGCCTGGTGACGGACAGACGGATGGACAGCGAAGTCTTAGTAATAGGGTCTAATTTTTTACCCTTTGGGTACTTCCCTGGGAGTGGCCAGGCAACTTCATAAACTGTTGCGCAATAACTAGATTAAGTTCTAAATTCTGCGCGGCGGGAACGCTCGATACAGATTTACGAAACGAGTAACCTATGGCGCCGTGAAATACGGCAGTCAGCGACAGAGACATACAGTACGCTTGGTTGACTTTTTATAAACTCGTGCTGCCCATTATATGAATGACTGCATAATAAAGTATAAATAATTTACTTTGAAAACAAAGTTTTAACCGACTTCAATTTAGTACTCCGCCAAGCCACGAGAACATTTACACATTTCTTTTCCAATGTACCACATGAACTGATTTCCGAAAGCAAATGCGTTGATTATTAGAGAAAAAACCCAATCGCTGTTGAGGAATTCCATAAGTCAACTGTGGTCTTCATCGTCAATTCCACTCCATCAAATTTATGATTTCGGGGTGTAAATACACGAGTTAAAATAGAAAATACCAAAATCACTACACGCCTGCCTAATATAATTGAGGAGTTCCATCAATTCATCATAAATCCCATCATTCAGCTGGATTTTTTAAGCAAATGGTACCAATCTGGAAGCATATACTTAATTTAATTTAAAACAATGAATTTAATTTGTACCATACGAGTAACTGCATAAAATTATGGAAATGTTACTTGATCATGAAACGGTCAAACGTTGAGTGTAGGTATATTAAGTAGCACGAGGAAAAATATAGTAATACCTATTAGGCTTACGCTAGGTTAGGATAGCAGAAGTTTTGTTTGAATTAACATTTATATTTATAGGATATCCTACAAAAGCATAAGGCGGTTAAATGTAATCAATAGACGATTTATTTCTAAGTTTTAAGACAATCTCTCGGAAAAAGGAGAAAATAAAAATCAGTCGGTAGCTTGACATGAAATAATGATTTCAACAACATGTTATCATTGCTAAAGGTAAGACAAGCGAATAAAACGAGTACTATGTTTCCCCAAGTAGTAAAAATTATTACTGGTCTAGAATAAAAACAAGAAAGTTATGGCTAACAGTCAAAACAAAAAGACCGGTAACGGTTGGTCAAATATTGATTGTTTTTATAAACCAGAATGGTGACGAACATGTAAACGGCAACCATCTGGTTGGCATGCATATACCTACAAAGTCTTTGAAAGTTTGCGCTTTAAGGGGAATCACAAGTGCGATGCCTACGTTTTATTTATAACGAATAATCGCTGTATTGACAGTAAGAAACAAATGCAGGTTCCATACTGCATTGCACATCCTCTGGGAGGTTTCACGACCTTGGACACCGCCACCAGGGATATAGGTTCACATACCTACAAAGCAAATAAGGAGTTATTATGGCTGCGGTGTCTTGGGGTAGTGGAGACTTCTAAATTACATCCCGCTATTCCCTACCGATTTTTCACAGTCAACTTTATAAGTCCCTTTCAAATTGCGACAACTCACAATACATGTTCAAGTATTTCATAGCATACGTTTTTAATTTCCGTTAATTCGATAAAGCTGACTGCTAAATTTTTTCCACTGTATTGGCCGTCCACATATTATTTTGTTCGTTCAAATTATCCGCTACCCGCTGGGAATGAGGAACGGGGCCGCCGATTGGGAAGTTATTGCCGATAAAACTGGCTTTAACTGCGAGAACTACGACTTACTCGTTCAAATAATGGAAAAAAAACAAAGAGGAAACAAAAGGCATAGTCTGTTGGTATTACACAAAGTCAATTAGCGGTTACACAATGCGACTTTTTGCAACGATACAAACGTGCGTTTCACGAACGCGCGACTGTCCCGATGGCCATAGATCACATGTCAATTTCACCTGTATCGATACTGTATCGCGTTTGTAGCACTGCAAAAATTCGTCGTGTGTAACCGCTCTCAATGATAATTATTAGGTATATATTTATACATGTTTGAGCATGTTATGAGATCGTTCAAAATCTGAAATAGCGTTCCATCCCAAACCGACAATGTACACCACAATTAAATATTACCCAATTCTTGTTTTTGTAGCTAAGCACTAAACGGTTCTAATCCCTTGCAATAAAACACTATAATTGCTTTTGAGAAACGTCACCCAGTCGCAAATGCTTACTATAGAGATTTGTAGGGGCCGATACATTCTGTGTCGTGCGTGTGATGCGGGTCAGTGGTTGTCACGGGTCCACTTCGTCCCAAGCTACGAGAGATATAAGGTATTTCATTGTTATATGGGTACCTTTCTTTGTTTTATAGTTACCAAATAAGACATTTCAAATTAGGATCGTAATATAAATTTTGTTAGAGTATTGGAGTAATGATTTAGTAGGTGCACGAGTGCGCTATAGCAAGGCTGATACAATACGCACGCAACGCTAGAAAAGGCGCGGCACTACTCACCAGTCCTTGTGCTAGGCAGATGATGTACGTAAGGTTTGAATACGAGAACAAACAAATACATACGAAAAAAAAATAACAAGTAACAAAAACGGAGTATAGAGCATACGCTACTAGACTTACTTGTGGGTTATCTAAGCTCTCATCGACATTTATTGGTGCATGTAACATACCTAGATTGGAGAATAAAAAACGTTGACTCCTCGAAAGAACTGTAGAGAAAATATATCATTATGACCGCGCATTCAAAAGCTGTTGTATTATTCGCATTCAAAAGAATGTATTATTGACTAGCTGACTGTGCAGCTTCGCCTGCGCATTGCAAAGCAGGCAAACTCGCATTGTACACACAAGTGAAACAATTTTTGAAATCGGATAAGCAGCTCTGGGGCTTGCAAAACATAAGTACAAAGCTACAATCTCACAGATATTTCCCTTTTATAACATTAGTATAAACTACGCGGAACCCGGGTTCATTTAGGGCACTACCGGTAAAAACGCTAGAAGGATTTTGTGTGATTGATTATAACGCTTCCTCTTATGACTTGAAATTGGCATGCTTAGAATATAGCCCGTTTTAGACTACTTCTTATGGGGCACACGTCTTTCGACCATTTTCAATTAGAGTCCGGGCTAAAAACGTTCTGGGTTAATAGGAAACTGCCATTCCCCTGTCCATAAATTGCGCTTACGTAGTTTAGTTCTCTTTACATTTTACAGATTAAGTTACAGAATGTATCCAGGTTATAATTGTTTATATGTATAGGTAGTATGTAAAAGTTTAACTACTATAAAATTAACTTCTGTTTCACATCAAGGTATTGTTGTTTTTTTCAGGATTTAATTCTAGCGTTTTGTCTATAACCATGCCGAATTACAGTTTTCTAGTAGTTAGGTTTACTGAGCTACGCCGAAGACGGACAAACGTACGGACGGACATGGCGAAAATATAAATTTCTTGTTGACTACGGAACCCTAAAAAGAGGTAGATAGGTTGTCTATACAAATTCCGTGTTTTAAAATGGCCACCAAATCTGACAGCATACGTTTCCATTAAAATGGCCACCAAATCTGACAGCATACGTTTCCATTGACGAACGCGAATATATATGAGGCAAGTTAGTGTGTGATTGTCATTTTTTGAGCGCTTATAAATTATTATTTTATATTACATAATTGCCTGCATTCACAAGAGCAGTAAGCGAAGCATATCGCAGTGGCATTTTTAGCGATTGTAGTTAATAAAGAGATAGTGTGTTCCAGTGACACGTTGCTAGCGATGGTCCACTGGTACTGACGTCAACCCTGTTTTCATAGTCAACTCTACCCACGCCCACGCAAGATAAGCAGGGTGCTGCTATTGTAGCTCAGCACACGGGGGTTAACTGCAGCTACAAGGAAAATTACAGCTTTCACGATAATATTAAGTTTATTCAATTACTTCAACCAACGGCACTGAACAGGCTTAAACCGAACTTGTTGAACTCGAGTCGATCTCGCCCATAGCATTTGTCTTGTACAATTCCACCGCAATAAATCCTGCGACCCTCGGATATAAAAATGGCCCGTTTTTTATAAGGCACTACAGCACTATTCCATCGCACTCCACCGGGGGCATAAATTCTACATTTTATTCAATAGCCGGATAGCCAGCATTTAGTCGCTGAACGTTAGAGACCAAAATGGGACAATTTGCGATCGCATAAAATTTTACAACCGGAGCCGTCGACACTCTACCGGAGTATTCAACTGCTCACAAAATAGATTTTATTTTGGATAAAAAGTTAGGTTTTATATGCGGTCAGAATGCAGTGGATTTGTATTAAATAATAAACATGTGTGGCGAGGGTTCCCCACGTTTTCAAAATATCTCTGTTGTACGAGATTATTATTTATTCTGAACTCTGTTGCTTGTATCATCCAAATCTCAAGTAGAATAATAAAGCCAGGATTCATTCGCCTATGTATGTGCAAGAAAATGAAGATATACTGTATCTATTCCACAATTTGCACTAACAATCTTGTTAACAAGCCCCAAACGCGTTTCCAACTACTACGATACGGCCAGCGCGCTGCGCTCGTAGCCGATCCCGTGGGTTTCCGGCTAAGTAGCGTGAAGCAGCTACGGTGTAGGTGCCCGCTGGGTAGGTTCCTGGCAGTGAACGCGTTAAAGTATACAATATGTGAAAATTGTAAAAGCCTAAATCAATATGTCACAGATAATTTCCATGCGCAAAATCTAGCCACATGTTCAAAAATCCAAATAAAATATTAATTCAGGACAAAGGCCACAAGGTCACTCTCTCAAGTCTTTTATCTAGTACGTGGCAACGGGTATAGGTGTAAAATCCCCCCTAATATCAACTTTAAAAGCCTACTAGAAAATCGGGAACTTTCGAAAACTTGAAGTTGTAAAGTTCTGAAAATATCCTAAATTCCTGAAGCTTTAAGCTGCTGAGAGCTATAAGATAGGGAACTAACTGAAGGGAGAGAAAATAAATCAAACAAGGAATTACAGAGAGAACAGATGAACAGTACGTTTATTCGAAAAAGTGGTTATACTTTATCTAAGAAAGATGGTGAGGACTTTATAAGACATCCGCGTTGAATCGTAGGCCAATACCTAAACAAGGGAAGACAATGCGGACTCAACCACACCACCCTTGTTGCCAAACTTATGGTAGTACAATTTACTAAATGTAGCATTGTAACTAACAGATAAGGCATGATCACCTAATGTCAGGACCAAGATCTAGTTGTGAAATGTAGTAACCAGAATTCTCTGAGGTGTGAGAAATGTACGAACAACTGAGCCAGACAATGCCCAAACAAGCATGGCAAATTCTGGCAATAAAAGGAGCGTAGCCCATAATATTATGAGGCTAGCCATTTTATATTGCCTAAAGCAAAATGAACGAACCACTGTAAGCTAATTTAGAAACCAGTTGGAATGATGGTTCCGGCCACGACTGTGTGTTAATACACACAGTCGTGGCCGAATCTAATGATTAAGCATACACTGAGATAAGTTGAGTTTGCAGAGGGATGTATTTGTAGGTTTTAAATAAAACCAGACAAAGTTTCACCGGAGATTAGTTGTATTCTCGGTAGATCAAATATATCGAACAAGGTATACATTAGCTTATAGTTCTTATATATAGTTATTGCTTACTTGCTATATTACTCAATTACGTACGTCATATGTTGTAGGGCGTAACGATAAGTTACCGTTAATGAGTTAATTAGGCACATAGTACGCAAACTTATAGCGCACTAAGCAAACAAGACAAGCTGATGGATTCAGGTTGAGTACCTATCCAATTCGAATCGTTCGGTCATGCCACTAGACTATAGGTGTATATAAGGAATAGAGTGAAGGTCAAAGACACGTGTAGACCCCCCTTCCTAACCATGAATCCAGTAGTATATACGCCTTGCGTTTATTAATAAAAGAGAGATCTTAACCGACCTTCTTGAGTTTATCTTCTCAACCTGCTCCCAACATCACCGCAGCCCATTTCAAAGCCCATCCTGTGGATCAGAGCTAAAGATGAAGTCTGACGGGTGGAATCCGATAAGACTGTCCCTAATCCCCTTGATGAGCGCAATTCATCGATCTGCAATAACCATAGTACCTTCGCAATATAGTTATTAGTTATATTTGGGTACTACATATAATAAATACCAATACCTCTCGTAGCTTGAACCCACCACACAGAATCGTAATAAAATCCGGCCAAGTGCGAGTCGCAATCGCGCATGAAGGGTTCCGTACCAATATCTATAAAAACAGTTAATAAAAGTTTGTTGTATGGGAGCCCCCCTTCAATATTTATTTTATTTTGTTTTTATTATTTGTTGTTATAGCGGCAACAGAAATACATAATCTATGAAAATTTCAACTGTCACGGTTCTTGAGTTACAGCCTGGTGACAGACAGACAGACGGACAGCGAAGTCTTAGTAATAGGGTCCCGTTTTTACCCTTTGGGTACGGAACCCTAAAACGATTGGCAGTCCAGTTAGTGACATTGCGTCATTGCTGGAATGATCACCAATAATTAAACGCCTACATTTGATAATTAGATGTGTATATGTTGGTATATATATATATAATATATATGACATATTGCAGTAGTACCTAATCGTAGGTACTATAAATAAATATAACCCGGATGAGCCTACGCCATGATGACGGTTGTCTATTGTTTGCCCGACATTCATATACTATAATAATCATTTGCCCGAACTTCGCTAGCTCGAATTTCATTTGCCCGAATGTTTCGTTTACCATAATAGTTAATTGACATACTCTTGTTTACCCGAATATTGGATGTCATAATGATACGAATGCCATACGTATTGTATTCCAGATTATTGTTTGCAATAATATTATTTAATAGAATATTTAAACGCCATACTAAACATGCATTCGGATTCATCTTTGTTAATTTGCTGGTTTTTCCGCTCTTTTATAAAAAAAATAACCTCGAAGACGAAAGCGGGAGCAAAGCTCCCGCTTCCGTCTTCTAACCTATCCGCGATCCGAGTCGGTTTTGCCACTAAGCCCCTGTTCCCTACTGCCTACGATACAACACTATCTTGGCATTAGGTAATCTCAGAGAAAAGTTCATTTTTACTTAGTGGCAAAACCGACTTGCTTTTCGGATAGGTTCAAGGTATTTTTTTTTAATATTAGACACTGCAATACGTACCCACTTTATCACATAAGAATATTATGGACGTTGAGATGGATGGCAAATGATATTATGGCATGTGATAGTTATGGATTACAATGATTATGGAAAATGAGATTATTGATATTGATATTATGGAAAACAAAGATTCTGGCATATAATTATTATAGTAAACAATGAGTATGGCATACAAAATTATAGAAAACAACATTATGGCAGTTGTATATTATGGCAGATAAAATTCGGGCAAATGAAATTCTGGCAAGCAAGAGTATACCCATGATGACATTATATTAATTTTTTACGAAGCTTAAAAACTGAATAAATATTTATTGTATACATAAATTTCAATAAAACGTAATACGCAGGGGTCACTCGATCTCGATTGTATGTGAAATAACTAAGCCAAATCACACTAGACAACGATTCGGCCTACGAGTCAGGTAACAATATTTGTGCCGATTAAAGCGCATGAGAGTAATTAACATACACTATAGCTCACGCAGTCGAATAGCTTTGTGAAACTTAGAAAATCATTTAAGGGTCTTTTCATCAGCTGTCACACAGCCGTGTCCATAGCCGCTATTCAAGAACATTTTCCAGATGGTCCAAACTTCTATACTGCGTTCAGCTCGCACGATGTCAACGCCTTCCGTGTCATCATATAGCATTAGCAACGAAGCCTCTCACGTAGTGGTCATGTGGTGATGTTTCATTAATTGGCAAAATAAGGCGTCGTTAATATATTACTCAATTCAAATGCCAGAGAGCGTAGGAATTGAATGCCTTTATGTTTACTGCGACTGCTACGATTCACGTAGCAGCTCTACGGATGTTGTAGTGCTACGCACGGCAGCGCTACGTGGGAGTGTTACGCGTAGCCTGTGTATGAAATGAACTCCATGCATAACTATATAACACTTCAACTGCCAGGAACTCGCCTAGTAGGTGCCTACGCCGTAGTCGTTTTCCGCTACACACGAGGAAAATCACAGGATTCATTCTTGGCGGTGAATGTAATAACAATAAGTAATGCAACTGAAGTCCTTAAACAAAGAAAGCCCTCATAAAAACATAAATGCCGATTTATCGCATTCCCTCAAAATCACCGTCTAACACAGTCGGCTGAAAAAGCGAACTCGCGTGGAACCGTCGCGCCATTGTTATCACAATTGGATGCGCTATAAAAACGTCCGTCAACGCGTCGCTCACAGTCACCCTGATATTAAATTTGGCGATGGTGGGAACAGGATGCAGATTTCAAACAGTAGGTATGGGTATACTAAATAATTATTTTCCGAAAAGTCATTTGTCCGAAAGAACATTTTTTCCGAATTTCTTAATTCCGAAAACCATGTTCTGTTGAAGGAATATTTGGATTTTTCAGGATAGAATACTAGCCTAACCTAACCTATTTATACAGCGCGTGGCCTGAAGTTTAGCAGACGACGGCGTTTAGAATTCTGAAATTTCGAAATAATGATGACGAATGCTCGGCTAGGCTGTCTGATATAGTCCCTTAACCATAATTTTTGTGTACACCATTATTAAAATTGGAAGTCTGTGCGACTGTACGTTTGTGAGAGCTTTGTGAGGGTGTAAGTTTATATGTGGCGGATAATCACTGAAATTACTCATGCGATAAAAAAACTCATGGCAATTAATATACTTCTGGGATGCACATTTATTTAGACAGAGCCACGTGGGCAGGATTTTTCTTATAATATAAATTAAATCTACGAGCGATTTGACGACCGCTTTGGCATTGTTAGTAGTGTGATCTTACCTACGAAACCGGCGGAGGACCTGGGTTCAGATCCCGGTAAAGACACTTATTTGTGTGATAACCATGAACATTCGTAAGTTATGGATGTTTTCTATGTATGTAAATAAGTATTTATAAATATATATACTGTCGCATAGTACCCATAGTACAGCTTTGCTTAGTTTGGGACTAGGTTGATTTGTGTAAGATTGTCCCCAAATATTAATTTATTATTTATTTACTCTATAATATCTCTATTTTATTACATTTCTAAGGGTGTAGGAAATCCCAAGGTTAGCATAACTAGATGCTGGTTAGCATGCTGGCGCATGGTACCGGAACTAGCTGTCGTACCACATTAGTTATTTACCTAAGGTGGATATACAAGTAGCTAGTTCCGGTAGCATGCGCTAATCGACCAGGAATTCACCCAGTCCCATACGGACTATATCCTCTACCCAGTGTATGGGTACCACAAACCCATGCTGAAGGTTCCATGCGGCTATTGTTTTTCAGCTTCCACAGTTTTAATATCGCAAGTAAGATTATACCTAAACATGTTCATGATTTGACGGACAACAAACATACACCTAACACTCACAAAATATCACTAGAAGCGGTTCAGAAAATGCGAACTGTAGAGTAGCCAGAGCCGCACAGACGGATATAACAAATAATTTCGGCCCCCGCTGAAACGGAGAACTTGGTTCGCTTCGCTGCTCGTTCAATTAATTAAAAGAATACTCACCACAGAAGTACCCGCAGCTCCTCTAAGTATGAAGTTCCACTGATCCTGACGAATCAACCCAGCATTAATAAATACGGCCATGTTGAGTAGGAAACTGAACACTAGTGCCTTTCGAACAGACCACGAGAGATGTTCTGGTACACATTCACAGTGATCTCGCGGTAAAGTATGTCTAGCCGCGTTTCTAGGACGTCACTCTTTTCGCTCCTCTCGATTACTTGATTGAAAACCTACGAGGTTATTTAAATAAGTATGGGTATGTATTTTGTAAGTCGGTCAACCAACTTTTTCTTGTTGTTGTTCTGTCCCGGTAAGCCAGGAAACCACAGTGACAGAGTTTCTTAGAGAAATACTATAAGTTGGACTCTTATTCATCTCCATGCAAAGGGGTTTGGTGGATTTAAACCCCATAAAAACATAGCTTTAAAGGGTGATTCAGGAGACCTAACCATGGCAGCGAGCAACAAAAAATAGTTGATTGGCTCAAGTGGATTAGGTTTGAAAGCCGTGCACATATTGCCAGTATGTACCTTATTGTAATGTACCTATTAATAGTGACATAGGAACTAGTACGCACATAGGAAAATATGATGATATGGACCTAGGATCATCTTATCTGATTAAAATACTTCAAGGAGAATTGATACATAGGGTCGATGTCAGCCAGCTGGGCCACGGCGAAATATAAAACCGCTCCTCGGGTGGCCACAGGTCTGTACTTCTCTCTCGCAGCCGAAATGCTAATCTCAGTGGCTTCGGTTTCTTCCAGTCTCGCATTTATAATTTCCGAAGTTTCCTGTTAATCCAAAATGTTCATTTGTTACCTCTGAATACCCAATTTCCGAGCTTTTGTTTTCTTATATATTAAATTATCTTGCGACAGTAACACAATAAAAATTATTAATGAATTAAATAAACTGAACCAGAAACTGTTGCGAGCATTACCTATACCAAGGTTTGTGAAATGGTAATATGTTTTTTATTATCAAAACATTAGTCACATTTTTTATTCAATTAAAATTACTAGACTAAGAGTAATACCTGCCATATTCTTTTATTGGCCATTGATGAACAACTTTTTTTGTAAAGAAGGAAGGTTGCATTTGGTAAAAATGGGGTCCCTTTGTTTCCCATAAACTTATTGTTCCGAATTTCGATAGTCAAAAATTGATATCCATATAATTTATAGACATAAACATCAATAGTCATAATCTTTGTTAAGTATAACGTTTTGTAGTTCTAACATTAATGACCCATAATATTAAGTATTATAATCACAAAAGTCAGACTTTGATGTCCATAACGATCAAAGGTCTATCGATAATTATTCATAAATATTCTAAGGCATATATTTCGTATCAACAAATCAAAGGGCTGGCGTACGTCAGAGAGAAATGGAAAATACTCCACCGACAAGAGGATAACTCTTAAATGATGATGATGATATTTCAACGTAGGTACTAATGATTGTTATTCATATAAAACGATATGAATAACAATCATTAGTACTAATGCCTAAAGTGAATAACATCTAAGAGACCAAATCTATAACATCCAAAGTCATATGGATAATAACTCAGAAACATTTCTAGACATACATTTGAAAGGGGTACTGGCGCATGCTACCGGAACTAGCTGTCGTACCACATTAGTTATTTACCTAAGGTGGATATACAAGTAGCTAGTTCCGGTAGCATGCGCTAATCGACCAGGAATTCACCCAGTCCCATACGGACTATATCCTCTACCCAGTGTATGGGTACCACAAACCCATGCTGAAGGTTCCATGCGGCTACTGTTTTTCAGCTTCCACTGTGACTGAGCCAAAAGTAGCTGTTAGTGGGATTAGCTGGTGACATATTAATTTATGACCTGTTGGAATTGCGCCGCTAACAATGCGGAAACGGAAACTCACCCTATTATTATAAAAAAACCTGATGGATCTCAAAGAGAGCGAGGCGGTAGAACGTAATTAGTACAGAAAAGGTATTTAAATTGGATTTAACCAAACAGGAAGAAGATTTGATAGTACGGATGTGGTTAATTTGTTTTATTATTGATGATAAAGAAAAGAATAATGTTCGCTTAGGTAAGAAGGCAAGTGGGGAAACCACCACATTAATATTCCCTATTTTGGAGTAATAAGTGACGATTACTCCATCGACGAGAGCTCGGCTCTTAAGTTTATGATGATGATGAGGTATTTAATTCATCAAGTCCTATTTAGCGTAGCATGGTCGGAGGTATATACTTTTCTGCTTATTTTTTATAAAAAAATATAAAAAGGCACATACCTTGGTAATGTCAGTAACAACATATTTTTATACAGATTCATTGCCGGGAACCCGTTCGTATGTGCTTTTCCTCTACTTAACGGGAAAACCACGTCATCAGCTACGAGCGTAGCGCTGCGAAATCGTTGGCAATGAATGTATTAACGCATTCACGGTTGATGGTTTTGCAGGCAAGTGTTACACAGGCTCGTTTGTTACGTACCGGTCGGTAATCCTAAGTTACCGTTGAGTTCTGTTCTCTGTGAGATGACAGCTGCCGACGCCAAATTTATGTGTCACACCTTTGATAATAATAATAAATAAAGTGCAGGTCCGTCGCTTCACATATCAATAACATTTGAATTTGTTTCACGCGCACTTTTCTTTCACACTTTTTAGAACTTTAAAAGCAGTAATTCTGATCTGCTGTCAATATATTGCTGTCTCGAGATCCATTTTACGAAGATACAGTAGGTTACACTTTTCTTACTGAAATTTCGACTGGTTTTTTGTTTGCTCGTCCAAGTCGATGTTAGTTCAAAAATATCCTTGTTTATTTATAGGGCGAAAAAGTCGGTAAAGAAATGAAAAAGAAACATTTATACAGTCTGTAAATTTCATACGGGCGTATATTTTAATCAGCCATAGTATTCGACCTTACAAATGATATAAGACAACAATTTTGTTTAATAGCTTAATTAATAATGAGTTAATATTTTTAAGTACGGCCAAGGAGCAATGTATTACGTTCAAACTGATTTAACTTAACAAATATTTTGACTTTTATAGATGTCACTAGACAAATAACATGACGTGTTGAACACATTGCGTGCTCAATTATTTAGTATGAGAAAAATAAATGAAGCAGTTAGTTAACGAAATGTTCGTAAATCTGTTGTTTAGGATCGACACTAATCGTCATCAAAATATTCGCCCGTATGAAATTTACACACTGTATATTAAAGTTAAATCCGCCTGATAGACTCCCATTCGTAACAATACAACGGGACTACTTAAAACTATGATTTTATTGTATTGTATTGTAAAACCATAATTTTCCATTGGCTTTTAGGGAAACAGCCACTCGGCTTATTGCTTTCGCCGGAAACAGCTACGGTCACGGACAATCGCATTATAATACTTGACTAATCATCAGAGTAGTGTTCTTTACAAAACCCTTCCGAGCGCGATTGCACGACCAATCGACCAAAAATACCAGACTTATTAACTTTGAATCGTTTAAATCGTTCCCTTGATACTTAATGTGTTGCGTAATGAGTGACTTTTGACTAATAACCATCAAAGGTAATTGAAATGACTTTATTCCGCGCGTTTGTTGATTCCGCGTACAGCAGTAATTAACGCTTCAAAGCGAGTAGGTAATATTGAAATGCTACCCAGTGGGTAAATTACTTAGACAGTTTTGTGGTAGTAGGTACAGTATATTCGATAAATACTACAATATTAATGCATATAATATAAATCAGTAGCTCATGCAATAATACAGGAATAATATAAGTATCATTAGTCATTACTTAATACAACAGCTCTTAGCACACATTTTAAGAACGGTTTAGGTACCTCTTGAGTAAGACGGCCTAAAAAGAAAGTCAAAATCAGAGATAGCTAGATCAAAAAGAGGTCAAATTAATTAACAAAGAATGATGACCGTTTGTATTTGTTAAACGTTGTTTGGAAAAATAAGTAAAGGGGTTTGGGTAAATGTGTTAACATATTTTTTAAATGAGCGGCCACTCGTTATAGTGGTATATTATGATAGATGTATTTCAAACAAACATATTTTGTTATGATATGTAATACTCTAAAATGCATCGAAGCCGAGATATTTGCAATATATATTTCCACAGGTCATATTGAAAAGTTATACGAGTAAAAACCGAATTAAAACATTTCGGCTCCGATATTGTTTAACGCGTTTAATCCTATATATATATACGCGTATTAAGAGGTCCTCTAAAATATTTTTACACAAACATCCTTGGCCGCTGCAAAAAAAATATGTCAATTTTTCTCAAACAAGGTTACCCAATGCCATTTCTATTTGTTGACGAGATACTGCACTCAGTCACATATCTTTTTTTTTTATTAGCCTCAGTCACCTCACATAGTTCGTAGAATTTATTGGTAAGTTAGAAGCCAATTATATTATTTAAAAGTTTCATAACTTTTGAATTTTAACGGTTTCTGTCACTACACTTAGTGACATCTTTTTATAAATTTTAACATAGTGTAACTAATCGAATTTAAACTTTCGTGAGACATGTCTAAAATACTACTAATGAAACAACATTGCCGCGAAACCACTTATCCTGTAGAAGAACTCCCGTATAGTTCGAAACATGTCGCCTGTCGTGATATTTAATACGTTAGTTTAACCGTGAATTTATTATGTATAGCAGCTTCATTCTTTGCGATTTATTGTTAACATGCTGTAGTAGCGCCACCTAGCGTCAGCCTTGCACGGAGTTTTAGAGGGGTATTTTTTTTTTTTTTTACTAGCAACATTTAGTTGACGTCTATCCCCTCCACTAACCTAACATTCCTGAACAGTCCGGTCGGCATTGTCGAATCATTCTGCGTTTCCGTGCTCAGGCCTTCGCACGTCTCCTGAACATTAAAATATAAAAGTTAGTCCGTTCGAAAAGTGTAGCATTTTACTTAGGTACCCGAACTACGAGCATGGGAAAGAAGAGGAAATATGAAACTGAGGACGAAATTCGTCGTAAAATTCTCAAGTTGCAAGATAAGCTTGCAAAGACAACGAATGAACGTGAACGTTATTCTTCGGAAGAAAATTTAAACGGTAAGTTTTTGATAATATACCGCTCTTATTTTTGATCAGTATTTGATGCGAGGCTACCGTACCTGGGTTACCTCTTTCAATTTAAGTGATGCGTACTGCTAAATCTGGGCTGTTACTGTCACATGCTTGATCAAAAATTGGCTTTCGGCTACATGGCCAACAATAATTGATGCGAGTTTACCAAGTTTGGGTACTCTCTGTCAATATAAATAAGTGATGCGTATTGCTTTCTGGGTTGATACTGTCACGTTTTCTGAGAATAATATGTTCTAAATGAACCATATTTCTCGCAGATGTAATGCCTACATCGGAAACACCTTATACGGAGTTGCTACCGTATTATTGCGAGCCTGATTGGGATAGATATGAGGCAGAATCGCTGCAGCCGCCAGCGCTGTGCCCAACCTCGCCGCAGCTATCTACGTCACAACTGCCTTCACCAAGACCCGTCGTGGTTGAATATCTGCCGCAAGCTGCCTCGCCGGTACCACCGCAACCTGCCTCGCTGGTACCGCCGCAACCTGCCTCGCTGGTACCGCCGCAACCTGCCGTGTCGTTACCACCACAGCCAGGTACATCAGGTGAAAGTCAATCAGAGGATTTGCAACTTGACGAAGATATTCTCCAGCTTCTGGGCGATGCCCCAAAGGCAGAAGCCCCTCTGGGCCCGCCTATTCATAAAGATGTGGCTAGTAGATGGCAAAATATCCTTGCAAAAGGCTTGCCGAAGGAGGTTAAGGAGAATCTAACCAAAGAATATTTGGTTCCCAGCAATTGTGACCTTTTGTTGGCCCCTGCTCTCAACCCGGAAGTAAAGGTCGCTTTACCTGACCCTCTCGTAAAAAGAGACTCCTCACTCCTCTACAAGCAAAAACAGCTTGGTATTGCATTATCCGCTTTAGCTTCCGTAACCGAAATGGTACTTTCAAACGAGACTTCAAAACAAAAGTTATTGAAGCCACTCAGTGACGCTTGCCGCATTATTTGTGACAGTCACTTTACAGAGTCTAGAACCCGCAGAGGGTTTATCATATCATCAATTAATGCAAAATTGAAACAGACTTTAATCGATTCCAGTAGGGATAAGTTTTTGTTTGGAGAAAATGTTTCAGAAAAATTGAAAGCAGCAAAAACTGTTCAACAGTCTGGTGAGGCGTTAAAAAATGCCCCTAAGCATAGATTTAATCGTCCAAATATTCCCTCAACAATTGGAAACAAGAGTAATTTAAACTTCGTGCCCCAACACCGCAAAACGGACACGAAGATAACCTACAACCGGCGAGCGAACACTTACTCGCAGAGACAGCCGCCGCACAACAACAATATGCGACGCCACAACGATCGCGACCGTGCACCGCCGTCATCGAGGACAGCGGGTGGTCATCACCGGAAATAGTTGATCAGGTACAATATGCTGGCAGACTCCAGCATTTCCTCGATAGCTGGTCTGAAATTACTAATGACAATATAATTTTGTCTTGGATAGAAGGATATGTTATTCCTTTCAAATCCACTCCTTATAGGACAGATAACCCTAGTGTTTATCCTAAAACTAAACAAGAGCAAATCGATTTTGATCACTGTATTAAAAATCTACTTAACATCAATGCTATATCTCTCTGCAATCATGAACCTGGCGAGTTTATTTCTTCAGTGTTTTTAGTGCCAAAACCAAACGGAGATAAAAGATTTATTCTAAACCTAAAATGCCTTAATAAATTTATAGAAACTAAACATTTTAAAATGGAAGATTACCGTACAGCGTCTAAACTTATTACTGAAAACTGTTATATGGCATCAATCGACCTGAAAGATGCATACTTCTTGATTTCGGTGCACAAGTCACATAGAAAATACCTGAGATTTAAATATAATGATATTCTTTATGAATTTAACTGTATTGCGTTTGGACTTTGTACTGCCCCGTTTGTTTTTACTAAACTGTTAAAACCGGTCATAGAACACTTAAGAAAAGTTCATCACATGATTTCAGTGATTTATCTTGATGATGTTTTTTGTCTTGGTAGAACATTTTCAGAATGCGAAACTAATGTTGCAAAGACTAAAAAACTATTTGAGGATCTAGGATTTCTCATAAACTTTGAAAAAAGCTGCATTGTGCCCAAAACGCAGTGTACGTTTTTGGGTTTCGTTTTTGACTCTGAAGAGATGGTAATAAAATTACCAGATTCCAAAAGAGTCAAGATAAAACACAACCTCATAAATATGTTAAAAACTAAAAAATGCAAATTACGAGAATTTGCGAGATTTGTCGGTTTATTAATATCTGCTTGCCCCGCAGTTCAATATTCGTGGTTATATACCAAATACTTTGAACAATTTAAATATACATGTTTGCTTAATAATTCAAATTACGAACAGATTGTAACTATACCTGAAAAATTAAGACCTGATATTATTTGGTGGTTAAATAAGGTTGATGGTGGCAATAAAAAATTAAGCTGTGATGAATTTTCCATGGAAATATTTTCAGACGCATCTTCCAGTGGTTGGGGGGCTTATTATAATGAAAATGAAGCATTTGGCTACTGGAAAGATCACGAAAAATGTTTGCATATAAATGAATTAGAGCTCAAAGCTGCTTTTTTAGCATTAAAATGTTTCGCAAAAAATAAATTTGAAACAAATTTATTATTACGCATTGACAATGTAACTGCCATTTCTTGTATCAACCGAATGGGAAGCGTTCAATATGAACACTTAAATAGTATTTGTAGAGAAATCTGGCAATGGTGTGAGATGCGTAAAATATCAATTTTTGCATCCTATATAAATACAAAGGACAATTGTGAAGCTGATTATTTATCACGGAAAAAATTTGAAGACACAGAATGGGAATTAAATACCGCTGCATACATTAAAATTATAGATTACTTTGGCCTCCCCCATATTGATCTTTTCGCGAGCAGACGTAACGCAAAATGTGATACCTTTGTAACGTGGAAAAATGATCCGGAAGCATGGGCTATTGACGCTTTCACAATTTCGTGGAAAAATATGTTTTTTTACGCATTTCCACCATTTGATAACTAAAGTTATGCAAAAAATAATTAAGGAAAAGGCAGAAGGAATAGTTGTGGTACCATACTGGCCATCTCAACCTTGGTTTCCTATATTTCATAGATTACAAGATTCTGAGTTATTATTTTTTGGGCCTGATATTGATTTATTAATATCTCCTTTCAGAACCCATCACAACCTTCACCGTACCCTGAAATTAGTAGTCGCGAAGCTTTCAGGCAAACGCTTCTGAAAAAATGCCTGTCATCTAGTACGGTGGAAATTATGTTGTCATCATTATCTCATTCCACATATAAACAATACGACGGTTGTGTTAAAACTTGGATATCATATTGTAATAGTCACAATTATGACTATAATTCTGTATCAGTCCCAATTGTTTTACATTTTCTCACAGATATATTTAATAAGGGTGCTAAATATGGTACCATCAACTCTTATAAATCAGCACTATCCCTTTTACTCGGTAATTTAGATGATGATAGGGTAAAACGTTTTATGAAGGGAGTTTTTAAGTTACGTCCTACCAATCCAAAATATAATTTAACTTGGGATCCAAGTATAGTGTTGGACTACTTAGCACAAAAATGGCCTAATTTAGAACTCGACTTGAAAACTCTCTCAAAAAAGACTGCAACATTGTTGGCTTTAGTAACTGCACATCGAATACAGACTCTTGCATTAGTTAAATTAAAAAATGTTAAAATACATCCTTCCAAAGATATTATAATCTTGATACCTGATCTTATAAAAACATCAAAACCAAATTCTGCACAGCCAGTTCTAAGATTACCTTATTTCAATGATCGTCCTGAAATATGTCCAGCAAGATGTTTAGAAACGTATATTAATAAAACACGACTTCTTCGTAAAGATGATTCTTTATTTTTGAGTTACATAAAACCGCACTCGAAAGTCTCATCTCAAACAATAGGGAAATGGGTAAAAGATATTATTTTAAATAGCGGAATAGATACATCCATCTTTAGTGCCCACAGCACTCGACATGCAGCCACGTCTACAGCCAACAGATGTGGAGTCAATATAGATGTCATAAGGAAAACTGCAGGTTGGGCAGACTCCTCCTCAGTTTTCGCAAAATTTTATGATAGGCCATTAATCGCCAATCCCAATGATTTTGCAACAGCAATTCTCTCTTCTAATCATAACCTGTAAGAATAAATAAAACATATTTAAATATTATTATTTAGATTATGAAGAAATAAAACCACCTTTTGGTAGGTGGTAAAAATTATCATAGTTTTACGTAATACATATAATTATTATGATTCATGATTGTGTGATGTAATTAATAACAAAAATGTGGGTAGCTATGATACTGATAGTTTAAACAATTAGCTATTGATTATTAAATAATACTTACCAGTATATTATTGAACATATTGTGAGCTAGTATATTTAATAAATGTACTTGTTTATTAACACTTGTTTACTTTCTGGTTTGGTCACTTGTATTCTGGTGTTTCTTCTGTTTTCACATTTTATTTTGTGGATACTCTAAACATCTACAGCATGTTAACAATAAATCGCAAAGAATGAAGCTGCTATACATAATTGAAAATCAAACGAACTTACCAAGTGAAGTTCGATGACAATTATGTAAGCAGCTTCATTCGACGCGATTTATACAATCCCTCCCTATAAACTTATATCTGCCCTACCCTATAACTAAATAAAATGTGAAAAATGTGCTGGCTTTAAACAAAATGATTCGACAATGCCGACCGGACTGTTCAGGAATGTTAGGTTAGTGGAGGGGATAGACGTCAACTAAATGTTGCTAGTAAAAAAAAAAAAAAAAAATACCCCTCTAAAACTCCGTGCAAGGCTGACGCTAGGTGGCGCTACTACAGCATGTTAACAATAAATCGCGTCGAATGAAGCTGCTTACATAATTGTCATCGAACTTCACTTGGTAAGTTCGTTTGATTTTCAATTAGTAGTATAAGGTAACTACCCAATTTATTAACATGATTATTTTTAGAACGAGTACCCGAAACACAAAATCGTGTCCGTTCTCTTTAAACCAACTGACTGTACATATTATATAAGTCACTCCAACATCAGTTTAGTCGCAGTGACTTATATAATAGGTACAGTCAAGTGCAAAAATATGTATCGATAACATCCTAATCCGCTGACATAAGAGTTATGGGTCATATTTATGAGCAAGTTGTATGCACCCATATTTATACACTTGACTATTGACTGTACTGTATCAAACAAATCAATCTAACTGAATCATCGGACAAAAGGGTAAATGTGCGTTCGAAATAAGAAAATGCGTTTATCCCGTGACATGTATGTATCCTAGCCCTAATTCCATTAGGCTTCTCATGAGAGAGATGGGAAAATATATTTTCCCTCCCTCTATGGTTTTTATTAAAGTAATGAGGACAATGTATGGGGAGTTGTGTGGGCTTATTCACTCAAACATAGTGCATTGTGTATGCAGTGCATGCATTGATTATTAGTGGGATGTGAGCAAAAACAAATGTAATTAATAAGTGTAGTATGTAGTAACGTAACTGAAAAATCTTTTTTTTTCACTTCTGTAATAATACAATGGCGGAATAGGCATGGCGTGGTAGGTAAATATATGTAGTGAAAAAGGGAAAATCAACGTAATAGTTGTATTAATTGTGACAGTACTGGGTGTTAGTTGTGTCAGTGTTAGTACGTTATAATAATTCAGTGGACTTTAACCAGTGTAAGTCCCAGAGTAAATCTATAGTTGTCCTTCAAAGGTGTAAAATCTATCCCGTACCCCACGTACCAAAACAATATTTTGTTATGATTTGCACCTAATGCCAAATATCTAACTTCTGTTAAGGAAGTACTCAATCCAGGCATCGTGGACGAATTAGCCGGCTTCATAACTTAAAGATAACGGTTATTACATTCAAACCGGTAAAATACATATTAACAAGAAAAAGATAACGTTGAATACCTAATATTCCATCTGCAATTGGCGAATGACGGAAGCAATAGTCAAACTCGAAATATAATGCAACTTTTAGATGTAGGGTTTAAATTATGTTTTGTAGGCGACTGTAAAATGTATATACCGGTAAACGTTTCTAGATAAATTCACATCGCAGCATTCGTCGCAGTAATTGTAATTATTAATAAGTTTACGTATGTTAGTCTTTAAGGTATTTGTATTGTATTTGTGAAACTAGTTTTGGAATAAACAAAGAATTGCCGTCTTTGGGTCGCTGGTGCACCTGAATGCACCTAAAAAAATTGGCATCGATAGAGCAAAAGGGTGCAATATGTTACAAATTGACATCGGAATATCAGCAGTCATCGGAGCAGCTGGTTCTCGGGGGATAACATATGAAGCTTTAGCAGCCACGGCTCATCTTATGGGATTTGAATCTTCGTGTAATCGACGCCTATGGATTTCAGTATTCTCAAATTTAAAATATAAATTAATACAGAAACAGTGATATTCGAAGGGTGAAAGGGAACTTGTTACTGTCCGTACATCACCGCGCAGTCATAGCTATGGCTCCAGGATTGTCCTCACAAAATGATGCTAACTGAAAATCATACGAGATGGGAACGAAGCTGATTTTAATGTAGCCCAAGATCCCATTTGCCCCTTCTAGATACGGAACAGACCAACGTCAGCGGCTATTCTATTCACAACTTGTTTTACCTCACTTTACCGTACACCTTGTATACATTTTGATGTCAGGATTATTAGAAACAACGCGTTACGCGTGGGGGTGACTTACTCTGGTTCACCTGACGCCAGCGAACGAATAAAACAAATAATGCGAGCTCCTTACAACTTTCTTCCCAAATACGAGCCTAAAACCCGGTATGTTCGAACTGAACGGCTGCCTGGCATTGTTTTGACACCCCACCTCTATACCCGCATAATGGCAATCGCACCCATTCTTGTGTGGCCATTTTGCTGCGCTACTTAGGACGGGTTGCACCGACTTACGATTACAGACCAATCAACGTTAACTATGGCGCTGACAGCTGTCAGTCCACAGGAACTTGTCAAACTTTCCATACATTCAGATTTTAACGAACACCACTTACGATTACAGACGGTTTGGTGCAACTCACCCTTAGACGTTCGCTGCCTGAAGTATGATGAATCTTTGTGAATAACAGCCCTAATAACCAGGCTGGCAAGTTTTCAAAATAAAATTAAAAGCTCCCTATACTCCACTCTTTGGAGGAGGCGTATGTCCAGCAGTGGACGTCTTTCGGCTAATATAATAATGATGATCTGGCCCCTGGTAGCTAAGTTCCCACAGTACATTTGCAGTTAGCAGCAATAGCAGCTCACATTACTTAATCAATACTCATTAGGTCGATCACGTAACGCATTGTACGCGCGTCAGGTACTCGTAGATCAAAATGATCTCGAGTCCGGATAGTAACAAAGTTTCCTAGGCGTTCATCGCGTAGAAGATATAACCAATATAATATAACGAAGTTTAATGGGATACCTTACCTCGTAATAAACATGTGAGCTGAATCCTCGATCAAAGCTTAAACAAGTTAGTTCGCGGTGTGGAAATTTGAGTTACCTGAATTACTTGTGTGATGTCTTTAGCAAGTCGATTACCAAAGGGCATTGGGTAACCTTGTATGAGAAAAATTGACATATTTTTTTGCAGCGGCCACGGATGTTTGTGTAAAAATCTTTTAGAGGACCTCTTAATAAAAATAAACGCGTTAAACAATATCGGAGCCGAGATATTTTAGTTTGGTTTATAACTTTTCAATATGACCTGCGGAAATATGTATTGTAAATATCTCGGCTCCGATGCATTTTTGAGTATTACATTTCATAACAAAATGTGTTTGTTTAAAAAAGATCTATCATAATATACCAATTTAACGAGTGGCCGCTCATTTAAAAAAAAATCCAACACATTTACCCAAACCCCTTTGTTTTAGGGTATTTCGAGTCTTAACCATGAATATATATTAAAAACTTCATATTTACCTACATAACACACACTAAACAAGTGAATATCTTAAAAAAATAGAATAAATGGAAGTTCCATATATAAAGCGCTGTAACAGGTAAAAACGCACTATGAGATTATCTTCGCCTTTTTGGTACTGCACCCTATTTATAAAAGAGATGTGCGCGGTGATTGCGACAATCAAGTTAACTGTCTACACTCTACGTAATGTCATCTCAGTGATACATATATTGTAACATTAGATATTTACTTACTACTATTAGGTAAAAAAAAAAAACCATGGCAAAGTCTCAATTGATCTAGTCACGGTGGTCACATGAGACCCGTGCATGTCAAAGCGAGTTTTCGCGCCTACTACCAAACTGATTCCAATTCAATATTCTAAACTAGATAGATCCTGTTCCTCCCTCCCTAAACGAAATGATGCGAAAACTCACAAAGTGAAAAGTGTGTGCGCACCTTTAAACGCTCTAACAGGCCGTTACACAATTTACGCTAAAATAAAACAAGATGCGCCGTTAAAAGGATGTAATCCTTTACAGGATGTGAATAATAAATTTCATACAGGGTAATTCGTTGGCTGGGTCCATATTTAATAAAGATTACCTGATACGGAAGCCTACCTTGCCACCTTGAAACGCCGTATGTGTATTAGAAATACTATGGACTTTCTGCCTTTTGTCTTAGTGCGGCCGAGGTTGCCCCAGCTTATCTCTGGGCCAGTGGTTACCGCATTTTTAATTGATAAAATAATTTTCCAGCGATTTCAGAAGCGCTTTTTTCGGGGAAATTGAAAGCACGAACCTAGCAATGTGTGTGATTACCTAACAAAGTTTTCATTGTGTAAAAAATGATGGATTATACTTTCCTAATTGTTGCTAGGAGATCAATCTTATTAGATGTATGGGGTAAAGCATTGATGTGGTTGTAACCATTTGTAACAATCGCTTACTTTTATGTGACAGAACGAGTTCATAACAATATTAGGAGAACAATGCTATGTAAAGTTGCAGGTCAACCAGGAGTAACCGCGTTCTATTAACCCATTCAGGGCCCATGACGACACATATGCGTCAGACCGCCGTAATCGCTTTCCGCTACATACGAGGAAAACCACAGGATCGGCTACGAGTGTAGCGCGTAACGATTCTAGGTAGCGAAAGTGTTAATGTTCGAATCGAACGAAGTTTTATGCTGAAATTTGGGCCGGAAATGGTTTGTCCGGAGTCCGGTGTCTGTCCCGCTGTCCGGCTGTTGTCCTCTACAGGTCGCATCTCACAACCGATTCTCTTGAAATTTTGTGTGCAAGTTCGTTAATTATACTCGTATAGCTTTTTTGTGTCAATTCACTTTTTAAAAAAAAATATTTTTAACAGACAGTTTCGTTTTCAAATAAGACTTCGGTGCACTACAAGTGGTAAGCGACTACGGCGTAGGCACTAGGCGGGTTCTTGGCTGCGAAAGTGTCAAAAAAATACAACATTGTTTCTGCTGAATATTTTTTTATACGTTTAGCCATTGAATAACATGAAGATCGTAAGCAGCAGGCCTGCAAAGGCACCCACCATGAAGTTTAAGTGCCCGCAATTCTGGAGGCTGGAAGCCACTTCCGGCAGCTCGTGCCAAGAATCATGCTCCTGTCAGTTGAATATAAACACTGCTTTATGATTACTGTTCTACAACAGTTTTTTTTTTATAAAAGTTGGAAATTTATGTGACGGGCGCTTCATTCAGCATGCGTCTGATAACAGTCAACACGTGTCGTTATTATTTGTTTTATTGGTTGTTTTTTTTTAAATTAATAATGAGGTTTACTTACGGATGTATGTATATGTATACACGTGCAAAGAACATGGAATATCACCATCATCTCAAGCCAATTTACGTAAACTGAAATGCGAAATTAAAATAGCTTGAGTACCGAAAAAGGACATGAAACCATTGGGGTTCCTGTAGGTATCTGGCATAACTTTAATTGTACGAAACGCTTTTAGCATAACATACTTGACAAATTCGGTTTTCGACGAATATAAAAGGGGGCAGAAACTTAATTTGATTTATTTCTAACATTCCGAAAACCTGATATAGTCTGAAATTGAATGTTCATAGTATTGCTAAGACCGATTATATTTACGAGTAATTTAGTTTAGCATAATTGTATTCGGCATATTATCGATGTCCGAAACTTACTTGGCATACTTAGATGAATTCGGAAAGCCAATGTGCGACCAGATCACTAGGTTAGGTTAGGTTAGGTAAGAACTGCGACCGTAACAAAGACGAGCTGCTGCCAGCAAGGTAGGTTAGACTAGAACTGCGACCTTAACAAAACGACCTCCTCCCATAAATGTAGGTTAGGTTTAACCTAACTTAATAGGTTAGAACTGTGACCTTAACAAAAACTAACACAGTATAACAGGAAAATCGGTTAGATGGAGTGACCACAAATACTTATAACAAGATATAAAATTGTAAGATATGAAAGTACTTATGCCAAAACAGGAGGAACCGAAACCATTGTTATACTGTAAATCACCTGCAACGATCGAACGAGTTGTTAAAGTGTGTATCAGAGCGCTAGTATAATGTGTTCTATATTATAACCTTAAACAACGAGGTGGTCATAAAGCATTTTTTTATTAAATGACGACGGCAGTAAAACTTCCCTGGCTGGCCGTGAACACGACCCGCTGGTAGACTATCTTTCAAATACTGACTTTTAAATCAGTTGCCGAGACCAGATGACGTACTTCGTCAGATGTTTAACTAAAAACTTTGTATTATCCCGGCCCAAAATACCAAATCAAAAGTAACGAAATTGCTTTGGAGTTCAAAATGTAAAACGGTTTAGTGCGCTATCTATCCATTGCAATTTGTGACGTAATTTTCGTTCGCAATATCGCTGGAGAGTAATCTCATTTAGAGAAATGTAGCAAATTGTTCTACTTATAATTTGAAAAATAATATCAATAATGGCTATATAAAAATACAAATCGAAATATGAACGAAATGCGCGGTGATCATTATATTTTATGATATCACAATTACATAATATACTTTCCTCGAAATGAACTTTTAAAACTACGTTTGTACTTTGGATATCGTTGTCTGTTCAGTCAAGTTTAAACGTTATACGTTCATACGTAAACGTAAAAAAAAATCAGAGCATATCATGATATCATATCACTACATAGTATAAAACAAAATCGCCTCCCGCTGTCTGTCCCTATGTATGCTTAGATCTTTAAAACTACGCAACGGATTTTTACGGATTATAACAGTGATTCAAGAGGAAGGTTTATATGTGTATAGTACCCGTGCGAAACCGGGGCGGGTTGCTAGTCAAAATATATATTAAACCTACAGTAAAAAATATGATAAGAACTCGTGAATCTTCAAAGTCTAATACTTTTGTACATCAGCGGATAGTGTAACTGCGTGCAAGCAGATTGAGCAAAGCCTTTCCAAGTTGGTGATGTGAAAAATTGTTATACTACTTACGAATCACGAATTTTTCGAGCGCCTTTTTGATCTGTGTTTCCTTCTATTGAGTGCGTCCCCGGTTTCACTTCACGCTTCGATACCCCTTTTTCTCAAATCATATAAATTTAAAGTACATTTAGTTCTATTTAAACATGTTTTTTTTTCCTAGAATCAATAATATTCTCAGCTGTCCTACCTTTCATTTATGGCCGGCGGCGGGAGACGACATATAGTCGCCTGACAGATCACGCGGCGCATGGCTATCACAACACGGTCCGGGAGCTATGTCGCGGAGACATAGACTATAGGTCTCTTTTTAACCGTTCTAATTAGAAAGAGACGCATAGTCGAGCCGTCCTGTGATAGCCTTGCTGCTGACATTTCATCTCCGTGCAGACGCGATATGTTGCTGATTGCGATTCTTGTATAAAGGTACAAAAAAACGCTCCCAGCTAAAACTCTTCACACACTTAGAGCTTTAGGGTTTTAAGACTCATAAGTCATTAAAGCGGCACATTCCGTTGAGTGCCCAAAAACAAACAGCGGTTCCGAGAGTCATCCGGCCACACGGACCTTCATTACGGAACCCGAATTTAACTATAAACTCAACTTCCAAAGTCACAAAAGTTAAGGGGTGAAATTGATGTTTCAGCAAACATTTATAGGAAGAGTAAATTGGGCTATTATCGCTTAATCTCTTACTTAGCTTCAATTTAGCTTAGCCGGTTTAACCTAAACGTACTTTAATTATTTCATTATATTTTTCTGGAAGCGTCATTTAATTCAAACATACCTAAGTAAGACTTTCCGCTTTTGAACGTTGGTGTTCATTGATGGGTAACGTTAACCGGTGCGCCGCATAATTTGAACGATTCGATAGACTATCAATCAATTCTCATCTTTGATATGAGGTGTTCCTTTTTGTATAATAACCATAAATTGTACATGGATACGTTTCATCTGACGAATGACGAAATGTGAAAGACTGGAATAGGGAGTTGGTGCGTAAACATGACGACCTCGGGGTTCTAAGTTGTAGTAATGAACTTATTATATTTTGTTAATGCTTAGTTTCGATACCGATCTTAAAAACGATGTCGAAAAACATTTACCTACTTTCTTACTGAGGTATATTTAATATGAACATTTAAAAAGTTAGTTTGTAATCTTTTGTGTAAATCTGCTAAAGAGAACGTTAAAGTAATTTGAGTCCAATTGAACCCATATAAATTTACATTATATTTCAATCTTGTTTGCCTCCTAGATAATTTTAAAAGCGAAGTATCAAAACGAAATTTTATCATACATCTAGATCAAAGTCATGATATTAAAATTCAAAGCCCGTTTGCCTGATATGCTGGTTCACATATTGCAATAACGACTGTCGCTCAGGCGGGATGAATATGCCTTCTCTTAATAAAACTTTTCCGATTATTCGGATACAACGGTAGTGCTCGAATTCCATTTTTACCCGGTGCGCAAGTCCGACTCGCACTTCGCCGGTTTTTTTAAGAAATTTTGCCTCTAGTAATACATGCGAACAAAAAAAACACAAAATATCTTACTACCTACTCACAATACTAGTAAGTAAATCACAAGGTACGTGACATGCCTGAATACGCCTACTTGTGCTAAACAGATACTTACATGACAAAATGAAATAAAGTATTAAGCACGCTCGCTTGAAACACAGCTCAACCAGACTTCGCTTATGTCACATATTAATTAAATTTCAACATGTTTCGCGAGCTTGATCTTTTTCGTTGCCTCGGCGGGGATAGAAGCGGTATTAACTCGTAAGACTGAGACAGCCAAGTTTTAAAAGTCACAGACTGGTGCGGCCTGCGTTGGCGGTCATTAGTGAATTTGACAATATAATAAAATGACAAAATTATAAAGATTCTTATAATTTTGACATTGTATGCGAATCGATATTGTAATTTTTATGTCGAAATAAATAAATCTAAATCTAATGTGTCAAGATTGTCAAGTTTACTATTAACTGCCACCGCTGGCCGCTTCAGTCTGTCTCAGGCTTAATTATATAACTATGAGTCCTGTTACTTGAAATAAACTAATTTTAATTTTAATTTAATATGTTAAATTAGGATATGTCGGGGTTCTGACAGAACCATCCAATTACCATGCATTGTTTATCCATAAAATCCATAATGAATAATCCACCGCTCGTTTGTCAGTACTGTGGCAGATGAGTGACGTCGCATGACGAGGGTACACTCGGCTTCATATCGCGGTGTCAACTCGAGCGATCTTTGTCACAGTTGCCACGATTTCTGCGTATTGGTCGGAGCTGTGACAAAGATATTGGGGCTTTGCGTTTGACAGGTTGTGATGTGTTATCGAGTTAAGCAATTTGTATTGCGATTTTGTTTTAGAGCAGTCACGCTTAACGACAACATGTGTTGGTCGTAATTAGGACAAGCATAAAAAATCTGGGGGAAGATCATATCTAAATCGCTTGCACTCGCATAAGGTAAACGTACAAATGCTTGTAACCTTAATGCCTAATATTTAGTTATAATAGTTTTTTCAAAGCCTGTATATTCATAGAATTTTGTTTGTCATCTTATTGAGCTTAATATTTTCGTTTTATAGAAGGATAGGTTAAAGAAGGAAGTGGGAGTTTTAATAACAAGTTTTTCCGCTCTTTTATAAAAAAAATAACCTCGAAGACGAAAGCGGGAGCATTATCCGTCTTCTAACCTATCCGCGATCCGAGTCGGTTTTGCCACTATGTTCCTGTTCCTTGATCCTTGTGTAGTTGTAATTTAAATGAAGTTCATATGAATTTAAGAAAATAAAATACTGGAATTAAATATTATATGAAACGCTTCCTATGTAACAACAATCTATGACATTTGTGACTACGAAACAAGAATACACGAAACATAATTCTACTGTTCGACAAGTTTCTAAAGTTAAAAAGTTTGATAATAATATATATACATTGAACTGAATTTCTGTGAAATATGTTTCAACCAAGTGCATAGTCTATGAAACATTAATATTGGAACTGAAAGTATACGAACCGAAACGAAATTCTATGAAATTTCTGTCTGTGAAATAGGGTGACACCTGTATTGTGCCATTGTCAGACCGACAGACACGGCACTGGTCAGACCATGACGGATGTCTTATCCACAGCGATAAAAATAGCAACCTAGGCCTCTCTTTCATGAATGAGAGGGAACGGGCAGTAGTCCACAAGCTAGTCCAGCAGTGTGGATTGGGACCTTCATATGGCATCATATTTACTTATACCACAGGGCCGGTCTTTCAGGCATGAGTGTGGGCGGAATTAGTAGATTGTGTTGGGAGCAAAATGATTAACGGCAAGGGAGGTAGGGTTTATTGAATCGTGAGTAAAACGAAATATTCTACAATAGAACTCTAAGCGAAGCGAAGGATTCCATAGTAGAATCTTGAGCTTAACGAGGGATTCTAGTGCTTACGCCCAAGACGGAAATGGTTTTGCTACCTAGTGACACATAAAGTACTGATTGTCACACCTTTTATGTGAAAATTTTTAATTCCTCATTTGAGGTAAACAATCAATCTTTTTATGGATCAGGGAAAAAAAGGACAACTTTGATCCCTCTTTTGAGTGCAACAATCTATTGTTTCTGAATAGCAAGTGTGAAAAGAGTTTTAGTCATAGCACCAAATTTTCTTGTGTATACGTACATACTACATAATGTAAGGTAAGCATCGCAGTGCTAGACACCCTCCCTTTAATTGGCATCTTCATTAATGGGTCAATTATTCATTGCAAGAGAGGTGATTAGTACAGTGTCAATTATTGGAATTAATGTACACGGAGAATGTACCCGGGTAGTAATAATCCTCAGTACATTATTTGTTGTTCAATACCCTGGTATATGTTCAAGACACGTGTTGTTTGTATAGGTCCTCCCCTATAACTGAAGGAGTTAATGTGTTAGGGTTTTGTTGCCTTGCATTCGATATTCGGTATTGTATACACTTATCAAGGATCAACCACGCGGAAGGTTAAAATACGCTGACACC
Source organism: Epinotia demarniana (assembly GCA_945867215.1). Lineage (NCBI taxonomy): Eukaryota > Metazoa > Arthropoda > Insecta > Lepidoptera > Tortricidae > Epinotia > Epinotia demarniana. The sequence goes on from OX244277.1 coordinate 12,481,448, forward strand.
GCGTTTAGACAGCAAAGTGTCGTGTATACGCGGTGTTAAAGCCCCCAACACTATTATACACATTATAATAACACATTATTAAAACGCCACGCGACGCGTGTTGAGTTATGTACCGATTCCCACCGAACGGGCCGGGCCGGGTCGGCTGGCGCTGCGTCGCAACGGCGGCAGCCGACCGCGTTTTTATAGAGTGCAGTAGGCACAGGTCACATGTGACGACAGCCGACCACGTCCGCGAGGAGCCGACAGGCCACAAGTACATTCAAATATGAAATTTAACGTCTGTATTAAAACTTCAAATTCTTTCGGCAACTTGCAAAAAACCCGCAGGCGCGAGCCGGCCAGGCCCGGTCGGTGAGATATTGATAATCGCACATTAAATCAAACGCAAAGTCACATCGGATGTTCATAGTGTGACTCTGGTCATAGAAACAATACAATTTGATTCGACTCAACAAACGTTGCGTTTCATCGGGTCGCATGGCGTTTTAATAATGTGTTTCTGCCTTTAAGACCCGGAGTGGTCGATCCTTTATTTTAAAACCAAATCTGGCCAAGTTACATATTTTTTTTACAATCGCATTAACTGTTAAACAATGTTTTAATTTTGCGAGATTCACAAAACCATTTGAAAAGATTTCTCAAATGTGGGCTCGAAGAGATCTCTTAAAGGGATAAGTTCACGTTGTACTTCTTTTTTTTGCTTATATTTTAACTTTGCAATGTTGTACGAGTACGTATAATAAAGTAATACATACCGTCAGCATCAGAAGTAGCTACGCAAAATAACACGCGCAAAATGACCTACACAGATCCTTATTTCCTTGACTTCCTTCAGAGTTCGTGTATAGATCATTTCGTGCACTAGGACCGCTTATCGACTTCTGCTGCTGACAGTACATAAGATTTAGGAGACCTACGCATCGGAAGCATCAAAGGCACCTGGACATCCCTCAACCTCCGTATCAACTGTACGCGTCCCAACACCGTCATTTCACCCAACAATGACGCATTCTTACAAACCTCTCCCCTGGGGAGCAATAGCTACAATCTACATTGTCCTCTGAAAGGCCCATGTTATTTATGGAGTGGCCCCTTTTACAGCGAGCGCTGTGTGATTAACAGCTTTAAAGCGATTAATTTAGAGTTGAATTCTGTTTTGATGAATTTTGTTTTGGTAAATTGAAAAACTTCGTTTTTATTTAGGTGACCTAATGTAGTGTACTTACTTTGCTTCTACGGTTTACACAATGTTAATCTTAAATTAATTACTGTCGGTAGAGTACTAGTATAGATGCTGTAATTATTAGTTTGAAAGATTATGCAATCACTAATTATAATCTGGATTAAACCCTTTATCTGGATTAAAATCACACGTAAAACTGGCAAGTCTGTGATTATTTCATGTTTTTTTCTAATTTTATTTGCCAATATCATCATTTGATATACAAGTCTTCTTCTCTGAAACCGTAACATATTCAAAAAAATATATACACTTTATATAGAACCCTGTAGGTTAGGTTAGGTTTCTTTTACATGTACAGCAAATTAAATTATGGACTTCATTTGTTGCCCCTTTAATCATCTAATCGGTGACAAGTATCCGGCCAAAGGTACCTTTCTGATATGTGAAACCTAAAGAATCAGATAGGGTCAGATACACCTTAAGTACGCCATCAACTCTTGGCTCCGCGCTTAAAGGCACTCCGCCTGTCGCGAGTTTTAACTCTAACAGGGCTCTTTTGAGATAAAGGACGATTCACGAGTGAGCCGTTTTTACGTCCACAAAGACCTTTTTTAGAGAGTCCATTTCTCCGGGAAGGCGGTATATGCGGTTAGCACATTTCCCTCGGATCTCGTTATGGATATGACCGAGAAACGAATTTATGATTTTTTTTCGTACCGGCCCTTTACTCGTACTCGCTTATTTATACAATGCGATGAACCTTCATGTTTAAATAGGACCACTATAATAACGCATGCCGTTATGAACTCTAAGGGGGTATGTGTAATGACTAAATTTGCATGTGAAAGAGGAGGGTTCGCTGCATGATGTGGTCATAATAATAAAAATGTAGCTGAATGGAGGTTTGAGCTGGGTCTCGGTTCAGATTCGCATGTCCTCGTCGTGTTTTAATAACTCAAACTCAAAGCAACGACATCATTCACATTTTGATATACAGATAAAAGTTTTAACCTGTGTAATTCTTTATATCATTGATAGGTAAAATAATTTCATTTCACCTGGCCTGTAGAAAAGGGTTTTCATTATACCTGTGTTTCAATATGCTGTATCTACGGCACACGAGGGTTCTTTTTTTTTTAGGTTTAGGTAGGTTCGATTCCCGGTTGTGTATGAGAGTTAATAAAAAAGTTAGAATGTAATTATTATTAAATCTCGCAGAACAGATCTCGCTATCTCTCATAGTTTCCGACTTCTCCATACTTACCCATTTGGATTGTACACCCGGTATACACATGTTTTAGCTTGTATTGCGAATAAATTCCGAGTCGGTCACAGGGAAGATCGGATGTGACTCGAAGGTTGTTTGATCTTACATCCCCTGTAAATTTATTCATGGAGTATTTGGTTGGAATTACTTCCATGGCTTTAGATTTCTCGATCGTTTTATAATTCCCCTTTGTTATTATTATTGCTTTTTATTTCATTGTATTTGTTTGAGATTACTTAGCTATTTATTTCTATGCGCTGTACACTCATATATAGCAATGTAAGTCCTAGTGAGAAATGTTTAGGACTACATGCATGCATGCAGGCATGTTTTATTATGTATAAAGAATACTGTATTTTTTCTATGTCTGTTTGTTCTCCAAATAAATAAAATAAAACAAAACCAATGACCTAAACTGTTGCATATCACATCTTATAAAAGTCAGTTTATGGTTAGTTAGTTAGTTAGTTTATTACTAAGTAGTTTAGTTTATGAGACTACAAGAAACATCTCTCATCTCTCATCTCTCACTTATCTCTCATCTCTCACTTATAATAAATCTCTAATTTGAAAATGGAATCAGCCAGTATCAAACTAAGCATTTACGTGTCCCGAATGATCTCGGCGTCCCATGAACGGAAAAACATGTAGATTTTTTCATAAGTACATTATTACTCTAGCTTCCGTTTAGGATAGTTTTTATCCAACTGCGACAGTTAATTAATTTTCGGAAACATTTGACCTCATTAAATTATTCAGTTCTTTTGCTTGAAATCATAGCCGCCATATCCGTCAACTGTCAGTGACGTCAAAATGGCGGACTTGCCATATCTAACTAACAGTAATAATTTCGATCCGGTGTTGTGATAGACCTTCACAAAACGCATATTAAATTCTAAAGCATAAAAAAATAATCGATTCTGATATGGAAACTTATACGCGCTAAATTCGTATTGAGGCGTAATTTCAATAAATGTATCAACAAATTTCAACAAAATAACGTCAAAAGTCTGACTCTTTTTTTTTAATGGCATGGCCTACGTTGTCTCGCGTTCAGCCAAAACGTCTAGGTTTATGACTAAATTTCTGCAAGATTACACGCTGAGTATTTGTCACGATACTTAACGGCTATCACAAGATGGCGCGGGAGCTCTCTCGATTTTTCTCGCACTATACGTCTCTTTCTAAGTTGTCTATTACGAGAGAGACGGATAGTTCGAGAAAAATAGAGAGAGCTCGCGCGCCGTCTTGTGATAGCCGTGCTGGTTTGTCAGTATTTATATTTATCAGCAATAAACAGTAAAACTATATTAAATCAGTATAGAACGGGCCCCTTTTTTAAAAAACATTAATTATCAAGCGCGTCAGTAGGTATTAAGGCGGTATTTTACTTCTTACTTCGCGCCTTCAAGTTGACATTCAGCCTATATAGAGACACAGGAATCGGCCAACATACAGATAAAACTTTTATCATAAAGCCTGCAATACACATTTCTTAAGTTGACAATGGCGGGAACATACAGAAGATCGGCAGAATGTGATAGTGCGATCTGAAACATTGCAATATGAAAAAATAAACATATTACTTTAATATTTTTAATAATTACATTAATTACCTTTAATAGAAAGGGACTCGTACTCGCGTTATGGTTCTAGAACTTAGTTAGTGGTTAGGTATAGCTTGGAAAATATAAATTCAGACGTTAAAAAAGAGATCTTTTGGTCCGCGTAAACACTTACCGGTCAATCGGTACCTACTCCGGGTACTCGAAAGGATTATTAAATCTATTTATTAATTCTATACACATCTTTACCTGAGAGTCGGAGTGACTCAAGATGATTTCAGTCATCACGTTTGTATTTATTTAATATAAAACAGTGTTATATTATAAATATGTAGAGAAGAAGATATATAAACATTTAATGCTGCAGCCTTTGTCCTACCTGTTGGATCTATCACAAACATCTACTAAACTATTACCCCATAAAACGAGTTTTGTCCCTTTCTTACTAATTTAAACATCAAAGAAAAGAATTTTTACGGCATTTTAGCTAAAATAGGTTTGTTCAACGTTTTACTTGAAAGGTTAAATTAGAACTGCATGTGTCCTATGTCCAAAATAAGAAATTCGTTAACCACATTACCATGCAAACGAAGTCGCAGGTACAGCTAGTTTTATAATAAAACAATACTGCAATTGATTTTGTTATTCTTGGAAGCAAGCAAATAAAAGCAAAAACCCTATTCGAGCATTCCCATGTTCCATCTTTGTTATCATTTTTGTTGTAGTAATATTAATGAACTCATTTACTATTTTTGAAAGTTCTGCCATACTTGAACTTTCTTAATTGTAAAAGAATCTCAAAAAGTTTTTAAGTATTAGAAATGAATTAATAAACACATGGTAAGAGGAAAGTTTGTCTTACGCGACATAATGAATTGGTACGCGCTTTTCTAGAAATGCTCATTAAATATACGCCCGTCATAATAAGTACAATTATTGATATATTACCATTGTAAGCCATGTAGCATAAAAATCACAAGAAATGAAAAGGATTTAACATCACTCACTATCCTTTAAACAGAGGCATCAAACGAAGCGTGTGACGGTGTGACTTCCGATTCCGCCAAAAACCTTCAGGACAAAGTTTCGTTCTACTGCAATCCGTATTTTATTGTTTGTCCAAACTTTCGTAAACCTTTTTAAGGCCTTTTGTCCTCCCGTGTTCTTGCGCCCTTTTAGTTTACAAAAGAAGTCATACAAGCCGATTCTCACCGGCTCGGCTTGCCCAAAATTTATTTTAAGACAAGCCTATAGTTTTAAGTATACTCTAAACTCTTTCATTTCTTTTTGCGTTCCGGCTTGCCCATCGAAAATTTTCACGAACCGCCCCTGGTAGTTACTGGTCAACGGCACGGTTCACTGGTCATTAAATTGTGAACCCTATTGCTAGGAGAAAAGGTCTAATTCTAATGTGTAACATACGTGTATTACTGTACGTACGCCTGTTTATAACCACAATCCTATACTTTTAAACGAGGAATATTTGTAATCACAACATTTTCGATGGATATGGACATTTAGGGGTTTAGGGGGGCGACAAATCGATCTAGGTCTAGGTCTCATACCGTATTTTGAGCAAAGCTAAGTCGGTCTCCGAAGCCCTAAGTTAACATGAGTATCTGTGTAGGTATCTGTCCATGGCATCGTAGATTCCGACGGAATAAATCGATTTAGAGCGCAGTTTTTTTTTTGTATATCTTGTCTGTTGAGATGATTTTTGTTTTCTATGCTGCTGTGTTTTACGAGTCGGGGGTGTCTTGTATTTTTAATTTATTCAGTTATACTGATTGCCTGTGCCTACCCATTGTTTGTCCTATTTAGGCCGCCGGATATTAGGTCTGTGGGTTATCTCAAAGCATGTTAATGCAAAGTAACGTCTAACTTATAATGTTTGTTTTCAGGTACTTTGACTCAAACTTGCGAGAACTTAGCGTGGAGCTTTGATGTATGTATCGACGACACATTAGTTAATTAATAGTGTTCGGAGTTTCGGTGGCAAATTTCACACAGTGGATAATGGAGTCGTGTTTACGATAACCTTTTTAAGATTTGAATAAATAAATTATTCATTTACCGAAATGCAATTATTGGCGGCAGTTACAAACGTTATACTGTCCCGACTGTTTAGGTGACATGTTTGTACCTACGTATGTAAAAAGTAAAAATAAATAAGTTTATTATACAATGTTTACCTACATACTTGTGTTATTAGTAGTCCTGTGTTATCGTGATATAAGAAGGTAATGCTCGCAAGATAATTTATAAGGAGTATTATGCAAATTTTTAATCGTTATTTGTTTATTCAAAAAATAGTTAGGCGACTCCATTATCCACCTCTGTGAAATTTGCCACCGAAACTCCGAACACTATTAATTAACGCCATAGCGAACCCTGAAAAAAAACCTATAGACAGCTGACCCTCACCACCTCATGCGATATGTACCAATGTGTTTACACACATTGGTACGTATTGCAGTTATTGATATCGATATTGTATCGTATTGCGAAAGGGAGAAATTGCAGTTTATTATATGCGTTTCACATTACTCATACACATTTACACATAGCTGTTCCGAGAAGTGATTAAGGTTATTTCTATAATGAGATCAACGTACTATCATTGTATCCCCATTTATTGTCAAAATGTACTTACCCCCCTTATGACACTATATTATTATGTTGGCATCGATGATTTTAATAGTACGTGTAAATCCCTCAAAGAGTGTCACACGGTATAGGTTCGGCTAACAATACTGAACACTGCTCCACAGTAAACTTCAAATGTGGCTTTTAATTAACGACCGAGTGAGCGAAGTACTTTGTTTCAGTTTGGACCAAAATTCTTCCGTATATCCAGATATCCCGCTGAGCAGTGTATTCTTCTTTACATGTCACATTTGTCAACTGATCCTGGTAAAATTTTGTAAGCACGTTAAACAGTTTTTTTAGTTTGTTAATTCAGGTTTCATTTTTTTTCAAGGCAGGCTCGCTTGTTCTAGCGCACAAAGCTATTCAAGCCGTAATAACAAGTTTATCCCGTGTGGTGTCGGGTTAGATTTTCACCACACCCCTTTCTTCCCGTGGGTGTCGTAAAAGTCGACTAAGGGACCAGGGTTGAAATGTGTTGTGGGCGATGGGCTAGCAACCTATCACTGCAATATCACATTTTGTCTATCCTCTATACCCACATTTATGCTAAAAGTGGCGCTGGAACAAACGTTTCATGTGCTGTGCTCTGCCTACCCCTTTTGGGAATAAAGGCGTGAATGTATGTATGTAATATGTATGTATGTATAAGAGTAGCATAGGGTAACTATACGTATTCCGAGTACGAGCGATACGTATTGAGCGATCGGATTTTTTAATCCACGACAGTCGCAAACAATCATACGACTTACCGTAACCTATGGACGCTTGTGACCCTGTATTGATTTGAGGATTTGTTGTATTGACGATATTAGGGAGTTGAAATTGCGTTTGCCAGGCTATCACGAATAAAAGTCGACTATCACACAAAGTAAATTCGATTTGTAAAACACCTAAAATAAATACCATCGAACTGGTATTACAAAGAGTTGAGACCAATTTTCCGTCTGGTTTCCGTGAGGATTGCGTGATTTGAATGTCAAAACAGATGTAATAGTTCGTTTGCAGTCCAGTTGGCTAGATTTCACTACAATGAAACCGCTCAACTGGATCAAGTGGAATTCGATTTGAATGCGCTTAATCTGTGCCACATTGGATTTACTAGAATTAAGTGACTATACCAATTCCTGTTATTATTACTTTTTTTATTTGCAGTCGCTTAAATATGTTTTCCCTCAAGCAGACACATAAATTTCCCTTCTAGATGTAGATACTATGAATCGTAAAGCAGTTCTATATTAAATGGACACACTTTGATATCGGTTATATTTTACTTATATAGCTTTCGATATAGCCCTCCGACTCGCTCAACTTAAGTGGCAGTGGGCGGGGCACATTGCACGTAGAATCTATGGCCGTTGGGGCGGAAAGGTTCTCGAGTGGCGTCCACGTACCGGAAGGCACTGCGTGAGTAGGCCCCCACAAGGTGGACTGGTGACCTGGTAAAGGTTGCGGGAGTCCGATGGATACCACTTTGGCACTCTTTGGGGGAGGCCTATGTCTAGCAGTGGACATCTTTTGGCTGATATGATGATGTGTACCTACTTAAACAAATATGATACAATCTTAATACAAATCATTCCAATCCCATACTAAAGTGCTTCTTCTAACAGAAATATGGGTTTCTATCAAGGCATAAAAGTACGTGCATTCTCGGTCTACTCTAACACACATAATAACACTGTGAATTTACACTAAATATTATCAGGAACACCTACAGGCGAGGAAATTTTTACTAACTGTTTACTCTTCTATAGAATACAAATGTGCAGATATTCTTTCTCTTTGTAATACCTTCCTGCATAGTTTAAAAAGCAGCATACCCGACATACATTTGAATATAAAACTCAAAGCAAAGCAAGCAGCCAGTGAAATAGGGTTTGACCAAGTTTGAGACTACCCTATTTCTTAGAAGTTTATAGTGGTTTAGGACGGTATAATGTATAAGCAGCCAACTCGGAAAATTTTGGGGTTGCTAAACGTTTTATAAAGTCAGTATTAGGATTTCATTTTGCGGAAGAAAATTGAAAGCACGCACGTGCTTTCAATATAATTATAATTAGTAGGTATATTTTTTTGAAATATTTCATAAAGTTTACGTGATTATTAAAGTTTAAACTTGAATAGCATTTTGTAATATAAACACAATGTTTAAGGCGCCGTAAGCGTAGGTTCAGCGAAGTTAAGCGAACAGTGTTTTTGAAACAATACATATAATGCGTCTAATCTTGAGCTTTTCTGCAGGGAAATCAGTGTTTAGAAACATGATTAAGCATTTTTCGCTCGATAGAAAAAAATGACGAACATGGGTCTAAAAGGGTCTAAAATACACTTCAAATATTTGTTACAAATTACGAACAAAAGCTAAAAATACTAAAATGGCTTCTAAAAATCGGCAATGTCATGTTTGAGGGAAATCAGTGTTAACTTTTTTATTTATTTAAACGGCCAAAAAATAAAAATTAATAAACATGATTTCCGCGCTTCCGAGCACGCACTTCCATCTCGCTCACGCTTATGCTCAGTGAGAGGGAGAGAAGACAATGAACCTACGGCGCCTTAATGTCTTGGTCACACCAAAGAAATATAAATCTTTCTTTCTTTCTAATTAAGATAATATGATTTCATCATGAAAAATCACAAAGCAGAGAGTACTACTCAAAATCTAAAATTTCCGTCGCTTTCAACTTATGGTATAGTACGTGGCGAATTCTATTTGAACGGATTGCGTTCGATATAACACGTGGTAATCCTAACGGCGCATTTAACTAAACATAGCCTTCATCTCGTTTAACGTAGTTCTAAAATGTATCTATGTTCGTTTTTAAAGTTTTTGTTATATGGGGCTTAGATGCCTAAAACAAATGGATTCTTGTTATTGATTTTAATTACTTACAACCCTCATATGATACAAAAACCTCTGTGTACATTAGAGTAAGTATCTCGGGTATGGAGTTATAAGTAGCCATAGCTGGTACAGTCACCGGCATCAATATCTGCCGAAACAAAGCCGGCAAAAATATCTGACACGTCCTTATGGCATTAGACATAGAGTCGTGTCAGATATTTATGCGTGCTATGTTGTGGCAGATCTTATTGCTGGTGACTGTACCTATAGTCAAGCCGTTGTGTAAAATAATCTGTTTAGCGGTTGAAGTCATGAATAGTGCATTTTTTTGCCTTTCTTAGTTTCACCTTCCAGTGGTGTACCCCGGTACCTTTTATATCTAATAAAGAAAGAATACAATACCACAACAATACGCTGTCGCCTCATCCATCTGTCCTTCCTTACTTGGACACATCACGATCGCAATATGTCTAATAAATCATATTCCTATCAAATACCTATTTCACCATATCAGATGTGTCAACGTTCCATAATGGAAACACACATCATCATGAATATAATCGGATTGAACGGCTGCACCAGAATTTGGTCGTGACAGCGTTAACCACTATTATATGGGCCACTTTATGAAGACAAAGATTACTACATTTTACTAATCGCTGTGTGAACTGCTCAATCTGGGTACTCAAAATATTTATTGAAATGGAGCAGCTATTAAAGCTCTTTTGATTGAGATATTAAAGGTGTCAGAACAGATTAATAAGATCTTACAACAAACAGGTTTATTTTAGATTGGCATAACAGAAAGAAAAGTACTTCATATTTTCTTGATAAAAACGAGACATCTTAAATTATTCAAAGGTGAAACTTCATAAAAAAAACTTCGTCAATTTGTTAAGCGTCTGTTCAAACGACTAGGTCCTAAATAATAAAAGTTCTGTGGCTGGCAGCCAACTAAACAAAAAAACATAGATCTTAAAAAACCGAATAATAAGTCGGTACTATTCGTATCTGCCAGACATTGCTATCAAAAGAAGTAAGGGGCTGGAACAATCAGCATTAAGTGCCCTAATGCCTTTGTCTACATTATACTAGGCTTAGCTGCAAACAAAAGACTCAATATCTTTACTGAAACTTTTATTATGTTGGGCCTAAACAATCAAACGACATTCTAATCGAGACCTTATTGTTATGAAATACAGACAAAAAACCACCACCGCCGTGAAATTCTCTACGTTTTGGTGAAAACTGCGTAGAAATCAGTTCACCCAAACGCGAGAAAATCGCGGACAAACATACATACAAACATACTGGTCAAAATTAGAACCTCCCATTTTATCTTTTTGAATTCGGAAATTCGAAAATGGATTTTTACACACAAAATATCACAAAATTCATAGGCTACCAGTAACAGTAGGTACTTACTTAAATATCAGAAATTAGTTTCTTCGTTTTTGCGACAATTTTGATTAAAGGCGATGGAAGAAACATAATAATTACACTTGTGTGAATTAATTATTCTGTACATCAAAGTGAAGTGGGAAAATCAAATGCAATCTCTTAACGCTTTATTTTCTAAATCAGTAACTTAATTAAGACCGTGACATTGGAAGTACAAGGTGACGTACTACTCCGCTCCTTAATAAATACAGACAAAGTTATAGGTTTTTACATCACATAATATCTCCTTGAAGCTGCTTACCGGCCTGTCCGTAAGTAGGCCAGAGATATACAGTGGCAGGCTAGACTCGGGATAAACAGAGGGCTTGACGATACCCTAGTCACATCACGTCCCAGCCAACTTCTGTATCTATTATAACCGCCAAGTTTGCGCCAAGTCCTGGTAACTTTGTCATTGTGATGGGATGCGATTGCGAGTGGTTGACAAACTTGCCTCGGAAACGGCGTTTCATTGCGTAATGTGATACCGTGTCAGGCGAAGATTTTAATTAAATTGGCGTGTTTATGTTTACATGGAATAGGAATTTGGGTGTTTACATGCTGAGTAACTAGATGATAAATTGATATAACAATGTGAGTTGATTTTCGCTTTATAATTAACTTTGTAAATAAGTATTATAAAATTATGTAAATTTTAGGATGACCGTTTGTAAAAAAACATTGCTTATGGAAGCTGTATTACAAACTTTTATTTAATTTCACCTGTCCCGATGTTTGTCATCAAATCCTACAAGTTAAATTTGACCCACTTTCCGGTGATTGAGCTGAAATTTTGGGTTTAGTATAGTTTGGATGAAAATTCAATATTATGGTACTATCGAGCTGATCTGATGATGGAGACGGAAGGTGGCGGGAATTCAGTACTTAACCGATGTAGCCCCGTTGACTTTGGTTCTTTCGTTAGAATCGTCTCAATAAGTAGTTGATGATGGTATACAGAAAAGTACAGTAGGCAATTAAAGCTTGTACCAAAAACGACGCATATAGCAACTTTTTAGTTTCTTAAATAAACTAGACAAACGTACAAACGTACTACGTAGTACTAACCGATTTCATTTTGACGTTCACGTTAAACTTGTACCACATTACAAGAAGGAAAAACGGGCAGTCAACTTTATGCTATAGACTAACGTAACCCCCTATCACTCGCGCCCACTAACCACAGTGAGAACAGCGCGGATTAGGAAAGCTCCCCTGAAATATCTGACAATGTTTCATTTGTAATGTCCTATGTGACAAGTCGTGTGCCCGAAGTATTACAGCTGATGTACGAAGTCGGAAACTGTAAGATTATCCAGTATTTTTGTGGACTCGTATATTTCCAAAATACTAGCGTATAGAATGGACGATATGAATGACAACCAAATTGACAACAAAATATTGTATTGTTCATGTATACAATACAATATCAAAACCAGTAGCGGGATGCTGATCAGTGAAATGCCAGATATTTGTTATCGATTCTTGTATGTAATCGCATGTTAAACCGTCGCAATACATGATTATTTTACAGCCATGTGTGGAAACAAAACGATAAACCTACCAAAACATTAAAGCACAGACCTCCTTTTCCGGATATCGCAGCGATACAATCTCGGGTGTTTTATGAAACAATGAAACCTAGCAAAAAAACAATATTCATACGCGATGCCATTTCGAAGGTTTGAATATAGTTATTCCCCGAGGCAGTTGGCGAAAGGAAACTCTTGACAAATCAAGGAAGGTAATCCTATAGAATGACGTCATCTCAAAACACGCCGCTGTTGCTCGCAGATATTTCCCTCAATAATATTTTACAAAAACTTATTTAGCTCAGCCTTGTTTGAAGCAGAGGCGACCTTACGCAAGCGACTAAAAGTTTAAAATGTAATCAGAAGGAAATCGAAGTAAGAGGTTCTCGAAGTGAACATGAGGTTTCTGTATTTCTCTCTGACAAATCGTTTTGGGTTTCACGGTTTCAGACAGCGTATGGCAGGCAAGTTGTGAGTTTCAATTATCTTTATGTGTTTTTATATGAAGGTTACTAGATCTTAAACTTAAATGTATCATACGAACTGTTCACTGACGTTGTTTGTTATATGCAAAATCTTGTTAGGATTGTCTTCATATACATATTCAATAACTGCGAGTTTGATTTTCTTAATTTCAGCAGAGGGTCTATTTAAGTAGAGAGATGTGCGCAGGTATTTACCCGATTTTTATGATGTTCTTGCATAACCGAGTAAGTTTGACCCACTCACTCGTCATCGTGAGTTGCATCTTATGAAAATCTGTTAGTATGGGCAGTTTGACAGCTTTGTATGGGATGACAGCAGCTAGCGCGCCTTAAGTGAGTTTCTTCTACGTGAGCACTTTTGTCGCCCTATTTCATGTTGCGCTGCCATCGCTGGTCTCTTCAGTCAAGAATCATCAGTCTACCGAGTCAGTACGCACCCTTTACCATACATGTGTGGCTTACAACTATTTTTTATGTATTTGTATTTAACTGAACGAGTAATATTTATTTCATAGCGAACTAGTAACTACTTGAAAATCAGCCTTATAGTTAAAGATATGTTTTATTAAAAATAAAACAAGACCGTTTCAAAATAAAACAAAAGGCAGTGGAAAACAAATGGTACCACCCAGAACCATAACTCACAGCGGCACTAATTGAAAACGAGAAAGTATCGTGCGTGGGTGAAAAATGACAAGCTCTTCTCAGACACACTATGTACCTAATATTATGAGTACTGTCTAATATTTCTACCGAAATGAAAGTATGTACGTAAGCATTGTAAATAATCGACAGTAAATGTATTTCATGCTCGCCTTACGATAAGTACTTTTTATTTGTTGCCGCTGCAATTACTAATTCATGAAAACAATCCTTGCAAATACTTTTTTGAAAGGATTGAAGGGAATACTTATTCCCAAATATTTATAATGTTCCATAGACAAATCTAACAAATATCGTACGGTAATTATTAAGATATTGAATTATATTTATGGAAAAATAAAAAAACAAATTATTCGAAATTATATTCATGTTATACAATGCTAATAATAATCGTTAAGCCTAGATATATTGTATAAATATTGTATAAAATTCGTACACCGGTTTCCGGTAGAATATGTTAGATACCTACTAAGCATTTTTTATATACCAGCTAATCTGACCATATTCAGCGAATTAATAATCATTCATTCATTCATTCAATATGTACACTTTTGGCCTGAGGCTATCAACAGGATACTCTACCAATGTATTCTGATGCGTAATCAGAGAAGAAAAACAAATTGGATGGAAAATGCAAACAACAGGATCGGCTATACTAATAATTCATTTATTTTGTTTGGAATAAATATGATGATGTATTGTGACGTCGACATAGATTACTCGTGAGTAAATAAATGTCGATGGAGTAAAGTCGTAAGATATATAACTAATAAACACGCAAATACAAACATAGAGTGCCGTAGTCGGCAAGTAAAAGTAAGTACACCACAAAACTTACTCGTATCATCAATACCCAAGATTTACTTAAACCTTATTAAGATAATAAGCTCGGCTTAGCTTTATCCCTGAAAGTTCTCGCCAATCGGAATAGGCTTTACTCTGACAAAATAGGGTTACCGCAACATTTATCACGACCTTATTAGGGTTGGTTCTAGCTGGTTTTACAAATTAGGCATTGTTGCTGTTACCTCGGCCATTCAAAAACGAGAAGTGTAGAAACATTTAAATGCGATATACTAATCTAGTTAGTACAACAAAATATCAACTTAGGCTTAGTAGTTTTAAAGAAGCGGGAGTAATAATCAATTGAATAACTTAATAAAACATTCGTTTATGGTAGCTTCCCTATTCGTATTAATTTTATTTATCTCAATATTATAATTTTCCTATTTCAGTTAAAACGAAGGATATTACGAGTAGGTATGTTACGTGATTAATCCAAAATGTAAACTTTCTCGTGATACTTATTACTACGACTTAAATTTAATATGTCTACACTGATCTACACTAATATTATAAAGCGGAAATATTTGATTGTTTGTTTGTATTGAATAGGCTCCAAAACTACTGGACCGATTTGAAAAAATCTGCTGCCATTAGCCCACATTATCCCTGATGAACATAGGCTACTTTTTACCGCGGGAAAGTGCTTCATTCCTACGGGAAAACGGAAAACTAGCCGTGCGAAGCCGGGCCGGGCAGCTATGCAATATAAAATGAGGACTCCTACCGAAATGCCACAACCATTTACAAAAATCTCACAAATACATGAACAAAGCCCAAAAACTTCCATATAACGGGTATGGGTCCCTTCTGAATAAGAATGGGCGATTTACACCCACGCTGCCAGGGAATGGAAACAAATGGTAACACTTGTGAGGAATGGTGGGCGATGGCGACCGCCCCCTGACGTATGGCGGGTTTTTAATGTATTCAAGGAGTTTCGACTACATTTTGTGTGAGTTTTGGAAACTCTTAGAAGTTCAGCCACCATCCCTTCCTCATTCCTACCACACCGTGTGAAAAGTGTACCTCGCATAATAAAGGCTAACTTTCAAATTCGTGTAGTGAAATATTTATATTTGTCCCATATTTAGTATATTTTATGTTCTACTAGCTTCTGCCCGCGACTCTGTCTGCGTGGAACTCGTTTATGTCGTATCTCTATACAAACTTTCACCCCATATATCATCATACCTATAAAGACGTGTCCTTCTCAAACTATCTCTATTTCAAATTTTATCTAAATCGGTTCAGCGGTTTAAGCGTGAAGAGGTAAATGTGTCTATGTCTATGTATGAAAATGTGTCTGTCTGTCTGATTTCGCGGACGGAGTCAAGGGCAGAAGCTAGTTTATACCTAATATTAGTAAGGATTAGTATGGATGGTTTATAGTATCTAACTTTGTCTAGAGTCTGGCCAGGGAAAGACGTGCCTTTTTTAAAAAAGGAGGAGGTTCTTAATTCGGCTGTATTATTATTATTATTTTTAATGTTACCTCAGAACTCCGTCAGTGATTGAGCCGGTTCTAAATTTTTTTTTGTTTGTATGTACATATTATATACTTCCAGGTGGGTCCCATTTTTTTCAAAGTTCAGTTAGATGATGGGATCCATGAGGAATTGAGGGGACTCCTCAATTTTATTAGGCACGGCGTTGGTGTTTTTTATTAGGCGTTGGTGGCGAGGAATTGATGATGAAGACCACAGATGACTTATCGAATTCCTCAATTACGAGTATGTACTTAAAAGTGCAAAAATACGTCACAGGTTCTGATAAGACTCCGTTGAAATAGGAACTAATGAAGTGCCATTGGTGTTGATCTTGGGAAATCGATGGAAGTCCTCAAATATTATCGACCCACATACAGCGATTCGGTTTTTTTCTATAGTAATCAACGCATTTGCTATCGGAAATCAGTTAATGTGGTAAATTGTAAAAAAAAATAGGAAATGATGTCGTGGCTTGGCGGAGTACTAAATTGAAGTCGGTTAAAACTTTGTTTTTAAAGTAAATTAATATATGGCAACAGTAATATCATCGTTAAATGTGTCAAACGTCTTAAATTAGTATTCCTACTCATACTTGATATTTTAACTAAGAAAGTTAATTTTCCATAATAAATTGGTCTGTTTTTGCACTTTAAGAGAACAAAACGGTAACTAACTGCTAATATTAGTCATATTGAAGAATATAATAAAAAGCCCAGTAATTATGAGTGTGTTTTGATTAATCTTCTTAAATATAAAGGAGAATGGAGTTAAAAAGTTTTATTTCTTATATCTTCCTTCTGCTTGATTAGCTGCATTGTGTGAATTGAAGAACAATAATATTGGGGTGTCCCAGAAGTAAAGAGACAATTTTATTTTCAAAATATTGAACATTTAGTAAACAATAAAAATGGTAATTTTGGTTGAATATTGTAACAAAACTAATATAATTATAAGGCTTATATTCAATTCGCGCCCCAACAGCTTTGGAAGCCATTTTTCTTAGATTGTTAGCGGCCCGCCGCATAACGGCTGTTCCAGATTTTGTAGCCACTTCTTTAAACAGCCCGGCCCATGTTTGCTTAAAACCTTTTAAGGATTTGTTTTTTCTGATCGTTTCTTACATTTTCTTTTACATAGGAACCAAAACATCTAGACACCGCGAACTTGAGGTACATTTGGAGCATTTTTCCTTACGTACAAAGTCGGGATCTGCCGGGACATAAATGTCATCGTCCGTAACGAGTACGTTTCTCAGCTGACTGTTATAAACTCTTCGGCGCCCTCTTTTGGCACGTTCCTCTTGGTCCTTTATGTATTTAGGAGCTGAATGTTTCACATATGCTTTCAAAGCTAGATCGTTCCTCTTCATTCTGGCGACAGTCGACTTTGATATTTGTAATTTATCCGCTTCCACTCGGACGGAAATTGTAGCAGTCTTATTTAAAATCGATTTTACTCGATTTACATTTCGATGTACCATCACTGACCTATCTCTTCCCGGAATCTTCTTAAAACGAAACTCTCCCGTTTCTTCATAACGTCCTATTATACTATATATACTAGTTGATCTAGCTCCTTCTTGAAGAAAGTGATTTACTGTATCCTTTTTATTATGTGGCTCGTATAATAGAATAACTCTATTAGCAAAAACTTCAAATTAATGACGCTTCACTTTGAAAAAAATGTATACAATAACGATATTCCCGCTTTAAATGAAGGATAACGAAACCATAGACGCCATGACACCAAAACTTTTTTTTCTTTTAAAAAAATTATTCAGCTAGTAAAACTTTGAAAATTGTCTCTTTACTTCTGGGACACCCTAATTGTTCAAGTATCATATTTTGTCGCTTTATACACACTGTTGCAACACGCTGTTTTTTTTTAATTTGCCGCTCTTTTCTAGGCTCATCTTTTCCTGACCAGACTAAAGTTTGTATCTAAAAGTAAAGTATAATGTGAGTTTAAACCTGCCTAGTTTAAAGTAAAATTCTAATAAAAGGCTATAGCTCAGTTGGTTAGTAGTGATGGGCCATGTATGCCTATGGACGCCGGTTCAAATCCGGCTTGGAGCATAAAAAAAATATTTTTCCTTTTATTTGAAATTTAGAAATTTTGTTAGCACTGTTACTGCGTAATACAACATTTCGCATCTTTTAAAGTATATTAAAATAAAATACTTGACATGATAAATGTTTATTTTATATGTAAGCGGTAAAATTAGAAGAAAAATAGCTGTAAGTACTGTAAAAGTCTCTACATCCGCATTAGGTACCTAAAACAATTGTTCGGAAATGATTTCGTTTTGTAAAAAATATTTATACTTTTCAGGGCTAGTTAAAAACATCATAATTATCTGAGTATTTATAAGCCTATCGTGAAGTAGAAAGATGCATGTTGCGAAATGGAAAAGTTTAGAGACATTCTGTTCAATCAAAGTCGTTTTTTTGACTTTGATTGAACGGTATACACGGTGTATTTAGGGTGTCAATGCCCTTCGTAAAGAAATGGGCCTAGTTTCCTCATAGAGACACCCCTGTTAAAGACTTCTCTTTAACGAGGAGGTGTGTATGAGGAAACTAGGGTCCTTAAGTATCGTAAAGGGTAACAAGAACTGCCACTGAAACCCTAATTAAAACTACAACGCGCCCACCAATCGCAGGCATCTAAACCACGGACCTCAAAATCTCATGCGAAGTAGCTCTTAGACGAGATCGGGTGAAGGTGTGGTGAGACAACTTGTGGTTGATACCGTTACCACCACTATGTACTACTTAGATAGCTTTGTTTGATAATAGGTAGGATATATAAACGAGGTTTATACATGTGGATTTCTTTGATATTTGTTATAAGGAAATTGCAGAATACTGAAAAAATGTGCCGTTAATTTTATTGGTTTTCTTTCGAATATATAAAACCGTATTCATAAATACACAACTAATAGAGTGGTGACAAATCTACGGCCAAATCAACAACACTAGACATACATGATCTCAGCAAAGCTCTATATTAAGCTTGAGCTAGAATGCCCTATAATTGACTCAGCATGCAACACACGTACAGACTTCACACTAAGCCTTCTAGCAGAGGCCAACACAAATACAAACATTATGAAAGGTGAATTTCAGGGAAAATTTCAGGGAATGGCCCGAGCCATCGGCTTTGCGTGTTTGTATGGGTTGTCTTTGAATTACTGTATGCTTTAAGTCAATATTTCACCCCCGGTCATGGGTTCTATATTCGAAATCTATTCACAAAAGTTGACGTGAATTATGAGCAATTCGATATGAGGCTACCGATGCGACTTTCATTTATTTCGGACACTTTAGTGAATACACATGTGGTACAGTGTACTTTAAAAGTTAACCATCATCATTTCAAAACTTACTAACATATTCTTTCAAAATAAATTGTCAGATTTTGAGACGTAAATCGAATTGTTCCGACTGAGTCGCAATTTAGAACACTGTCGTTTTCATTCAAGCATGTCGCCTCTCCGTTCGTGGTAAGAAACTGCGCGGCCACAGCCACCGACTCCAGGAGTCAAATTCACTAAAATACTGATATTTTTCCGGACGGCGTCCCAAGACATCACCTCGCTGATTACCTCACCTCTCACCTCACCTGTCACCTCTCGCCTCTCGCCTAATGCGACAGACAAGATAATCTAGGAAGAGGCTCGCACAGCGGCGCACGAGCACTCACCGGTTGTGGCGTCCGAGGCCTTCTAATTATATTTTATTCGTATGGATCAGATCGCGACCTGTTTACCTGTAAATGGAGCAAACTTTCCAGAACTCTTTTACACTTTTGTAAAAACTATCACATTTTTTTTCCACTACCTACATGATTTAATTTTATTTATTTTACAATGTATATGTACTTACCAAGTTACTTTAAGTTTACCAGCGCCATGGCGTATGCTGTTATATTGATAAATTGTATTTCCAAATAAATAAATAGGACGACTAAGTTACAAAATATAGAACAATATAATAGGTATTAACTACAACTTCATAAACATCGATAGTCGACTCATTCGTTTAAAACATATTTAATTAATTTAAGTAGGTACTTACGAAGGTATACACATTTTCAATTCGACTACGATATGCCCACAGTAAACAACGTGTGACATCATAACAAGTGCTTCGTTTATACTCGGAGATTGACACAATCTTGATACGATTGCGTTGGCACAAAGAGGTGGGACTCACACCCTGTTACACAATTTATATGGCGCGCGTTGAAGCACTTGGGTAGTTTACCGAGAGGCTATAATTCCTTAATCCGTGCGTCTTATTACTCTTGCCGGTACTGCTAGTGATAATGATAACAAAGAGCTGACACTATCAACTTTATTAATCGCGCGTTGTGCAAATGGGCATTGTCCTTTCCTGTCATTGAAAACGGTATCCAAAGTGTTTGTTCTAAATACAATTTGCACCTTAACCTCAACTTATATTTCTTGCCACTAAACTAAAATAATATAAAGGCACGTTTTTACTAGAGCTTACAATGGCGGCATGTGACGTGGCCCAACGTCTACAGCAATCTAAACCTTGGCCACATCAAATTTAGGTCTTGACACTGAGCTCACAGCTACGATTTCAGTTAGGCGGGGCTAACGTTTATGCTACAACGTTTGCGTGTTCAATCTAACGAACGTCTACAGGCGTACACTGAAAAAAATATAATCCAAATGGTTTTTTTAAGCAAATCAAGGGGTACCTTTTCACTCTAAAAACTTTTAGCTTTCGATACTGCACCACTTCTCGATTGCCACCAACCACCAGACCACAGAGTTCTCAATACTGACCCATTGGATTGGAATTGGTCTCCTGTTTATGAGAATATCTGATCATTGAACTTACGCAATATCCGCTTTGATGCGTGGATACAAGTTACATTCGAAGCGCAGACCCTATAAAAATACTAATTTGCTTTGATCAATCGACGATTAAACACAGACAGGCGAGTTAGCGGTAAAGTAGGAATACTTTGTAGGAACTTTTAGAGTACTTATTAAATATATTGTTTTTTTCTTTATTTGTTTATTTAAACTTTATTGCACAAAAGAAAACTTATCGTACAAAAGGCGGACTTAATGCCATATGGCATTCTCTACCAGTCAAACCTTAAGGCAAAGCGGAAAAAATTGTGGGCAGTGCAAGTAACAACAAAAAAGAAGTTACATTACGGTATTACTATATACAACATATTTACACAAATACATATACATAAATATACACTACATGCATACTTACAAGCAAAATATTCAAACCTGTAACCTACTACTACTCGGATCTACCAGCAAAAATTACGCACAGATTTCTTTTAAACGAATTTGCTCGGGGCTTTCCTGATCGCGGAGGGAAGTACCTGCGCAGTGAAAGAATTGGACATAAAGCCAGTAAGGTGAACGGGGATAGATAGAGAAACTAGAGAAAGATTGCCAGAAGAGCGAAATTGACGGTCACGAGAAGCATCATGAAAGTGAAAGTGAAAGTTTTATAAACTTTATAGAAAATTTAACTAAGCACTTTGATTTGAGTATAAACATAAAATATTCAGGCGATGTGACTTGCGATCATGCACTTGGAGAGTAGAGTACTTATTGAACAGTCGTAATTATTACATTATAATAACTACATAATTCAACCTTAGACAAAATTTAAAAAAAAACTATGTAAAAATTGCTGTAAGTTAAGCTTTATATTCAAGGTTTCGTGAAAATGGAAAAAAAAATCTTACTTTGATTATTTAAGTCGTTATATCTTTTATAACCTCAATACGTTTACCGTAATTCGATGCCATACAAACTTCAGTCCATTTTATTTTGTTTGCTTCCTCCATTCGAAATGACCGAATCTGGTTGAACAATCGCTGACTGTGTAGAACACGCTTTTAAGCCTCTCATTATCACGGAAATTTATGTTTTATCGATTGAAATTGACGCGTCAATAGGTGTTTAAATGGAATGCACCAGAATCACAAAGTTGTTGAGTAAAATTAAATGCCTGCCTGTGCCGGTTAGTAAAGGTCGATTTACCGATAAATAACGCTTTGAGCGCCAACTGATGCTGTCGGGGGTTACTGCGATGATAAACATTTCCACGTACAGTTGATATTGCCATCCCAATAATGGACGACCGAAAAGCTATTTTGTGGGGGAAGTTTGGTTAGCCGACGCTATACAATAGTACACAGGTTGCCGGCCGAGCGCAGCGAGTTCGGATAGTTATGAGGCTTTTTTAATGTGTTTTTTCATGTTTTTAGGGTTCCGTGTGCTGTGTGTGAAGAGTTTTAGCTGAGAGCGTTTTTAGGGTTCCGTACCAAAAAAATTAAAAAAGGAACCCTTATGGTGCGATTTCGTCTGTCTGTCTGTCTGTCACAAAGTGAAATATCTCACGAACTACTTAAGCTATCAATTTGAAATTTAATAGTGTTTTAAATGAGAGTTATCCACGTGCATGGAAAATGAGAAATTTAGATTAAACATTTTAATCTTCTATGAAAAATTGCGAATGTCAGGGGAGGGCAAAAAAATCAACTCTTAGGTCAAGTGGGGTATCAAATGAAAGGGCTTGAGTTGCACTTTTAGAAAGTTTTTTTTTCTACATTGGTAAAATTTCGATCTATGAAGGAAAATGTAAAAAAATACCATTCCCTCTAATCTCCGAAGTTATCCTAGCGAAAAATTTGACATTATTACTTGTGAGTAAGATAAAAATAAATATTACTGGAAAAGTATAACTTTTTCTGTACCTAGCGTATTTTTTGTTTTATTTTCACAAATCATTTCCTAGTTAAGTTTGCAATTTAATCAATATTACAATTATTTTTTTATTTTTGAAATTCCTATAACACTATAATAGAAGTACTCTCTTAATGTAATTTGCGTGAGTTTTATCTATTGGGAATGTAAAAGTAGGTATTTTTTATTCTATTCTCAACTATATACTCGTACCTACTTTATTGTAGGTAACTTCGATTTTTCAAAACTCATGTCTTTCACAAATCTAACACCACTTCACTCTTTACTAAGTTTGCCATGACGTAAATTCCTTAGAAAATTACGATAGTCCAAACGTTCCGCTATAAATTTCGGTAGGTAAGTATTCGTGTGACGAGGGTGCCGTCATGCCCGCCGGGCCGCATGGTTGGTCGTAACCACATATTAAATATGCACAGATGTAACCACAAGACTCGAATGCAGCTCATCTGCTTATGAATGTACAAATGTTACCACGAAACATATACGCAGCACAACTCATTTGGTTTTTTAATGTACAAATGTTAGATGAGAGGAATGCTGACTTTCATTGAAAAAAGATTGAAAATGATACATTTTTTATATATTTTATCAGTAAATACTGTCCTAACGCACGTTGGAACCGTTACGTGATACCTATCATTATTTGTTGTGTTTGACATTTCTGCCTGTCAATTTACTCCGTTGAATAAATGAATAGATTTTTGTAAAACATCATATGTGTGAAAATCAGTCCTTATTGTTTCCTGATCCGGCTGGCTCCTGATATAACAGTTTCGAATAAAGCAATTTACACGAGTCATTAAAATCACACTTAGTGAAATAACCCGCCCCGAAACCCCGAATCATTCCGGGTGCATAGGTGAACATCACACTCGCCGCATTGCCGCGATGAATAGCGGTCGACAAACCTTTCCAATAGGAATGACCCGGAACGGAAAGTTTATTTAACTATCATCAAAATTAACCAAGACCTTAATTAGAGTGTTCACTGTTCACTGTGCAGTAATAATTCACAGGCGTAGCCACGCGTGAAACTGATGGGCTAACGTAGCCGGATTATTCCGCGTGCACGTTGCATTACAGCTTCTTAATTACCCGCCAGAGCCGGAAACGCAGCTGACGCAGGAATACCATGCATGAGAATAATATGAGAACTGGATGGAATATGTGCTGTAGTAAGTCAAATTAGCGATGCAAAATTAACATACGTATTTGTGTGCGTCTGTGTGCGATGTAGCTGTTAGTTCGCTTTTTAGGGTTCCGGAGCCCAAATGGCAAAAACGGAACCCTTATAGTTTCGCCATTATAGTGGCCCTTACTACTAGAAAGCTGTAATTCAACATGGGTTATTAAATCAATCAATCTCTTCGGGGGAGGCCTATGTCCAGAAGTGGACGTCTTTCGGCTGATATGATGATGATGATATAAATCAATCACGCTGACAAAATGTTAGTTTTTTTTAAGGTACGTCCCTTACACTTTAAGTGGAGATATATTTTTTTCTCGTTTAACCCATGGTGTATATGGTATCGTTGGATAGCCTGTTCAAAAATATTATGAGTTATTAAAAAAATTGCTTACTGGTCCATTTGTGTAATATTGGGCTTCAAGCCCGAATTTTTGTTAGAGCCGTGGATACCCACCCCCTGCCGGCTAAATGGCTGCTACTGGGAATGTGAAAAAAATTGTGGCCGTAGTACATATAATAAATTTAAAAGGAAAACTACTCCAAAAAAACCAGTGCCCACACCAATACCTAGCTAATAGACTTAATTGAGGAAGTGCAAAAAGCAGTCCTAAATTATTTTTCGTGTTTAGCAGCAGATTTTTTTTTACGTGAGCAGGGTTCGAACCTGCTACCTTCCGATATACGCGGCCAGTAGTTGATACCATTTTACTGAGTTATCTTTACTATATAAATGAGCACTTCTATTTGTTTAACTGGTCTTCTAAAGTTATTCTTATATGTAACTTAAAATACTCGGTATCGTTTTTACTATTACTTTAAATAATACTCGCTCTTCCAGAAAGACTCTCTTTAGAAATATATTTCTTATTTACCCAAAAGATTTGCGTGAATTGGAATACACCATTAAATACTCAACTGGTCGCAATACAAAGACTTGTGTCTCATTTTTTTTTAGCCGCAAAGATTGAATAAAGTAAAGTTGTAATAATTTAGTTTTTTCCAGTAGTTTGTAGTTGTCTGTAGTGTAGTGGCATTGTGATCTGTCAACACTAAAGTAAAAAAAATTGAGTTGACAAAATAATCTATATAATTAACGAACCTGCGCACAGAATTTCTCGAAAATCGGTTGAGAAATGCGACGGCGATGCGTAGAGGAGAACAGCCAGACAAACACCGCACGGAAAAAAAAAATTGGCCCAAGCTGAGGCATAGAACTTCGTTCGCTTTGCTCGCTCGTTCGAAAATAAGATCAGTCCCTTTACCTGATTGCTTTTTGTAAAATATTACAATAATTTACCGTAGCTCTATTATATGCTACTTGTATTATACGACTTGCTTATTTGTATATCGAATATTATTGAGCAGTTCAAATAGAAACATTCAAAATATTTGAACGTTTTTCAATATTCTTAATAACGCCGATTATTTTGATGGCCAGGTTTAATGATTTATATCGAACTAGACAATAATGTACTGTCGAATGAAAACATGCTTTGACTTCAAATTGATTGTTATAAGCACGAATAGGGTAAAGGCCATAAGGTATAAACACACGTAACTAGATTCAACGATTATTATGGTCACTTTCGAAATTAGTAAGATATTTATCAACAATATAAAACTGCGCTAAAGATAAATCTTTGCTTTACTCGTAAGTTAATCGTTACGTTTTTTCAGCAATATATATATATTTAACAAAAAACTATTTAGTTTTGTCCGTTCCAAATTGACTAACATTTTGTAAAAATGCTAAAGGTTTATAATTTGGACTTATTTTGTGTACCTGATTTAAGATACTGCTGAAAAATATTTGCCAGCTTTAAACAATTTACATAATACACCAAATTGCTCAAGATCTATTGCAACCAGGTTACAATCTTTTATTTAAACAGTTCAAATACTTAATTACGTCAAATAAGGACTTTTTGTTACCGTGGCTGAAGTGCTTAATACTAAAGTAACTAAGCTAACGCAAAAAGCTAAGTAACGTGGCTAAGTACTTATAAATTTATAAATACTGAATGATGCATTTTGCTGCGTCGGCATGCAGTTAACGCTCTACCCACGGCCCGTGATCAATGACCGGCTAAAAATTGCATTTCACAGTTGGAAGTACAACGCCGCAAATGCTCGCAGCCTCAATAGACAAATTGCACTCTCACTTTTTTATACTACGTTTGGCGAAGCATACCACCGGTAAGCAAGCACAGTAAAAGTGGACACTTGTGCCTTCAGATGAGGAACATACATTATTGATTTGATATATCGCTGTGTTGACAATAAAAACAAATGCAGGTCCTCACTGTCAATGCAATTTTCGCGGATTTTGGTGACCTTAGGAAAAACATCACACAGCTATATACTGCTGCTGCATAATGACACATATTACTTTTCACTCCGTCCATGAGAAAAAATCTAATCCCTCATATGCGGGAAACAATGACTATTTTCAGAATAGCAGGACGAGTAAGGAAAAGAATATCCTTGAGGCCTCATTCGAGCGCACCAATTACTCTTTCCTGAATAGCAGATGTGTAAAAAATATATACCAACACCTACATCTTTAACGGCGTCGGTACAAAATAGTAGATTGTGTCACAAGGGAGCAAAATGGCATATTTACGGCGAGGGCGTAGATTGAATCCCGAATGAAGCGAAGGATTCCAGAATAGAATCCCGAACGTAGTGAGGGATTCTAACGTGGAATCCTGAGCTTTAGAGCTACTGCTTTTCACATCGCCTATGAGGATAATGAAATATGTCAGTAATAATGCCCCCCTGTGGTGTCGGGTTAGAATAGCACCAACCCCTTTCTTCCTTTGGGCGTCGTAAAAGTCGACTAAGGGAACAGGGTTGAAGTGTGTTGTGGGCGATGGGCTAGCAACCGACACTGCGATATCACATTTTGTCGATACCCACATTTATGCTAAAAGTGGTACTGGAACACAAGTTTCATGTGCTCTGCCTACCCCTTTTAGGGATAAAGGCGTGAATGTCTTTGTATGTTTGTATACTATTTTCATGTATTCATTAGGATATTATTTTTTATTCTGACAACAATAAGTCCTGGAACAGAAAAGTGCCACTTAAGCACACTAGCGGTATAAGTAGACATTAAACCGCTTAAAGGTGGTACAACAGCGGTTTAATAGAGTGTGTACACTCCTTAAGCTGTATATAAGGGATATAAATAACTTCAAAAAGGCTAAGGTGGTATAATCGCGATACAATAGTCAAAGTAACTGCTTTGACGATATAAGAGAGTATTACAGCGCTTTTGTACCTGCACCAGTTGCATAAGAGAGGTATAAGGATCCCATATAACTGTATAAGATCTATAAAAGGGGAAGAGAAGGTTAAAGCTTTACAAAAGAGTTATAAGCCCGCTTTATACCACTTAAAGAGTTACTAGAGTGTAATATGTAGGTTAAAGCGGTACAATAGAGATATTGAGATCCTTTTTACCACCTTTACCGTAGTAGAGTATTATAACTCCTTACTATCTCTTAAAGTGGTATATCTGGGAATAATGAGTATAAGGACGCCTTTTAGAACTATAGCCTGCATTATTCTCTCTTATAAGAGTAAAGGAGTTTTTAACCTCTTCTGTATCGCTAATGTTCTTTATCGTAAGTTTAATTATTCGCTAATTTGTTAATACCTCAACGTGGTAGCACCGCTGTTGTGCTTATACGATCTTATTACTTGAAATATGGATAGGAAAAAACTTGGAAATTAAAAATCGTATAATGTAAATCTTAAGGCTCTACAATAGCGATAACTATGGCTATAGCAGATCCTTAGCCTCTAAAATAGCGATTACTATAGCTATAGTAAATCCTTAGGCTTTACAATAGCGATTACTATCGCTATACTATCACTAATAAAGTTAGAGTAGCGATAGTAGATGCTAAAAGCAGCTACTATCGCTATAGTAGATTCTTAGGCTCTACAATAGCAATTACTATCGCTATACTACCGCTAACACAGTTATAGTAGCGATAGTAGATGCTTAAAACAGTTCTAACAAGTCGTTATTGCTATTTTGATGAAATTGGTATTCATGTTGATTTAATATATTACTTTTCTTATATAATACACTATAATTTCCAACATAAACACTTTGAATTTGCATATAATGGATTTATAAAATTATGACAAAGCTCTGCCTGACATGTGTGAACCATTTCAAGATTACGTTTAATTTTTGTAAATACACTTCAATATGTTTTTACAATGCAGATTTCATGATTTCGAGGGGCGCGTGAAAAATATAACTACGATATACTTACTTTAGATTACGGTATACTTTGACAGTAAACTGATGGTCGCACAAACAATTCAAGTAATCAAGTATAAAAAGTACTTACTTTAGCACTGCTATATAATTATTTTTTATTCACCATGCGCACATCACAATTTATGACACCGCACACTTTGTAGAATGTTTTTACATATTTATTATGTACAATTTAGGATGTTTATATCACTAATTTCAAGTTGATAGGATTTAGAAAACCCTTTAAGTTGCATATTAGAGTAACAGTGCCGTTAAAAACCGCTTAAACCTCTATAAGAGGGGCATAGAGATGTCTTAAAACTCTTATTCTTATTTTAGCTCTTACGATCGCTCTTCACGCGTTATTATAACTCCTTTAGCTCTTACTGCCGCTCTTCACGCGCCATTATATTTCTTTTGGTGCTCTCTAACTCTGTTGTAGCGCTGTTGTATCGCTGAAGCTCGTATTAAAAAGCGACTCTAGCAGTATATATGACGCTTAAGCCTGCATAACCTGGGCCCCTTTTAGCGATATAGAAGTTCTATATCGCTACTGTAGCACTTGCTTGTGCAGGCTTAGCCGTTACAAATAGCCCTTGTACCGCTCTTTTAGCGCTTATTATAACTCTTGTGTGCTACTTGGGTTTGATCCCTCTTAGCAGGGAAGAAAAAGCCCATATCCGAATAGCTGATGTGAAAATGTAATTTTGACAGCACCTTTCAATCAAGCAAACTTTTGCGTGCGTGTGAAATGGGCTTAAAATGTTTTCATGTCTTTTGAATCTACAAAAAAGACGTGACAGTAGATAACGTTGTTTTTTATCACCAACGTCGAACTCCTGACTTCGTAGAACTGGATAAATTTACATGAATATCAAAATACATAATGCTAAACAATCTTTCCGTCTTTGGTCTTAGAGCATTAAACCAACCGGAGTGGCCATTGACAGGCGTTCCCCTCTGCCAAAAGTATATGACCAGTGGTCAAACACATTGTATGGACTGACGTTTATCTGACGTAGCTATTTTCACGTTACGCATACATTTGACGTTCCCCTCCCCCGCAAAAATCGGCAGACTTTTTATGTATAGAAAATGACTCATGACCACTCCGGTTGGTTTAATGCTCTAAGGTCTTTGGTAATAAAAATGTGATATGTTGATTTTGTCCATCTATCAGAAACATAATGTCAAAGTGACAGATTAGTACAAACAAACTTTAACGACATTCTAACTTAAATAGGTAGGTTTGATAATTGTTTAAATAAATACGTGCATTAGACTTTCTCCATTTTATCGTCTATAGGTAATAAATACTATGTAAAATGAGTTTTCACCGTATAAGTTACCCATATAGTATAACTAATGCATACGTAGCTAGCGCAAAAAAAAAAGCCCTCTCTTGTAATTTTTATTCAGAAGATTATGTTCCTCTTCAACTTGCAACACAAACGACACATCTACTTTGCATCTACTGTTACTAATGTTGCACCGACATTGCGGTTTCAGCAATGTCAATAAAGGCTAGGTACAGTAATTAATTCAAACACAAAGGTTTCTCTACATCTCGCTAAAATTGTGTCATCTAACGTAACGTGTGATTTTTGAGCCATACCGCTTTTTATGAAACGCGGATAGGATAACGAGTTCCCTGTGAAACTTTGCGGCATCGTCGCTATGAATCCAATTAAAGTTTCACGCTATTGTTCAGGCCACGCAACAAAAACTAAAGTCTGTGTAAAGGTGCTATAATATGACATCTCACACAATTTTTATTTTATTTTTGTTGATTTGTGGGCTATGCCACTTCGCCAGCAGTGATCTATTGTGGTAGAACTTTTTAGAGTTCTCGTTTGAGGCGCATTTCTTCGAGGAATTAAAAAAAAACCATAACACGTGTTCGAATAGTTAAGCGATTACCGTTCAGGTTCAAATACTGGTTGGTGGAGAATTGTTTTCATTGTTCTATATCTTCGGCTTCGGAGGGCTAAATCGGTTAATTTGGTTATGCTGCCGATAATAAGACTGTTATAAAATGATTATGTACTTGTTAAGTTAATGACTAACATTAAACTCAATCAGTTCACCTAAATGTTTACAGCCCCAAGATATGGCACCAGACAAAGAATCCAAAGCTAAAGGAGTCTGAAGGTCTATTACAAACGGCTCCGCATCGCAATCTACTGCGAAGGTTTACTCCACTTACGACCTCAGGTCCTGTACAATCGGGCTAAAATGTACCTATTATTAAAAAAAAACCTATTGACTTATAAAAAGCTGTGGAATTTACATTAACAATATTTTGCTTGGCATTCTCTTGCAACCACGTAAGTTTACGAATCTAGTCTATAAAAAAATGTACGATCATTTTGAGTTGTTCAAAGTTTATCGTTTAATTGTTTGAATGCCATTAAACGATAAATGAATGTGACTTTTGTGGTAAACGTTTCATTTCCCGCTAGCAATTTTAATTGCATGACTAGTGACTACACAGAGCAAATAAAACTCCGCATAAAAATGTGCAAAACATAAACGTATCATCACTTTAAATAATCGAAGCAGCGAATTTTGTAAGAAAACATCATCAAAACAGGTTACATGTACGTAAGACGTTGACGAAATATTTGCGGTCCATAAATCGTACTATGTCTGGAAAATGGATAATTTTTATGAGTATTGACGATTCTCTGAGCTTATGTCATATTTAGTACATAGGTAACGTGCTAGCCATACGAGTATCAAGTTCATTAAATCATGGCATATCCTAAGTTTGTTTCATTTTCGCTGTGTTGATCCAAGTAAATGTTTTTGAAAATAAAATAACAAAAATTGAGGGGTACCTCAGACTTAATAAGACATCCCAAATGTCTTCTTCTCTTTTTTAATAACACATCTAAACAACTTACATAATGTGTATTAAGTTACAAAAAAATCGGTTCACCTACTTTAGATAAAATAAAGTAAAAACTATTTATTTTTCTCGGAAATATGTAACAATTTAGGGTTAGTATTTGGTGAAATAGCATCTTACATCTGTGTAAATAAATCGGCAAAACAGCAACCAATTTGGTGTCCGGGGTCGATGCCCCATACATTCAGGGCTATACCCTTTCGGGAAGAAAAATGGTTAGTTAATTCATATCTCTAACTCATTAAATAAAGTTATCGGGAAATTATACATACAATGGTACTACGGGGAAGGCGGCAAACATTACAGCCTAGCTTACTTTGAGAATGGTTCAATTCGCCTTTAGAAAGAAATGACAATATTTTCCAATAAATATATTTTATTTAGAGGGAAGTTTTAGAAGTGCAATTACAGGCGGTTCAAATTAAAAACGATCAATGTTAAAACTTCAGGATAAGAAATTTTATCTTTTGGAGAATACTTGAAGATTGCCTAGATTCATCGTTTTTTTACCAATTTCTTTTACAACATATGGTTAATTAAAATTGAAATATGAACTTTTAGCTATTCATTTAATAAATTAATCGTATGGCATACATTATTTCGCCTTCATAGTTTGTCACTACTTTCAGATACTACTAAAATTTTGAAGAAATTATCAATAAACGAATAAATCCTTGATGATACGAGCTCTACGGGTCATAATAATATGTACCGAGCAGAATCTTATACTGAATGGACACCTTACTTGTTTTTTTTGGTATTCTTGAAAAATCATAAAGCTCAAACTTAAAAGACGACGTCACGTCTGGGAGACACCATAGATACTGTAGTGTAGGCGCACTACACAACTACAAATACAAGCGAGGGTAGCATTCGTGATCGGCCGAGCTGGGAGCACAGGCCACTTGTCATCGAGCTGCCGCGGAGTGAGGTCACGACTGCGCACCCGCTACCAGCCTAAAGAGTAGTTTTATTTACTTACCCAGAGACCCAAAGGTGAAACATCACAGATACCTACTATAGTAGAGTCACATAAACTAACACCAAGGTGACGTCCAGGAGACGTGCACATGTTTTGTACATACATATGCCGTGGTAACGTAAACCCACTGCGGTTGCGGTCTTGGCTGCGGCTAGAGGATACCAAAAAGGAACCTCGCGGAAAGGATATAGCGTCAGATCCACGCATACGCAAAAATATTTTCGAAATAAAATTGGTGACGTCTGTAAGACGTATACCATGTCAATTAAAGGTTAAATTATGTATACCTACTCGTATGTAACACTCGCTACAGTATTAGAGGCCGTTAGTAGGTGTCTAATATTTTTGCCCGTTTATTTCAGCACTTTACCTACCTACTCACACTCTCATAGAAGACCATACTGTTATTCCAGCTTATTACCAAATTAAATATGTATTTGATGTGAGTACGAGGGAATAAAATATCGCACCTATATTTTAAGTAGGTATGTACTTGTGTAGTACATTACGTGGCCATAAATATGCGCTCTGGGGCTTTACGAATTACCGCCCGTGTTGAGTACAAAATTTTACGTCTTCACCTGGCCAAAATGCGAGTTGCAGTAAAACTTGCATTATGGCCAGGTGTGACGTAAAAGAATATACGTCTTTTAAATTAACCCAAATCAAGCATAGGTACTTGAAAAGACATTTAAGTCTTGATTAAAATATGGTCAAAAATAGACTATTAGTCTGCCGTGTTCTCGGGTGCACGGTATTTATCGAATATACATACATACATACATACATACATTCATGCCTTTATTCCCAAAAGGGGTAGGCAGAGCCCATGACACGTAGCGCCACTTTTAGCATAAATGTGGGTATAAAAGATCGACTTAATGTGATATTGCAGTGATAGGTTGCTAGCCCATCGCCCACAACAATATCGAATATAATATACCTAATTGTCCCGATCCATTCCCAAAAATATTATTAAGTACGTTTCGTCGTAATATGTTTACCGGGATATTCGAGATCCATGATAATACAACAAGATTTCATATAATAACCTTTCTATATAACAAGTTCCGAGATTCGTATCGAAGCCTCCGGCTGCTGATACCAATTTGATTTTACCCCCTTTTTATGTATTCTATAAATAAACAGAGATTATCCGCCTGAAGAATATTTCGAACTCGACATGAAACGAGATTTCGGTGTACTCGTCGACACGTGTAAGTGATTAGGTTTTTATTTGATCCTTACAAAACCATATGGCGGTGATATTTTTTATGGGAAACGAGCGTATGACTAACCAGACCGTAACACCAGACACCGCAGCCTATGGCTGTTTATGATTCCAGAGGAGTCACAAGTCCGTTGCCGACCCTTTATTGAGCCACCATCAGGAACGCAATATCACACGCCCACAGTGTAAGTAGTGAAGTTGTGATGGCTGCGGTATTCAGTAAATTTGGGTACCTACATCCCAAGTTCATCAAATAAGCCGAAAGGCGTCAACTGCTGGACATATGCCTCCCCCAAAGAAAGAGAGCCACAATAAACGGTCCTGAGCCATCCGAATCCTGTGGTCTAGGCTAACTTCCTAAGTAAGCTGCTTTATATATGAGCGACATCAATCATTTGTTTGATTGCTTGCAATCCTCTCGATCTCCTGCTAATCCGATTAAGGGTACACTAGACAGTGGTACTTAAATTATGAACTGCGATAAAAATTTTGGTTCTTCTTGCTACGGCCCGAAATATTTTCTGGACATTTTTATGTTTATAAGCGAAGGATGATGACGATGATGGTGATGAATCTTTATATTGTCTGAAACATCACACACTAAATCATAAGGACAGTCTGACACTAACATTTTGAATTCCAATTAACTGGTAATATATTACACGCGCTCACTTCTACGTGGGTGGGTTAACGAAACAAAATTAGCTCTATACATTGACAGGAAACTGTAAGGCGAAATGTAAATGTCAGATTGACCTATAGGACAATCATAAATTAGGTCAGATGTCGCAAAAATAACACGTGCACGTGCCATTCCATTCAAAGGCACGATCTAAACATAAACTAAAACAACCGAGTTATTTGACTCGTCAAAATTAATTCAACGTATTAAAAGTTTCCAAATAGCTATACAGGAGTTAAATTAAGACAATCGTAACAAAACAATGAATTTAAACCCGAACAAGTTTCAACCCGCCATGCGAAAGCCGAGTAACCAACATTTTATCTCATATACCTACGTAGTAAAATAATTATCTGTAGTTTTCGGAATTTTCATTCATATTTATCTACCTAGAGCACATTTTTTTATATAACTACGGGGGCAAACAAGCGTACGGGCCGCCTGATGGTAAGCGGACACCGCAGCCTATAGACGCATGCAACTCCAAAGGAGTAACATGGACGTTGCCGACCCTTGATATGTTTGAGATATGTAAGATGCAATAAATAATGACTTCCAACTTTTAAAACGACGCTCAAACGAAGAACGTGATTTTACTGTAACAGTTAAAAGATGGCAGTGAAGTCTTTCACACTCTCCATGAAAATCAAATTTTTGACTTACTGGGTTTTTGACCCGATGCTGCCAAAGTTTCACTTTCACCCGTAGTTGAACGTGGGCAGAATAAATGCTAAATTTATTCCTCTCTCGGGCTGCGGTGCAACTAACTTTGCCAATAAAATTTATCACTGTACAGAATACGTGTACGTATTATCTTTGATAATATTTATGGGGTGACTCTTGTTTAGAGCCATTGCGTGGCGCGTGCCTAAGCTGGAATCTGAATGGATGAGTTCCGGTAGTCTAATAAGTATCCTACGGAGGACTATCTGACTCGACGTGTTTACAATACAATACAATACAAATTGTCTATTTGCTGAATACAGCTATATCGGTGTACAATATTTTGAAGTCCGGTGTATCCAGCCTGCATGCAGGCGTGCAAATTAATGGTTTTAAAAGATACAATAAAGAATGTCAAATACTTAGGTAGGGGAGACCTAGTAGAGTTGACACAAAATTTACATTTCTAGATATTTCTGCTTCATTATAAAAGCTAGAACTATGTAAAATATATCATAAGAAATCAAATTTCATGTGTTATTGAAGGCTATCAATCAAAATGGCAATTCATAATTAGAACTATATAAAAAACTGGTTTTTATAAATTAAGTCACGCTGTTTCAACCCTCCTAGTACCGAGATAAGTTGAAACAGGTATCAAGGTAGGTTGACACACAATGAGAGACTACGATTATGAGAACATAAACAGTCATTTATGTGAGTAATCAGTTCTGTTGAACAAAAATATACATTATTGATATTGAAGAAAAGTTTACCTGAGATCAATCAACAATAAAGTCTGTATACATAAGTATAATCATTTTATAAAAAGATTTTTTTATTGTAATTAGTAAGGCACATTTTAAATAGGTTTATCAATATTGAATAGTATCTACCTGATATCCTTATTAAATAATAATGATATCAGGTAGATAAATACTAAAATGCCACATTTCCAATAAAGAATAATTTGAGTTATAACACTTTGCTACGTACCTAAGATTTTTTCGTCATAAGGGAACTTCTTTGGTAGCCTATTCGTATATCTGAACACTAATTTCGTCTCAATTCATCTTCATTCCTCTATCTAAGTCAGCAGTCAGCAAAAACCAAATACAAAATAATACTACAACATTGCAACCGAGGCAAGTTGCAACAAGGGAGGTGAGTTGAAACAAGGTGTTTTAACTTACCTCTGCCTCGAAATTAACGGTCTTTTATACCGGGTGGAAAGGCACGACGATCCATTCCGCAAAGGGGGGTTAGTGTAAGTAATGGAGAATCGATTCGTAATGTTTAGATTTTTGTTACGAACAATTAGTAAACGTATTAAAATTAATTAATGTTCTTCTTAGTGACAACCCTACTATTACTACGTACTAATAATTGTATAGACGTATTGATAAAGATCACTGACTCTTGTGTTATTGTTAAAATGCTACTGAACCTAATGAGGGTTGTCACTTGCAGAATTTTGCATTAAAAGTTAACTGCTTATAACTTCAAAACGCTTACGAATATGAGCCTAGTTTCTGTAGGGGAAATACAGTACTAAGTTTAAACAAGCCCCCTTTTGCGGAAAGGATCGTCGTGCCTTTCCACCCGGTATATCATCGTGATTTTTAGCTGCAAACCATTATTTTATTTAAAAAATAAAGAGACTGCATAAAACCTAATTAACTACCGATGCTTTAAAAATTATCAATGCGCGCCACAAATTATATGACATGTAAATAAACAGCGTTGAAAAAATTATAAAAAACCTACTTTTCGTGAAATTTTGAGCACTGATGCTGTATCTCCACAACCATTCGCCTGGTGGCCTAGGCGCGTGCGTACTGACGAGTTGGTCAACGGGAAGGCGCGGTTATAAATGCGTTATTGCTAAATTTCTAATCCCTATAGTTTCTGAGATTTTGACGTTGTGTCAACTTACATCTGTGTCAACTTACCTCGGTAGAAAAATAACAATAAATTGATAAATGGCAAAAACGAATGTTATAAAAAACGAAACAAGGAGGCATTGAATGATATAGAGACACTATAAAGAGGCATTGAATATAACTAACAAATGTCAATCCTATATAAATAGTAATCAAGAAAGGTAGGATGAATTATGAGAATTTTTGTACTAGTGGACTAGTACGCGAAATAAATGATTATGATTGTGATGATTATGAGTATGATGTAGGAATAAATATCTCATAATGTCATAATCAAGTTCTTAAATTTATATGTCAATGTCGTTAAAAGTAAGTGTTTGGTATGATATCAAAATTTGATTTGCTATAGTTATGTATTTATTTATACTGGATAATCTAAATAAAAAGTGGATTAAGTGATTATGTAGGCACCTATTTCACTTTAAATACTTTCGTGTACAATATTATACACGAAGATTCGCAGAAAAAGTATTTCAATTGTTATAACTCGGCGAAATACATATTTCATTGATCCCCGTATCGATCCGACCCATTGAGGACCCATCCAGACCGATCCGACGATTTTGTCGGGACATGTAAACATCGCCGGCCACGGCCAACGGCCTCCGCACACTCGGAGTCCTGTCCGAAAACAATCCGCGCCCGAGAAACAAGAAAATCGCTTGCGTATGGGGGGCTGCGCCCCGGGTTTTTGACAGTTTCCAGTGTCACTGATGTCATTCTTTGTTGTGTTTTCTAATTTGTTTATAATCAGTTAAGTGTGATTAATATTTAGTGCATTGTGTATTTATATTTTACGTCCTTGCCTACGCTCTTCTCAGCGGCTAAACAACAATGTAAAGAACTGTACATGCTCTACTTTGTTGCGGTATTTTTATACTACATTTTTATATTTGCAACTGTAAGTTTTTCTTGTTTAGTTTTAATCATACTCTTCAACATAATAGGATCCACTTCAAACCAAGTAAATATGGCTCCTCCCCTGTCTCTGCCTCTGGATAGCTCCGTGCAATGCCCCTATTGCCCCCAGATTCGTTATTTTAAAAAGAGGGGACTGAACATCCATATAAGTCGTGTTCATGCTAACCATACGCAGCCACCTGCTCCAACACCTTTAAACACCACACAAACAACCCAAATATGGCAAGATCATATTCCTCTAGCTCGAGC
Organism: Epinotia demarniana; assembly: GCA_945867215.1. NCBI lineage: Eukaryota > Metazoa > Arthropoda > Insecta > Lepidoptera > Tortricidae > Epinotia > Epinotia demarniana. Next base: position 12,519,241 of record OX244277.1, read on the forward strand.
AGCGCTCCTTGGGACTTCGGACATTTCTTCCCAAACGCAACATGCGAACGTTAGTCTAAACGACTTACCAACTTTAAAGTCTAGCATTCGAGTTTTGACCCATATTCCCAAGGGTGCCAGATGTTTAGCTGCCGGTAAGCTATGCACGGTTATTGAGGATTGTTTGCTTTCGAACAGTGTTGAAAATTGGTTTACTTTACTCTCTTTCTCTTTTTCAGCCTTGAGGGTACCAGATAAGACTGAAAAGAAATCGTTGACGACTAAAGTTAAAAATAATATCAATGACTCTAATTTGTACTTCGCTATTTTACAGTCCCCAATAAAACAAACTTCGATATATCGTTCCATCGAAGCCAAAGTACACGACGGAGACTTAAGAGGAGCGGTTCGTTTGCTCCTTTCCGACGCTACTCTCGCCCCTGTGAATGAAACTACACTACATGCTTTGAAAGACAAACACCCCAGCCCATCGAGGTCAATAATCTTACCACCTGAACCGAGTTTAACAAGCCCTTTCCTTTCTGTTACAACTTCGGACGTAGCCAACGCAATTGCGTCTTTCTACAATGGGTCTGCATCCGGTCTAGATGGTCTGCGACCGCAGCATCTCAAAGAGTTGACTTCACCCTCCGCAGGAAATAATGGTCCCCGATTGTTAGAATCACTCACAAAATTATGCAATTTTTTACTGAGAGGTATGCTAACCTTGGAGGTGAGACCGTTCCTATATGGTGCTTCGTTATGTGCCTTATCTAAAAAAGATGGTGGTATTAGACCAATTGCGGTGGGCAGCTTTTTTCGTCGTCTTACGGCTAAGCTCTGTTGCCAATCTGTTAGAGAAGCTATGTCTGACTATCTGCAACCAATTCAAATGGGCTTCGGTACCAGACTTGGTTGTGAGGCGGCAATACATGCCACCCGGTCTTTTGCTTTACATCGCAGATCATCCAATACCATAATCGTTAAAATCGATATCAAAAACGCTTTCAATAGCCTAGAAAGGGACACTATTCTCAACGAAACCTTAGAGCAAACCCCTTCTCTTTACCCTTTCATTTACCAATGTTACGCCTCCTCAAGTAATCTTTTCTTCTCAGGCAGTTTAATACAGTCGCAAGTTGGTGCCCAGCAGGGCGACCCATTAGGGCCCTTGATGTTTTGTCTCGGCATCCAAAAGATTATTTCTGGATTAAAGGCGCCCCTTAACGTGTGGTATCTGGATGATGGCACTATAGGAGGAAGTCCAGAAGTGGTCTTAAACGACTTGAAAACATTGATACCTGCCTTGAAGAAAATTGGTCTTGAAATAAACCCGTCTAAGTGCGAGTTTTATACTTGCAGTTTTTTAGACACCAACTCTCTCGCAGAAATAGAGTCACTTTTACCTGGCATTAGACAAATACACGAACATTCTTTCAATTTACTGGGTGCTCCAATTTTCACCGAGGGTGTTAGTTCGGCCCTTCAAGCCAAAAGACAAGCACTTTCGGCGGCACAGGAACATTTGACACAATTGTCGGGACATGTTTCCCTTATCTTGCTGCGAAACTGCTTTGCTCTGCCTCGCATGGTGTATATGTTACGGACGTCTCCAACTTGGCTTTATGACACGGATTTGAAATCGTTCGATGACACTATTAAATCTTGTTTAGAGTCAATACTCAATGTGAGTTTAGACGACAAACAATGGTGTCAGGCGGCTCTGCCAGTTCGTTACGGTGGCTTGGGCGTGCGTCGGGTCCAGGACATAGGTCTGGTAGCCTTTTTAGCGTCGGCACATGGTTCGTCGGATCTTGTTGCTCGAATATTATCATTTGATGGCAGCAGCATTCGAGTTCCATTCGTAACCGAGGCCCTGGCTAAGTGGGCGACACTATGTCCGTCCAATGATCATCCGGATAGCTTAACGGTCCAAAGAGGATGGGACGATATTCTATGTCAGCAAACGTTTTCTCATTTGTTGAGTGATGCCTCGGGGACTGACCTAGCACGTCTCAAGGCTCTCACAAAGCCCGAATCCGGTGCGTGGCTGCATGCCTTGCCTTCCCCTCAACTCGGCACTTTGCTCGACAACGACTCCCTGAGGATAGCAGTTGCTTTAAGGCTGGGGAGCAAGGTATGCGAAGCGCACCGATGCGTTTGTGGGACAATGGTGGAGGAGAATGGCCACCACGGGCTAAGCTGCAAAAGATGTGCGGGTCGGTTCCCTAGACACCATTCTATCAATGAGATCGTGCGTCGGGCTATGGTGTCCGCCAACGTACCGTGCATCCTGGAGCCCCCGGGTCTGTCTCGGACTGACGGAAAAAGACCAGACGGGTTGACGTTGGTTCCCTGGCAGAGAGGGCGGTGCCTCCTATGGGATGCAACTTGTGTTAGCACTTTTGCAGCGTCCCATCTAAAGCACACAATTAAGTCAGCTGGTTCGGCGGCCGAAAATGCCGCCAAGCTCAAACACGCAAAGTACTCTGCCTTGGAACCGACTTATGATTTCGTTCCGGTTGCTGTGGAGACAGCTGGGCCCTGGGGCAGTGAGGCTCTCGGGCTGTGCAAGGAGTTAGGCAGACGATTAAGGGACAGGGGCCTTGACCCCCGCTCTGGGTCATGGCTCGTCCAACAGGTCTCCATTGCTGTTCAGCGAGGCAATGCCGCTAGCATTTTGGGGACCTTTGGTTCGGGCTTGACGCAGAGCGGGATGTACTCGTAGTATTACTTTTATTTATTTTTACGTATTTTAATTTTATCATTCTTTACACCATTGTATTCCGACTTGATTTGTAATTCATATTATGATAATGTCCATAATAATAATTATTATTTTTATTTATGTAAGAAATAATCTAAATAGGGTATTCTACTACAGTCAAAATTAATTATTCTTGTGTTACAATTAAATAATACTTACACTTTGCATAATACAAGATAAATTACAAAGGGCGGACTTAATGCCATAAGGCAATCTCTACCCGTCAACTACATCCATACTAATATTATAAATGGGAAAGTGTATGTGTGTGTTTGTTTGTTTGTCCGTCTTTCACGGCAAAACGGAGCTATGAATTGACGTGATTTTTTAAGTGGAGTTAGTTGAAGGGGTGGAGAGTGACATCGTAGGATAGTTTTTATCCCCGAAATCATCCCCTAAGGGGGTGAAATGGGGGTAAAAGTTTATATGGAGCTGCGATATAAACGAGTTCCACGCGGACGGAGTCGCGGGCAGAAGCTAGTATATATAAATGCAGGGAAATGGTCAAAACAGAGATTTGATCAAATCTCTAAGGGATATGATCAAATCACGCAGGATGTTAAAATGGCCAATCCATTTTATCATTTACCTAATACAAATCAGTAATTTGATCAAATCTCTGAATCTGTTTACTGAAATGACGAAATCGGACAAAAAAGGCAACTCGTTTTTTCATTTCACTAGACTTGATTAGTGATTTGATAAAATCCCTGAAACGCGTCAGTGAGTTGACGAAACTAACGCGATAAAGATTTTTCCGCTCTTTTATAAAAAAATACCACCAAGACAGCAGAGCTCCCGCCACCATCTTGTAACCTATCCGCCATCCGAGTCTAAGTCCCAGAATCGTTTAAATGACTAATGATTTAGGAGCCAATATCTGCGAGTTAGTTTCGTCAATTCACTGACGCGTTTCAGGGATTTATCAAATCACTAAACAAATCTAGTGAAATGAAAAAACGAGTTGACTTTTTTGTCCGATTTCGTCATTTCACTAAACAGATTCAGAGATTTGATCAAATGACTGATTTGTATTAGGTAAATGATAAAATGGATTCGCCATTTTAACATCCTGCGTGATTTGATTATATCCCTTAGGGATTTGTTCAAATCTCTGTTTTGGCCATTTCACTGGGATATATGTACCGCCATTCCTGTCACCATCCCTTCTATTTTGTAACTTGTTTTAAGCTCACCTCAACGCTCACCCACAAATATATCTTGACACCGCGATGCGTAGTAACTAAGCGTACGTAGAGGTCTAGTTTCGTGACGGGTGACCGGCAGGGTGAGCCACTTTAGCGCGTAGCGAATAACAGCCCAGTGTTCGTTCCGATAAGAATACAACCTGCCCCAAAAGTCAAAGGCCAAAGTCATAATAACCGTTAACAAAGACATTTAAAAATATCCAAGTCATGGGACACCCTACCACTGATTATATAATAGTTCTAAGGTTCTAACCCTACTACAGCATGTTTATTAATTTGTGTACATCTTTATATTTTTGTGCCACCAATATCTCTTACTTACTCTTCTGTATTAAGACTTCTACTTTGCCACAAAAATGAATTGAATTGTTACAATGAAATCTTCCAATAAAATACGAAACCATGTTACGACAAATGAAATAACAGGACCTTACGAAAGTGTTTACTGTTTCCCTTCGTCCGTGCTATATATTTCTCTCTTTTTACTGTCATCTGACAATCATTTAGTGGGCAGTGACGGGCCGTCCTTCGGCAGTAAACTCGTTTTATGTTCCTGAGAGAATGTGAATTTAGCAAAACTGAAATTGTTATCCATTTAAACCATTTTGCACCTTAATACCGATAAATAAGGCGAGGAAGGTAGCTGAGGTTACTTCTTTGTGCGATTGAACGACGTGTGAAATTGCTACCGCGTATATTGCCAATATAGTCCAATGATTTTACTGTCACTAAGTTAGAATCGTCTTATTTTGGCGTGGAGCTTTGTTAGAAACACCTTTTTTTTATAAAGTTATCGTTATATTGGTAGATTTTTGATTTATTGTGTAAAAAGAAGATTGTGAGTAAGTAGGTAATTTGTGTAGTTTAAGGTGTTTATTTAAACTTTAGGCTTTTGAAAAGATCAATTGAATTTGAATATCTACATCAAAACATTCATGATGGGAGTGCGTCAACAAATAACTACGTACCTACAATGACCCTTTCATAGATTTTAAGGGTTCCGAAGCCAAAATAGCGAAAACGGAACCCTTATAGTTTCGTCATGTCCGTCTGTCCTTGATGTGTATTGTCAATGAAATTCGGAGTTTAATAGATGTATTTATTTATACCTAGGAGTTTTTTTTATGTTGTCACTCCTTAGGTCGCCAACGGTCAGTCTGTACAGACTGGCGCGGTCTGCATTGGCGGTCAATATAAATTTTGATAGCTTACGACGAGTTTACGTTGACGGTGTCAATACGTCGCGGTCAGGCCGCGCCAGCGTGATGCGGCCTTAACTGACTTATGTACGGAATATGATTTCATATTTATCAGCGAAGAAATTCAAAGGTGTATGTGAAGTCCCCAATCCCCACTGGGCCAGCGTGGGGACTACTGCCCGTTCCCTCTCATACATGAGAGGAGGCCTGTGCCCAGCAGTGGGACGTATATAGGCTGATGACGTGATGTGTATTTTTAGTTAAGTAGTTTTTATTACCAGAAAAATAAAAATTACCTATCTGCCAAAATTTGTCCGCTACCCAAAGGTTATCTGGAAGAGATCTTTGGCAATAAGACTTTAGAGATAATAAGCGCTTTATTTCTACTTAGGTACTTGTTATTTGTAGTTGTTCTATAATTGTTTTAATAAATTGAGGTGTGCATATAATACTACATTACGTAACTAGGGCGGTGAATTCGTGAATGCCCCATATCGTAGGTGTTTGTGGCCCGAACCGAAGGGGAGGGCCATAAATATGCGCTCTGGGGCTTTACGAATTACCGCCCGTGTTGAGTACAACATTTTACGTCTTTCCCGTACGCGCAGCGTGCAGTAAAACTCGCATTATGGCCAGGTGTGACGTAAAGAGTATTTATATTGTGCCTATTGTATTGTAGTATTGTAATATCAAAGATTTTTTAATTATGTTCTATTCGTTTTTTTGAGTTCTTGCTACAAAACTGCCTGCCTTAACGAAAAGAACGTAAGTGCCGTGAGACCTCTTTAAACTCATTGTATACGATAGTGCTTTTTATAATATGGGTTAAATAGTAGAAGGTACAGAACCCTTCATTGTGCGTGTTCCGACACGTACTTGGTCCTTTTTTTATTTGTATTACCTGAGGCCCGTTTTTTGAAGTAAGTTACAAATTACAAGGGGAAGTCTCTTTTCAATACCTTTTGATAGAAAGAGACTTCCGCTTGTAATTTGTTACTTGTAGCTTCGTGAAACGAGCCCCAGGAGGGATCGGCATAGCACAATGATAAATAAAATTATATTGTCACTGTAATATCATAGTCATAAGTTGCTAGCCCATCGCACACAACACACTAATCCGGTTCCCATAGATGAAACTCATGGTAAGAAAGGGGTTGTTGCTACATGGAGACGGTTTCGTTACAGGGCTGTTATTCGGAACGCGCACTATCCTCACCTCACCTTCCCCGTCACGCCTAACGAAACTAGACATCTGATAACGCTTCAGGGTATATCTATGGTCGAACGGTGACCTGAGGTCAGAACAAGATACAGAATAGTGGGGCTGTTTACAAATTGTTTACTAATCTTTCGCGCATACTTTTAATGAATATGTATGAATGCAGCTGGGAATAATATGTTTGTACACTGCATGTGTAAAATGTGATGTATGTATATGTCCTAATTTATGGATTAATTCCGTACTTGTTCAAAATCTTCCATTTGACACGATCATCAGATGAAATTAATGAATTTCGAGTCTGCTCAGCGGGGAACTAATAAGGCTCAAATAGCGATACAGCGGCCGCGTCGCCCTTGAGTTAGTTATGACGTCGTAAATTAGCCTGACGTCGCGACACCAGGGACGTTGCTGTGCGTAGCAAGCCGCCGCCGACAATGGACCCCTCCATGTTTTTCCGAAAAACAATAGCCTAATCTATGTTCAGTTTTATTTTTGTTCTACTAAAACAAACTACAAAGTTCGGGACTATAAAGTTTGACTTCGTCGTGAGGCTCTTGTAGTACATTTATTTTTATAAAACGAGCGGCGAGCAGAGCAAACGAAGCTCTCCGTTTTAGCTAGGGCCGAAATTCTTTCGTATGTCCAGCGTTTGACCGGATGCTTTCCACTACAGGTCGTATTCCTCTACCGATACTGGTGAAATTTTGTGAGGAGGGTCAATCTTCCAATCATGCTATTTATTATGTCAAGTTTTTCCTTTTAACAGTAAAATAAAAAAAACTGTCTCGCGAGATCTGCAGCTCACGGAGCCACTAGTAGATGTAGTATGTGTGACTTCTCCTGTCAATGTAACCGAAATCCAAAGATTTTAAAGTATTTTCTTTTACTCTCGTGCGTTAGCATTGTTTAGTACTGTTCCAGATTAGAAATTGATAAGATAAGTAGTCCCTGAGATATTTAACGTTGTGGCAGACGGACAGAATCTTTTTCCTATAATCCTTTTTCCCCTTTTTGGTACGGAACCCTACAAAAAAATTAAGATAGGTACGTAAAAGCCTTTAACTTTATTTAATACAATGTATGTATCATCATCATCATCATCATATCAGCCGAAAGACGTCCACTGCTGGACATAGGCCTCCCCCAAAGAGTGCCAAAGTGACCGATCTCGCGCCATCCGCATCCAGCGGACTCCCGCAACCTTTACCAGGTCATCAGTCCACCTTGTCGGGGGCCTACCCACGCTGCGCCTTCCGGTACGTGGTCGCCACTCGAGGACCTTTCCGCCCCAACGGCCATCGGTTCCACGTGCTATGTTCCCCGCCCACTGCCACTTAAGTTTAGCGATCCTGAGGGCTATATCGGTTACCTTGGTTCTGCTGCGGATAGTCTCATTTCTGATGCGATCACGCAGAGAAACTCCCAACATGGCCCTCTCCATTGGCCTTTGGGTGACTTTGAGCCTTCTTATGAGGCCCATAGTAAGCGACCACGTTTCAGTGCCATATGTCATCACTGGCAACACACACTGGTCAAAGACTTTCGTCTTGAGACACTGCGGAAATTGGACGAAAGATGTATGTATGTATATATACCAATATACCGATGTATGTATACCAAATCATTTACAGGCTAAGAAAACAAATTATAACGGAAATAAAATAAATATGCCGTTTTTATTAACCGGATTACACAGGTTAACGCACTGACTGAATGATCGTTCTCCCGTTTCAAAACGAAAACATTGTATAAATGCTTGCCTTTGATGCAACAGCCGTATTTTCAGTGATATCTCCTCCTTTGATACATATTGCATGATTTTCCAACACATTTATTTCCTGTTGGATCCTCGATACTTTTAATTTATTCCGTGTAAAATAAAATCGCCGAGTTTTTGCCGCGAAATCGGATTTTTATAATACATTAGGCTTCGCACCGGACATATCGGAACCGATTGCACAAATTTGAATAAAACAGTAGATCTTTGTTGAACGTAACGCAAACGACTGTGAAATATATGATCCATGCTTCAATGCTATGAAAATGATGACGATAAAAGAAAATTCAGATTCTGGCAGTTTTTGACCGACAATAAAAACGAAGCTTTTATATTATCACAGTTGCCATTTTCGCGGACCCCTAAACTGATTGTGGCAACTCTAGTTGCCAAAATGCCAAGCAAAGTACACACGAACATCCTTCTCCATTTTTGAAGCGTCTGTTTATGTTTTAATTAGGTAATTGCAGTCGGCACTTCGGTAATGTAATCTATACTACTCGTAATATTAAAGAGATGTAAGTATGTTATACGTGTTACGAGCAATCTCTAGAATTTCTTATCAATTTTAAATATGATTACATCAATACACCTATACAAAGGACCTTCGGACTTAACGTAGGCTACATTTTTATACCTTGCTTGCGTTCTAAGCGGCGTTCTTCTACGCAGCGTGTAAGTTATATTAGAAGCTGAATATGTTATTTATTTACAGAGTGCGTTCCGATACGACCTTATTCGAACCGTTCATCAGACATATTGTAGCTAACATGGCGTTTAAACTCGGTTGTCTTTATGTATCATTTTTACATTCGTGAGAAAGGGAGCCCACAACAGAGATTTGTTAAATTTTATGAGTTAAATATTGTGTGCTTAACAGAGTGGTGAATGAATTGAATAAATTAACTGTAACACCTTATTATGTAATTATGTTCATGACTATGCAATAAAATAATATTAAATATGAAGTTCCCTAACAGTCTCCAGCACGTCGGCTCAAGTTGAGTCTCCATACAAACGTTTGGTTCCTATTTAAATATCTAGCTACAAAAACTAGTCTCCACACCACATGAATACCTTTTTACCTACCATCTATTTTTGTAATGTGATACGCAATAAATAAATTGATTGATTGATTGATTGGTCTCCAACCTATAATTACGTGGCGGGATACATTGTGTGTGTAATGTAGGTAGCATGCCGTTTTAAAATGATAACCAAACTACGTTTGTATGAAGCGACGAGTATCCTCGCGACCATTCACATTCCTGTTCCAACAACGAAGTCTGATCTGGTGAGCTCGATAGTTAGTTAGAAATGTTAGGATCCAAACTCCATCGATTTAAACGGGTCACAGGTCTATAACAATTTCAATAACCCATCCATCGTTACATAGTTAGCGCAACGGCGCAGTAGATATCGAACCTCGATGTCTAAAATGTCTTATATGACATAAATTTACTGTTAATTTATCAATATTCAGCACCAATTAATGTTTGTTTTATAGTAAGAATGTCGATTAGAATGTTTTGTCCTTGCGTCTTTTGCCATACGTGAATATTCCCTGCCATATCTCTGAGCTGCATACCCATTCCTCGCACGTTGCTACTCGCCGGCACGTTGAACGTTCACACTCCATGCACTCCTATTATTTCCATCAAGAGGTCTATTCCGGAAACGTATTACATTTGAATCAAGTTCTTGTTTGGGAAATGATGTGTGTAAATAGGTACATTGATTATAAAATATTTGAAATTATTAATATATAGATAGTTTTTAGGTTAATGCAAAATTTAGATTTCAAAAGATACATCTAGTTTAGTTAAATAGTTTCTCAGGCTTTTGGACAATCGCAAATTATGAAAATATATTCAGAAATTCCTGCGTCGCATAAATCTTCAGTATTGGGATTGAATTAATATTCAATTTCCAAAATAATCCACGGTGTCTAATACTTTTTACTGCCGAATTGCGTATTAACTTTTGTAATCAGAAAGTCTTTAAGCCCTTTCAATTAGTCTCAGAACCTTTTGATTTATGTCAAAGTGATATTTGATCTTTGCTCGTTTTGACAGGCTCTTCAAGTTGAACACAAATTTTAAATTACTGGAACTCGTGCAGTGAAGTGCAGGTTTGGAAAAAGTTTATTAAATTGTATATTCAGCATCATCATCATTACCTATATCAGCCGAAAGACGTCCACTGCTGGACATAGGCCTCCGCCAAGAAAGAGTGCTGCATTTACTGGTCCTGCACCACCCGCATCCAGCGGACTCCCACGACCTTTACCAGGTCATCAGTCCACCTCGTTGGGGATTGAATATTATGTATAAATTACATTTTTTTTTAAGTTTAATAAATATTATCCAAATAACATCATTAAAGAATACGACTGTTAACATTTGTAGAAAGAGCTCCCTGCCGATGTTTTCCCGAAGGACTAGAGTATGGGGTTCTTTAAAAAAGGAGTGTATATGTTGCACGGAAATGGTCAAAACAGAGATTTGATCAAATCTCTAAGGGATATGATCAAATCACGCAGGATGTTAAAATGGCCAATCCATTATATCATTTGCCTAATACAAATCAGTAATTTGATCAAATCTCTGAATCTGTTTAGTGAAATGACGAAATCGGACAAAAAAGGCAACTCGTTTTTGTCATTTCACTAGACTTGTTTAGTGTTTTGATTACCCCCCCCCCCGACCCGTGTGGTGTCGGGTTAGAATTTCACCACCCCCTTTCTTCCCGTGGGTGTCGTAAAAGTCGACTAAGGGACCAGGGTTGAAGTGTGTTGTTGGCGATGGGCTAGCAACCTATCACTGCAATATCACATTTAGTTGATCTTTTATACTTACCCACATGTATGCTAAAAGTGGCGCTGGAACATACGTTTCATGTGCTCTGCCTACCCCTTTTGGGAATAAAGGCGTGAATGTATGTATGTATGTATTTGATTAAATCCCTGAAACGCTTCAGTGAGTTGACGAAACTAACGCGATAATGATTTTTCCGCTCTTTTATAAAAAAAAATAACCACGAAGACGGTGGCGGGAGCAGAGCTCCCGCCACCATCTTCTAACCTATCCGCCATCCGAGTCTAAGTCCCAGAACCGTTTAAATGACTAATGATTTAGGAGCCAATATCTGCGAGTTAGTTTTGTCAATTCACTGACGCGTTTCAGGGATTTATCAAATCACTAAACAAATCTAGTGAAATGAAAAAACGAGTTGCCTCTTTTGTCCGATTTCGTCATTTCACTAAACCGATTCAGGGATTTGATCAAATAACTGATATTTTCTAGGCAAATGACAAAATGGATTGGCCATTTTAACATCCTGCGTGATTTGATCATATCCCTTAGAGATTTGATCAAATCTCCGTTTTGGTCATTTCCCTGCGACATATACATTCTTAAAAGGTCGGGAACGTGCATGTAACACCACTGGAGTTACAAGCCTCCATAGGCTACGGTAACCACTTACCAGGTGGGCCGTAAGCTTGTAGCTCTTACTGACGTGGTAATGAAGAGGAACGTTAGAATTACGAAACACTAATACTGTGGCGTGTGGGTGGGTAGTGCAACGGGGTAGCATGGTTGGAATTTAATCGATTATCGCTGTGGATAAGACATCCGACGCGATCTGACAAATATTCGTGTGCCAGAGTGACGGGTGTGTGATCTACAACGATATTAGGTAAGTGATAAAATGGCAACCTTCTTAGACCCGCAGTATTAATAAAGACTAGTTTACCGATCTTTACGGAATCATGATCGATTTCGGATTAGAGGCCGGTGTTTGCGTTCTAGTCAGGAACCAAACTTCGCTTCCTGTGTACAATACGTGCCAGGAACGCGCCTCAGGGACTCTTACACAGTGCCCACGAGAACGGGAAACTAGTGTAATGTTTCCCGTGTTCCACTACTAAGACATTCTACACTATAAATTAGATGGCTCTTTTATTATTTTTTGGCTCACAGCGATCAGAAAAGTCAACAGAAGATCGGAGAACGAAATCAAGGATTGCATAATGATATTCCATGTTTCATTCTGGCACCAGTTAAATTTGAGTTGGGTTAGTAACGACACTATTGCCCGCGAGTATTGCAATGAGACAAAGATGAAAGTTTTTGTCTAAATTGAAAAATTTAATCTTCCGAACAATGATTTACATTTCAAAAATGGAATGTTCAGGACTGATACATAATATTCTGATAAAAGGAGCTTCTTGTAAAGCGTTGTTGGTGACACCTAGTCCATGAAAAGGAAGGAACCGCTCGCTAGGATACAGGACAATATGGCACCCCTGCCACACGTGCTAATGTTCGGCAACTCCCAATATTCACTCCGCTCCGCCCGCATTGTGGTCCCGCACTAAAATACATCACATATTGTTCAACCCTCCATTCCAAATTTATTCGCGTGAAAATTCCCACCATATCTTTGAAATTTATCGTTGTTTTGTGCAGTCTCCTTGCAATGGAGTGGATATTGGTTTATAATTTATATGCCTCCATTCGCGTTAACGGCGTCGCTCAATGTTACCTGAACCCAGCGTAAAGGTGTGTCTCTAGAGTTCTGGAATTTTCGTCGGTATTTTCTTACCACACGGCCCTTGATGCTTCGCTATTTTCTTTTCATTGTACGAAAGTCGAGGCTACCACATAGTTTACAAAATCAACCCTGCTATCGCCACGAGCAAAATTAGATAAAAAAGGACAAATTACTTTTTTTCAAGACCGATAATATGGCAAAGAAAATTAAGTGAATATCCCTGATATAACGAGATCTTGGCATACCGATAAGGTCAAAATAGATGTGCAACTTATAAGTCAATTAATTTTATAATTGTGTTGAACTACTAATTCAGGCAAAACAAGTAAAATAATGTTTATTTTTCTTTTTCAGGTAAATGGTTTTCTTCGATCCTAGAAGACTTAAATCGATGTTATCAGCGTTGACGAAGCATAAATAAATGAGGTACCTAGAATTTAAACTTTTGTGAGACATGTTGAAATAATGCTAATAATTACACGGTTCAACTCACGTATTAAATGTCACTACGAGTGACATGTTTCGCACTCTTCGCGAGTTCTTCTTCAGGTTAAGTGTTTTCGCGGCGGTGTCTCTTGAATCACTGCCCGCACCCACTCCGAACACCGCGCGGCCCGTGACGCACGCGCCGACGGGGTTGAGGGAAGGGGGGACTTGTTGGGGGGGACTTTGGGGACTTGTCTTACGCTGGACTTGTTGTGTGAGGCTGCGGTAGGAGATCGTCTCCTCTGAGAGACGGTACACACACTGAACTCATTGTGTCCACGGGATTTAAAGGAGGTAACTCTTTCGCACTCGCACAAGTATGGCTGGCTCTAAATGTGATAAAATCGCAAATTTGCCATAATTATCCTGTATTTTAAGTTTTTTTCTGTAGGTATACCTATAATTTGACTTTTCTGTAGGCAGGCAGGACGATATGTAACGCATTTACATACGTCAGGTAGATCTAAATGTCACCATAATATGGGAAAATAAAAATTGATTACTCCCAACGTGCGTTCGAAAAGTTGCGTGATCGTCGCTATGGAAACTAATAAATAATGTATTCAATCTTTGTTTCAAAAATACATTTCATTAAAGTTTATGAAAGAAACATTGAACAAGTTTAGCGACGTCAATGATAGGTACTCGGCGAGGTCTCGCTCTGCCCGGAGGCCGTGCATTGCTTAAACAGAGGAATGCGGCAAGCAAAGTGATGTGCGTTCCACTAATATTGGAAGGCTGGCAATGTTGCCATGGGTGGAGATATCCGCCGCTTCTCGGAACTGTTCTCTATTGATAAGTTCACGACACAGGGAAAAAGTTTACAATAATCGTGCACCGTGAGTGTTTCATGAATTAAATTTGCAGTTTATGATTAAAATGAAAACATACTCGAATCAAAGGTGTTCCGTATCAACTTGTAAGTTGAGATACAAATGTACGTCTCTTTCAAATAATAATATGTAGTTTAAAAGAGGCAAGAGCGCTTGGCTTGTAGGTATGTCATTATGAAACAAGCCCAAGAGGGTCAATACTCTAAACTATTAACTGGCGTGCAACGTGGAGTGGCGTTAAGCAATACATTTTGTCAAGTAAACCCCCTGTAGTATTGCTGGTTAAAGTTTTTCTTTTTCCTTCCTGCAAATTGACTGCTGCACATCACTAGGCAAGTATTTGGCGAAAAATGCCTTAGGCGGCACCGAGGTCTGCTCGTAACGAAACTTTTTATATTCTCAACATAGAATGTTGCAAATTAACCCGACAAGCACATTTGTGATAGTCTCAGAGTAAAATGGGTTAAAAGTACGTCACAGCTTTTAAGGGTTCCGTACCTCAAAAGGAAAAACGGAACCCTTATACGATCACTTTATTGTCCGTTTGTCTGTCTGTCAAGACCCTTTATACATAGGTCAACAGTCCCTTGAAGCTGTGAATTTTTTTTAACGTAAAAACAGATGCGGCCGTTTATGCCGTCTGTCTGTCTGTGACAACACGGTTTATCTCGGGAACGCCTGAAGGTATCGAGTTGAAATTAAAACCATATAATCAAGAGTCCCTTGAAGCTGTGAAGAAATCAAAATTCTAAGTTAATTTAAAAAAAAACCGGCCAAGTCCGTGTCGGGCCACGTGCAGTGTAGAGTGAGTTCCGTAGTCGCCTGTCTGTCTTAGTTACATCGACGTGTGGTTCCGTCGGCCGGATTTGTACGAAAATTGGCCTTATTAAGTACACATTAAGTTGGTCGACTATTACTCAGTAACTACTTATGCCTAGTTGTCCGTGATAGTTTTCCTTTTAAATTATTATTTTATATATTTAAATACTACTCTACTACCAGGATTTTTTTCCCACGGCGGGGGGACACATGACTCGAACAAAAATTAGGGCTATAAAAACCCAAACAGCATCTCGCAAACGAATCACTGATTTGAAAAATGTTGATAGGAAAACCATAATATTTTTGAAGGAGGTATCCAACGATACCTCACAACGGGTTTAACGAGAAAAAAAATACATCCCCGCTTTAGGTGTAGGGGATGTACCCCAAAAAAAGCTTTTTTTTAAAGATTTCATTCTTGTGTTTTGTCGGCGTGATTTATTTATATAACCATGCCTGATTAGGCGCACAGTTTTCTAGTAGTAATGGTTACACAGCTAAGCCGAAGACGGACGGACGGACAGACGTACAGACGGACATGGCGAAACTATAAGGGTTCCTTGTTGAACACGGAACCCTAAAAAGATAGGTCATGCCGCAAAATTTATATCCGCTGTATATTTCGACTCTCTCAAGGGAATCTAAAATATGGTACTTTCCGTTGTTCTAGAACTATGTTTGGCAAGTAATATTGTCTTGACTACAAGTACAGGTAAAAATCTGAAAACTATATATCTGTAATTTTTTACGGAACGGAACTCTCGGAGGGCGAGTTCGATTCGCAATTGTCCGGTTTTTTTTCGTTTTAGGTTTAGTGACTTGAACTAACTTTTTTTTTAACTTTAACTTAACTTAATTTTAACTTAACTTTTTTTGACGACTTTTTTAGCCTAGTTGGTAGTGACCCTGCCTACGAAGCAAGAGGTCCTGGGTTCGAATCCCGGTAAGGGCATTTATTTGTGTGATGAGCACGAATATTTGTTCCTGAGTCATGGATGTTTTCTATGTATTTAAGTATTTATTTATCTATATAAGTATGTTTATCGTCGTCTAGTACCCATAGTACAAGCTTTGCTTAGTTTGGGACTAAGCCGATTTCTGTAATATTGTCCCCTTATATTTATTTATTTTATTTTATTTATTTATTTTTTAGCACAACCCTACTTTAACTAATACCTAAAACTTGAGTCCAACAGAGTGAGTGACATTCTTTCTTACGATGCAATCATGATACTTATTATTTATTAAGTATGCCTTTACTGAGTTATGACATAAATCCATTTTATGAAACAATCTAAGCTTATAGTTTAAAGTGACGGTTAACTTAAAGTGGGGTATGATGCATGGACGCACGTGACCGTTATAGTTACGACACGAATTTACGACTAAGTTAAAATAAAATAAAGGGTCGGTTTTTTAAACCGCGTCATTATACATAAGTAAAGTGCGTTAACATATAATTGTACGGAAATTTGAAAGATTTATATTTACCATCCAGAAAAAAATATGGTGCAGCCTGCCGTAATCAATCATAGAATAGCATAATAAAGATCGATCAACTCGACTCGTCACTTGGCATCGCAATGCCCACAGGTGGAAGCGAGCCATTGCACCGCGTTAAAATCATATTTCTTTGCGATGTGATCAGCCAAATTGACTTCTGTTGTGCCTATAGCCCTAACAAAAACTCCACAATACATTTTTATGCATAGCACCTCAAAAATAATAATATATGAAAAATGTATAAATAGTTTAACAAATTGCAATTCACAATTAAATAATAATAATAAAAATACTAATTACAAACTTAAGCACAGCCTAAGCATAGTCAAATAGGCCCCCGCGAGTTGCTCCGGACGCAAAGGTGCCCATCATACTTGCAGCGTTACCACGTTGGATGGCAACGGATAACCTTTGCGCCAGGAAGCAAGCCGCGCGAGCATTGGACCCCCTTTCCTTTATCCTTCTTCCCACTTTCATAATTAAGGACATCGCCTCCGAATATATGAAAAGTTTCAGTTGAAGCTAATATACCAAATAAAGACTGCACAAGGATTAAATTAAATTATATAAACATGTTAAGACGCCGCTAGCTAGACGATCTTGACCATGACATGTGATTATACAGTTTTTTCCCCTTCGGCCAATTATTAAACCTGTTTCGGAACCAGTTTAAAAATGGTTTTTTTTCGACAACTGGTTTCCTAAAAATGTACCCGAGTTTAAACTGGTTGAAACTAAGTATTATTTTCATCTCGTTCTCGAAATCGAAGTGAATGTGTGTCGCCGCTAAAGCCGTAAAAAAGATCCACAACTCCAATGATAATGGGTTGGTTGATATAGGTTTCTTAGAAAGAAGATAAATTCTTCGTTCGAAACTAGTTTAATAGAAAAATCACCTCCGCCAACTTTCGTAACATCGGTTTCGAAAGTGGCCTCAAGGATTTTTTCTACAGTGCCACGGTAGCAAGGAAGGTATAATAATAGCCTGCCTGATAGTAGCAGGCGAAATGCGTACGGACGCTTCGCCTATATGGTAAAAGATTGGCAAATTCTCTTTTCATTAAGTGATGAATGATTTTACTATTTGCCTGTAAACTTAAAATTAATGCAGTTTAACGAGTTGCAGGCTGTGCAGTGCAGCTGAGCAACAAACAAGTATTTAAAACTCTAAACAGCAAACGCAAGCGGGGCCTTTAAATACGAAATCAAATATGTGTCAGGAAGCTAAATTCGAAACGAATTTCCGCTTTGAAGCACAATTTGCATTCGACACAAACACCACAAACCCACTGTTTGGAACACCCGTCAATCCTGACTATTTCTTTCCCATACCTAGTTACCATCTGGAAATAGCTCTCTCTGCTACGTATGTCTACTTATGTCATACGAATCGTCTATCCGATAACAACATCTTTAGATAACGAATAGGTATAGTTTACTAGCCATTCATAACACCGGATTTGACTTAGAATATTATCAGGCCACAAATAAGATACCCTGTATCCCCTTATAAACAATACATTGTGCGCCTTAGGTCATATGCGTTCCCGAGGAACGCATATTTGAATAGCCTACCCAAATATAATACCTGAATAGTGACTCTGGGTTGACCACCCTTATCAGGTCGTGCTTAGGCTTGCATAGCCTGCTGTGTAAGTCGGCACAAACCTAACCAGACCGCAATTTAGTTTTTTCACACAGATTGACCCACATTGTTTTTAACGTAGATTTATTTAACCTTGTTTTTGTAGTAGCTTCACGTCAATCTCTTTAGTAATTCTGTTTCAAAGGCACTGCGCCTACCCCTAGTTAAGTTGAAATGTCTGAAAGACATTTCGTCATATCGAAAACCGTTCGTTCATACTCATATTTGTACTAGTATTCGTAAAACTTACTTATGTAATCAGGTTCACACGTAAATAAATAACTAACAATTAACTGTAGCTAAAAGATTTTATTAAATTGTAATTCTGCATCACTATACATAACTATTAACATAGTTAAACCTAGTCTGTAAGCCCGCTGTTAGTCTCAATATCAATATTAAGATCTTAATTGTTCATACTTTCTCCTAAATTAGACATTCACATAGTAATTTCTCGAAATAGAATTGAATTATATACATATAACTTATATCTTATCATTCCTCACGTAATTCTGTATTATAAAAATGCAACACAGCAATTTGAGATAATTAGATATAATTAGTGTTAAGACGTAAGCACTAAATCGATAATGAAAATGATGTAATGCATTACCTATTTTGGAAAATAAAAGTTGATCACTTCATGGTAAGCGAATTGGCTATATATATAAAAAATGGCTCCCGATATTAATTCCATTCATCACCTGCAACTCGAGCCGAAAACATCTAGCTACGAAACAAGAAAAAAGAATAAAGAAAAAACAGTGCCTATCACAATAAATCACTGTCACCGTCATCGAAGTTTCCAGCGATAAGAAAATTCAAGCCTCAAGTACGAAGAGCCCTCAACAGGGATAAGGAAGCAAGAATTCTCAAAAAAGAAAAGCCTTCCAAAGGCCAAAGAAGCCTCAAGAAAGAAGAGCCCTCAACAGGGATAAGGAAGCAAGAATTCTCAAAAAAGAAAAGCCTTCCAAAGGCCAAAGAAACCTCAAGAAAGAAAAATCCCGAACGGGACTTAGTGCTGCGAAAACTTCGAAGTCGAAGAAACAAGCCGTCGTGTGAGTAATTTTAAATCCTGTTAAGTGCCGAATTTTGTCGATCTTCGATGCATACTGGCAGGTGGCGTGGCTCTGGCCTAACGGTGTCAACCAGAGCGTAAACACGTCTTAGTGCGGTATATCGAGTCGGTATCGCAGCGCACTTTTCAGAGCGTTTATAAGTACTCGGCCGTGGCTGGTATGTTGCTATGTGTTGTTAAGCCACAGGTTGGCAAGCTGAAGGGCGTGACTATCCCCCACGTCATAGAGCATTAACAGCGCATAGTATTCCTCTGCCAGACGGTACCTTTACCCATCCAATTTCCCTACATTCCTATTCTCAATCGGCATCACTACGCTAGTACGCCGAGCGAGCAGCTAGGGCCGTTAGTGTTAGGTAGGTAGGATGTCAGGAAAGGGGGTAGGGCCAGTCACGAGGTCGGGCAAGCAAAAGAAGATGGACTCAGAAGAGGAGCAGAGCACCAGCGGCGAAGGATCCGGAGGTACCGGCGACACGTCGTCGTACGGCACCACTACATCGCAAGAAACGAATACCTGGAGCCATGGAACCAACACCGCGGAGCAGACGACCAACACGGCATCGTTGAACACACCGGCGTGTTCAAGCGATACGGACCATAGTTTTCCGTTAGATAACGAGTTAGGCAACACGGGTGCAGACGCGCGCGGGATTCCCGTTTCATTAGTCAACGGTCAAAAGATAGGCGCGATCGAAGCAGTTAACGCGAGTTTAGGAGGCACGGCGCCCTCACGCGTGCAAGCCGTAGGCGCGAACGGATTAGGTGCGTATCCAGTAGGCGTTCCTAGGCATAATACGTTCGCGGCCGAACAAGTAGATGCGAATTTAGGGGGTCCGGCCGCCCCACGCAGCCAAGCCGCCGACGCGAATTTAGGAGGTTCGGACGCCTCACGCGACAAAGATACCGATGCGAATTTAGGGGGCCCGGCCGCCCCACGCAGCCAAGCCGCCGACGCGAATTTAGGAGGTACGAGCACCTCACGCGACAAAGCCGTAGGCGCAAACAACGCGGGCGCCGCATTTGAGGAATTTTTTCCGCGTAGTGTTTCCAGAGTCGGTCCAGTTGAGGAAGGGCACGATCGAATTTCATCCGGGTTAGGTATTAATATGGAGGAGCACTCTAGGGCCGAAGATGAGAGGTTAGTTAGGTTGCGCGCGGAGGCAGATTTCCGTGCGTCACAGTTGGATCAGGCTAGGGCCGCAGCGTCGTACGCCGCCGCTAGGTACGAGTTAGTGCTAGCGGAGAGCCATCGTTCGGCTAGGCATACGCCGTCACCCACTTTTAATAGTCAACCCAATGCGCCTAACGCCTTACCCGAAAGGGAAAAGCCCGCTCGTAATATCTCACCGCGGAGAGAGCCCCATACGACCGATAGGAATCGCGAATCGAACACTTCGACGAGCGAAATAAGCGCTCTGCGCGACGCTATAGTGCAAGCTATCAGTATGAATAGGACTGACAGTCACTCTTCGCCCCAACCGACGCAAACGTCAAATAAGTACATAGGAGACTTACCTTTCTTTGACGGCAATCCCTCGGATTGGATATCTTTTAAAAAAGTATACTTAGACACCGAGAACGCTTTCTCGGACATAGCAAATATGGGTCGCCTTCGTAAGGCCGTGAAGGGCCAAGCACGCGACTCGATAAGAGCTATCTTACACACGTGTAGCAACCCGTACGAAGTAATAGATGCGTTAGATAGATCCTACGGGAAGCCAGACGTAATAATATTAGCGGAAATTCAAAACGTAAAAAAAATGCCGCGTATGAGCGAAGACGGCCGCAATATTACGGAATTTAGCAACCGCGTGTGTAACGTAGTCTCGTCCATAACTGCGCTGAACAAACCGCAGTACTTATACGCACCCGAATTGGTCAGTCGTATAGTAGAAAAATTAAATAACATCGTCAAATTCGAATGGTATAGGTATAAATCTGGTCACGAAAACGTACCAGAACTACTCGCTCTTTTTAAAAGAATTAAGCGTAAATTTCAACTCTATGTTCGCGTACGAGCAGGCAAAACAGAAATCGCACGGGCGATCTCGCCAGGTTAATAATATTAACACTAAACGCAATTTTAGGACAAGAGAAAGCTCTACGTCGTCCCAGGACGCAGGGGATCAAAGCGACTTCTACGACGATAACTCCGTATCAAGCCGCGACCTCCGCGCATCCGAGTCACGTAGACATAGGAACGTAAGTTACGAAACCGAAAGCGAGTCTGAATCGGAACGACACTACATCGCGACAGCGAATAGGCGCGCGACTCGCGATAAGCGCACCAAGGGCGGTAGTGATAGGAAACCTAAACCACAACCGGAAAAGAGTAGTAATTTTGTTAGGAAAAACGATGACAATCGGCAAAATAAATGCATAATATGCTCCGGCAGTCATTCGATAGTTAATTGCGCCGATTTTCTTAAACAAAACATCACCGACCGATGGGAAACGGTGAAACGATTTAAGTTATGTTTCAAATGTCTAGGCGATACGCATCGATCTAATTCGAGTAGGTGTCGCTACAAAGCCTGCGGCAAGGGTGGCTGTGAAGCAGCTCACCACAACGCACTACACGGCAGAAGTAACTTAAATCCGAAAGAGAACACTATCGCGGTTAGGGAACACGTTAGCTCAGTAAATCACACCAACCAATCACAAGCGTATTTAAAGATAATTCCGGTAGAATTAAGCGGTCCTAAAGGTTCGGTATCTACGTACGCATTGATGGACGAAGGCGCGACGCTTTCATTGATTCAAAAAGACGTGGCTAACGAAGTAACAAACCCCGGTAAGCGAGAAACTCTCTCTTTCGAAGGAGTAGGAGGGCACGAGGTCGTCGACCACGACTCCTCTCGTGTCAAACTTAGCATTCGCGGTACGTCCAGCAGTGAATTTCACGATCTCACGGCGCACACGGTCGATAGATTAAATTTAGCATCACAAAGCATAGAAAGGACCGTCGTGAGCAAGTGCGATCACTTAAGACACTTACAAGACGAATTGTGCTACGAATCGGCACAACCCACCGTACTAATAGGACAGGACTCGTGGCATCTGATAGTATCCAGGCAGGTATGCGAGGGCGGTAAGCAACAACCCTGCGCGTCTCTGACTCAATTAGGATGGGTTTTACACGGTATAAACGAAAGACCTCGCAGATTAAACGGCTCAGTTAACCACATTAAACCTATATACGACAGTCAAGACCCAGCTCTAGCTTTGATACGCGAACACTTCAGTATAGAATCATTAGGCATCGAACCGCGTAAACGAGCGAATGACCCCGAGGACAGAGCTATGCAGATACTAGAAAAGACGTGCAAACGATTACCCGGACAAAACAGATTTGAGGCAGGATTGTTATGGAAAACTGACGGCGAGACGTTACCTGAAAATAGAAATCACGCGTTAAAACGGCTATACTCGTTGGAAAAAAGATTAGATAGCGATTCTGCACTTAAGAGCGAATACAATAGACAAATGAACGACTTCTTGGACCAGGGCTTCGCAGAAAAGGTAGAAACGAACCCCGACTCGTCGCGAGTATTTTACTTACCGCATTTTCCGGTATTCCACAAAAAAAAGGGTAAAATGAGACTAGTTCACGATGCGGCGTGTCGTACGAGCGGCAAAGCGTTAAACGACGCTATTCTGTCGGGCCCCGACCTGATCCAATCGTTGTTCGGAGTTCTTATAAGGTTCCGCGAGGGCAAAATAGGAGTAATATCAGACATTAAACAAATGTTCCTACAAATAAAAATGATTGAGAAGGACCGCGATAGTCTACGATTTTTATGGCGCGGGGATAGTAGAGACTCACCTCCCCAAACGTACAGAATGACTTCGTTGATATTCGGTAGTGCAGCAAGTCCGGCAACAGCCATATATGTTAAGAATAAAAACGCAAACGATTATCGCGATACTTACCCCGAAATAGCTAAACTCGCGGAAAGGAACTTCTACGTAGACGACTTTTTGGGCGCTTTTAACACAATAGAGCAAGCACAAAAAACGATTAGCGACATGGACAAAGTGTTTAAAAAAGCTTCGTTTACACTATGCGGATGGGCGTCCAACGAACCCACAGCTTTGAATAACTTAAAAGACGTATCCACGGAGCTTACTACTACCTTAGGTAAATCGGACCAAGAACGAACTCTAGGACTCTTATGGAATCATCGCACGGACAGCTTAGGTTTTAACCTGAACCTGCAAAACACACCCTCAGACGTAGTAAAAGGGTTAAAGATACCAACCAAACGACAAGTCACCAGCGCTGTATTTAGTGTTTTCGATCCAACCGGTCTAGCCACGCCCGTAACAATCCTAGGTAAAATGCTCATACAGGACTTATGGAGGGCATCCTGCGACTGGGACGAGGCGATACCCGACAACCTAAACAAGGCATGGCGCGAGTGGATAGACAGTTTAGACTTGTTACAAAACCTAGCCGTACCTAGATACATACCTAGATCCGAGGGACCGATTCAGTTACATGTATTTACCGACGCAAGCGAGAAGGCGTATGCCGCGGCCGTGTATTTAGTAACGATCGATTCCAAGGGCAATGGATCATCACATTTAGTCAGCAGCAAAGCTAGAGTAACACCTCTAAAGTGTATCTCTATTCCCCGCCTAGAACTTCAAGCCACGATACTCGGTTGTAGATTAGCAGACTCGGTAAAACGCGAAACCGACTATAAGATCAGTCAAACTCACTACTGGACCGACTCTCGAACAGTGCTCGCCTGGATTCACGCGGACCCTAGAACGTTTAAACCATTCGTAGCTCATAGGTTAGCCGAACTAGAGACCTACACTAGACCGTCAGACTGGCATTGGGTACCTACGAGCGATAACGTAGCCGATCTCGCGACGCGCGGAATAAAAACCGATTTCGACATAAACCATCGATGGTTTTCGGGACCTCAGTTTATCTTGGAGACCCCAGACAAATGGCCCAAGCCGAAAGAGACTATACAGCCCATAATCAACACAGGCGAAGAACGAAATCTGGTTAACACGGTTACCGCTAGCGAATGCACAAAGGAGACGTACTCACACCTACCCGATCCGAAGCGTTTTTCTAGATACATCCGACTTCAACGTAGTTTAGGTCGTATACTGTTAGCCGTCGAATTATTTACGCGGAAACGAACAGAGAACACGGCAAATAAAGATTTAAAATCACGACATCTACTTATAGCCGAACACCTGCTATTGCGACGATGTCAAGAGGAAAGCTTCGCCGAAGAATTTACCCGACTACGTAACAACGACAATGTCTCGAAATCATCTAAGCTACACCGACTAGCAGTAAAGATAACCACAGACGGATTACTCACACTCGACGGAAGGTACAAGATCAACAATGCTACCAACCAGAGACAACCGATAATATTAGACATAAAAAACCATATAACACAATTGATCGTACATCACTATCACGAACAATTTAATCACGGCAACCACCACACCGTGATTAACGAGTTACAACAAAAATATCATATTATCGGTCTGAGAAGCCATCTACGCAACGTCCACGCGCGATGTCAATGGTGCAAAGTGAAGAAAACAAAGCCGGTAAAACATCAACAAGGCGACTTACCACCAGAACGTCTTATGCACCATCAACCCGCATTTACAGCCACAGCTACGGATTTTTTCGGACCTATAAAGGTTACCATTGGACGCCGCGTCGAGAAACGATGGGGAGCTTTGTACACCTGCCTAACTACCCGAGCAGTACACATAGAAATAGCTAACTCGCTCTCGGCCAGCTCCATGATACAAACCCTCCGACGCATGATGGCAAGGAGAGGTACCCCCACCATCCTTTTCAGTGACAACGGTACCAATTATATCGGGGCCGAACGTGAGATAAAGGAAGCTCTAGACAGCGCTGAATTAAGCAATTTTCTCACGAACAAACGTATAATTTGGAAAAAGATTCCCCCAGGGGCACCGTCCATGGGAGGCGCATGGGAAGTCATGGTGAAATGTATCAAGAACGCTCTATACTCCACCTTGAAAGATAAAATACCATCTGAAGACACGCTCCACACACTCTTATTGGAAGCCGAACATATAGTAAACTCGCGACCGTTGACACCCATTAACGCTAACCTAACGGAAGAACAACTTACGCCTAATCACTTCCTTATTCAACGGTCTAACGGAATGATGCCTTTCGGATCCTTCAGCGACAATAAAACGTTAAAAAACACCTGGCAGGAAGTGCAGCAGCTCGCCGAAAGATTTTGGAGAAAATGGCTAATAGAATATAAACCCGTTTTACTACCGCGCAAACGGACCGCAGATCGACCGAATTTGAAGCCCGGCGACGTCGTCTTAATAGTAGACAGTACCCTGCCGAGAGGAACTTGGCCCCGCGGGCTCATAGAGAAAGTTTACCCCGGACCCGACGGCAAGGTACGCGTCACAGAGGTGAGAACAATTGCTGGACTCATACGTCGCCCGACCTCTAGACTCATCTTGATAGACTGATTAGACTTATCTCGATAGATTGACTAGTTTGGTTAGCATATGTTAGTACTTGCGTACGTGGGGGGGACTGTTTGGAACACCCGTCAATCCTGACTATTTCTTTCCCATACCTAGTTACCATCTGGAAATAGCTCTCTCTGCTACGTATGTCTACTTATGTCATACGAATCGTCTATCCGATAACAACATCTTTAGATAACGAATAGGTATAGTTTACTAGCCATTCATAACACCGGATTTGACTTAGAATATTATCAGGCCACAAATAAGATACCCTGTATCCCCTTATAAACAATACATTGTGCGCCTTAGGTCATATGCGTTCCCGAGGAACGCATATTTGAATAGCCTACCCAAATATAATACCTGAATAGTGACTCTGGGTTGACCACCCTTATCAGGTCGTGCTTAGGCTTGCATAGCCTGCTGTGTAAGTCGGCACAAACCTAACCAGACCGCAATTTAGTTTTTTCACACAGATTGACCCACATTGTTTTTAACGTAGATTTATTTAACCTTGTTTTTGTAGTAGCTTCACGTCAATCTCTTTAGTAATTCTGTTTCAAAGGCACTGCGCCTACCCCTAGTTAAGTTGAAATGTCTGAAAGACATTTCGTCATATCGTAAACCGTTCGTTCATACTCATATTTGTACTAGTATTCGTAAAACTTACTTATGTAATCAGGTTCACACGTAAATAAATAACTAACAATTAACTGTAGCTAAAAGATTTTATTAAATTGTAATTCTGCATCACTATACATAACTATTAACATAGTTAAACCTAGTCTGTAAGCCCGCTGTTAGTCTCAATATCAATATTAAGATCTTAATTGTTCATACTTTCTCCTAAATTAGACATTCACATAGTAATTTCTCGAAACAGAATTGAATTATATACATATAACTTATATCTTATCATTCCTCACGTAATTCTGTATTATAAAAATGCAACACAGCAATTTGAGATAATTAGATATAATTAGTGTTAAGACGTAAGCACTAAATCGATAATGAAAATGATGTAATGCATTACCTATTTTGGAAAATAAAAGTTGATCACTTCATGGTAAGCGAATTGGCTATATATATAAAAAATGGCTCCCGATATTAATTCCATTCATCACCTGCAACTCGAGCCGAAAACATCTAGCCATCTCCCTCACCATCAAGCCCTGAGAACCAGAAATTATTGTTTTCTCTTTCCGTCCTGCGGATTCCACTCCTAGAGAAAGTGCGACCGAATAGAAGAGGTCTCACTTTCTCCCTCACTCTCCAACTGCCTCGGTACGCCGTGGCTAGCGAAGGCGTGTCGCCGTGCCTGTGGTTTGGGTCGTCTATGCCGCGTGGTGGCGGACCCAAAGTTATCGAAGCCAGAACCCGTTCAACGCACGACCGCGCTGAATACCCACGCTCCCAATCACAATATTGCCATTCACTCCAACTTTATCCATTAAATTAAAGCGAGTATTTTTAATAAAACCAAAATAAAACGAGTGGAACTTTTAAGTGATCGGTATACCCGCGGGACATGTACATGTACGGAACGAGTTGTTTTATTTACGTTTTAATTCATTAGCCGAACACCACCATCTCGATGAACCGTCAGTTAACAAGTTAGTATAGTCTGGTCTGGTCGAGCCCTGCTAGGATGGCATTTCGGAGAAAACGTTTTTTTTTTTCACCAAGATAGGTTTTATAGTAGACAACACCGTTGATCGGAATGACTTTGATATATGAGTGACTAGCTTCTGCCCGCGACTCAGTCTACGTGGATCTCGTTTATATCGCAGTTCCATACAAAGTTTTACCCCCCATTTCACCCCCTTAGGGGACGATTTCGGAGATAAAAACTATCCTATGTCACTCTCCATTCCTTCAACTATCTCCACTTATAAAATCACCTCAATTCGTCGCTCCGTTTTGCCATGAAAGACGAACAAACAAACACACAAATACAATTTCCCATTTATAATATAAGTATGGATTTTAATTCTGTTCTATTTTTGTATTAAATGAACTATTTTCGTAATAACTATGCTAATAACTACACTTACTGGGTGGCAATTACCACCTTTCTACGAGTATAGGGGTGGTGAAAAATGTCTGGCGTGTTATTTTAAGGCGGCTTTCACGTGCACACTAGCGCCACTAGTAAATAATTGTGATTATTTAAATTTAACGATAGATATTAAAAAAGGCGGCTGCTACGCACTGTATTTTGTATTAAAGTACCTTGTGAATACATCAAACTAGTTTTTATGTTCCTGGAATCGTTGATCTCTGTGGCGCTAGTGTGCTCGTGAAAGCAGCCTTAATGTTTATTATAATAAAATCGTCAAATAATAAGTACCTGCGACTTTGTTTGCATGGATAATGTGGTGGGAACCAACACATTTCTTCTCTTGGACATAGGAAACATGCAGTTCTAATTGAGATGCTGACTCAGATTTTTTTATGATGTCATTCGAACCAGTTTTTGGAGACGAACCCATGTTTGTATGGGAGCAACTACAATTAAAGAACATAAATACCCAAAAAATTAAGACAAAGATTGACCTCTCTGGCGGCAGCGCAAAACGCTTCATACTGATAGACGCACAGGTATGACGTCACAACTGACATTTGTTCTAAGCATATGTACTAAATGGTTGTATGGAAAATCAGAGAAATTGTTGTTTCGGTTGCAAAATATTCAAGATTCGGTCAAGTTTGTATTTTATAGTAATAAATGAAATCTATAGATGCTTACCCTCTCGTATCTTTATATTATGGCATTGTTACACAAGATAGGGTAAACGTGGCTCTCCTATTGTAAAATATGCAAAGTTTCATATAACCGGGAATGGTTAGTGTTTATATGGATTCTACATAAGCACCCAGTGAACCCACGTAAATAATGGAAGCTCACATCTCTTTAAGTAGAACACAATGTATGCAAAGTGCACCTAAGTAATGTCTAAAGTAATAAATCATCCAGGTCTCCAGGTACTCGAGTCAGCTGCAGCACACGATACGGAACCTTAAGTCTTATTTATTTCGCCCCTATTCAATTCGCATTTGAGTGCAATTTTCGCCGCGTCTCGTGTCGTACTAAAATATTGTTACAGCGTAGATGAATTAGATGATAGATTCGTTTAGTACCTCTACGATATTGCTTTTTAACCTTATCCTCTACCCTCACAAAGGCCTATTAAATGGCAGGGTGCCTTTTAATACGTAATGCTCTTTTTCAATTTTATTCCATGGATTCTAAATAGGAACAGAGTTTGCATTTGTTGTTTGGATCATTAATCACATTATCAGGATATTAAATAGGAAGGAAAACCATTTCACTTGATTGCTCGCGAATCTGTAGTCACATAATGTATATATATATATATCTTTGACTCGACTGCATACCATAACTTGTAAACAGACGTTATAAAGAGTCCATAAAATACACCACCACGCACCAATTCTAAGAAACGATATCTGTATCACAATTTATTAATTTTATAGACGTCTGTAAAATGAATAAAAATCACTTTCTAGTAAATCACAAGCAACAGGCGCATCTATTTTAACACCATTTTATTCGCGCAAGATTGAAAATTGCGCGCATGACATTTCTTCCTTGTACGTCATAAATGTCACAATAATGATGATGGATTCGCGTATTGTTTCAAACAGCAGAATTTAATAAGTGTGTGTGATATGAATATGAATAACATAATATCTCGCAATGTCATGTCGGCGTGGCATTACATTACGTGTTATTCTTACTTCGGTAGTAAAGACGGATGATTGTCGTCCCAGGTTTATAAATATACTTGTCATATTATTGTTTCATACGTTGTTCATACGTTATTGTTTATCGAAGGTATTAATTACTGAAGGAAACTTAATATTCTTAACAAGCCTCTTATTTTTGTATATTCCTCTTATTTCATAATGTCGTTGTAGACTAATCAAACTAGCAAATCCTGGACATAATGCGATAACACATTGTTTTTATTATTCTATCGGATAATAATATTAAGTATCAAATATTAATTAGATATACCGGGTGGAAAGACACGACGATCCTTCTCGCAAAGGGGGCTAGTTTAAGTGATGGAGAATCGATTCGTAATGTTTAGATTTTTGTTTCGAACAATTAGTAAAAATATTAATATTAATTAATGTTCTTCTTGGTGACAACCCTACTATTACTAAGTACTTAACCTGCATGTAAGTGTAATGTGACACTTTATGTTTACAAAAATATTATATTCAGCATGCATAACTGCCCTTAGTCTCAATTTATCTATGGTTATTTAGATTATTGTTTTGATAGAGGTCATTGACCCTTGTGTTATTGTTTAAAAGTTACTGAGCCTAATGAGGGTTGTCACTTGCAGTATATTTTGCATTAAAAATTAACGTTAAGTGCCTATAACTTCAAAACGCTTACAAATATGACCCTAGTTTCTTTAGAGGAAATGCAGTACTAAATCTAAACAATCCCCCTTTTGTGGAAAGGATCGTCGTGCCTTTCCAACCTGTATTAAGTCAAAAACCCTCGTGTGTAACCGTATTATATGTTAATCGTGAGATATCGTAGTTACATTATTTTAACGTATTTCAATGTATTTATTAGTAAATAGTTAAAATCGTAACTGTGAGTTCTTTGTTTATATGTGATAGCTTTTTGTGTACTATAATCATATTTTCTTCGAAACTAAACATGTTAATGTCACATTTAAGATGATACATTAGCTGAGCCCTTTTTCAGGATGAAGAATTCTCAATCAGTAAATCTGTCTCGCTGATGCGCATATGTCTATGTCTTATCTATTATATAAAATCGGAAAATCAGAACGGGATAAAACACGAAGGAACGAGCGAGATAGCGCCTTACAAAAAACACGATCTTTGGCGACACGTTTCTTAAAACCAACGCAACGAACACGAGAAATAAATGTACGAATCAATTCTCTTGATATTAACTTAGAACAAGAGCCACGGTAGCCCAGTGGTTCAGGCATGCGGCTGTCAAACGGCGGTCGTGGGTTCGAATCCCGGCTCGTACCAATGAGTTTTTCGGAACTTATGTACGGAATATGATTTCATATTTACCGTTAGCTTTTCGGTGAAGGAAAAACATCGTGAGGAAACCTGCATACATCTGCGAAGGAATTCAAAGGTGTATGTGAAGTCCCCAATCCGCACTGGGCCAGCGTGGGGACTACTGCCCATTCCCTCTCATACATGAGAGGAGGCCTGTGCCCAGCAGTGGGACGTATATAGGCTGATGATGTATGTAAGAGCATAAAGGCTTCCGGTTCTGTTCCATATTTTTTCTAAAATAATGAAATCTCGACAAAATTGACAATTTTAAGCGTCGCCATTGTTCGGAAATGTTCGGCTCTGACGTTCGGATCTGAGAGATCGGTCTCTCCATTTTACGTAATTTGATTATATCTGAGACTACATTTACACGTTAGTATAATCGTTATACAATTGATTCGGCTAAAAAAACATAGTATTTATAGATAATTATTAATGAAAACCGAACTTTGAAATTTCGGTAAGAGAATTTAAGAGAATTTGACATGAAATGGAACGTTCCGCCACCGTCAGACTGTCAAGAGTGTCAAGTGTCAGTGTTATTGTTACTTTACTTTGAAAATTGTTTTATATTTGCATTTATAATTATTATTTATCGTTTGTTATCGTGTGAAACGAGTGCTCGGATCGGTTGGAACTGGTGTTTTCTCATTTGGACCTTGATTTGGTTATTTACGATATCATATTTCACCATGCAGGCATAATAATTAAAGGCAAGTGGCTAAGCCATCTCGGGATTGCGGACGAAATCGTACTGCTCGCCTCTGCTAGCAAAAAAATAGAGTGATCAACTCATTCAGAGAAGAAAGCGAAAAAGTAGTCTGGATGAACGAGGCTGAAACCAAGGTAGGTAATGACAAAACCACATTAGAGTATGTAGAACGCTACATATACCTAGGAAAAGAAGTATCTTTTAGCAATGATAGCACACAAGGCGAGATAGAACGACGCACAGCCATAAGTTGGAAAAAATACTGGTAAAGGCGACTCACTGCATATGAAAAAAATAGTCATGGACACCAACATTCTCCCCACACTTACATATGGCTGCCAAACTTGGAGTTACACAGTAAAGACCAAAACCAAAATAAGGACAACGCGCGATGGAAAGGAGTACGTTAAACATAAGTTACATAAGGAAAATCCATTTAAAGTGAAAAGTGAGCGCATACGAGCTCAGACGAAAACTACAGACGCCCTGCTCTAAATCCTTAAGTTAAAATGGCGATGGGCTGGACACTTGGTGATGTGCAGTGGGATGGGTGATACACGGACAAGAGATGGACCAAAGAAGTGATGCTATGGAAAGGCCCCGATGTAAAAAGAAAGCAAGGGCGGCCACATACTGATATATGCACGCATAACTGTTTTGCTTCCACGTAAATATTGCCTAATACAGGTAAAGCATCGACAGCATTATGACTTTATAAAACGCCAAATATTAACGAAACATATGTCAGTCGTAATTTAATTTGGTTGGGGTATAGCAAAGGGGGCGCGGAACTTAGTTTTTGTTTTGATGGGGGTGGTGTCATTATGACATCTATTTTTTATGATGCTATCGTATAGAAGACGCTAAAATAAGCATGTTTTGTATGGGCAACTTTTCCCTATATTTGATATTGATATGAGATATTGGCTCCTAAATCAGTTATTTAAACGGTTCTGGGACTTAAAAAAATTCGGTATCGTGAACCGACTCGGATGGCGGATAGGTTAGAAGACGGTGCAGAGCTCCCGCCGCCGTCTTCGTGGTTGTTTTTTTTTATAAAAGAGCGGAAAAAAACTTAATCGCGCCCCCTTTGCTATACTCTGACCTTTAATTTTGATATAAATATTTTCAGTGATACTATAAGTCGTGCAGTGTTTGTAATTGGGATAATAAACTGCTTGGGTGTATACAAGAGTTTTTTTCAAGCTCCACGGAGGCTCACTGTAACAGTACGCGCTGGAGCGACGACATAGCTGGCTAAAGAAGGCAAATAACGGTTGGGATATATATAGCAAAGGGTGGCCGTCCCAGGGACTTATTATGAAGTTATGAGAGTTGGAAAGTGTGGATATTAGTGGCCGTCTCAGGGACTATATATATATTCTAAATAGCTTTTTTGAAGTTAATTAAAAAAAAACTTACTGTGGCAAATCCGACTCGGGTGGCGGGTAGATTAGAAGTCACCGGCGGGGGTTTCGGTGTCTTCGTCGTTATTTTTTTGTAAAAGTGCAGACAATTACTTCCTTAGAGAATAGTTTTGATGTCTATGAAAATAGGTGTTATAATGACACCACTTTGGGTAAAAATTTACTAAGTGCTGAAAATTATGAGACTTTGTGTCGCTATAATGGCTGAAGCATTTTTTTTTAATAATAATTATAAATAAATCAGCCTATATACGTCCCACTGCTGGGCACGGGCCTCTCATGGATAAGAGGGAACGGGCAGTAGTCCCCACGCTGGGGTCACCCCCACTTAAACTAATACTCGTATCGTTAGTGCTAATTTCATTACACCTAACAACGTTCGATATAATTTTCATTAGCCCTAATATTCGAATGACTAATTTTATATGGCATAATTCTTTGCTGCGCCTAATTTCAAACCTCCTAATCATTCCTAATACTAAACATCAAGTGTGCTAATATATTGGAAACTAATAATCATTTTTCCTAATGACTACCAAGCCTAATGATTAATGTGCCTAATGGTCACTATGTTTAATGTTCACTACACCTAATTTCGTCACGCCTAACTATCACTTGACCTATTAACTCTAATGTTTGACTAGTACTAATTAATGCATCCCTGATGAACAGGCTACTTTTTACCGCGGAGTATTTCGCGGCCGTCCCATGATAGACGTCCTAATCTCGTCAAAATGGGAGCCAATAATGCACGGCCAAATAATGTACGGCCCGATAATCCGTGTCCAGTTTCTGTGGACGTGGATTATTGGATCGTGCATTATCAGGGCGGACGAAAATGGCATGTCATAAGCGAACTCTATCATAGGTCGGTTAGGTTAGGGTTCACTTGTGCCCCTGAGACCAGAAATAGACACCCCGCGCAGCGGGGTGGCGTCGACTTGCTGTACGGCTATCACAAGACGGCGCACGAGCTCTCTCATTTTTTCTCGCATGATACTTCTCTGTCTAATAAGAGTGAGCTAGATAGACATCGGATTACCCACCTATTCTACCCTAAGGCAGGACAGTGTAGGAACGACGACGAGCGAAGCGAGGAGTGTTAGGTAGAACTGCGACTCGAGCGAGCGTGCCGCGGCAGCGGCCGGCGAAGCGCCAGAACCGACATTATAAGAAAAAAAACAGTGAATTAAAACTAGTACTACTGACAATTCGGGATAATGACATTAGGGCTAAAATACTTAGGCAAAATGAAGATTCGGGCTAGTGATTTTAGAGACATTGATAATAAGGTGTAGTCATTATTAGGCATTGCAATATTAGGCCTAGGAAGAAATCGGTCAAATAAAATTAGTCTTAGTGAGAATTCGGTCATGAGAAATTAGATATTATGAAAATTCGGGATACTGAAATTAGGGCTAATGAATAATTAGGAACAATGAAAATTCGGGTTTGTGATTTTAGGGTTAATGAAATTAGGGCTAGTAAAATTAGGTATGAAATTATTAGGGCTAACGGAGGGGAACCCCCACGCTGGCCCAGTGCGGGTTGGGGACTTCACATACACCTTTGAATTTCTTTGTGGATGTATGCAGGTTTCCTCACGAATGTCCCCAACCCGCACTGGGCCAGCGTGGGGACTACTGCCCATTCCCTCTCATCCATGAAAGGAGGCCTGTGTTTATTACTGAGTTTCATGTTGACATTTTAATAGATTTATATGAAAATATTGTAAATACCTTTATACCGCTATTATTTCCATATCGGTACGTTGCTAAGCAGGGCTCATGAACATAATACAATTGTGACAAATACATTAATATAATTAATTCACGCGGGTGGAGCCGCGGGCACGTCTAGTTATTGATATAAAAGAATAATAACGGTTTGGTTATTGAGTGCGCTTGTTTATGAGTTTTTTTTTCCATCACCGGGAACAATGTGCCCTACGGATTACTGGGAAGTTGTATGGGCGTCGGACCGAATTATTCGTATAGTAGACGAGCCAAGGGGGAAAGCTATTGTTGCCGTCAAATTACTCCCGGGCGGAATTGGGAGAATATGTGTTTGAATTGGATACCATTAAGAATACCAAGTACAAACTTTGTTTTATGTTAGAAACCAAGTATTTACCGTTTTACTGAGACGGCACCTGTGATGGGAAGTGAGAGGGGAAATGATTACGAACACCAATGGGCACCGTTTCAGCCAACCCTTTCAGCGTTCAGCGTGATTTAACTTATAAAGTAATTGTTGGGTCCCAGACGAAGCAATAAAATATTTTTATTAAATAATATCCATAAAAAAGTTACTTGACAAATTGTGAACAATAGAGGAAATAAGTATATTCGAATTGCCTTTTCAAAGAATCAATCAAAATCAAACATTTATTCGTGACACTAACAAGACAAAAGACGAAAATATAAAATGAGCGACATTCTTTTTTGGCATATTCCAATTGCTCTAGGCATAGATAGGTACTTATTTATATTGTTTGAAGAGTTCTTAAGGTATATTCAAAATACAGTCGAGTCAAGTGCCTCCTCCTTAATTGACTAACAATCGTGACGTCAAACAAATACACCGAAAACATAATCACAAGTCTAACGACCAAAAGGTTTTCGTAACGATGGTCTTCCACAAATATCAATCAACAACAGTACAGCACATCGCTGACCGCGCGGCAGAGATCGCTCCGAGACAGTTCACTGATCAATGCACATTGCACCGATTGTAAGTATGAACACAAAAGCTTTTTGTGCAAAAAGCGTGTTCTGCTTGGAAAGTAAAATATATAATAAAATACCCTTGCCTCTAAGACTGGCACAACTCAAGATATTTACAAATAATTTATGTATTTTTTTTTATACAACGATGGTGGCAAACAAGCGTATGGCCCCGCCTGATGGTAAGCGGACACCGCAGTCAACTCCAAAGGAACCATGGGCGTTGCCGACCCTTGATATCTTTGAGGATTGAGAGCTGAAGGAACAAATTTCCTCGCTCTCAACACAACGCATCCTCGGGAGCTCTGGCAACCTTGCTCACCTCCAGGAACACAACATTATTCATTGACAAATGTTACTACTCCTTGACAGACTTTTTTACGGGCCAATTTAATTGGAATTATTTTATTTTATTGTAATGTTACATAAGTACTTAATTGGTATTTTTATTGATTTTTAATATTTACTTATATTTTAATTTACTTATATCCGGGACATAATGTTATTGTAATTGATGATTATTCCACTTACATTTAAGCATCGTGATTCGCGAAAGATAGCGCCACTGTACTTTTTACATTACCGCCTATGAACGAACTATCTGTCTATTTCAAAGCGTTCTGAGAAACGAGACACAAAATTCTCTTCTCATTATAATGTGCGCAGTAGGTACACCAGCGCGAAGCGACTTACCAGCAAACTGTACTCCATTGTACGGCAAACATTTCAAGATTTTAATGTATTTACATATGCGTCGGCTTTAGATATACATTACGGGAATTGGCGAACTGATAAACGGCTCGCAAAATAAACACGTATTTAAATGCATGGCGAAAGTCACGTATTTAAATCACATACAATTCTAACGGCGATTACTAGTCGAATTCTGTACGTAACACATTGTACGAATAATACAGGGTGTACCAAAATGGGGTGGTAACCGATCAAGGGCACATTCGGTAGGGCATTGCGATTCCAAATACAGATTTATTTATTTTATGTTCTCTTCGATAATATGGATGATAAACACAATATTAAAATGTACCTAATCGACCTCCAAACATCTAATGCATAAGCGGACAATTCACAGCTCTTAGTTTCAATATTTGTAAATGACATCATACCTACACCTAGACTGATTTGTCGATCACATGTATGCATGATATAACATTTTGTCGATCTTTTATACCCACATCTATGCTAAAAGTGGCGCTGGAACATAAGTTTTATGTGCTCTGCCTACCCCTTTTGGGAATCAAGGCGTGAATGTATGTATGTATGTATGATCTCTGTTTCTCATATATTTAGTACTGTTACGTTTAAGTCATCATTACAAGTTATATTTTAAAATCTTTATCTGTATCTCTCTCTGGGTGCCCTGAAAACCAGCGCCTTCAGCAATGTATTGCTGGTGGCATATGCCGAGTGGCATCCATTTTGGTGCATAACTATTGGAAGTCTCTTAGTAGATGTAACCACCACACCGCACCAAATAAATATATTTCTACCTTTCTTTCTTTCTTTCTTTCATGTTTCATCCTGCTTGAGGGTCTTTTACGATGACCTCCCTCCCTTACACCATATTTATGACAACTTGGGTCAACTACGCTTTCAGCAATTGGCAGTAAACCCAGTTAACTCGCGGTGAAACGCCCCTACAAAACTATTATATACTTGTAATGTGTCATACTAGTTAAACACGTAAAAACACGTGAAGACGAACGGAGGCTCTAGTATAAGTTTTACCGAAACAAAACGTTACGACCGAGTTCGCGTTTAGCTGTCAAATCCCATACAAATTGAGGGTAAAACGCAAACGCGATCGTAAAGTTTTGTTTCGGTAAAACTTATACTAGAGCCTCGGAAGTCGTCTGCAGACTATTCTGAGCCCCGACATCGAACTGAGTTATATTGGGACCCGCGGAGCCGTGATACACGTGTTAAACCGTACTGCACCGATCTCCGAACAAATCGCACGAGTAGCGGAAAAGGTGAAAACATAACTTGTAACTTTCTTTGGTGTCAACTGTGAGAAAATGGTAGGATGATGAGTTTTTAAATTCTGCTCCAGCGGCACAAATTGTCAGACAAACAAAATAAATAATGTTTTTTTGACCAATTGATTTCTCTCAGTCCATAGCACTGTAAACTTAGCTCGGTGCACTCGCATTTTTCAATGGAAACAGTCATCAGGACACTTTTTGATAGACATAAGCTTTTAATCATACTTCACTATGGACCTCCGGATCCGCTTACCGATAGTGACTTAAAATGACTTTTGTGTTTCCGAACGAGTATAAATACTAGCATAAAATACTCCCGAAATATATACTTACGTACTTTGCAAAGTACGTACTTTGCGAAAGTGAAGATTCGGTACTTATAGATACTCGTATGTGGATGAATGGCACGTTATTATTTAACAGAGTGGATACATTTCGCATAAGCACGTAGTCGGATTATGATTTCACCCATAAACGTTTGAATTATATATATTTTAGGCTCACCAAATGCAGGCCAAATCCCCAGACCCCAGTTACAACATACAAAACAATGGCTATATCATATGGTGGTAGGGCCATAGATTTGACATAATTTATCCTGTACGCAGCCCAGGGCCACATACAGCCACGCTGTAAACAACAAAATACGTCAATAGTTTTATTTGCCTATTTAAAAAACAGGTGTTTTTCATTGATATGTAACTGCGGTCCAAATCTGGAACGCATTTTTGTTATTGTATTGTCGTTTTTGGTCATGCGCTCTCTTAACACTTTCACTATCAGGAACCCACCTACCGGGCGCCTACGTCATACTTAGTCTCTTTCAGCTATATACCGGGATACCCCGGGATTGGATACAAGCGTACGGCATAGCGATTGTTGGCCGTGAATGTGTTTTAGCGTATAGCAGCTAAGTGTGTGAATGCGACGCACTGATAAGATTAGGCTTAAATTTACTACAACTAGAACACCAATCATCATCCTCGCGTTTTTCCGGTAGTGCTCAAAGGAGCCTGGGCTCCATATTCCCAATATGGCAAAGGCCCCAGTTTTACGAAAGGGACTGCAATCTGACCGGTAAAATCAGAGGGAAAACTATACCTCCTATTGGACCGGTTTCCTAACGATGTTTTCAACTAAATAACACCAATATCGCTATAAATTTCAGTTACTCAACTATCAAGTCAATTAAAATCTCAATTTATTATTATAAAAGTATAACGTACCAAGTAAAAATACCAATCTCTAACATCCCCAGCTTTGATTGAAAAATTGCCACTCCAAATTCCGTTCCGTACCAAATAACGGAACTGAATGGCAATGACAAAATGAAGCCGGTTTAATTCCGCTGCAAGGAAGATGTGACAGAGTTCCGCCCAAAAGAATAACGTTTATGTCTCTCGAGATTCTATAGTCAGATACGATGTTATCCTTTTAAAGCGCGATTTCTGAACTCGCCGAGGTAAAGGCTTCTTAAGGGTAATTGAGCATTTAAAATATTTGAATACTTAGGTACGTACGATGACAGGATATGTTTATAATACAAAGTGTTTTTTTTAACCGTCTTTGAGCCGAAGCCCACTTAATGTTTCCAAAACGTATTAAACATTACATTCATGAAAAAAAAAGTATTACTTAAGTTTTTAGTAATAAAAGGTATTCAATTTTGAAACATACTGTATCGCGCGCGGTGCGAAGTTCATCCACCCGGTTAGAGTTCATACCTATATACAAAAAGATGACGGCTAGCGATCACTACGGTCACTCGGCTGGATGATTCAAATTAAAATTATAATTTATCAATACATTTAAATT
Organism: Epinotia demarniana; assembly: GCA_945867215.1. Taxonomy (NCBI): domain Eukaryota; kingdom Metazoa; phylum Arthropoda; class Insecta; order Lepidoptera; family Tortricidae; genus Epinotia; species Epinotia demarniana. Next base: position 12,558,604 of record OX244277.1, read on the forward strand.
AAAAAAAAGTGCGAAGTTCATTCACCCGGTTAGAGTTCATACCTATATACAAAAAGATGACGGCTAGCGGTCACTGCGGTCACTCGGCTGCATGATTCAAATTAAAATTATAATTTCACAATACATTTAAATTTTAAAAAAGTGCGAAGGTCATTCGCCCGGTTAGATTTCATACCTATATACAAAAAGATGACGGCTAGCGATCACTACGGTCACTCGGCTGGATGATTCAAATTAAAATTATAATTTATCGATACATTTAAATTAAAAAAAAGTGCGAAGTTCATTCACCCGGTTAGAGTTCATACCTATATACAAAAAGATGACGGCTAGCGGTCACTGCGGTCACTCGGCTGGATAATTAAAATTATAACTTAGCAATACATTTAAAATAAAAAAAAGACCGGGTTGTACTCCGGGAGTGCCGGCAGAAGTGAAAACTTGAATATTTTAAATTTATCAAAAAAAACTCTTCCTACCCCCTCCCACCCCTGCGTGCCAATATATCTAATAACAACCTTATTACTTAGTAGTACGCTATATAGTTCAACTTAACTCAGCAAAATTGATGAAGGAGACGATGAAATAAAGTACCAATTTGTTTTTGCCATTGCCAAATATTTTTCAAAGCTTTATCTCTTTAGGAATAACGTCCAAATTCGAACTATTCGAATTTACTTAACAAAATTGATGAAGGAGACAATGAAATAAAGTACCAATTTGTTTTTGCCATTGCCAAATATTTTTCAAAGATTTATCTCTTTAGGAATAACGTCCAAATTCTAACTATTCGAATTTGCTCAATAGCAAAACGGTAAAGGACGCGTGGACAAAATTACAAATTTATTTGCAGAATATGCAATTGCAAAAAGTGTTTAAAGGCTGTATACTCTTACGAATAGTGTTCAGTTTTGAATGAAGTTGAATCGGCTAATTACCAGCAAAATATAAAATTTTGATAAAACAAAATGGAATTTGCGTTTACGGAAAATGTGTTATGACCTTATACTATTAACAATAAAGTACAAATTAGAACTATGTGCCCCTAGTCAAACCCCCGTTTTCCCCCCCGCCCCCAAGCCTCGTCCCGAATCTCTCGAGTGACCTCTTGAGTTCTCACAAAATCTGTCGCGAGTTTAAAAAATTTTGCCCAACCCAAAAAGTGCTCAGCCCCGCTAAAGAAGTTTTCACTTCACAAAGACCGGGTTGCTCTCCGGGAGTGCCGGCAGAAGTGAAAACTTGAATAATAATAGTAATAAAATAACTCCCCTCACCCCTTCGTATATGTTAGATCTTTCACATCAATAAAGAAATACGAAATATATGTTTTTTTTGACAATGTTTAAAAAATCATACAAAATTAGGTATTCATTTCTTTCAAAATCTAGTAGACGAAAATGGAGATAAAAGATTGAAGAACCGGTAGCCATTTGACTTATAATTATATCTGTAGTACAAAAGTAGGAGATACGATTGGAAACTTGTCAAAAATCGATGAAAACCTCGCCCCATAAGAAAAGCGACTTGGCGAGGAGAACCGCCGGACAGATATATAAAATATATTTTTCTCAATCTGAAACGGAAAGTTCGTTCGCTTCGCTAGGTCATTTAATTATTCGTACTAAACGTGACTTACAATAGTTTGAAATCCAATAAATCCTCACAACACACATTTAACAAACCACAATCAACTAATAGTTCAAATTCAATCTAAAGTATGGGACTGAAGTGCTTTGGCTAACATCAAATACAAAATGCGATAATTAATACTCTTATTTGCTTTTGCTTATTGAAATACATTCAAGCTTGCGCGAGTACATATTGACGACTCAAATACATTCGGGTTTGGTAACTTCATTTCTAATATTTATTCAACGACATAATATAATACTTATTGGCAACGTATTGAGAACTGGCTTTTTTTAGGAATTATTTGTCTACGGTTATCCAATTTTCTCTGATTTTCGCAGAAAGAAAATTCAGGATGATAATTGAAGGACTTTATGAATTTATGATAAACAATTGTTAAGCATAAGATGTAATGAATAGGTAGAACTTATTCATAAGCAATCTACATGTAGAGTGACCAGCAATAAGATCTGCCACAACATAACACGCATAAATATCTGACACGACTCTATGTCTAATGCCATAAGGACGTGTCAGATGTATTAGTATTTGTATTTGTATTTGTACAATTCAATTATAGTACGTAAATACCTGCCCATGGATATTGATGGTATTTCCAAAAATGAGCCTTTGTTGGCTGACGCAAATAAATAAACTACACTCATGAGACAAAAATGGGATACACTTTGTATGGAATTTCAATTCAGCTGTCACATAACATTTCCGCCGTCAATAAGAACATGAAGATAGCACAGACAGTAAGAAACAGAACAGATACGCCTGGCGAAGAATCCCAAACAGAGCCAGCCGACCCAAAATCAAATGGGGAAAAAGATGGTACGTATGTACATCTTCTGCGTAGCGTGACGTAGAGCTATGAGCGTAGAGTGACGACGCCACTTTTACTGCCAGGAGCCCGATCAGTCCGCTACATACGAGGAAAACCACGGGATCGGCTACGAGCGTAGCGATTCTTGGCGGTGAATGATCTACTCGATCAAACATACGTTGTATTATAACGTTTCACATGTCCAAAACGCATCAGGATGAGGCATTCCAAATGTAATTACGTTAAGGGCATCCGATCCGAGCTTATCTTGTAATGAATTCAAACACTGCGGCCCTTCATTCGGGAATTCCCATTAAGCCGGTGTCTGTTTATTACTGAGCTTCTTACGACGGATCATGACTGGTCAGAAGGTTGCCTGAATCAACTAGGAACGGTTGGTACAGTGTTAATAGTGGAATGTATACGAGGTTGTACACACTAAAGGTAACTACAAATACCTGGCGGTTTATTAGCGATGGTGAGATGTACCTATTTGCGTATTTTTGCATGCGGTTAGTGCGCACAACCTCCCTCCACACGTGCACATGCAAACAATCACAGCAAACCACCAATAACGACCAAACCGCGACACGTGTTTCGCCTCTACGAGGAATCATCAAGAGACGCTGGCAGGAGATGTTGCTAGCGTCGTCCACTGAGCAAATGAAATAATGATGATGTTGAAAACTACAGCACAACTGTAACTTTGGGTAACTTACGCCTCATTAAATTATCCTTTTTAGAGTTCCGTAGTTAACAAGGAACCCTTATAGTTTCGCCATGTCCATCCGTTCGTCCGTCTGTTCGTCCGTCCGTCCGTCCTTCTTCGGCTTAGCTCAGTAACCATTACTACTGGAAAACCATAATTCGGTATGGGTTTATAAATCAATCACGCCGACAAATCAGAAGAATAAATTATTTTTCAAATTAGTGATTCGTTTGCGAGATATTGGGTTCTAAAGCCCAAGTTTTTGTTCGAGTCATGCGCCCCCCTCCCACCCGCCTCTGCTGGCTAAATGGCTGCTACTGGGAATGTGGCAAAAATCGTGGCAGTAGTACATATAATGAATTTAAAAGGAAAACTATCACTAAGCAAAACTCGTTACCGAGTAATAGTCGACCAACTTAAAATGTACTTAGATAGGCCAACTTTCGTACAAATTCGGCCGACGTAACCATTTAGTTGGCGCGCGCGTGTCGATGTAGCTGAGAAACACAGGCAACTACGGAACCCTACACTGCACGTGACCCGACACGCACTTGGCCGATTTTTCAATACTACGATAGTAGTAAACAAGCATACGGCATGCCTGATTTTGACTAGACGCACGTTGCTTGTGGATGCAGGGTACACCAAAAGAATCACAAGCGATTGAGGATTGAGGGTTGTCAGTAAATCTTTTCTGACTGTCAGTCTGTCCACAGCTGTCCTTACCTGTGAGGAAAGTTCTATCAAAACTTAAAAAGCTGAATACCTATAATATAAGTGGTATGCGTCAATCGTGGCGAAATGCCCAAGGTTCTTGGCTTACACGTTACGTCAATAGCGATAGAATGGATGACTAACATATTATGCATTTTTTATTGGGATAGTGTTAAAAATATGTTTTTAATACAGCTGCTCAAAAAGTGGTACTTTTTGTGGCTGCGTAGCGTACGAGAAGCTCAATTTCTCGAACTAGTGCTTTTTACTTTTTAGTTCCAAACTATACTTTCGAAACGCAGTAATTTTATATTAGATTTTTTACCCGATGGCGCTGATTCCAATAGTATGTTGTCACTGTCAGTGTCATTTCTAAAGTATGGGTTCGTTCAAAAATAACTTCGAAGCAAGCATATTTTATCGCAATGATATATTAATTTATTATTTTTCGCAATTGTATTAAAAAAACGTCGTTTACAACACGTGTGAAATGTCTTTTACCACTCGTACCGAGTCTTGCCACTCGCTTTCAGCTCGTGGCAAGATACCTCGGTACTAGTGGTAAAAAGACATTCTTTTCACACTAGTTGTAAAATGTACTATTCTTCTTCGCCAATCTAAAAACATTGTGTATGTCACGGACGGTAACAAATGTACAAACTCGAGTCATCACATTCCCGACCTTTGGATAATGGTCTCGCGTAAGTAAAATCCTTGTACCGCCCTTGGAACACAATGAACAATTTGCTCTACAACCACCGTCTTACAATGTGAACTATTCCAACTAGTCCGATCTTAGACTTAATGAATATTAATTCTCATTGCATATCTCGATGGGGCGGAGGGTCGAGAGCTGAATTCGATTCAAACTTGTATCTACCTGCTCACTCTCTGTACCTTCTAAGACCCTATGCCACGTAACTTTAATCATAGTAATGAGTGTGCGTTGATGTGTGCACTTAGTGTAATTAAAACGACGTTATCCTGTGGACAGTTTTGTATTGCGGTTTTCTTTGTAGCGTCTTAGCCTCATCTTTTAGATGGCATTATTATTCAAGAACAATGGAGACGGGGAAGGCTTCAATAAGATTTCATCGAATAAGATACCTTTTTTAACCGACTGCAAATAAGGATGGGGTTCTTAATTCGTCGGAAAAGGGTATCCACCCAGGTGGTGTCATGGTTTCAGGTCAGAATCAGATGATGAGATACTGGAGAAATGGAGGGGACTCTTCAAATAAGGCGAACCTAAGTCGTCGTCGTCGTCCCCTGCTGGCTAAATGGCTAATATTGGGGATGTGAAAAAATTCGTGGTAGTAGTACATATAATGCATTTAAAAGGAAAACTATCATGGACGAGTAGGCGTAAGTAGATAATATTTTCGTACAAATTCGGTCGACGCAACCGGTGCGGCACGTCGATGTTACTAAGACAGACAGGCAACTACGGAACCCTACACTGCACGTGGCCCGACACGCACTTGGTCGGTTTTTAAAATTACGCATGTACGTGTTACGCTAGGTTAACTCATCAACTCACTATGACAAAAGACAAATTCTCTTACTAAATGGAAACATTTCACGTTAAATGAACGCCCCAAATGTAGCATACATTCCTGAAATATGCAGTGCTAGAATGGATATAAAATAAGTTAACATGCAAAAAAAAGAGCGAATCTTTTGCTGCTAAATCGAATTCTCGTTTGTCTAGCGCGTCAACTCGTGTAACCCGCTTTTTAACGGATATCATTTCTGCGAGGATGTGTCCTCTGAATAGTGTTGTGCAAGCAAAATGTGTATTAACTCAAGGCATTGTCACTTGAAGAGGTCGAATCAGGGCATTTTCAATGCAAAAAACAAATTCGTGCACCCAATTACCGTGAATTGTTAAATAAAAATTAACTCTGTGTCAGTTTTGTAACGGCATTTAAGCATTGAGTTTGCATAAAAACTAACTTTTTCTGTTTAATTTATGAATGATATGCCTCTACAAGTTAATTATATGAGAGAAAAGTTCATTTTCACATGATTAGTATGCTTAATTTTCGTTACAAAACTGACACCGAGTTAATTTTTGTTTAACAACTTACGCTAATTGGGTGCACGAATTATTGAAAATGCTCATAATATACATCGGTCGTTAGTAGGACGAGTCAACACTAATTCGGAAGAAGCAATGAATACGGATGATTCACAAGAAACGATGAATAAAATATCCGAGCGGAATATGAAATATAGAAACAAAATTATACTCAATTCGCGGTATTTTTTGCTGTACTCGAAAATTGTATTGACGTACTGCTCCTGAACTGATAGTTACTATTAATATACTCGTAAGTATGTACTAGATACTTTCAGTGCCCACTAGATAGATGCTCTGCTTATAGTTTCCTCGATCGTAGGACCACGAAATTATTGACACGGAACGTGTTAACACGTTCATTGCCCAGATTCACTACGCGCTACGCTCGTAGCCGATCCCGTGGTTGTCCTCATATGTAGCCGAAAGCGACTACGGCGGTCTGACGCATATGTGTCGTCATGGGCCCTGAATGGGTTAAGCAACGACGTAGGGCTACGCCGTAGCCAGTAGCAGCTTTAAACCGAACGCAGCGAAAATTGTACATAGCTCCGTGATTAGAATAGCGCTCATATTGCGCCGATAAGACACATTCACAGCTAAGAATCGCTACGCGCTATGCTCGTAGCTGATTCTGTGGTTGTCCCCGTATTTAGCGGAAAGTGCTACGGCGTAGGCTTCCGCTACGCTGTTACCTGGGAGTGAAATCAAAGTGTTAACACTTTCGCTACCAAGAATGGCTACACGCTACGCTCGTAGCCGATCCTGTGGTTTTCCTCGTATGTAGCGGAAAGCGGCTACGGAATAGGCGCCCGCTAGGTGGGCTCTTGGTTGCGAAAGTGTTAAGGATCTGCCTAACTACAGGATTTAGAGTTTATCACATAACACATTCACTTACAGAAATCGCTAAGTGCTACGCTGATAGCCGATTCCTTCTATGCAGTAGAAATCGACTACGGCGTAGGCGCCCGCCAGGCGGGTTCCTGACTGTGAAAGTGTTAATCCGAACGTAGCAGAAATCATTCATAGATCTGAGATTAGAATAGCGCTAATATTTATTGCGCCGATTAATTAAGGATCTGCCTACCGGGATCTGGGATTTGTCTATTAAAAGTATCTGCCTTGGAACCGATGTACGACTTTGTACCAGTGGCGGTGGAGACTGCGGGACCTTGGGGTACGGAGGCCAAAGATTTTATACGTTAGTTGGGTCGGTGGCTTAGGGATAGGGGCTGTGATCCTCGTTCCGGATCGTTCCTGGTTCAACAGATTTCTTTGGCCATTCAGCGTGGCAACGCCGCCAGTGTCATCGGAACTTTTGGACCACCAGCGATCCGGGGCGGTCCTTTTTGTTAGTTTAGGTTATAACGTGTTGACGAAGCCTGTTGCGGATTCTATCATTGTTAGTTAAGTGCCTAGGGGGATGTATGTTTGTTTGAACGCAATTGACGAAGCCTGCGTAGCGGATATCTTATGGACCTTAATCATTCTATTTTCATACTACACAGAAAATGTTAACTTGTTAAAAGTATAGTGTCCTTTCATGAAACATAGATATGGGTCTCTACGACTGACTACCGTCGTGTCAGGCGGCCTAATTATATTAATTTAATGTTAGAAATATGTCGATAACATTGGTACACAAGCCAACCCTAGCGATGGTGGACGTGGCATTATTTATGTGAGTGCAAGAGCGAGCTGTCAGTGGTTGTGTGCAAGTTTAATGCATGTCTCCAGTTGGCCGCTCTCCAATTCCACCGCGGCTCATATTTGAAAATAAAAAAGATTTGTTCAACTGTAGCTGTCTGATTTTCAAAAATTCGTTTTGTAATATACAAGCGATAATTAATTAAAAGTGTAATTTATAGAATATGTATGTATGTATGTATAGGTTAATCGCACTTCTTTATAAACTTTTACAAAATGTATCTTTTATTCTTCCTTGGAGACTATCTGCTAACAGAATTTTAATGCGCGTGGTAAACATATATTTAATACATAAATGGACTATCGGAGACTAGTGGATATATGGTATATCGGAGAGGCCAAAGTGCTCACAAATATGTGAACACGTCTCTAATGCCTTGACAATAGTGAGGTGTTCAGATATTTTCGAGCACCTGGGCCGCCCCGATAAATCTGATGGCGACTGTACAGCAAAGAATGTCGCAGGTTTTGATGCCAGAGCCGAAGCGATGGACGATAATTATGTGATCTGAGGGTTTTGTTAAGCCCGTGTGAGTACACAATCTTTGTTCCAGGAAGTGCGACTAGGGCGCGTACCGGGTAGTACCTAAGTGCCGCTTTATAACCAGGTGTGACGTAATAGTACATTACGTAACTAGGGCGGTGAATTCGTGAATGCCCCAGATCGCAGGTGTTTGTGGCCCGAACCGAAGGTGAGGGCCATAAATCTGCGCTCTGGGACTTTACGAATTACCGCCCGTGTTGCGTACAAAATTTTACGTCTTCACCTGGCCACAATGCGAGTTTTCCCGTACGCGCAGCGTGCAGTAAAACTTGCATTATGGCCAGGTGTGACGTAATAGTACATTGTTTAACGAGGGGCGTAAATGGAATATCGCGAACAAGAGTCTATCAGAAGCCCGACACCGGAGGCGAAGGTTTTGATGACTAGAGTTTGCATAATTCTCTCGCCCGTGCATACACAATCTTTTTCATCACATTTACGAGGAAACAAATACATTTTAGATGAAATGAATGAAATTCGTAATAAAAACTGCAACATGTCAGTCGTCCATTTTGTTGAATGAGTCCCTGTCAGTCGTCCATTGACGTAAGGCGTGTATGGCAAAGACCCTTCGGTATAGAGACACTAAAAAACTACATGTTAAATCTGTAAATATTCTGTTAAACATGTTTTATTACTGTGTCTAAATTTAAATTTATTAATAAATGCGTTTTCAGTCATCGTATTTGATATAAAACCTCTTTGCTTTGTAACTGCCGCATGAGTGACAAATAAAATTTAAGAAAAAAACCATTACGCCCGTGGTTGTAACATAGGCTATTGTAGCTCTGTATGTCTGCGCATTATGAAGCCCTTTTCGAGCAAGTATGATTATTTCGTAAAGAAATGTACAAGTTCAGTTTTCTTTGCGTTACTTTTGTTTTTTTTTGCCATTTGTTGATGTAACTCTTATTTTAGCTGGCGAGCGATTGAGGCAGATTGCTCTTTAGTGTAATTAGTAGTTTGTTGATTTAGCTAGTAGCTTAGGTTCTTTTATTAATTATTTATATTTCTGTATATATATATCTATATATTTGTATTCAACCGTATTTACAATGTCGGACGTGTTTAATGCTAGTTTGGACAGCGAGTTTTTTTCACTCTCTTCTTCAAGTTTTTACGATTCCTTGAGTGACGCATCAGATATGCCTGATCTTAGTGAACGCTTGCACTGTACTTTTAAAACTTCTACTAAAAACTTCAATGTCGTTCATATAAATGCGCAGAGTGTGCCGGCTCATTACACTGAATTGCTTGCATCGTTCAGCTCCAATAACAATATACATGCAATTCTTATCTCCGAGTCATGGCTAAAGCCCTCTCTTCCTTCAACTTTATATCCCTTGCCTGGGTATATTCTGATTCGTAATGACAGGATTGGCCCTAGCGATGGCGGTTCGGGAACTGTGCGGGGCGGCGGTGTTGCCATATATATAAAAAGTAATTTCGCTTATCAAGTAGTTGCTCAGTCGCCATCAGTCTACTCGAACTCTTCCGAGTATCTTTTCTTAGACGTGACTTTACATCACTCCAAAGTTCTTCTTGGCGTTTTTTATAGCCCTTCATCTCAAATTAATTATTTTGATTCCCTCGAAAATGTTTTAGTCAATATTAGCCCTCAGTTTGATCACAGCATTATTATGGGTGACTTTAACACCTGTCTCCTTAAAAATGACCATCGCTCCGCTAAGCTCCGTTCTCTTGCAACTTCTATAAATCTAAGCGTGTTGCCACTTGATGCTACGCATTTTCCTCATAACGGCCCTCCTTCTCTTTTAGATCTCATTCTTACTACTTCTCCAAATCTGGTATCCCTCCACGGGCAATTCAATGCTGCAGGTTTCTCCAATCATGATTTAATTTACGCCTCTTTTAACATTCGTCCCCCGAAGAAGAGACAGAAGATAATCATGCGTAGAAATCTCCGCGATGTAAATCTGGAAGCGCTCTGGGATGATGTTTCACATGCTGATTGGAGCAGTGTAGGTCGTCATGACGATGTTAACATGAAAGTAGGGGCTTTCAATGCCATATTGCTTGCGATTTTTGATAAGCATGCTCCTTTGAAACCAACGCGAGTTAAACACTTTCCTGCACCGTGGCTCACGCCGGAGATCAAACAGTACATGGCCAAGCGCGATCGAGCTCGTATTAAGTTCCGGCTGGTTCCTTCGGACGAAAATCGCCAGAGGTATATTTCCATACGTAACTGCTGCAACAAAGTCTGTAGGGAAGCAAAACGCCTCCATATCCACAAATCAATAGAGGAGTGTCCCCCTTCTAAGTTGTGGAAATTTTTAAAGTCTCTTGGGGTCGGCAAAACTCAGCAATGTTCTTCCAATACTCTTGACATTGACGCTATTAACAAACATTTCAGCACGTCGCCGGTTACTCTTGACCCATCCATTAAGCAATCCACTCTTTCACTTCTTGCCAATATTACACACCCCGACCTATCTCCCTTTGAATTTGGTTTGATTTCACCGCAGGAGACGCTTGCCCTTCTCAAATCTATTAAGACGAAGGCAATCGGTGACGATGGCCTCAGTGTGGATATGCTTATGCTCGTGGCGGATTTTATTGTTCCTACCCTTTCGGATATTATAAATTTCTCCTTGTCCACTGGAACCTTTCCGGCATCGTGGAAGTATGCTCACGTAATTCCTCTCCCCAAAATCCCTAATGCTGTATCTTTCACTCAATACCGCCCTATTTCTATTCTCCCAGTTTTGTCAAAGATCATTGAACATTATGTTAATCGTCGTCTCCTTTCTCATCTTAACAGAAATTCTTTGTTTAATCCTTTCCAATCCGGATTCCGCCCCGGGCATAGCACGGTCACCGCTTTAGTTAACGTCACCGATGACATTCGTCTCAATATCGAGTCCAAAAAGCTCACTGTCCTTGTTCTTCTTGATTTTAGCAGTGCTTTTAATACGGTAGATTTTGATATTCTGCTAGGTATTCTCCGCTCTCTTAACATTTATGAAACTCCCTTATCCTGGTTTCGCAGCTACCTCTTTGGCAGGCGCCAGCGCGTTACGTTCGATGACAAGATGTCCGAGTGGTGCGAACTCTCCGCTGGCGTTCCACAGGGCGGGGTGCTTTCTCCATTATTGTTCTCTGTTTTTATAAATAGTATCACCGAATCCCTAACTACATCATATCACCTTTACGCAGATGACCTACAGATTTATGCAGCGGCTACTGTGGATGATGTCTCCGCATTAATTTCGGAAGTCAATCGAAACCTAGAATCTATACGCTGCTGGGCGTGTAAGTATGGTTTACAAATTAATGCGAAGAAATCGCAAGCGATTGTTATTGGTAGTCCTTACTATGTAGATAAGCTCTCAAAGGTGGTGGTGCCTGACATTATTTTTGATGGAATTTCTATTCCTCTTTCCTCTACTGTCAGGAATTTGGGTATCACCATGGACCAGACGCTTTCTTGGTCGCCCCATATAGCTGAGGTGAGTCAGAGGATCTTTAGATCCCTTCACTCCCTAAGACGTCTCCAGAATTTCCTTCCTCTTCGTACCAAGTTGACCCTTACTCAATCTCTTTTGCTTCCTCTTCTGGACTATGGCGATATTGCGTTTCTGGACCTCAACGAGGAGCTACTTGATAAGCTGGAGCGTCTACAAAATGTATGTATCAGATATGTATTTGGTCTACGCAAGTATGATCATATCTCTGAATTCCGCTCTAAGCTTCGATGGTTACCGATTCGCCGGCGCAGGGATGTGCATATCCTGTCATTACTTTTCAATACACTGTTCAGCCCTACTTCCCCTCCTTACCTTTCTGAGCGGTTTAGTTATATGGCAGACGGCAGTGGCCACCGCTTGCGGTCGAGTACTAACCTTACTCTTGCTGTACCGTCTAGAAAGACGCGAACATACTCCAGATCTTTTACTGCGCGCGCTGTTAAATTGTGGAATGAGTTGCCTTTGTCGCTGAGACAGTCGCTGTCTGTTGCGTCACTTAAGATGAATTTGAAGAAGTTGTGGCTTTCCAATGACTTGTGAATTGGTTGAATATAGTATTTATTTATTTATTGTATATTTGCGATATATATGTAACATATGTTAGTGTGTATTATATTTTATATTGTATATTTATATATGTATTGGCATGTTTTTATTTGTCTAGAATTAATACTAATTAGGATTTGCTTTATTTTCTCTGTTTTTGTACACGGTATAAGTTTGCCTATCTCGTTCTACCTACCTTCCTCTCAATTGCTCAAAGGTTAGCTGGAAGAGATCCCTTATAGGGATAAGTTCGCCTTTGTACTTTGATCTATTGTGTGACATGTATATTCCTTAACCTGTTATTGTGTACAATAAAGTGCTTACATACATACATACATACATACAATATATGCAATTTAGCAAACAGACTAGCAACAAGTGTGTTAACAGTATTTCTAGAAATACACATTAAAAAGGAAGCCAGCTAGGGCCTTATTACTCGTACAGCCGAGTGTAAACCTCTCGAAAGAGAAGTAAATGGTGCGAACGGGAACCATTCCGACGGAGTGAACCGTAGGTAATAACTTACAAACTTTTTACGTTACCAAATAATGGAGTTCACATTTTACATTAATTTTCCAATTTGCCGATGATTATCGGTAGTCAAACTCCAGTTAAAGGTTGTTTAATACTAACTTACCTACCCATCTGTTTTGATCCGTAGGTGAAACATTTCACTATGCTTTTTATCGAAAATTGTGCTGTTATTTGAAGTGCGTCCAAATAATATAGATTAACTAATTAATGGAGCCTTATCAGTTTCCATTAATTAATTACATGGTTATAAAATATTACGTGACATGCCACAGTTTACAACACATAAATTTAGTTCTCTTTAATTTGCCTATCAAATCGTACGATAATGAAGTGCATAAAACAAATAATTTAAATAATTTCTTCCGTGATGATTAAACCATTTGATTTGCAGGCGAGGGTAGATATAAATTCGAGGATAAAATGGGTTTTATACACGAGTTATACACTCTAGTTTCGAGTAAATTAAGCAAACCAAAATGGAATGTAATTCATTATGTCATCATATTTAAAATGGTGATACTCCTCTTCGTGTAGTCCGTCGCCTGACCATGCGGCGGGCAGTTTTTACTTTATGCACTAAAGCAAGCCATTTTATTCAGGCTACACACATACCTATAAACGAATTTTGTGAGCATGAGGAGTGAAATAGTAATTTACTCATCACAAAATATTTACTTTATTGTTTATAATAGCCACAAACAAGTAACACAGAACGACTACCTCAACAACCACGCGGTTTTCCTGGCCAGCGCTCTCGTGCATACGAAGGAATCTGTCCGACTGCGGAGTGAGGATCGCCAGCAGTCCGTCCATGGTTGCTTGACAGGCGGGCAGGATCCTTCCTGGCGGTAGCGCGAAGCCGTGAACACCGGTGTCGGGGAGTTCAATGCTCAACACGTAACTGGAAAAAACCTCTTTTTTATTATTTTGTTGATGCAAACCCGGTTTGCGACTGTGGGGCTACGGCCACAGCCCTAGACTTCCAGACTACATCTTGAAAAATGCGTCCAGATTATCCCACCTTCAACTACTTACTGTACTCTTTATTCACCATATTGCACTGACCGGTATGCAGATATTTGTACTAAATTTTAAATATTCCAGTAGTATTTTTACTGGGATAAACAGTATTCTTTAAGTTAATCTAAGCTTTACTCTATTCGTATACTAAAATTCATCTAGCAATTCTTTTCTATTCCAGTAGCAATCCAGTCCAGTGATAGAAACCAGCAGTGCAATGCAACTGGAATATGTGAACCGGCGATGGAATATACCCATTTCAGTGAGCAGCCACTTGATTGGATATCTACACTATTCTGACTACTTCTAATAACTGAACGACCGTCAATCCAGTCTCTAGACTGGATTGCTCACTGAAATGGGTTATATTTCAGTACCGGTTGCTGTAGGAATAATACTGACAAGTCACATTTTCTTCATTTGTAAACCAAAAGTGCTAGTGCTAGAAATTGAATGGAAAATAAAATGACATGCGGTTTTCCTACCACTTACAGAAATACAGGCGTGAGGTAATGTATAGGTATGTATGTAATTCTTTGTTACTGAAAACTTACGAAATATTCAAAGCTCTTTTCACCCAGTCAGCACTCAAGCCGGACGCCAAGTATCCTGAAAAAAGTATGATTGTATAATTTTAAGTACTTATAATTAACTTTAATGTTTGAAATAAGACTTCGTACACTAAACTAAAATCACATACTTTTTACTATGGAGGTCCCAACTCAACATTATACAACTGTGTATTCAACTAAAATGAATTTGACCAATCACGTGGCATCTTTGCTGAACCATAATGTATTCGATCAATAGAACGCCGTCATGAGAAAGTCAAAATAAAAAGACATAAACGCACAAAAAAGAAAAAGCCGTTGGGTGCTCCTAGTTTCAGCAGGGCTTAGATTTTCAATAGATACCAGATTTGTTTAATTAGTTCAGTTGACTCGTATATACTTAATTAGCTTTTTAAGTCTCGTACCTTATTTACTCAGCAAGCTTCGTGGCCTAAACGTGTTACTCGACTGAAAAAGCATACATTAAATAACGATTGCATAAAATACTATTACAATTTAATCCTCTTTTTCATTACTTACCTATTGTTTCAAAACAAGTGCCTGTTTTATATCTGATCCCGTGATTTATCGATATTCGTGCAGCCGCCTTATCAGCCAATGCTTTCTGAAAATAAAACGTATAATAGCTGCGTTTATTTGTGTGAAAAAGCCTTTAAATACTTCCCTACAATCAACTCTTTTATCAAAATCATAGTTTATCAGTTTTATCACATTATACTACCTATATTATTGAAATACCTCAAAATGACTAATTTCATACTATTTTAAATTCCCCAAAATAGCGAAGTTCATATTAATGAGAGTCCTTGTACGAGTTGCAGTATTTCTCATAAATTCATTAATATTTATTGTCATAATTTATAAATCATAGTTTTATCAATTAGCTGTACATATTATTGAAATACCCCAAAATGACGAATTTCATATGATTTGAAATTATATTAATCTGAGTACTTGAATGAGTTTCTCCTAATTTCATTAATATTTACAGGTATGAAGAGAATAACCAATACGAATTATTTATAAGCATAAAATTCATTTAAATATTTCATAGCAATGAGTACCTACTACGAAACGGGTAAATAAATAGCCTAAACCAAATGAGATGAGTAGCATTTTTTTAAATCTATAATTCGCATAGTATATTCTACAGTATATGCGACTTGCGGTTGTATCGTGAGCTGCGTCAACATGCGTGAATGACGCTATCTAGGTTCCATGTCGTACCAGTGACATTTGGCAATGAAGGTTATGTACCGTTTAAGCGCCACTTACCACTTTGTCAAAGTTATCTTCGTGTTCTATCAAGTGCGCGTACGGTAGGATCATGTACTGGCCATATGAATGGATGGAGAAGTAGTACTCCAGTTTGTGTCTGTGTTCTCTCGCCATCGTTGCCATTGAATATGTTTCCGGCTCAGAAAATGGACTATCACCACAATAACTTTCGCTCTCTGGTTTTTTACTACTACCAAGAGCTGTAAAAAAAGTTGAAAACTTCTTAGGCCCACCGCCCACCGCCGCGAGTAGCGAGTACTCTCATAGTAATTCTTACTCGCACGAGTAAAAGCGAGGAAGAATTACTATGAGAGTACTCGCTACTCGCCGGCGGTGGGACAAGTGCCATAGCTACCAAAATAACAACTTCAAATCTGTATGAAAGTCGAATACACGCGAAGCATGTGCGGCTACACAAAACTATCAGAAAAAACTAGGCAATAAACTTATGTACTTACTTCCAAAAGCGATGCCATAGTTTCGATTAAGATCAACACCATTTCCAGGGCGACGGTTTTTCCTCCATAAACGATCCTAAAATGAAATACATAATACATATCATTCATATCAGATAGGGCTCCTGCGAAAATTTCTGGTCTCTCCTAATACTTTGCCTATCTACACTGCACTACTGACTCCGCTGCTGACACCGCATCAAAGCTATTCACAAAACACTGACGAACCTTGGTTCGTCAGTAACTTGTTACTTGTATACCTATACTTATTACCAGATTATCAATGTTAAAGACGCGTTAGTTTAACAATTATCGATGTTCACAATCTGTTTGATGTTATTACGCGTAAGAATTCGATATCGTGTAAGTAATCCGAGATAGAGGACATAATTTAGTTATTGAAACAGGCAAATACTCCTGACAAATAATGTATAAATTTATTTCAGTTCCTGTGTAGACTCACCGTAGTATGACTGTATTCATATCCATCTGGATTCATAACGGGTATGAATATCCAAGTGTACTGATAGGCAATGTTTTCCAACTCAGGATCTTTATACACTTTAGCGTTTACTATTGTATACAACATATACGTTACAAACGCTGGAGAAAGCCATTCTCTTGCATGGCAACCTCCTTCCACTATAACCTTGGATCTGTAGTAAAACAAAATTACTAAAATCCATATTATAAATGGGAAAGTGTAAGTGTGTGGTTGTTTGTTTGTTTGTTTGTCCGTCTTTCACGGCAAAACGGAGCGACGAATTGACATGATATTTAAGTGGAGATAGTTGACGGGATGGAGAGTGACATATGATAGTTATTATCGCCAAAATCCTCCCCTAAGGGGGTGAAATGAGGGGGGGTAAAAGTTTTTATGGAGCTGCTATATAATATAAACGAGTTCCGCGCAGACGGAGTCGCGGGCAGAAGCAAGTGATACACATAAAACGGAATCCGCTGCGCCAATTTTCCGCGTTTTTCTAACATTTAAAATGTTATCTATCAGCATAATATGTACACAATCTGCAAACAAATATTGTTACACAAACATGCGAAACGATTAATAAACACGAAAACATAAGCAGCAAACTCCCGTGTTTTCCCGCGTGGTGTCGGGTTAGAACTTCACCACCCCCTTTCTTCCCGTGGGTGTTGTAAAAGTCGACTAAGGGACCAGGGTTGAAGTGTGTTGTGGGCGATGGGCCAGCAACCTATCCCTGCAATATCACATTAAGTCGATCGTTTATACCCACATTTATGCTAAAAGTGGCGCTGGAACATACGTTTCATGTGCTCTGCCTACCCCTTTTGGGAATAAAGGCGTGAATGTATGTATGTATGTACGTACGCAGCAAACTCGCCTTGTCTCGAAAACAATGATAAAATGTATACTGTGTGTGAGCAATCGTGACATAAAATCAATTATGACAAAAAAACTTTGATCTCTTATGATGCCATTTTGCCATGAGTTCAGCATTCTATCTCTAATGAATTTCAGGTTTCGAGGTTAAACGTTATTTGGTAAAATTTCCTGTGTAAAACAAGTGTAAGCTTATGCTTTGGACCAATTTCAGCTCGGAAAAATACTTCAATGTATACTTCACCATGCCTCATAGGTATGTACTCTGACTTGACCAAGAAAACA
The DNA here is from genome assembly GCA_945867215.1 of Epinotia demarniana. Lineage (NCBI taxonomy): Eukaryota > Metazoa > Arthropoda > Insecta > Lepidoptera > Tortricidae > Epinotia > Epinotia demarniana. The sequence goes on from OX244277.1 coordinate 12,576,363, forward strand.
AGTGCCTGGATTATAGAAAAATTATAATTGAATCCGTACATCGGCTTACATGTGCCTATAATACTTAGTTATTCGAGTTGGATTAAAAAAGCCGTCTCGATTGTCACGATAACAATGTGCCTTCCTTGATTTGCGTTGCAGCCGACCGAATCCTGGGGCTCACGCGTACATGCCTCGTGTGTCTGGCCTGTACAACAAACTCACTAGGTAGCAGAATGCAGCTGTTGGACATATTTGACAACAATGAGTCAAATGAGTCAAGTTAAAAATAAAATACTCTCTGTTGACGATTTATTCTTAATTTTATTTTTATTTTATATCATGTAACAGCTTTTACTGTGTAGCTTAGGTTGTCAAGTTCTTTAATGCATGCTGTGATTGCCTGGGAGATCAGTTACGAATGTTGTCTAAAATGATTATTAATGTGTGTTGTATTTTCTGTCGGCGATCCTAACAACAACAAAAAATAAACAAATGAAGAGTTCCGTCGATTCCTCAAGTCAGGTCAATTAACACTGCTCTAAATACTTTATGATTGGACAGGACCCATGCCATGATGATATGTAAGTGGTTATATTAGCGAAATGTGAACTTCATCATTAGTCCCACTTCACGAGATTTATGCTTTTAAAGAACAAAGGCTTAATAATATGTCTATATGGACATTATATCGAAAAATGCTTATATCATCTCAGGAATTCCTTGGATTCCTCGTCGTCAATTTCGTCAGTACGTAACAAATCGTCAATACTTGGTTGACGGCCTTAAATGTGACTACAACTATCTGATAAACAAATAAAGATGACCGAGCGACTGGGTAATTATCATAAATACAAGCAGTAAACATTGTAAGCCTAACTGAGAACTTCTTCTTCAAGTCAAGACTGCTCGGTACAATCATTGAACGAACGTTATCACTTTACCTTTTTTTAGACCCCTTCAAGGTCACCCTCACTCCCAAAATAGTTCTGTTCTGATGAGTCCTGCCGATCCTCCGTAACTGAACTTCTGATGGATGGGTTGCGCTAAGATCTTTCAACCATTCGTAAATGTCGTCGAGGCGGTAGTAATGGTTCCAGCTGTATGATTGCATATTCCGCCTGAAGTACGGGCTGGCTTTTTGTTTTTGGAAGGCGCTGAAAAATAAGAGCAAACGTCCTCCTAGCATTTCCCGGTAGTATCTTAAACAAGCCGCGGGTCCACCTTGGCACCTGAGGCGCTTATAATTATTTCTGCATTCCGCTGCCGTATGCGTAGCCACATACAAGTTTCTCTGGACGGAAGTTCGTTGCATCTTGTGGTGCCGTGCGGAATTTAAACACAAACTGAGGTGCTTGCATACACCGAGAAAAAAGTCGCTCCACACACCGCCGCGGGATGCGGCGGCAGTGAATTAACCGCCTAATCCCAAGATTTGGCGTAGGCACTAGTTTTATGAAAGCGTCTGCCTCTGATTAAACCGGTTTCCTCACGGCCGAAAAGCCGCTGTTGATCAAAATAATAAATATATAGTTTTTTGAAAAATATCGGAAGTACATGTCGGTGTTCGAAGCCCACGACCTCTGATTTGAAAGTTGCATTACCTGCTACTGGCCATATCGCTCGGCTACAGAGACTACTAAAATATTTGCTATTGATTTAGTGTTTTGATGGTCCTTGTTAACACGTTCACTGTCCCCGTACAAAATTACCGACAATGTCACACGTTCAAGTGTGCTTCCAGATCGACGCTGTGAATCCATTATGGAAGCACGAACTCCTGAGAAGCAGGTGCATGACACATCATTGAGGGCACACGGACAGGGAACGTGTCAACATGTTTAACTCGATACTGCACAAAAATTACTTGTCCGTGTATTAAATTAAACTAGGTACGTGATAACTGTATCATAGACTGGACTACACCTAAGCGTCTTTTATAGACATTTTATACATCTTTTATAGATCTTTTACAGACATTTTATTTTATAGACATTTTATAGACCTTTCGGCAGCATTTGTATCCTGTGATATATATTGACCAATTGTCCACTCTTTTATAGGCATAAAATGAACTTTGGCGTGTTTTATACAAAAAAAATCGGCCAAGTGCGAGCGCGACTCGCGCGCGAAGGGTTCCATACCATTATCTATAAAAACGGCAAAACAAAACACGTTTGTTGTATGGGAGCCCTCTTTAATATTTATTTTATTGTGTTTTTTAGTATTTGTTGATATAGCGGGAACAGAAATACATCATCTGTGAAAATAACCACTGCCTAACTATCACGGTTCATGAGATACAGCCTGGTGACAGACGGACGGAGAGCGGAGCCGTTTATTTTTCCATTATATTATTTCTCTCTGTATCATATCGTACGAAAAATGGAGTAAATACATACACATTCATACGCATACCTTTCTATATTCCTGATCAAAATAGCAAAGCGAATGGTCATTTTCTCTGTGTCCCTGTAGAGTATACCTAAATTATGAGGACTTATACTGAACTCCACTGCATTATGGACTAGGGTAGGTTCCTTCCACCAAATGACGTTGTAAATCTTGACCAGCGTTTTCAAAAATACCAATTGTTCGTCATCATAAGGAACGGCGCGGAGCAACGCGTGGTTCTTGTAAGACTTGCACTCACAGCCGGTCAATAATAAGAAAATAATTAATTTAACAGTTGCGGTACACATCCTGGCAAAAAATATATAATTTAGACTCTCAAAAACATGTCAGTATTAATTTTAAAACGAAATATTATTCGTTAGTAATTTTCATAGCGCATAAAGTGCTATGACGTTGCTATGACATATAGTACTCTTTGGCTATGACGCCGTCATAAGCATGTCCAAAGAGAATATAACCATTACGTGTCGTTTAGCATGTCAGTGTAATAGTACATTACGTACCTAGGGCGGTGAATTCGTGAATGCCCCAGATCGCAGGTGTTTGTGGCCCGAACCGAAGGTGAGGGCCATAAAATATGCGCTCTGGGGCTTTACGAATTACAGCCCGTGTTGCGTACAAAATTTTACGTCTTCACCTGGCCACAATGCGAGTTTTCCCGTACGCGCAGCGTGCAGTAAACCTTGCATTATGGCCAGGTGTGACGTAAAATATGTTATAACGTCATAGACAAGTGAATAGTTAAAAAAGTAAAAAAAAAGTGGCAGATGATATTATATAGCAAACAGGGGTTTGATCCTTAGGTAGTGGCGCTGTAAACCGCATAATATATGGCAATAATGTCCATACGTCATGTATAGTCGGGACAGTGTGTATTGGCATTGTGTTGTTTGTTGAATGTGCATAGCTATAGGTAATAACAATTAGTTAAGTTTAAGTTCTGTGCTTTATAATAAATACCTATTAATCCATATCTGGTTTCAAGTACGTATTCGATATTTAAGTATTTTTCAGGTTGTGACTCCGAAGACTCTGACTTTGATCTGGGATTCGACTAGAGGACCTTTTTCTATATTCATCTAATTACAATATTTTTATAAGAAATAAATATGAATAAATATGAGGGGACAATCTTACACAAATCGACCTAGTCCCAAACTAAGCAAAGCATGTACTATGGGTACTAGACGACGATAAACATACTTACATAGATAAATAAATACTTAAATACATAGAAAACATCCATGACTCAGGAATAAATATTTGTGCTCATCACACAAATAAATGCCCTTACCGGGATTCGAACCCAGGACCTCTTGCTTCGTAGGCAGGGTCACTACCAACTAGGCTAAAGCGGTCGTCATTAAAGAAAATAAATTACTAGTTAAATCCAACCAAACTAAGGTCTGAGATAATATTCCAGATCAAAAATGTAAACAGATGGGTTGCCACCATAAAAAAAATAAACGCGCAGTGGTTAGTCTAAAAAATCATTGAAATACTCATAAATATTTTACTACATTAAAAATCCGAAATATATTTTTATTAGGTATTGCCGTAATATGTGGAGTTTTAATTTATGCTGTTGGTAATTGTGAGACGTTTTAAACTTTTGGTTAGTAATTAAAATAAGGGTCCATATTGGCTGCCATAAAATTCATGATCCTATTTTTTTTTGTACTAACGTATTGTAGTCATAATCATCGCTAGTCCTAATTTTTTTCGTCCTAACTTTTTTGTTCCTAAATTTCTGTCACTATCATTGGAAGTCATAATGATCAGTTGTCCTAGAATTGTTCTTCCTAATTTCATTACTAAGAACTTGCTTGAAGTCATAATTTTGTTAATCATAACATTTTTCTTCATAACGGACATACATCATAATTTTGTTAGTCCTAATATCATAACTAAGAACATACTTTAACTACTAATTTTGTTTTTCCTAATGAATAAAATCTTTCGCTAAGTTAATTGAAAAAAAAAATCGGTTCTGGCGCTTCGCCGGCCGCTGCCGCGGCACGCTCGCTTCGCTCGCTCGGCTCGCGCGCGTAGGGTCGCAGTACAACTAACACTCCTCCTCGCTTCGCTCGTCGTCGTACCTACACGGACGTGCCTTAGGCTACGTCCGCACAGACAGGCGGCTAGAGTCTGTAGAGTCGATGTAGAGCGAATATGTAGAGTCAATGTAGAGTCAATGTAGAGTCTATGTAGAGTTAATGTAGAGTCGATGTAGAGTCAATATGTAGAGTCGATGTAGAGTCAATGTAGAGTCGATGTGTCAATGTAGAGACGTCTAGCTAGAGTCTTGTGACCTCGTCTTGTACCTAGCGATAAAAAACCACACGTTTATTTACTTCGATAACGCCAAGTAACATTTATGATGAGAAATATTACGAAAAACAAATTTAGGATTAAAAAATGTATGACTAGTGTCATTATGAATTGAAATAAAACGGGCAAGTGAGTGTTATGACGAAAAAAATTAGGAAAATAAAAATTAGGACCTGTGAAACTTATGATTACTGTCATTATGACTTCGAATGGTTATGACTTACGATCGTTAGGATCAAGAATTATTAGGACTGACGATTATTATGGCGTAAAATTTTATGACGAACATTTTCGGACTTAAAAAAATAGGTGAAACAAAGCGCCCCCTTAAAATAATTACCGGTTTCCTATTAGTTTAATTGGCAAATATTCATAGTGATTCATTAAATATTTCTGAACATGCAAAATGGGCACCACCTGCGTCTGCCCCTTACCATTGTGAACTAAATCCCATAGAATTAGTTTAGACACAGGTAAAGGGGCACGTCGCTAGGAACGACAAGACATTTAAAATGAATGAAATTAAGACCTTATTTGAGGAATGTCTGCAAATGGTGACGCCTTAAATATGGAGTGACTGTGTAAAACACGTCATTAAAGTAGAAGACAAAATGTGCCGACTCGACCACCTGATTGATAATGTCAACGGTAGATTTATTATAAATGTAAATTCTGATTCTGATTCCACTACGTAGTCAAGTAGATAAAAAAAATTAAGTGTTTATTTCCTCCTTGTATTCCTGCCAAAATATTATAGATATCCGAAAGTCTTTCGGCCTATAGCTGTCAGTTAAAATCATGCATAATTTATATTTGGTGAATACATTGGATAAAAAAGATTGTATACCCCTGGAATGTCACGTTGAAATTGACAGTTGTTTGTTAAGTTCTATCAATACCGCACTATAATATGTCATTACCGGTTATGTCAACAAGCAATTTCAAGTGATTTCAAGTCAATGTTTATAGAAATACTAGACAATCCGGCACTCTTTCTTGCTGTAAATGTTCAACTATATTCAAAATAAGTTTCTGACATCGCTATGGATTGCTTTCTGCATAATATTTATTGTGTTTTAGGTTACAATCGCGAAGTATTTCGTCTTCCTCGCTGTTTGTTTACATCAGTGACATTCATAACAATGTTAGTCTGTGCAAAGTACTTTGTGTCGGTGACTTCTAACGTCTGAGTATATTACTCCTTGCCAGTAATAGTTATTTGTGCAACAAGAGAGCAAAGTTTGTTTTTGCTGCGAGTGCTAATTTTGAGTCCTGAGGAAGCGAAAGATTCTAAAATTGAATCACGAGCGCAGCGAGTGATTCAAAGTTTGAATCTTGAGCGCAGCGAAGGACTCAAAAGCACGAGATGCAAATACTTTGCTCTCGAGTAACACATAAAACTTTTCACCTCAGCAGTGAGAACACATTCACATCAAAAAATATATCATAGTATCACGTACCTATTCGTCTCACGATTATTCAGGAAGAGAACTTAATTAGGCGTTAGTTACTGCTTGCTTTAACTCCTCAGCGTCGGCCGCCTCGTTATTCAATACTAGAAAGGCGAGACAAGGCGCGAGAAACCGAAGGATATTTCAGTGAGTATCTAAGTATACGAGTGTCGCGTGACACTAACACATCAATAAAAACTAACCGTGTTATTGTTAAAATTCACAGATTTTACTAATATCTTCGAGATATTTATGAAATATTTATCATTATCACAAAGGGCACACATTAGCATATTACGTGTATCTCGCGTGCACACCAAAAACTATCCGTACTGTTGTTAAAAGACTGCCTCCGTCATGTCACTGACTTCACTATATTTCCTAGTTAGATAGAGAATTGATTTATCCTAGTATTTTTTATATTTAAAACCAATATCAATAATGACGAATAATATACAGACTAAAATCGCAAACAAATTAACAGCGCGCAACTTTTTAAAAGGGGCGGGGCCCCGCGCTTGCGTTCGGAAACTGCATCTGTGGTATACGTTCATAGAATTTAAATTGTTTAAACTAGAATTTTTAATTAGCTAGCATAATAAAATTCATGTTTTCCTATTTGTTATGAAAAACTGAGTTTATTCTGAGATCTTTTATCTAAATATACTTCAATTTAAAATTACTTTGTATAATTATTTTGGTAATTTAAACGTTTTAATTTGATAGTTTTCGAACGTGTTAGTTGCCCGCTTTTCTGGGGGTCTACTTTGAAATTCGATGGTCGAACTATGGATCGACCTATGTCTGCCATTTTCTTTTTTCGTAATGGAATGAAAGGGACAGTGCTAATAAAGTTCAAATATTCTGAACTTGTAGGTAATAGACCCCATACGACGAAATGTCAGTGCTCCGCACCAAAATTAAAAAGCTACTTTGTCTCACGGAGTGAGCAAAATCGCATTTTGCACACTGTTTTCACGCAGCAAAATATGCTTGTTCGAGCTGCTGAGGTGAAAAATAAATTAGTTCCATTAAAAATCTGCAACGTGGCTTGGGTCAAAAAGAAACTTGTCAGGCTATAAATCCCACAAAATCTGGATTCCGACACCACACTTCGTGCCAGAATGCCGAACATGCCAAATATGTGTGTTGTTTGCGTTCTTTCGTATTATTTTTTATTTCAACCCAGGCATCGCTAATCTTGGTTTATACCGTAGGGAAACCATTTTTTGCGTCCCAGATGCAAGGCTGCATTTGATACAATTCTAGAAGCAAGCGGGCAAATGAGTGAGTGGACGAAGTTTGGGCAGTCAATGCGCTATTCGGCTTATTCGCCTCCTTTGATGTGTACCAAAATACCGAGAAGTCGACGGATAAGCGTATTCGCTATTCGTGCTTATGCGTTATGCGTGCGAATAAGGCAAACATAGACGAATAAACCGTCCACACTGCGTCAAATAAAGGTGCATAAGCCGAATAACGAATAGCGCATAGCGCAGTGGGGCGCCGGCATTATGAATATAGCAAACATAGACGAATAAGGCCTGCCAACACTGGCGCGGCCTGCTGCGGTGGCGGGCAATAGTGAATTTGACAGCGGCGGACAAGTTTACTACTGTCCGCCGCGGCCAGGCCGCGCCAGTGTGATGCAGGCTTAAACCGTCCACACTGCGTCGAATACAGGCGCATAAGCCGAATAACGAATAGCGCATAGCGCAGTGTGGTGCCGGCATTACAATTAAAGCCCGCATTAGAACGTAGTGGTTATATTCTCTTTGGCTCGTATCACACTTCTCCACACACGCATCTTTGCGTTTGGTTCACAGCCTGACTTTCTGACACTGTTTTAATGTGTTTTAATAAAAATCATATGTACGGAGACCTCGAAATACATGCGCGTCAATACCGCGGATGAAGTGCCGATATATATCAGTGGCGAGGCAGTTGAACAAGTCGGTCCGTTCTCTCCCTGGTATGAGATTGTGGTCAGCCCGTCAAGGGGAACGGATAGCGATGTGAAGGCGGACATCAGCAAGGCGTAAACAACCTTACTTGCCTTACCAACTTAAACCTGTCTGGACGTCCACCATAATAACATTAATAACACAGCGCGCGCCAAGATCAGTGTTCAATTCCAACAACATCAAGTCAGTCCTACTATATAACCTGAGACTGTGGCAGGTGACTGACCGGCCCATAAGTCAAGAAATCCTGGAACGGAAATGGCGATGGATTCGACAAGCGGTTCGACAATCGGATAACCATTTGTCAAAGCAGAGTTTCCACTAGCAATCTAATGGCAGGAGATGGCCGGGACGTCCTCGGAATACATGGAGGTGACCAGTTGAGAAAGTGGCTGGCTCAACTGGTATCGGCTGAAAAGAGCTACAAGAAGTCGTGCAAAATCGTGTAAAATGGAGAACTCTACTTGGAGAACGCACCAAGCTTTGATAAAAACAGTGTAAATCAAAATGCCGTTTTTATGATGCACACCAAATGTATTGAACGTTCAGAATTGATAGAACCACGTAAAAAATTCCGACATGCATTCGATCTTGGGTGACTCCATTACTCATTCTCAGAAGTGTTTCTCTTGTGGGATCGAAGAACAGTAGCAGTCCCTCCATGGTCGCCTGGCAATTCGGCAGGATTCTTTCCGTGGGCAGCGCGTAGCCGTAGACCCCCGTGTCGGGCAGCTCAAAGGTCACCACGTAACTGGAATTCATAGGTGGTGTCAGGGAGAAGCTTCGTTCTGATCGAAATCACGTTCAATCAATATTTTTTTGTCACTGCATAGGCCTCCCTCTCTTTCTTGCACGTATCTCTATCGACCGCTAAACTTGACCAATCCTCCCTAAAAGCGTCATCTTCGTCGATCTTCGTCTGGGTCTGCCACTTCGCTGAACCCAATTTGGATCGAAATCACACATAGCTTTTTTTCAATTTTGGCGCGCCCTTTTTAATTTTGGATCGTTGTAGATAGCGGACATGAATATAGGCAAAATTTACGAAGCTTATAAAAAAGGTAGCAATTTTAGCTAGCCCGCCAGAGAGACGCGCTCGCATTCATGCATGCCGAGATTGCCGGGTTGAGCACGAAACTCGCTGATATCAATTTGGAATACAAAACGTAAGTCTGATCGACCGCTAGCAATGCTCGTAGATTATAATACTTACGATACTTTTAATGCTCTTTTCACCCAGTCACTACTTGTTCCCGATGCTAAGTAACCTAAAGAAACATTGATAAAGATTTTTATAATTGTATGTGAATCTGAATAGAATAGAATAGAATTCATTTCATATCCTATTTCAGACTTATAATTCTATCATCATTAAAGAATTCAATTAGACACTTAAAATATCGGGTAAATAAAAACTTTCAACTGTTTACTAAACAATCTTGAATTTTTCAAGATTTTTATAGATTTTCTATTGTTCATCTAATGGGGGCTACAAATATGTGACGAGTTTTAATTTTGTAAAGGGCATTAAGGTAGTTGATCTTGATGAGTATAAATTTATATGTTTTCTAATGAAGTTACACGATTCATGTGCACCTAGTTTCATAGATTTTCACATAATTTTCCAAGATAAGGACATACCATTAACATCGTAATTGTTGCCTACTGTATACTTAATGCCATGATTTTCAGAAATTCTGTTTACAACTTCGTCGATCTTCTTTGTCTGGAATAATATACTATATTAATATCAATACCATTACTTTTTTGATCTCCTATTCAGCTATTCCGCAATCCGACACTGCGGAACAAAACCCCGTGTTGTGGTTTCGAGTTAATACAACACCACCCCATTTCTTCTCGTTTCGCGTGTCGTAGTAGTCGACTACGGGTACATGTGGGTACATGCACAATAATTAAGGTATGTTATGAGCATCGGACCTTTAACTGTAAACCTACAATTGCTAGCTTAGCTATCAAAGCATTTTGTAGATACCCGATATAATGAATTAATGAATGCGCAACGACTTACCAATAAATCGTAATTCTCCTTATGCTCTATAGTGTATGAATAAGGCAAGACTATTTTCTGTCCGTAGGAGTGAAAGGACAGGTAGTACTCCAAGTTGTCGCTGTTTTCTTTTGTGTATAGTGACATAGCATAGGACTCTGGCTCAGAGAAGGGACCGTCGCCACAATATTCGCGTTGTTCTTTATTTGATTTGTCTGGACAGTAAGCTGTAAGTGAAGAATAGGCAACTTTAAATATATATTTTTTTTTTATAATAGTAGACATAATTTCAATTCAGTGTTTCATAGTTCACGTTGTTTAAAATAAAAGTATCTAAACACTAGTTGGGAGCCAGGCAAGACTTGCCAGGGGTAAACTTAAGCTATGTTTACATTGAAATCTGCCAATATTAAGCTACGAATTTATTAATCATTTGTATGACAATGTTGTTAAGTTAAATATGAACGAAGCTTACTAACTACTAAGTTAATAAATGAAAAAGCAGCCGCTTGTAATGAATGAAAGTGTCTGGAGTAGAACCTACTATTAAAATACGCGTCTCTAATTATAAAGATACTAAACTTATGACAACACATAATACACTCACCCCCAAAAGCTATGCCATAGTTCCGATTCAAATCAACACCATGGCTACCGCGGCGATTATTTCTCCATAAACGATCCTGGAAATCAAACATGTGTAGAGCCTCAAACTGCAACCAACAATTTAGCTCTAATCCCATTTGATTATCAGTGCGACGCATTCGCAAACACTTATGGGCTGTCGTTAACATAAGAAGAAAGTATTATCATGATCTCTCACCACGAATGTGATGCGATGCTCTCTCTACGATGAAATCATTATTTCAGTAGGTTATAAAATGCGTTCTAGAATGGAGGACTTGCCACCAAGATCACTTTTATGCCCGATGTGATCATACGTCTAACTCAAGCAATTCCATTTGTTCGAATTAAGAGAATGGGTCTCCTTTCCAGGATAAATTCTCATTTAATTTTTTTATAATTCTAAGTTTAAAAGACAGCAGAAACATGAAAATGGGAACACCCCCATGACCAGCTGGGGTCAAGTCATATTGTAAGTCAAATACAAGTCCAGAAGTAAACACCCCATAGATAGGCTTGCTAATGCCTATGGAAAGCACGACATCCGATGTTTTAGACTCATGGGAAACATTGTCTTATTAAGTATTTAAAACACATCTGACTGAGAAAATGCCTAAGATTTATTGAGCCTTAATTAAATCTCACGGCCAAGCTGAATGCATGTAATTAGCTCCAGAAATTATACTCGTGCTGACTCACTGTCGAATGACTATATTCATATCCATCCGGGTTCATAACAGGGACAAAAATCCAAGTGTACATGAGTGAAATGCGCTCCAATTCTTCGTTGTCATAATTTTTAGCGTTTAGTAACGTATGTATCATATACGTTACAAATGCTGGAGATATCCACTCATTTCCATGGCAACCACCTTCAACTATGACCTTGGATCTGTAATGAGACAAATCAAATTATCAAGCCTTGTAATAAAATAACATACAATGTAGAAACTACTGCGCCTGATAGAAGGATACTTTAGACTGAACAACTCTAAAATCCGTATAATCAAGTACGATGGCTCCAAATGATATAAAAGCAACTAGGTAGCACTGGTAGCATGATCGTGTTTATGTCCGATATAAATAATGCCTACATAAATAGGAGCTATCTCTTGCATTATTTCTAGTGAATGACAAATACATTATACGTCCGACGTTTACGCCAGCATGCTAGGCAGGCAGGTAGATAAAGTTTTAAATATGCATAACGGCAACTTATTATAACACACTTAAGGCGGTAAAACAAATGCAAATGCAAATGAACCTTTCTTTGTAAAAGTTTACATCTCCTCCTTGGCAGGAAGTGGGACTTTCCGCGTGCCTTGCAGACGCTTTTTGCCATATTATTGCCTAGTGTGACATAAATGTACCTTCTTATAGATCCCTTTAACGTAATCTTCACTGCGAGTATTGTCCTGTTTTCATAGCTCTTTCCAATACTGCGCAAGCGCACCTCATCCGGGTATATATCGCTAAGGTTTCTAAGCCAATCGTAAATGTCGTTAAGGCGATAGTAAGTGTGCCAATTGAACGACTGAATGTGGCTCCTGGAATACGGACGTGCATTTTGTTTGTCGAAGGCTCTGTAATAAATTATGAGTCATAATAAATATTAGGGGACGATCATACACAAATCGAAGTAACACCACAGTATCCTCATCAATCATAAGGCTTCTGTCATGACATCATACAAATATAAGCCCTTACCTTACAAGGATTTGAACCCCGTACCAGCTTTGTAGGTAGAGTCACTACCCACTAAACTTGCAAGATTAAACCAGTCGTTTTATAATAACACACGATTGTCTGTAGTTCGTGTTACAGCTGGGTCATACTCAAACTTAGGTTCGCGTCTTTCCCGTGGACACTATAAAAGTTAAGGGCTACGAAGCCTAATTTTAGTTTGGACTCTTAATCCGCATAAACAGCGTCTCCTCTTCTATATTACTATTCGATAAAAACCTTATTTATATGCACGTGAGCTCTTCATTATTGGGTTCACCCGAACACACTGTATAAGCAAAATTCGTCTCTCCTGTGGTCAATAATTAAGAGCCCACCTGCATATAAATCAGGTTTTTATCGAATAGTCATACATAAGAAAAGACGCTGCTTATGCGGATTAAGAGTTCAAACCAAAATTAGGCTTCGTAGCCCTTAACTTTAATAGTGTCCACAGGAAAGACGCGAACCTAAATTTGAGTATGACCCAGCTGCTGCTTGGCTGCAAGCCTCTAAGATTCTTGTTAATACCTAGATATTTTATTTACCTCTGTATATTCCTCGTGACAGTCGTGAAGCGAACAGGGAGTCTTGATGTGTCCCTATAGAGCTCAGCTAAATTATGAGGACTTATACTGAACTCAACATCATTGTGAACCAACGTAGGCTTTTTCCAGAATGTAACATTATAAAGCCGATCCAGACTCTTAAAGAGTTGTAAATCTTCGAAACTGTAGGGAACGCAACGGATCAAGGCATGGTTACTGTATAACTTGCCTTCACAATACGTAGAACACAGTAAGAACGCGGAAAGAGCTACGGTTACGAAACACATTGAGGGTTCATTTCTATTTGCTCACCCGCCAGATTTTGTATACAGTAAACACAAATGAAGTTCTAGTGTAAACACGTGAATTTATTTAAACATCAATGTATAAAACGACATTGAAAACGACGCTGACAAATGATAAGTATATATTAACAAAGTATTTTGTGCAAATGATGACGCCAAAGAGTATAATAAGCTGGATGACGCTGTCATTTTTGTTGCTTGACACATGCTTGACACGTTCGGGGCTCAAGACCCTTGTAGTCACTTGTAGTGCTTACTGTCATATTCGAGCGCTTAATGTTAGTCCATTAACAGCACTCAAATATGAGAATATTTGGAAAAATGCGCTACGTACTTACCTTCCGCCATTGGTCCGCCATAGTCGTCGATTCTAACCTTTATCTATGCCATGGTAAAAGCACAGATAGGAAACTTGTGACCTGTCAGAAATTGACAGATTTGATGCGTGAAGCAAATGGGTGTCATTCTTCTCAAATTCTTGTGCTAGCGGTACACCCCGTAATCCAGTAACATGCGGTAAATGGTGTTAAAGTTTTGAAAATCGGTACGATTGATATTTAGGTAAAACGAATCAATTTGACCCGTGGCCCGAAAAAAACGGAAAAGGAGAGGAGTTATTATGTCAACATCTTTTTTTTTGTATGGAAAAAATCTATTTTGTTCTGAAACCTATCGTGTGTGGTACCTAATGAAAGGGCTTACTAAGCCGATTCTAAAAATATATCACACACATCACACACATCATCAGCCTATATACGTCCCACTGCTGGGCACAGGCCTCCTCTCATGTATGAAAAAATATATCACATCATTATATCTCAGCCATTTTTGTTAAATTAAAACAAAAATAACTTTCGAAACATACAAATCATTTTCAAAATTACTTTTTTGAGGTTAAATATGTAGATATCACGTATCATTTGTGGTATATTAAAAAAAAAAATAAGCCATATCGTGTCTGGAGGAGCCCAAACTTGGTATGTTTCGAAATTTGTTTTTGTTTTAATTTAACATAAATGACTGAAATATAATATATTTTTAGAATCGGCTTAGTAAGCCCTTTCATTAGGTACCACACACGATAGGTTTCAGAACAAAACATATTTTTTCCATACAAAAAAAAGATGTTGACATAACTCCTCTACTTTTTCGTTTTTTTTTCGGGCCACGGGTCAAATTGATTCGAGTGTTTTCAAAACATTAACACCATTTGCCGAATAAGTATTTTGGCGTACCACTAGCACTACTTTTTGTTCCTATTTGCGCGACACTGCTGGTAACTTTTAATAAATTTGTATGGCAATACAAAACACATTTATCTAATAATTGTGTATCGTATCAAGAGGTAAATGTCATGTCTATTTCGGGTAGACCGTGGTATGTGTTGGGAACCTTTTAATAAATTGTACAGGTACAATTTATAATAAAAGTTGTAAAATTGCATCGACCTCTGCAATATTACAACTTTTATACATTTCCTTAGCAGAAGCTAAATCAGTCGAGTTTTGTTGTGAGACAAACATTAAGTAAATGCATTTGGCCACTAGTACATTTCCAGGAAGTCTACATTTACCAAATTGCGATGGGTATTGAGGTCAATATAGATGTATATGTTTTCAGAGAGCGGCACGTATAAACAACTACAGACAATACACACAAAGCGGCCAGGGAGGGACAATGGTCCGTAATGGAAACAGCCAGGTCCATAATGGTGCGATAGTGCAGGATTAGACTGGAGACTTCGCGTATTAGTGCTTAGGTATTAAGAGGTACGTTGGGTTGGACACAGTCAGTCACTTAACAGTTGGTTAGATACTCTTAGTGTAGCAGAAGCCGATCTAAACGCATTCACTTGTATGCAAGGCAACTATAGTTTACAAAGGGACTATCATTAGGGAGTCTGTTACTGCTCAGCTTCCATCTAAGAAAACGTTAAGAAATGTTAGTACGTACTATGTATTTAATAGTACATTGTGATACAAGTGAGGTAGGTTGATAATTACATCAGAGGCGAAATTGTTCACGCGAACCGCAGGTGAGCGTGATAAGGAAGCCGAGGATGTAATTATCAAAGCTCACGCGTATCATACGACGTTTTTCAACACATTTTGCGAGGAAAAAATCATTTTCATAAGATGAAAATGTTATAGGCCTGCCAAATTATTTACTTTACATTAAGCAAATCATTAAGATGACAACAGGTTTTTACTCACAATTGCACATCGCCAAGAATTTCCAGTGGCGTCCATTCTATTTATCACTTTTCTAGTCACCACGAGTCAACATTTTTGATAATAAATTAATAACCAAACACGCATAAACAAATTTTACAAATATTTGTGAAATAAATAACGTATAAGGGCGCCCAACAGTTTTTTTTTCGTGAAGTTTGCGCAGTGT
The DNA here is from genome assembly GCA_945867215.1 of Epinotia demarniana. Taxonomy (NCBI): domain Eukaryota; kingdom Metazoa; phylum Arthropoda; class Insecta; order Lepidoptera; family Tortricidae; genus Epinotia; species Epinotia demarniana. The sequence goes on from OX244277.1 coordinate 12,592,113, forward strand.
GGGCACAGAAATCTCTAAACAGCCAATACAAAATAAAATTATATTTTCGTTTTAAAATGTTATCTGTATTTAATTCATGTAGAATGTTATGAAAAGTGAATAGTATTACTAAATTAAACGTTTCCATATCATATACAAAAAGAAAAAGTCAATTAATTAACAAAAAGGTGATGTCTGCGGCGTAGCTCAGTGACCAGGGCTTGTTTACTTTACCAAATTCCCATTATAAGTAACAGTAGGTAACGGTAAAATCAGAAAAATACCTTAGTACCGGTAGTGAAAACTAACGTTACTTCCTAACATATCATTATTATAACGTGTCCCAATTAACGTTACTTTTATCGGTAGTTTTACTTTTCATTGCAGGGCTTGTTAACGTTACCCAATTCACATTATAAGTATCGTTACCAAGTAACACTATTTTAATGGGTAATGCTATTTTGCCACACCGCGCTACCAAATGCGACCAATAGAGGGGAAAGCCGAACATACGAAAGCATTTTTGCCCTATAGTTAAATATCAATTCGCTCACAAAATTTCACGAGAATCTGTTAACAGATGCGACCTACAGATGCTACTAACGTTACCTACTAACGTTGAAAACATTTAACGATGCCTTTGACTTAACGTTAGCTCTAGCAGGTAACGATACCATTTTTTTATTGGTAAAAGTCGTACCTTAGTTAACGGTAGATGGTTTAACGTTAATTACAACTTAACGTTAAATCTGTCTCACAGTGGTAACGATACCAGCTTTTTAAAGTTATTTGAAGCCCTGTCAGTGACCCTTACTACTAGAAAGCTGTCATTCAGCATGGGTATATAAATCAATCACGCCGACAAAATGGTAAAATAAAATTCTGTTTTTTTTAATGTACCTCCCCTTTCCTACACGTAAAGTGAGGATGTAATTTTTTTTCTCGGTTAGTTGTGAAAAAATAAAAATAATATGAGTTTCTCAAATCCATTTTTCAACTTAATGGTTCGTTTGTGTAATATTGGACATTACAGCCTAAATTTCCCCACCCCCTGCCGGCTAAATGGCTGCTACTGGGAATATGAAAAAAATGAGCCAGCATTACATATAACGCGTGGCTCTTGCATTTGGCCGGTTTTCTATAAACTAGTTCTGGGCATTCGCTTGGCTATTCCAATCCTGCTGAGTCAACCGACCACATTACTCACAACGTAGATCCTTTACGTTTCATCACGCAGTCATCTCTATGACAACTCGATCAAACGCTGTTTACTTGATCTCAGGGTTATTGATGACCTCGCGTAGAGATGGGACAAATATTAACTTGCATAACTCGGCCTTCGGCGCTCGAGCGCTCTTTTTTATTAAAGTTAAAGCATGGATCGCGGCGCTTTAATTCAGTCGCTACCTTCAGCTAAACATACGTATTTTGTAGCTCTGTAGTAAAAAAGAGCATTTAAAATATCTTTCAAGTAGGTATCGTTTTTACTTCCTGTAGTGCCTTTAAGATAGACATCAGGTGACACGTGTAATGGTGTGAGAGGCGTGCTGTTAGAATAATATGGAAATGCTGATGACGGTATGTAACATAACAAGTAGATAAACGCTCCAAAGCAACGCTATATTATTTTTGTTTGAGCGAATGCTGAGATACTCGTCCTAGACTAGACGACGTACGCTTAGAACGTTGCCCACCTTCACTCGGACCAACCGGACAATCCATCACCAAACATCAAAAGCGGTGTAAATTTAGTTAACGTGCTTGCTGATCGCAATCAATTTGGGTTAAGGGAACTACGGTAATCAAAAAATATTATTAATAAAATAATTATATTAATACTCAAAAAAAAAATACCATTCTGCTTGCGTATTTTTTCGCGTGAACTCCATTATTAACTTCCACTTCCCATTTCATCCCGATGAGGGTTGATTCGCGCAAGGATTCGTGAATTTACGTATAGATTAATAATAAGCCTGCAAGCTCTGGCAATATGTAGTACACACTAGTATATGTAGCTAATGCTAGTCGGTAGCCAGGAATCAGTTAGATTTGTGATTCGTATGTTAATTCTAGTCGGCTCATATTTGCATAAGAGTGCCACGTTTGAGCCGCAATCCTATTCAGTTTTACTTTATCTATTTGCTATAATTTTACCCAAACGGTGTGAAAAGTTTTAAGTATTCCTTATTGGCAATTTCCCATAATTCAGAATTTTAAAACATACCTATATTTTGGATGTCGATCAATAATTAAGGGGCATAATCACCACGCTTGACACTGGGGTTAAAGCTCGCTAATTCCATTGCCCTCCAGGGATGCTGCTGGCGGTCTTGCTCGTAGTTTTAGGATATACCCGGGGCCAAGCTCTGTTTACCTAAAATGGGTAGGCAGAGTTCCAAAAGTTTGATTTTCAGTACCACTTCTTGAAATGAAAGCAGTGATTGGTTGATAGTTCCTTGCCAACAACACACTTCAACTTTATTTCCATAATCGACTGTTACGGCGTCCAAGAAGGTGGGTCCTATTATCACCCAAGCCACACGGGGCTACGTAGTACCTACTCGTAAATTGTCATCTTGTGCAATGTACGTAACTATTAACATAAACCGTAAGAAGTTTATTGTCAAAAACTGCATTAGGTCTGATGATGGAGACGGAAGGTGGGCATATAGCAACTCCTTAACTAGGTACACAACACAATGAACCCGACATGTTTTGACTCATTGGAACCCTCATTACGATTAATTTATGAATGTAAAAAAAACTGAATTTTTGACAGAAACGTATTACTTTTTTCAAACTAAAAACTTAAAACTTTTTGTATGTTGTAACTATGTTTGTTCGGGTGGAATCTTGCAACTCAATTTTGAACCCGATATCTTCAACCGATTGAGCTGAAATTTTGGGTTTAAGTACAGTTTGGACGACAATTCAATATTATTCTACTATCGAGCTGATCTGATGATGGGGACAGAACGTGGCCATGGGAATTCAGGACTTAACAGACATAACCCCGTTGAGTTTGGGCTTGTTAGAATCGTTTCAACGAGTAGTTGATGACGGTTTACAGAAAAGTACAGTGGGCAATAAAAGCATGTACTAAAATTGTTTTTTTTTGTCATAAATTCATTTAACTATTTGATATTTGATCGTAGATATACAATTTACACTTCCGTTGCAGTTGTTCGTGAATAAGGACCTCTGTTGATATTGTCGTGTCGCACAAGCCTGTCTCAGTTAGATACCGTAAATTGGGCGAAAACTTCTGCTGTCGCTATATTGCTACGACAACACCTGACAACTTGCTATGTTGGTGACCTGCATAATTCCCTCATAACCCGTATTGACGTCTAACTACTAAAATAATTTAAAGAAACGAGGGAGGGAAGCGAAGGATGTTCTCTGCTTCAGCTCGGGCCAAAAAAAACATGTCCGGCTGTAAAGCTATTCGCCAAGCACTACAACAGGTCGCATTTCACAACCAATAGGCATGATGACAGTAATTGAAAATCACTAAAATATGGTATTTTTTTAGTGAAATTTTAAGGCTTATTATTTTCGCGGCGACAGATTAATTAAAGAGCAGCAAACTATTTGCAACTAAAATAATAACTTGTCAGCGATTAAATATTTTGGCAATCATTTATATTAAATGAGCTTTAAACTAAGGATATTTTAAAATTCGAATAATGGCAGCTACTTTAAGGTAGCAGAAATAATAAACAAGATTACTGAAATCATAGGCGAGGTACTATAAATAATGACCTGGCGACTAATATTAGCAGAAGGATAACAAACTTTATATTAGTGGCAACTACAGGTTTCCATCTAAAAAAGCATTTTGGGCTTTGATTTGCTGGCAGCTTAAATATTAAAATGGGTACTGTATAAAAGTAATGGGGAGTTATTTTTTTAGTTTTCGAAACCATAATTTAATGAAAACGGCGATAAGCCGCGGATAGGTTAGAAGACGGAAGCGGGAGCTTTGCTCACGCTTTCGTCTTCGCGGTTATTTTTTTTATAAAAGAGCGGAAAAACCAGCAAATTAACAAATATGAATCGGTATGGCGTTTAAATATTATTTATACGGGCCAAAATTATTATTTATACATGCAATTTTCAACTTTGATTAAAGCTCTTAGTGTCGCACAAAGTATTTTTTTATGACCTTGATTTATTTTATATGCAATCTCCATTGAACAATTAGAGTAGGCCATTTTCAACTTTTTATCCGCTGTCATGTTTCCGCTTAATTAGTTAACTCAGTCGCCAAAACAATAACTCGATGCTAGTTTATATTGAAACAAAGCCGAAAATTGATTACTTAGCTGCTACTTTTTACTTTATACTAGTCTCCGCAATTAGTCGCCAACTTATTATTTTTGCTACCCCCTTTAATTTTTTATAAATCCCTAAATCAGATTAATTTGTCGCCGCGTTAAATACATGCCAAATTTTAATCATAGAATTCGAAAAATGCTCATATTTTTTTATTAAGTAAGAGATTATTATTTATTTTGATAAAATTAAATTGAAAAACAGGGACACCCGCCTTGATATGTTAAACACCAATCAGAGCGCATGACGTCACGTTTGTGTAAACAAATAGCCATAACGGCCATTACCACAGATTACAGAGAAAACTTACGTACTGAACGAATAGTAAGACAGGGATAGACATTGTCCCGCTTTCTCGCTCGCACGGCCGCGCAAGACTTGTAAACTTTTTAATTTATGTTCATTCAATGAGCAATTGAGCGATCTAGGTAGCAAACATCAAAGGTCTGCGATCTGTTTATACAAACGTGACGTCACTCGGGACGCCATGACACTGACAAGCGTTTTAGCGTCAATTTGAACTTTAAAAACTAAAATGCATTTTTTTTCCTACTTAACTGTTATATTCTCTTGAAAAATCTTATTCGTTGTACATAATAAGGGTGAGGACCAAATTCTTGGCCAGTAGTTAGCCTAATTAATTGATAGTAGTTAAAAAGTTCCGTTATTGTGACACGAAAATTAGCCATACATTTTCTATGGTTAATTTTCGTGTCACAACGGAACTTTTTAACTACTACCAATTAACGACGCCTACTACTGGCCAAGAATTTGGTCCTCACCCATAAATGTTTCTAAACATTATAGAACAGTTTTTCCAAATGTGTCATCACGCCTATTGTCGTAAAATTGTGTAAGATGCAACCGGGAATGACACTAGCTAGAGGGAAAAATACAAAAATCGAACCAGCCCCCGGTAAGCTTAATAAGGCTTGTGTTATGACTACTAGACAGTGGCGTGCGTACCATATAGGCAAATAGGCAGTGCCTACCTTCCAAAATAACTCCACCACATATATTTTTCTTCTCTATGATGATACTATAATAGTTTTTAAAACAATCTAGTTCTTAACTTACATAACGACACGCGCTGCAATTTAAATTTGCGCGCGAATCAGACTGGCTCACAGCAGGTCAGGCACCGCGAACGGCGCCTAAGCCACGGCACACACTCTCACAGTGCGCTTGTGTAAATATCGTCCGTGAACTATGTACGGATTTGCTCAGTGCGCACACGTTTACGCAATTCACACCCACACATGCTTCCAAATCCGGCCGCCGGACCTCGTCGGTCAGCGTCAGCGCTGTGCGTGATTGGCCACAAATACTCGTATTGTGACCAATCACGCTTGCGCTACCGCCGAATTTCAGCCAATCGGCGTATTGTAATCACGATTCGCCTATTAAAGGATCGTGCGGCACAAAGTTACATGCGGCAAATGAAAGAAGTCCCTTTTGCTGTGATTATTACTTGTAACGTGGGGCGTTCTAATTTGTCAGGGTTGTTTGTTTGCGAAAATTTGTTTTAAATGTCCTATTTGGAGTTGTGTTGTGAAAAAAATATTCGTGTTGTTGCAGTTGCATTACATAGTTCGGTTAGAAGCGATATTCTTACGTTTTCTATTGAATTTTCCGTGTGTTTTTGTTTATTGGCCTATTCTATACTTGTGTATTAAGCCACAAATATGTGTTTTAGCTGTGAGCGGTGTATTGACCTAGTGTCGCTACGTTTAGCTATGCTTTTGATTCTATCTTGATTCTAGCGTGAGACAATTCTGCTTAAACCTTGGTTTCTGCCTGAGTACTAGCATATACATAACGACAAGACATCCTAACACAAATGTATGTCATTGACATGCATTTGCCTAAATACAAACGGGATAACGTGTTTCTAAGTATTCATTCTTACCAGGTTCTTACGAGTATATTCTAACTTTCATTCTCATATCCTTTCCGAACTAATTTCTTTTTGATGGAGCTTCTAGCTCCGTACGATCATCGCGCCCGAGTAAATACGTTTGACATAACGACAAGAGTTCCATCATGTACACATTACATTGTGAAGTGTACCTGCAAAATATATGATACATGGAGTGAGAGGTGAAGTGATTTCTCTTGATTCTCATTCTAATCACGATACTGAATCTATTCTTGTTCTATTCTGATTTCTTTCTATTCTTACGTATTGGCGGGGATTCTGTTCCCGCCGCGGGCCTCCACAACTCCCCTTATAGCCCGCCCCTGTCCTCTCATAACCATTTGGCATATTCTTGGCTATTTCTATTCTGTATGTTCCTCTTACTTGAATATCCCTTCATCTCTCAACTCATCCTTCTAATAATATACATAAGACTCTCACCGGGATCCCCAGCTGTCTTCTCCTCTATTCTATCCTCGTGGGTACTTACTGTTCATGTTTCTATTTCTTACTTCTATGTTCAGCGTACCTAATATGATGAACATTAGCGTGATTGTAGTTCTCCCACAATCCATTCTTTCCTGCCTTGCTAAACATTTCTCTCACTGTTCGACATTTTCCTATATCTTCACATAAATACTACGATTGATACAGTTGTCATTGACTACTGATCAATCCTTTCCATTCATATCTATTCTTAAACTCGTTCACAATAACTCTCACTCTTTATTTCTATTACGGTATAGCTTTTATTCGAGATACAAAAACTAATTCCTTTTGGTCACCGTTACATCCATTTTTTCTGTCTGACAGTTCAATTCAAAATCCCGCCAGTGTTGACAGTTGAGTTCTATTGAGTCCGTTTCAGACATATTTTTACCGGCGTTGATCGATGATCGCGTTCGTCGCGACACTCTCGACCGCCGGGCGAATCTGGACTGCTGCCAGTTCTCCAGTCTATAGGGCAATCCTTACCTTACCCTTACTGCCTCCGTTTTAGCCTCCTGCTTAGTTTTTACACATTATTATCTAGGTTTGTTTTACAGGAGCAGAGGCACCAGTTATCTCTACCGTTTTAACACTATCTTGGACCACAACATTTCCATGCACCTGTGTAATGAGCTCTTTGGTCAGAGCCAGTGGTTCTATTTAAGGACTTCCAGTTCTTTTGGGGGAAAGGTGTCGGTTCTTTTGACTCTTGTAACATATACTGGTGTCCAGCATCTTCTACTTCTAAAGGATATAAATGTCATAAGCAATTCATGAAGTTATTTCCTCAGTTAGTCTTTATGCTCCATCAGTTCCTTTCTCCATAGTGGTGACCTTTCCCACTTTCTATTTTCTGTGTTCTTTGAGTCACTTTGATTTGGACTAGGTATGTTGGCTGGGCATTGTTTCGTTCTGACCCGCGGCTTCTTGTGATAATGTACCAGCATTCTCTTTCATTTCGGGCAAACTACACATGTATTGTTTTCATAAACATTTTTTTTATAATTCTTCTAGAACCTATACACTAACTCTTCTTCCATATTTCTACGAGGTTTTCTTTTGCCACTGGAACATATTGCATCATATTGAAGGCAAGAAACGTATACCATAAGTCGGTGATTCTGCTAGCTTGAATAAAAAATCTATGTCGAAACTTGCACCGGTTAGAGGGTTTTAATTCATGTCATCTTCAATTTCTCCAATGACTGTCTGTATTCAGCGATTTATCCTTCCACCCAGCTGTCTTTCTTAGGTGAGTTTCATACAACGTTTACTGTGCCAACCATTCTCGTATAAGACCCTCCATACGACGGGCTTAGTCAGAGAATAATAATAAATTCCCACCTTATTGACGCTACAATACACCTTTGACAGCACTTCCGCCGTAGCTGAATAGTATCGCAATATTGGAAGCACTCAATTCTATATGCCTCTTGCTTACGTCATTTTCCTCGTAGTATGCGAACTTCCTACCCTTGTCATATCACCAACTACTTCTACATCAACAGTAGGTACATTTAGTTAGGCAGGTGTCTAAGCAACCTTATTTCTTCCTTACAGTTGTATGTACTTTTAAGGGCACTCAAGCATCACTAACTGCCCCGCATCTTAACACATCCATACTCGTCAATAACTAAGTATTTCTGGATAGACTGGAACTTCCCGATAATTCCTTAGGTCCACGACGTGTTTTTGTGACCTAAAGCTTCTTCTGCATCGAACCACCATTCTTCTCTTCTGGGGTCATTCTTTTTATTTCGACCCGATATATCCATCTTCATCTAATTTTCCCAATCTCGATTCTAACTCCACAAAATGAGCTGACTGGCCATATTTATTTTACGTTGGCCAGCCCTCCCTACTTAGCGAGAGGAAATGTGGTCCATTGAACCACAATTCTTCCTTTGAGTATCATAGGCAGATCGGGTTTCTTAGATTAGCTAAATTTTATTCTATGTTTTTTCCCGCAATCATTCACTAGAGAACGGCATTGATAAAGAACCAATTCTTTCACTACTCTCACCAACCTCATAAAACCCACAAGAATCGAGATATGGACACGTTCCATCTATGTTATGTTATGTTATTCATTTATTTATACCTTACACTTTATTATATTTTCTGTATACGATGAAGCGCCTATTTTTTATTTTATTTTGCTCCATTTAAGATATCCTCGGCCTTCCGTTTTTCTTTTCCCTTCTATTTTCCTTCTTCTGACAATATCGTTCCCATCTCGATATTGATTTGATTTGTCGTCATTACCAAACAATAATAACTGTTCTTGATCCGGACTTAGCTCCAGTTTCTTCACAAGCTGTAGGATTGTGTAGCCTACAAGGCTATACATTACTATTCTTTATTCGGTTCTGTTCTTTTGTCGCCTCACCTACCCTTGCCATTCTTTGCACAGTGTAGCCGGCCCATTGTAGGATGCTTAGAGCTAGCATAACCCCTCTCTCCACTATTCTATATATGCACAACATTCTTTAAACGAGTATTCTTATACTTCAATTGGTTGAGACCTTCTACTAATTGGATCACTTCAACTTTAAACAACCAACTCTCAGGTATTCTATTTTGTCAACATCTGGTAAGCCGCTATTCATGGACTTAGCTTTGAACCAGGTTCCATTATACACTTTGGTAGTTTGGCTTTGCTAGTTACCAATATTGCCCTTTAAATATTTCCAAATTGTTGTTCTGTTTCGGAACAGGGACATATAAACTTCATTTTCTCATGTGATGTTCTGCTGGCTTTGGTTAATAAAAGTATGTAAATTATATTTCTTCATAACGTTTGACACTTAGTTTATGGTTACATTCGTACTTCAATTCTATTTCTTTAAGCAATTTCCATTTATGTCAGCGCATAACACAAACCAACTTCATCCAGGAAGCGTAAAGCTTAATTTCTTCCTTAGTTCCTTACTTGAATGTACTATCGACAGCACAACTAACCGACCATACGTGCACTTTATGTGCATTGTATTAAAGGTTCTATATAAATACAGGACGGTCAGTTATCTGCGTTGGCGTTTGTCCTTTGATGTATTGACAGTACAATTAATTCAAAGTGAATGGAAAAGATTTCCTGCCTCAGGACATGTAACAATATTTCAGGTATTTGCATGCTAGTATTACCCAATACAGATAGCAGAATAAGATACTTATTGTCATATAACTAAGGACACTGATATACCTACTTATTCTAGGCTAATAACGATTCTATTCTATTCTATTCATATCGATGTTTCTTGTATGAATTCTTGCTATGTAAACCCCAACTAATATATATATAAAAGGAAAACATATTTTACACCTGAGTCCATACTAGGATTCCTAGGCTTCCTTCTTAAACAATTAACTTAAACATTATCCTAACTATAATTAATACTTTATTTATGAGCCCGAACTAGGATTCCTAGCATAGGGTCCAAAACAAAAATGTCGAGATAAAGAAGAGAGACTTTTAATTCTAACGAGACCACACTAGGATTCCTAGGCTAGACTCTTATCACGTTTTTTTACCCAGGTATGGGCACACATTTAACTTCTTAAATGTGAGTACTGTGTAGGTTTCTAGGTCTTCTCTACTCTACGAGTTTCATGGTCTCCACCGAACTGTGAGTTTCTAGGTCTCCACCGCACTGTGAGTTTCTAGGTCTCCACCGAACTGTGAGTTTCTAGGTCTCCACCGAACTGTGAGTTTCTAGGTCTCCACCGAACTGTGAGTTTCTAGGTCTCCACCGCACTGTGAGTTTCTAGGTCTCCACCGAACTGTGAGTTTCTAGGTCTCCACCGAACTGTGAGTTTCTAGGTCTCCACCGAACTGTGAGTTTCTAGGTCTCCACCGAACTGTGAGTTTCTAGGTCTCCACCGAACTGTGAGTTTCTAGGTCTCCACCGAACTGTGAGTTTCTAGGTCTCCACCGAACTGTGAGTTTCTAGGTCTCCACCGAACTGTGAGTTTCTAGGTCTCCACCGAACTGTGAGTTTCTAGGTCTCCACCAAACTGTGAGTTTCTAGGTCTCCACCGAACTGTGAGTTTCTAGGTCTCCACCGAACTGTGAGTTTCTAGGTCTCCACCGAACTGTGAGTTTCTAGGTCTCCACCGCACTGTGAGTTTCTAGGTCTCCACCGAACTGTGAGTTTCTAGGTCTCCACCGAACTGTGAGTTTCTAGGTCTCCACCGAACTGTGAGTTTCTAGGTCTCCACCGAACTGTGAGTTTCTAGGTCTCCACCAAACTGTGAGTGTTTAGGTCTCCACCGAACTGTGAGTTTCTAGGTCTCCACCGAACTGTGAGTTTCTAGGTCTCCACCGAACTGTGAGTTTCTAGGTCTCCACCGAACTGTGAGTTTCTAGGTCTCCACCGAACTGTGAGTTTCTAGGTCTTCACCGCACTGTGAGTTTCTAGGTCTCCACCGAACTGTGAGTTTCTAGGTCTCCACCGAACTGTGAGTTTCTAGGTCTCCACCGAACTGTGGGTTTCTAGGTCTCCACCGAACTGTGAGTTTCTAGGTCTCCACCGAACTGTGAGTTTCTAGGTCTCCACCGAACTGTGAGTTTCTAGGTCTCCACCGAACTGTGAGTTTCTAGGTCTCCACCGAACTGTGAGTTTCTAGGTCTCCACCGAACTGTGAGTTTCTAGGTCTCCACCGAACTGTGAGTTTCTAGGTCTCCACCGAACTGTGAGTTTCTAGGTCTCCACCGAACTGTGAGTTTCTAGGTCTCCACCGAACTGTGAGTTTCTAGGTCTCCACCGCACTGTGAGTTTCTAGGTCTCCACCGAACTGTGAGTTTCTAGGTCTCCACCGAACTGTGAGTTTCTAGGTCTCCACCGAACTGTGAGTTTCTAGGTCTCCACCGAACTGTGAGTTTCTAGGTCTCCACCGAACTGTGAGTTTCTAGGTCTCCACCGAACTGTGAGTCTCCACCGTTCTGTGAGTATAATGGTCATCACTTATCCTGCAACAGTGAATTTAATTAGTCAAAGTAGTATTATAACGAGAAGAATTCATAATGAAATTCTTAAGAATTCTTAAGAATTTCATAACCTATGGAGCGCAGCGCTGGCGTTATTATTATTTTACTAAAACATTGATTTGGATTATTATTCTTTTATATTCAAATAACATAGTAGTGCATTAATACAGGCACCTATAGTAATACAACCATGAGGTAAGGTCTGTATGTTTTCATGTTTGTGAGTAGGGGTAATCCCCGGACCATCCATGCAATCTCATGAAATTTTTCTCCAGTACAGGTATAATGGACCTTAGATATAGGCTGTACCTTATCCATCATATGCAGGCAGAGCCGCGCGAGCATATATTCTAATTCTAACCAATCTTTTTCATGTAACCAAGCTGAATTTACTCAGGTAATATAATCCAATATTTCTTAGTCGGGGACTGGTAACTTATTGTAAAAAATATTTCTACATGGGTCATTCATATTCTTTAAATATGGAGGTCCATATACCTACCTACACATTCTGATAATACACAAATTTTCTTACTTTTCTACATCAGAAGCAATATTAAAATATCTGTGGTTTTGAAATGGATGAATTTAAACACCCATAGACCAACAAATATTTTAATCATTTTATTTAATTTACATGCATATACAATATGACTTTTCTTTTAGTCCATATATTTAATTGCACATCAATGTAATCAATCATCACATCAAATCAATATTAATAACCAAACAATAAATAGAGTATCTCTTTCTACATTATTCTAGGTCAGTGCGCTAAATTTTATTGAAAAATTCTTAACAGTTCTAAAACTTATGTTCATTGCAGATCCCAATGAGACAGGTTTGAATAAGTGTTTCCACTTAGACATTTGTACATATTTGGAACTGCCTTAAGCCACACATCCACCATGGTTCTACCTACTCAGGAAATTAATACGGAACCTCCCGAGCCAAAGAAAGATGCTTTTTCTATTTTCTTTATGCTTCGCTCAATCTATTCTTAAATACAATTTTCGCTCAGCATCTCCACCAATTTGTCGCTACGTTTAGCTATGCTTTTGATTCTATCTTGATTCTAGCGTGAGACAATTCTGCTTAAACCTTGGTTTCTGCCTGAGTACTAGCATATACATAACGACAAGACATCCTAACACAAATGTATGTCATTGACATGCATTTGCCTAAATACAAACGGGATAACGTGTTTCTAAGTATTCATTCTTACCAGGTTCTTACGAGTATATTCTAACTTTCATTCTCATATCCTTTCCGAACTAATTTCTTTTTGATGGAGCTTCTAGCTCCGTACGATCATCGCGCCCGAGTAAATACGTTTGACATAACGACAAGAGTTCTATCATGTACACTTTACATTGTGAAGTGTCCCTGCAAAATATATGATACATGGAGTGAGAGGTGAAGTGATTTCTCTTGATTCTCATTCTAATCACGATACTGAATCTATTCTTGTTCTATTCTGATTTCTTTCTATTCTTACGTATTGGCGGGGATTCTGTTCCCGCCGCGGGCCTCCACAACTCCCCTTATAGCCCGCCCCTGTCCTCTCATAACCATTTGGCATATTCTTGGCTATTTCTATTCTGTATGTTCCTCTTACTTGAATATCCCTTCATCTCTCAACTCATCCTTCTAATAATACACATAAGACTCTCACCGGGATCCCCAGCTGTCTTCTCCTCTATTCTATCCTCGTGGGTACTTACTGTTCATGTTTCTACTTCTTACTTCTATGTTCAGCGTACCTAATATGATGAACATTAGCGTGATTGTAGTTCTCCCACAATCCATTCTTTCCTGCCTTGCTAAACATATCTCTCACTGTTCGACATTTTCCTATATCTTCACATAAATACTACGATTGATACAGTTGTCATTGACTACTGATCAATCCTTTCCATTCATATCTATTCTTAAACTCGTTCACAATAACTCTCACTCTTTATTTCTATTACGGTATAGCTTTTATTCGAGATACAAAAACTAATTCCTTTTGGTCACCGTTACATCCATTTTTTCTGTCTGACAGTTCAATTCAAAATCCCGCCAGTGTTGACAGTTGAGTTCTATTGAGTCCGTTTCAGACATATTTTTACCGGCGTTGATCGATGATCGCGTTCGTCGCGACACCTAGTATGTTTGCAGAAGTTAACTTTCGGTGAATTTAGCAAGTTATTGTAGTTCGATAATAAGTAAAAGGTAGGTGTAAGACACAGTTGCAATAAGTTTGAACTCGGGGTAATATTACTCGTCAATTTCATGTAGGTATAGTATCCTAAGATAGTATCACTAACACAACGCACGCTGACGGAGACTCACTTTGTCGAAAGTCGAAATAGCCTAAGGCTTAGTAACTTACGCAACACGTACGTAACATTACTTTACTTAATAACAGTTTAATTATGCATTTTTCTTTCTCTTTTCTACAAGTACGACACATAGGTGACGTACGTAGGTCTCCTCAAAAAAAAACTGCCTACCCTAACTAAAAACCCTATGCACGCCACTGCTACTAGACGACGATAAATTGAACTTGTTTCTGCCCGCGAACTCGTTTATGCATCGTTACTCTTCAGCGCGTGGAACTCTTTTATATAGTTACTCCATACGAATATGAACCCCCCATTTGATCCTCTTATTTCCGGTACAAAATCTATCTTATGTCTTTCCCCGGGACTCATTACCAATTTTCATTTAAAATGGTTCAACGGTTTAAGCGTGGAGAGGTCACAGACAGACGTGACCGAAAGGGTGTAAGGATAGATATAAATACTTAATAATACATTCTCATGTATAAATATACATACATTTTGATAAGTATTCATTCCATGTTATCCTAGAAGCCGTGAGTGAGACATAACGGCGTGTTAATTCCATTTCCCGGATGTCGAGTTTCCATTAAGCTTCAACTTCCTTACAATTGTCTTCGTTATTCACGACCGCGCGTTTGCACAGAGAGAGGGACTATTCGGATTTTTATTTCAATTACACAGATTTTTTTTCTATATGAACGGAATTCACGGTATTTGCCTAAAACGTAGTTTTCGTAACTCCGTTTCACATTATAAAATGACAAATTACATTCAGTCACTTTCATTTGTGTTGTATCGATTTAGTAGCTTCGATCAAACTTCTATAAATCTAATCAATATAAAGCAGATGCGTGATATAAATACGGATAAATAACGTGTTTAACCGAACATGAAAATTAAGAATGGATATTCGTTACTTACGCTACGTTATGAAACTATTTGGATCACGACCCGCCCAAGTAAGTTTGTCATCTTAAAAACCATTGATCATATCCTTCGTTCTTTGGTTAAAACATGATATATTCATGATATATTCATAACATGGTATATCATCATTTTAAAAATGATAGGTATGAAGAGTGTTTTGTCCTTACCTAATCAAAGTCACCTGTCAGAAGCCAAAAGACGTTTTTTTTTTACAAACGTAACAAAGTTAGTTGGTCTTCGTTTTCCTTGTTTACTTCATCATTTATGCTTCAGCCGACTCAAGCAGTGCATTTAAATTTTTTAAACGACATAATCAAGTTAAAATTACGGTATTTTTCTCCTCTCCGTAATTCATTCTCCGAAGTGATGTGGTCATGATCTTGTTCGATTTCCAGGCCTTTAGGTATCTTGGAACTTCTAACAACATCTAAAATCTCTTACAACCAAATATTAATAAAATTTCGCTAGGCAGAATAAAACGGCGTTTGTCCCAAAAACACATTTTAGAAAAGTGTTGCATCTCGTCTTAATACGTGTCCCCTACGCGGGGATGTGGTTTATAAGAATATAGGTAACTTGGTATTAAGCAGTAATCCTGCTAACGAAATTATAAATTTAAATTAAAGGAAAAATTTAACAATTTAATTCTCCGACCCAGATTCGAACCGGCGACCACAGGCATTCATGACCCGTCGCCACTGCCCAACTGAGCTATCGGAACAATCTGTCTCGGCCACTAAATCTTTCAATCAGTTTCTTCTTACAACGCCTTAGGGTTCAAATGTGGCTATTTGAAAATATGTGGAAAATACGGTATTAAATAAGGCAAAGTGTATCAGTGTAAGAAACAACAGGAACGCCGTTATTGGGTACAACTGTATTTTTAATTTGTCGCCAGCAGAATACTCCCGCCGGTGACATTTCTTCTACGTTTCCGAGATTCCACCGATTTCCCACGTGACCTCTTGTAATTTGAGCTTCGCGATTTTTGTCCTTTTACCAAGCCTTTCTTTACTCCGTAAGTTTTGAAAGCCTCGTAATGTCAAGATTCCCAAAAATAATTGCAGCAAACGCGTCCTGTTGATTTTGCTTTTGATCGAAATTTAACCTTTACACGCTTTAAACAAGATTGTCTTTTCTTGACAGCAAATGGGATGTATAGGAATTTGGTAATCTTATTTAACTATTGTTCCGCTGCCTGGCGCTTATCGAGGGAGAGATCAGAGGAATTTAATCCTTATTTACATGGAGCTTTATTAAGAGAGTGCGTGGGTTTTAGACAACGGGTACGGATGGGTTCTTAAGCTACCGGATGCACGATATTGTTATTTGATACAGCTTGGCTGTTAACGGCCCCAATATATTTCGGCTTTAGAATATTGTGAAAGTATTCTGAAAATGTTGATATATTACTAATAACGCTTGTATTCTATCTATGTCGGGTTTATGATTAATAGTTACCTCATCCTTTTCCAGGCCGTTAGTTCAAAAATTACAATCTAATGTCAGTCAAAATTGATATATTTGACAGTACGATATCACATATATGTGGTCGATATAACGCATCTGCCTAGAAAAGGGTTAAATTAGTGACTTTTTATGAAACGGCAAAAACTACAGTGATAAAGTCACTATTTTATATGGTCAGCAGCGTCGGTCTTTTGACCATTTCGTATTTAAACATCTTTAAACCTGATATTTTCGGAGTATTTTTGTTAGTTGTGTTTATAACTTTAAGTGTCGTCGAATACCATATTATACTGTAGTATGAGAGATGAGAGAGAGTTTGGTAAACGATGGAAGTGAAGAGACACCGTACTAAGAGTCCTTTGCTAATTATGTAATCACTAAACAGTTTTTCAAATCTACGTGCTTGGCAGATTTGCGTTTCTGATTTTTCAATCTAACAGTTGAAGTTGTTCTTTACTTGCTGCTCGTGCAGCTCCGCGGATTACAAAGAATGCTAAGCCACGTGATACATTATAGTTTATGTCCATCCCTATATATTGGTGAGAGAATTATTGAAAACTGATGAGTATTACCCCCTACCCATAAACTGATAAAGTCACACACTTTACGTTTTACATTTTAATTTTATAATACAAATGGATCATAAGCCTCAACAAAAGTGTATAACGGCGTAAAGCGACATGATTTTTATCCAGACCTATTTCAGCCCCGCTATTCTGGATCTTGTTTTAAGCTCAACTCAACGCTCACCCAAAAATAAATCTCGACGCCGCGATGCGTATAGTAACTAAGCGTCGGTAGAGGTCTAGTTTCGTGACGGGTGACCGGCAGGGTGAGCCGTGCTAGCGCTTAGCGAATAACAGCCCTGGCGTGATCGGAGAGAACCTAGCAAAGTGAGCTTTTAGTGGACGATGATGTTGAGAAATGGCCGTTGTCGCCGCTGTCACACGCATTCGGGTTTATTATTTCAAACACAGACCGAACTGAAATAGGCACAGTGCTCTCATACGAAGATTTATAAACTGGGATAGATTAAATGAGAAATGTTAATATGTGATGCGGTTCTCTTATTTTTCGCAGAAAATTGTTTGGCCAATTATTAGTTCCCAACCAACGTTTGGTACCCAACCAACCAATATTATTTCGCCAAATAATCACTTGCCAACTCGTCATAAGATTTCGTTTCTTTTCCCAACCTCACAGTTGCCAACTGTACGTTTGGTCTGATGATTATAAAGTAAACTTTCAAATGCCAAAACTCGTTTAACAGAATGTTTTAGTTGGCTGAATAGTCATTTCGTTGTATAACGTTTCCCAAATGTTTCACGCAGTAGGGTTCGTACAGTTACTATGTAATATAATTTACAATGTGGGTAAGCGCAACTGCTCACTTCTTTTAATAACTTTGTGGGTGAGTAAGAATAAACTCACTTATTAGCGATAAGTGTTTCCTTACTTATTTTGAATATTCAATAAGGCGATTTTGGTCGAGTTTTTTGACGCTGTAAGATCGCGGTTAACCTAACACGCTCCTCCTCGCTTCGCTCGTCGTCGCACCTATCTGGACTCTGTCACAGTTATTATTTCTGTTACGTAACTATTGCACTGACGAAACGTTGTTCGTTCAATAGTTGTTTGGCCTAGTGAAATAGTTGGCAAGTGATAAGTTTTCCAACCATTTTTAGTCATTGTGATATTCTGCTTTATAAAAATTCGACCAAGTGTCAGGTTGTCATACAAAAAGTTGGTAATGGTTAGTTGTTAAAGTGAATCATTTTCGAAATGTTGGTTGACAAGTGATGTTTGACCAAAGGAAATTCTGCGAAAAGGCAGAACACCATGTGATGCCCTTATTTATAAACGTGTATCCTACCTTATTATATTTAGCTTCTTTCACAAGCGCCTGAATGCGATATATTTGCTAGTACTAGGTACTGCTAGACGGCGGATGTTTAGAAGTTAGGTTTTTTTGCGGTTGGTACATGTTAAGAATTAAAAATTGTACAGTGCTTTGGTTGCTTACTGTCAAACGGTTTAAATTTTGTATGATTTAATAAATAAATAAAAAGTTATTATTATTATAAAAGAGAAATGGCACCCTCAAGGAGCAAGCCAGAGTCAGTAAACTTATAGATTAACTACGAAATAAACAATTTATAAAAAGAAATAGACGTGACGTGACTCTCGACGAGATGGCAAAAATCCTACAAAATAGCTTTTAAAATGATGTTCTTATTTGTTTGTCTTTATTTGTCGCTTCACTGTCACTGTTCCCAGGAGAACAATGGAGATAATTAAAAAAAGTTTGTTAAGTTTTGTGAAATAAATAAGCAAATAATATAGTGAAATTAAAATACCAATAATATAATTTTAGTCGGCGGTAAGGCGCCGTAGGTTCATGGTCTTCTCTCCCTCTCACTGAGCATAAGCGTGAGCCAGATGGAAGTGCGTACTCGGAAGCGCGCAAATCATGTTTTTTAATTTGAATTTTTTGGCCGTTTAAATAAATAAAAAGTAAACTCTGATTTCTCTCAAACATGATATTGCCGATTTTTAAAAGCCATTTTAATATTTTTAGCTTTTGTGCATAATTTGTAACAAATATTTTAAGTGTATTTTAGACCCTTTTAGACCTATGTTCGTGATTTTTTTCTATCGAGCGAAAATTGCTTAATCATGTTTCTAAACACTGATTTCCCTGCAGATAGTCCTCAAGATTACTATTCGTATTTTTTTGAAACCATATTATTATAAACAGACGCATTATATTGTTTCAAAAACTCTGTTCGCTTAACTTCGCTGAACCTACGGCGCCTTAAGTGATTCTTTTGCTATTATATTAGATTAACGCATTCTTAATATCTAGCTCAGTAGTAAAATCACGGTAGTTATGCGAAAAGGCATGCCAGTATTAATAATCAACATGGAATAGCTTAAAATTGGACATTATTTTAAATTGAACGACGATGCCTAACGTTACATATATTTTGTTTTCTATATGCTTGTTATTGTGAATTTTGCTTTGTTGACATTTCGTTAATACTATTATTTTTATGTTCTTTGTTTTTGATGATCTTGGTATAAATTATTATACTTAAACATCACACCTGGCCATAATGCGAGTTTTACTGCACGCTGTGCGTACGGGAAATCTTGTAATGTGGGCAGGTGAAGACGTAAAATTTTGTACTCAACACGGGCGGTAACTCGTAAAGCCCCAGAGCGCATATTTATGGCCCTTATTACCTTCGGTTCAGGCCACAAACACCTGCGATCTGGGGCATTCACGAATTCACCGCCCTAGTTACGTAATGTAATATTACGTATTAATATAGTAATTTCTTATCATGAAACAAATTATCTTATCTAATAGCCTGCACAATTGGTCCAAACTTCAACTACTTACGTAGATTCAACTAAAATTTAGTTCATGAAGTATAGCTTCAAAATACAAAAAATGCTTGACATGGTTGTTCTACGATAGGCATCTTTGAAAACCAGTGAACGTTGGGAATCTGTTCATTACCTGCATTCTTGCGACTAAGCGTTCTGTTCGAGCAGGAGATCTGCGGTTTTTCTGAAAAGTCTGAATTATGACTGGAACTAAATAAATTGGTGATTACATAACTAGCAACTTAAACAGATTATTTGGAATTCGTTTTAATTTTTATCAGGTTGGACCTCTATCTCGGCATATTCAAATTATATTTACTTACACATTTTTATGATAATTTTATAAAAAAAATATCTGACCAGCAGACATAATTCCTTAAGCACCTACCTGTCACCCAATGCTACCGTGCCAGACGCGAGTGACTGATAGCCGTCCAGTCCACGTCGCTTCATGTTCTTAAAATGTTATATTAAATAACGTAGATTCGGTTGTGTCGGTATAAACAAGTACTTTTTGCATACGTTTGTTTAAGGGGCTCCCATAATTGGCGTATGGGATCGTACCTTCGATCTGAATCTCTTAGTTTTCTTAGGTTTTTTGTAGCTTATTATGTTAACAACAACGGCTTTAAGCAATATAGTATCCCATATTTACTTCTAAGTTCATTGTTTTCGAGATATTTGGCATCAAAGTTGAACAATTTTAGGCCTAAAAACCGGTTTCTGGTCATAACTTTTGTGTTAATTGGTTTAAAATGAAAACCCTGGACCAGTTTTTAGGGACGTCATAGACGAACCCAAATATGTAGATTTCGTATGTGTTAGATCTTTCACGTCAATAGAGATACAAAATAAGTGTTATTTTAGACAATGTTTAAATAGTAGATTGTATGACAAGGGTCTAAAGTAAGCCATATTACCACGAGATGGATATTTTCCCGAACGAAGTGAGGGGAAATAGTTCGAGGGGTGATATGGCTTTTAGACCAGAGTTATACACTCTACTTTTCACTTCGACTGCGAGAAAATAGTAAAAACGAAGATTATCCATCAACAATCAACAATTCTACCAGGGCGAAAAGATTGTTCAATTTGGCGCCATTCTTTTTAATAGGTAAACAGTTTTGACACAGATACAAAATATTCACAAGACGAATAAACGCCTCTGACTGGCTAATAGCGGCGTAGTCTATCCCGCTCAATCTTCATAGCTTATGTCATGTAATTACATCCACCAATCACAACTCTTTAAAATAACATTAGTATTTGCTGTCTACTAACCAGAATACAGTTAGACATTAAAATCGACCAATCAGGAAACAGAATTCAATTCAAACATTAGGAGTTTTTCATTCCCTAATTTACAATAATTACAAAAATAAACGCCTCTGACCGACTATAGCTTCATCCAAACGTTCAAGCGTGGTTAACTGAATACATGACTCATGTATGCAGTTAACCACGCTTGAAAAACACCCAATGTTTGAATTGAATTCTGTTTCGTGATTGGTCGCTTTTAATGTCTAGCTGTATTCTGGTTGGTAGATAGCAAATACTAATGTTTTTTTAAAGAGTTGTGATTGGTGGATGTAATATTGAACTGTTGTGAGTGGTCAAATTAAAATATACATATTTTCCCTACTTTAGCCCCGCTTGCCAAGTCTAATATGATGCACTTTTTGAGCATGAGAAGTGAAAAAGATCGTACAAAATTAAGTATTCATTTGTTTCAAAATCCGGTGGACCAAAATGGAGATAAAAGATTGAAGAACCGAGAACCGTTTGATTTATACTTCTATCTGTAATGCAAAAGTAGGAGATACGATTCAAAACTTGTCAAAAATCGATGGAAACCTCGCGTAGCCCCTTAACTTGCAATATTTATTAGTATGCATGATCGTTTGGTCAAATTTGGAAGTCACCAATTCCTGGAAATCTTGAAGATTTGATTACTTGTGAAAATCAGACGGCAATGAGATGTTATGGGAACATCAAGCTAGTCTGATTATGGGATAAAAGGTATTTCTGAAGGGTGCGTAACGATGGCTATAAATATTTATGATATAATATTACTCGCAATAACGCTCATCTGATATAATTCTCAAGTTCTATAACAACACTTATTATATTTTCATAGGACATAATTATCATTTTATATAACGGTCATTTGATATAAAAATATTTGGTATAACATACATTAAGTATAATGCATATTTGCTATATTGAACATTGGATATAATGCTAATTTCTTCTAATGCACAATTAGCATAATATTATTTGGCAGACTCTAAGGCAGGTCGGTGTAGGTACGACGACGAGCGAAGCGAGGAGGAGTGTTAGGTTGAGCTGCGACCCTACAGCGCGCGAGCCGAGCGAGCGAAGCGAGCGTGCCGCGGTAGCGGCCGGCGAAGCGCCAGAACCGAACACTTTTTACTACCTAATATATACTTACATAGTACAATTTGCGAACCGTTACGTTAGCTACATTTTCTTTTAATAATAACATATTATTTTACTTGATAGTTATGACATATAACTTGTATGTAACGTGAGCATTATACCATATAATGATTATACAAAACAAGTGTTATATCCAATGATCGTTATACAAAATAAACATATATATTTTGATATTATAACAAACGTTTATTATATACAATGAGTGATTATATACCTTGAAATTATGTCAAATGTTGTTATAGCGAATGAAATTATATTATTTATTTTTATACCCATCATTACACACCCATTTCTGAACCCGTTCAAGCACACAACCCTCATAGACGTCGTCAAATGTAAGGCTAACCAAAATTTTGTTGAAGTATGTCCGCCATCCCTAACATAATTAACACATTGTTCCATCCTTCCCAAAAGTTTCAAATTAGTGTTTCCACAAGAACGTAAATTACTAAATGTTTTGTTAATATTACTCCTAGTAATTAGAATTTATCCAAAGTTGATCGTTTCTTATTCAAAACAATCCAATACATTATTTCGCATATGATTTTTAACTATGACCTTGTCTAAGATTCAAAATCATGTAAAAAGTCTCGACAACGGTACACAACATATCTAAAAGTACACTTGTTGCAACGACTTGCGGGCACAATCCCAAGTCTAAGACATAGTCTAATGCCGGACTTACTGCCTGCTTCACTTGGCCTTCCAATTTATTTCCTGCCGCCAAATTGAAGGAAGAGACTTTATAGCGGCAGCCCGTCTTTTATTGCGGTGCAGGTATTGGTTTTTAAAGTCGCTACCGCTAGACGACTCTTAGAGATTTCTCGTTTAAGTATATTCTGTGGGAGAGTTAAAAAACTATTAACAAACTTAAGACCATATTTTTAGACCGTATGGAGGCCTATGGAAAACTTCGTGAGAGGTCCGCATATTTTATCAATTACTTGTATCGTTGCAAACATTTTAGATAACAATAATTGTCGATTTAATCCAAATTGCGCTAATTTAATTACGCTGCCCCGAAAATGCTACATAATATCAATTACACTTTGTTGTTATGCTAACGGGCATTATTGAATACAACCTTTGAGCATCTGTTTAAGTATTTAGGTACACTCGCATCCCTGGCCAGCATAATCCGTGCTAACTGGTTCTTGAGAGGCCAGTCTGAGTAAGACCCACTTAAGTCTTAAATAGTTAAACATTCAGATATGGACTCCCCGTGTGAGTCGACTGAAACTTTAGCCGTCTTATCTCTTTCACCGTTCAGGTGTGAATTGTGAAAGAGACAAAAGAGCAAGTTTGAGTCATTTTTGAGAAGTTGGCGTGAATTTGGGACAGCTCCGGGATTACGTCAAACGCTAGAACTCTTTGAGTTTCAACAACTTGTAATAGCTGCCGAGGACGCACGACTGCCTTGACTAAGTACCAGCTCACATCGTAAACTTTCGAGCTGTTTCTTTACGTGGTGTGATGAAATCAATTGAATTTCTAATATATTTGAACTTCCAGTTTATACTTGTATCAATATAACAATACCAGCTAATAATTATTGTGCCAACAAGGCACATGGGTATTAAGTTAGCGATAACCACACCCAAAACCGCCAATCACTGCCTCGCACGAATTATTCAAATCCACTTGGTCCTCAAAATATTGTTTACTATGTTTACCCTAAACAAGACACTGCTGAGAGATAATTCTAGCCAAGTGAAGTGGCAACATTGTGAGTAGGTACAGCTCAAATATTTACCAGGAGGGAAAAGACTTAATTGCTCTGTGTACACCGAACCTGTCTTGAAATATAAATAGAAATAACCTCTCCTGAGGTACACGGGTCGACTTTATGCTATACAAGCTCTTGACGTTTTACTGTCTTTATTATTATTCTGTTTTTATTATACCTGCATTTAACGTTGTACGAAATAAAACGTAGAATAATTCATTTAGTAAAATACTTTTTTCAGACTTGCTCATGAAGGGACTCGTATTACGTTGCATTTATGCTAATTTTTGCTTTACGTTATACGTTTATATCCTGAGTTAAATGTTTATTTTAAATATTTTAACTCGATAAAATTCATTCTGCAACAGTCGGTTACAATTTATACTTATTTCCTCATGATTAGCAGCTATATTTCTCATGGAAGTAATAAAAGATTATGCACTAAATATTTATATTGAATCTCGTATGTGCCGGGTTAGAATAGCAACAACCCTTTCTTCCCGTAGGTGTCCTAAGAGTCAACTATCGAAATGGGGTTGAAGTTTGTTGTTAGCCCAAGCATTTTATTTTCATTAGTATAGAAATAAATGGAAAGGCGATAATTCATAACAGCAGCTATATTGTGTGTAACTGATATATTATCATTTTAGTAATTACG
This sequence comes from Epinotia demarniana, assembly GCA_945867215.1. Lineage (NCBI taxonomy): Eukaryota > Metazoa > Arthropoda > Insecta > Lepidoptera > Tortricidae > Epinotia > Epinotia demarniana. The sequence goes on from OX244277.1 coordinate 12,616,788, forward strand.
TAGACTCAAAATCCACCAAAATATTAGTAATAAAAAATCGATATTTAACCAATTCCAGAAAAAGAGGAAAAATATTTATAGATATTTTAATTTTTGTTTTGGTTAATTTACAGGAGCTCATCAAGAATAACAAATAAATCACACAAAAAATATAATGGATGTGTCATTTATTTTTATATATTTCCTTCCCGATGGAAATTTTGTAGGTTTCTTGGATGAGGCATCTTAGAATAACATTTGAAAATTAAACAAACAAAAAACGCTGTTATAAATTTATGTTTTAAAAAAAACATAATTTTCTTGGGTTATGTGGGAAATGAGCTAGTAAGCTATTCAATTGCTAGAAAGTGTCATAAAATGTAATTTGATAAGCTCTCCCTTTTGGGAATACAGGCAGTGAGTTTATATATGTAGGTAGGTACCGTGGACAAATAAGTAGGTTATACACGGTACCCCAGGTATACTTTAAATCATTTTAACAGCGTATTCCTGAGGCCTAAAGGAGTAATATAAATCATATAAAATAAGACTTACATTACATATATATGTTTAACCAGTAAAATTATTTGGAATGCTCACGGGGCTCCGTGTATATTGGATTCTGACTAAAGTGTCACCCACGTTCAATGAATTAATAACTTTAAAAGTCTTCTGAATGTAGTGTGGAAATAAAAGCAGTCAATTGCACGTTCAATTCGATGGTAACAGTAATTCTTTTCAACTTATCTAATGGGTATGAGACCGCATGAATGCACAATACACTCTTAGACGAATAAAAAATACATACTTAGACGTCGTATTCATAGGTGTACTCTTTGTAGTAATGTACTTTAAATCACTACAATGAAAGACTACGGTGAGTTTACCGATTTTAAAACGACTCTTGGAGTCTATCGTCGTATCGGCACTCACGTCAAGTTAACTTCCTAGCACCAAAAAACACCTATATATTATTGAAAAGTTGTGCCGAGAAAATGTCTTCATTCATTGGCAACTGCCAACTCTCTTGGGTACCTGGCGGATAGGAACTGAAGTGGTTTGCTGCCTTTCAGTTGAGAAGTTGCAATTATTACATTTCAATTCTTATTAGTCTTGAGTAAAAAGTGAATATACCGGGTGGAAAGGCACGACGATCCCTTCCGCAAAAGGGGGATTGTTTAGACTGAGTACAGTATTTCCTCTAAAGAAACTAGGCTCATATTCATAACCGTTTTGAAGTTATAGGCAGTTAACTTTTAATGCAAAATACTGCAAGTGACCACCCTCATTAGGGTCAGTAACATTTTAACAATTACACAAGAGTCAGTGACCTTTATCAATACGTATAAACGATAATTAGTACGTATAGTAATAGTAGGGTTGTCACAGAAGAACATTAATTAATTTTATTATTTTTAATAATTGATCGTAAAAAAAAATCTTAACATTACGAATCGATTTTCCATCACTTAAACTAACCCCCCTTTGCGGGAAGGATCGTCGTGCCTTTCCACCCGGTATAAGCAGGTAAAAAAGTATATAATAATAATAATAATAAATCAGCCTATATACGTCCCACTGCTGGGCACAGGCCTCCTCTCATGGATGAGAGGAAACGGGCAGTAGTCCCCACGTTGGCCCAGTGCGGGTCGGGGACTTCACATACAGTTTTGAATTTCTTCGTGCATGTATGCAGGTTTCCTCACGATGTTTTTCCTTCACCGAAAAGCTTTGGAAAAAGTATGATGAAAAAAAATATGATTTTGGAAATTAAAACTGTTGTGGATTATGTTGTTCGTTATAAATAGGTTTCTGTACGCTAGCTCAAACAACCGAATTCCAAAAAGTGTGCGGTATGAAATAAAAACTGATTATACTTACCTACCGACAGCCATTCACATCGTAATCTATACCTACAGTCACATTATAAAACTCTTGCGTTACTGACCGTTTGAAAGACAGCGCACAGCCTAAACCGCTATAGATTAAGCATGAAATTTGGAACATATAGGTATATTCTTTATAGTACGTGGACGTGTACTAAGAAAGGATTTTTCGAAATTAAATCCTTTAGGGGGTGAACTAGGGGTCGAATCGTTGTATGGAAAAGTTCATTTGGAAAGTTATAGACTTGAATCTTTGTATGAAGGTTTTTTACTAAAATTTGCTCAAAAAGCAACACGTGAACATTTTCATTCGTGGGGTACCTACCTAATCATTTATCGATTTATGGTAACACTGCCATTTTTAGTAGAAAATAGGTTATATAGGTGGCCACATTATGCGTCGCATTTATTCGTTGCCTTACCTACTCAGGTGTGTTTTTGCGGGCCAATTCCGGCGGACAATTGAACGCATATCGTACGAAATGGCAAATCCAAATGTAAGTATGAGCATGTACTTATTAAATAAATATGAATTGTTGATTATTTTAATTTTATTGCTACTATTAACATCTTAATTTAATTGGAAATTCTGAAACCGGGCAATGTTACCCTGCAATGTTCAGGCAGGCTTAAGCCAACATTGCCCACCATCGAAAACGACTTAGGGTTGTCACATCCGAGTTTTTTAACCTACTGCGCAAGGAAATAAGTGTAATGTTTTATGGACAAATTACCTAATGCTTCTTTTATTTCAATCATTTTATTAAACTACAATGTTCACATAAATGTTGTGTCTTTTCGAATATGTATCCAAGATTTTTTGGCACATTTTTTTAATTTATTCTAATTACTTAATTTTAATATAAAAAAAAACCTTATATTGTGTTTTATTATGACAGACCATGCATACCAGATACACTCAAGATATATACCTTACCTACCTACCATACACCTACCAAGATATATACCTACCATACCTTCAATAAAAAAACCTCAAACATCCGTACTGAGAATATATAAAACGTTTCACCATTTGACCCTAAAGTGACAACCCTAGCAGTTTGAAATTTGCTTTTTGCACTTTGTATGGAAACAACCTAAAATGGCCATGTAACATTGCCCACCCGATTACCGACTTAAGTTAAACTAATAATGACAGGATGTTTGGTGCTATTGCTAAAATTGCCCAAATTCTTGGTGTAGTTTTTTCCGTTATTTTAAGAGCTATAATTCCGTGTTAAATCGACGTGGGCAATGTTGGCCAAAGCCCGGGTAACTTGGCCCGCCTCTAAAATCAGCCGAAATCTTTATTTCAAATGCATTTGAAAATTCTTTTTCGCAATGAGTACACGCCCGTGATCATACTTGCTACGATAGACTAAAAAAACACAAGCATCAGCATAGAAAAAAAAGAAAAATTCAACGTTTTCAAAAAAAAGCGGGCAAGGTTGGACCATTTGACTTGGCCATTTGTTTGTATGGGTTACTTTTTTGAGCTAGAGATTTGAAACTTTATAGACAGACTACTTATTAGAATACAAACGAGTACTTCCAGCGTTTTAGAAAATTCTATCCCTAAGGGGGTTAAAAACATTCATCCCCTAAATGGGCTAAAAGGAGTTGGATGTTTGTACGGGGAACAAGACAATTTTAAAGCAACTTCGGTTAAAGATTAGGTAACTAATTATAGCGTATCTTGAAATTCATCCTCTATGGTGGTTAAAAAGGGTTGGAGGTATGTATGAGGAACAAGTTATTTTTAAAGGGAATTCTTAGGTCATACATGTACTATAGGTAAGCCATTTATTAGTCAAAATACATAATCTAACTAGCAGTTCGATTATGTATTTTGACTAATAAATGGCTTACCTAATGAAAAATTACGCAATTTAAGCTAATGAACTCATCGCACCTACCTTTACCATTACAACGCGCATTACCTTTTACGCTTAATCCCGGATCGGATTTAAACGAGATATTTCGTACAGATAATATGAGACCCTTGGAGATATAGGATAGTTATTATCTCCGAAATCATCCCTTAAGATGGTAAAACTTTGTTTGGGTCAGCGATAATTAAGCTTCCGCTCACAATAATTTAACAGCAATCACTTTTCTAAGACGGTTACAAGTTCTACTTCTCGGACGAAGTCGCGGGCAACAGCTCGTCATATATGCAACGCTTGACGGACGTCAAGCGGCGGTCAAGCGGCGGTCGTCGGTTCGAATCTCAGCTCGTACCGATGAATTTTTCGGAACTTGTACCTACGGATTATTTACCGTTAGCTTATCGGTGAAAGAAAAACATCGTGAGGTAACTGGTCTAATCACAGTAAGGTCTAGTTTTCCCTCTGGGTTGGAAGGTCAGATGGCAGTCGCTTTCGTGTCATCAATAGTGCCAATGCCAAATCTTGGGATTAGATGTCAAAGCATGGTCAAAGCGGACCTCGGGGCATTTAAGGCACAACCGAGAATAACTCCAGGACGGTGATGATTCATTTCAAAAAATAAATATATCGTCCAAGACTAAGTAGTTATTTAACAAAACGTGATGTATAAGAAATTAAGAATACACGAGTATACCTCTAGCTATTTCAGAGACTGAATTGATGGCATTATCTGTAAGACGTACCTAACTATAAACACCAAACTACGTAAATACAATTCGCGCAACAATTGCTTCTCTTCTGATTTGTTAAGCCAAGAAGTGAGATCAACTGAGATGCAATAAAAAAAACTTTGTTTTTAATATCAGGTAAATATGTCAAAAATGCGATCCAGAAATACATTTACTAACACACGTTCCATCAGATCACCGGAAAACATTTTGAGAAAGGGATTAAATAAGACGGATGGCAACAGTTTTAAATGGTACCGGCAACCCAGCGGTCGACTTTTCCACCGAGTTCTCAATGTATTGAGCTCCAGTTTGAGTTTGAGATTAATGTGGGCTGCTTTCCGACGAGAAAAATAAAACCCCCTTTCAAAGGCTTCAGCTTAACTTACATAGTACTTTGAAAGAACAAATTCAGAAGCGATGAAATTTTGTTGTGGGTTTAACTTGCTATGTCAGATGAATTTACAAGTGATTCTTTTGAAATTATAGATGTACTTACGCAAAACATCTGAATGGATACGTTTGTGTCTTTCACCCATTACAAATATTTATCTATCTTTCTCTCCCTTTAATATGTCATCACCATCAGCAATGAGAAATAATATAATTTGCAAACAATATCAAAGTCACTTCGCACGATTTCAATAAACTCCGTAATTTTCATGACCTCTAAGAAAGAAAGAAAGAAAGAAAGAAAGAAAGAAAGAAAGAAAGAAAGAAAGAAAGGACGAATAAATCAAACATAAATATACCATTGCAAAACTAAAGTCCGGCTACATTTTCTTATGCAAGCTCTTATTAAACAAATACTCAGACAATTCCATTCACGGATTTGAATCACTAATGCCCTCTCTCTTACAGCATTTTATCTGTTTTCCTTTATACCGTTATTCACCGAGAAATGAACGAATTGATTACTTAATCCAATATTGGGGGCTACTTTGGCCGTCTTGATTATTCCAATTCCATTTGGCCAACTACCTACTTCGTCGAAAGCTCGACCAACGATTATTCCCTGATGTACCTAAATATAAAGCTGATTATGTTGGGAAAAACGTTGTTTGTGAGAACATGGATTAGTAACACTTGTGTCAAGTAAGGGTTCGCTGGTACGTATTTTTTCTTTTGAAATTATGCACAATGTTGTGGTAGGTCTAAATACATTTCGTTTGTGTAAAATGTGACAAGTCTCCCTTTGTCAAATCGATATCCACAGTCGCACTCAATTCTCGATTAATGCGTGTTGTGTGCGATTCCGCCGAACTAATACTTCACTTTCGGATACCAGCGTCATCTTTTAGTATATTGTTAGGCATGTCTCCCCGATTCCAACAATCTCTAAGGAGCCGGTCTCCCCAGTATAAAAAGACGTCATCAAAATCGCCGCGACCGCGTTTGGTAAAGCGTAAATTACATCCAAGCGCTACTAAACAAGTACTTCTAAAGACTCCATGGTTTCCCTCTATTTTTGTGTCTATTGTTAAAATTATGAAATTAAACGACAGATAATCATCATCATCATTTCAGCCGAAAGACGTCCACTGCTGGACATAGAGGCCTGCCCGAAGATTATAATCATCAAATAATTTAAACTCGTTATTATCGTATTTAAAAAGCCCGGAACAATTTTTACGTGATTTGCATGTCTATTTTGACCCAACTCACCCCATTTTACGATACTTTTGGATTTTGGTTTATGTGTAATATCGTCCCCTATAATATTTTTATTATAATATTAATTTATTTACTTATTCCTTTCTTCATCTTTCTGATACTGCTTTTATACTTCGAGCGTGATCTCTGCTCTCCGTGTGGCCCGCGCCATATCAAACTTGTGCCCGTTTGCCAACGTCGTGTTATTTTTTATTTCAATGTTGAAAATCTGCGTTTGACTTGCAATACAGTCCAATATTCACATACACATGCTCTACAGGATCTCTCTTGCTTAGGAACCTTAGATTGGGTGTACTAACTAACCGCTACTTACGTAGGCTAATCCGTACGTACTCAAAGGAATTTAATTATTTACTTAACATGAATTCAATTTGCGCAAGTGTCAAAGGGGGAAAGCCTCCTCTCCCAAAACCTCTCAAAGCGTAATTAGCTAATTTGTTAACGGCGACATATGTTCAGACTCGTCTATACGATTAAACGTTAGGTATTTTAACACACATTTGTAAATATGGTGAATTTATATTTGGATAATGTGATAATGTGTAACAATACTTGTTTTTTTGCATGCCAAGTAAGTGGACTCAAAAGATAAAGCAACTATGTATACGCAGACGCTATTCAAATATACGAATGAATTTATTAGAGGAACTGACGTTTAATAAAGTAGTACAATAAACAGGGTACTGTCACACGCGAAAAATTTGATAACTGAGATGCAAATAACTTACCCAGAATAATAAAACCAACAATTTTAACCTTTTGTTTTTGTTTTGAACAAAACCCAGTGTGCTGACAAAACGATTTTTACTCCAATCCAAACCAAACGAAATCGTTTTTAATCAAGCGATTTACTCCGAAGCAGATTATCACACTGCGCTTCATCGTGCCCTCGCTTATTCATTTGTTCAGTTCAATTATTTGGGGTCAATTTGTTACATTATTTGGCGAGAAAAGAAACAATAAAAAATCTTTTGAGACCCGCAGCTTTGAATGATTATGACGTCAATTGGGACGTAAATTACTGACATTTTCAGTCAGGTTCAATCGTTAGATGAGATAAAAGACAAAACGCTTTGGGGTGTTATAATTGAATTAAAATGAAATAGGTTGGGCTGTTTTATCCCTACGTTTCCGGAGTTAGATAAGAATAATAAGAAAAGGTTCTGGCCAATTGAATTTGTTATTTCCATTTGTAATATATGATTTATTTTATTTTATCCAAAGTTCATATTAACATCACTAACATATACATCACATTTAAAAAAAAACGGTCAAGTGCGAGTCTGACTCGCACGCCGAGGGTTCCATACAAACTATCAATTAACTCAAGGTAAAGTAAATGTCCCAACATTTGTTAAATTACTTATTTTAACCTAACACAACAGAATTAAATTTCAAACAACGAATAACTTTTACACCAAGACCATCGAACGACAACGAAAGACAATTGAATCGCGATCTTTTTTTGACCTGCTCTTGAAATACGACCTGTCCCAATGTCAACCTGTCCTCTCTTATTAGAGGAACCTCGACACGAAGAAGAAGAAGACCTGTCCCAACCCCATTAATTCTAGAAAAATCTTAACAGCACGATGTAGGAATGGGGTCAGCGCCATGTATCGGCCCCATACATACATACATACATACATTCACGCCTTTATTCCCAAAAGGGGTAGGCAGAGCACATGAAACGTATGTTCCAGCGCCACTTTTAGCATAAATGTGGGTATAAAATATCGACAAAATGTGATAGTGCAGTGATAGGTTGCTAGCCTATCGCCCACAACACACTTCAACCCTGGTCCCTTAGTCGACTTTTACGACACCCACGGGAAGAAAGGGGGTGGTGAAATTCTAACCCGACACCACACGGGTGTATCGGGCCCATTTGGTACTAACGTGCAAGGGCAATCAGCTTAGTATGTATGTTGGTGTTTTAGCGTTTATTGTTTATCACGTGAACCGATCTCGATGGAGAATGGTATTTTTTTTACATTTTCTTTCATAGATCGAAATTTTACCTATGTAGAAAAAAAAGAAAAACGGTTTCAAAAAGAACAACTTACGCTTTTTCATATGATACCCCACTTATTGACCTAATATTTGTTTTTTTTTGCCCCCTGACACCCCTGAAGACAAAACTAAACAAAAAATGCGCTAGATACAGAAAAAGTTGGATAACTTCGGAGACAGGGGGGGGGGGGGGTGGTATTTTTTTGACATCGATTAAAATTTTACCAATGTAGTAAAAGAAGAAAAACTGATTCAAAAAGTGCAACTCAAGCCCTTTCAAATGATACACCACTTGACCTACTATTTGATTTTTTTTTGCCCCTCCTCATATTCGTCATTTTTCATAGAAAATAAAAATGTCTGTTTCAATTTCTCATTTTCCATGCACGTGGATAACTCTGATTTAAAACCATGTCAAATTTCAAATTGAGAACTTAAGTAGTTCGTGAGATATTTCACTTTGTGACAGACGACAGACGAACGAAGTCGCACCATAAGGGTTCCTTTTTTACCTTTTTTGGTACGGAACCCTAATAAGTACATAATTAAGTAATTTGATTTTCGACATTCTCGACATATGTGTATAAATTCAATATCATTTGAACTTAGATATTATATTCTATCGATGAACCGATGTGTGTATTTTGAAAGTTATAGATTACGAGCATTATTGATTTCGGATTTCGACGTTCTTGTTATTTGAGGTAAGGTAAACGTCCGAGTGCTCGACGGTGTACTAGTTTATGGCATGAGCACTCTGTGTCAAAGTGGCATTTCTTAAATTCGAATAGAGAAAAATCGAGTCCATATTGGGTTGCATACTATTTGTAGCCTATAAGGCCGATAGGCATAACTACTTGTGTCATAATCATGATTATGCATAAACGACAATATAGTCATAAATTAGTTCGCATACATTTTTGAGCCATAATATTTGAGAGCATATTTATGCAATTTATGCAAATGTCATAAATTTGTTGTACATAAAACCTTTAAGCATAATTATCATTCGCCATAATAGGTTTGCGCATAACATTTTCAAGTCATAGGAATAAGAAAATTGGTTAAATTAAAGGTAAAAGTAAATTATCTCTTTGTAACCTAAATCTAACACAACTTTTTTTTAAACAAACGCACGGTAATTATTTTAACCTAACCTAAACCTAACCTAACCATCAGCGTATCGCCGTCACCCCACTTCGCGGGGTGCCTATTTCCGCTCTAAGGGACACAAAATAACCATAACCCAACCTACAAAAAATACAATTGTTAAGATTTGTTTTTTTTTAACTTTTGTGTTTATTTTCTAAGCATCACTCACCGCGCATAAATGTCCATGGGCATAGTTTATGCATCGCAATTCGTATGACTAAAAATAATTATGATCTTCAATATAATGACTAAAACTTGTATTCTGATCAACATTATGGTTAAACAAAATAACTTATGACAATGAAAGTATTACGCGCAGAATTATTAATGAAAAAAGGCTTTTATGCTTAACAAGTTTATGCGTAAAGTTGTATGGCTTTCGAAATTATGACGAGAGTCATTATGCGACTAGATAGACACCCGAAAAATCCTCTTAATTCGAATTTAACCCATATTGTTTTGACATAGAGTGCTCGTGCCATATACTTTAGCACAGCGTCGAGCACTCGGACGTTTACCTTATCGTGTTTATGATATTCAATCCTGAATATTTTGCTACGTGACCTTAATAAGATTTCGAAAATGCTTTTTATTACTACGTACTAGGTATACTCATCATCATCATCACCACTATCACTATATCAGCCGAAAGACGTCCACTGCTGGACATACGCCTCCCCTTAGCAATTCGGAGGGCTAGAACTAGGTTTATTGCGTGAAATGTTTTTTATTCACATTCATCGAGTCCTGCGCTCCTGGGCATGAATTAGTGACAAAGATTTAGATTTGCGTCTCTCCTGTGGACACAGTGCATTTAAAAGTTTTTTGGTTGGTCTCTTTATCCGCATAAACGGAGTTTCCTCTTCTTTAATCATATGCGATAAAAACATATTAAATATGCAAGTAAGCCCTTTACTAATGACTACACTTTACCCAGAGACTTGTTTTATTTAAATGCGTTCTAATCATGAAAACGGAAGAAAATATTTCAAAATAATTGCTGGATTATCCTATAAGTAAAACTGGCTGCTACAACTTAGATCACCAATCTATAAAAATATAGTCAATCTACAGAGATTGATCGAATGTTCTCATATATCCTCCGTTTAATTTAACGCACCGCAGTTTCCCAGATAGCATAGACCCTTAGTCAAGGAGTGCATTCGGCATGCACGACCCAACACGAGTAAACGTGAGGCGGCGAAGCATAGATTAACATCGGCTGGCGGCGAGCCAACCGTCAGTTTTATACAATCAGCACTTCACCGGTGCACATGCACAGTTGTACGAAATACAGCACGACGGCGTCCTTAATTGAGACTGTGTGGAGCAGAATTTGAAAGAAGTACCGGCAATAATGTATGTAAATAGGCTCATAAAAGTAAAGAAACCTTATGATAAATAGACCGTAGTCATAGTAACACCACGCGTTCTGTGGTACAACGTACAATGTTATGTGCAGTGGAGAGTAACTTCCAGAGAATAGCTGTTGTCCAGTAGAATACCCTAGCCTGATCCCCAGGGGAAAAACTGTTAGGTTGCTAGGTGAACTGCTACCCTACAGCGCGAGTGAAGCTAGCGTGACGCTGTAGTGTCCGGCGAAGCGCCATAACCGAACATTATCATTTTTTCCTAGTTGAATATAAAATAAATGCCGCTAGGTTCCCCTGGGTGATCGAGATCAGGTGATTAACGTGGATAACATGCGGGAATTCGCTGTGTTGTAGGTGTGGTTTTCCTGGAATCGCAAACGTACGATGGATACGATGTCTGATATCACAGGTTAACTGCGAGATTACATTTTTGAACGAGGCCACGAATGCCTGGCTAGCTGGACTGAGTCCAAATCTCCCGCCCAAAACACATACCTAGGCAAAGGGCCTGGGATACAATAGCCTCCGTCTCCACCTTACATACATTAATAGACCCCTTTTGCTGGTTACTGGCTCCGTGCATATCCCTCGCCCAACACTGGCACTTTTATCGACCCAGATACCCTACGCATAGATTTCGGTCTCCGGCTGGGAGCTGGGATCTGCAAAAGTCACAACTGTGTTTCCTGTGGGGCTCCAGTGGACCGACTCGGCCACCATGGCCTCTCGTGCTCCTCACCTCCCCTCGAGCCGGCCGCCTGTCCCGCCACGCCGCTCTCAACGACATTCACAGAAGGGCGCTCGTCAGATCCAACGTTCCTGCAACTCTGGAGCCCCAGATTGTGCGGAGCGAAGGCAAGCGCCCTGATGGAATGTCGTTGATACCCTGGAACATGGGGCGTGCGCTGGTGTGCGACGCCACCTGTACTGACACCCTGGCGGCGTCCTACCTACCAGCAACTACCCAACGTGAGGGGCCGGCGGCAGATGCTCGGGAACGCCTCAAGGTCTCAAAATACAGCTGTCTCGGCGCCAAATATCAGTTCTCCGCTTTCGGCATCGAGCTCAAGACACTAGGTCCTTGGGGTAAGGTTGCGCTGGAGCTCCACGAGGAGCTAAGCAAAATATTGAGAGAGGCAACAGGCGACTCTCGCGCCGGCAGCTTTCTCTCGCAAAGAATCGCAATCGCCGTTCAGCGCGGTAATGCTGCCTGCGTGAAGTGTGCCCCTTCCAAGCGTTCCTGGTCTTTTATTTAATTAGTTATTTTAATATCTTTGTCTAAGTTATAGGTTTAGTTTTAGTTAAATTAATTTAATAGTTGTTTTAGTATTGTATTTAGTACTTATCTAGTATGTTTTTTTATCAAATTATTGTAATAAAGTAGTGTAAATTTACTTAAAAAACTAAGTTTAAATCGACTTCAATTCAGTACTTCGCCCAAGGTACTTGAAATTTTCCACATTATCTTTCCAATTTGCCACATGAACTGCTTTCCAAGACCAAATACGTTGCTCATTACAGAAAAAACCCAAGTCGCTCAACGTGAGCTGATAATATTTGAGGAGTTCTGTTGATTAATCAAGGATGCCCTTAATTTCCCTGGAATCCCATCATCAGATCCTGACTTCATGACAATGGGACCACCCCAGGAGTATACTCATTGTTTTTTATTTATTTATTTGGTCCACTATTGACAGCGAAATTGGAGAACATACAGTGGAACGTAGAACCTCCTACTATTTTAAACTTTTTAAAGCCGCTTAATAATGCAAATTTTCAGGTATATAATGTCATCATAAATATGAAATACGAAATATTGAATTCTTATTCAACAGCTTTGCGCAATCGGATGTCAGAATTATAGTTGTCTCAGTCAGACGTCTCCTGGTAGCCTGAGGAACCCTTCTCAGGCTTTACCACTCACCACTCGGTGGGTAAGCTTTGTGAATTTGGGATAAATACAGTCAAGTGTAAAAATATGCGTGCATACAACTTACTCATAAATATGTCCCATAACTCTGATGTCAGCGGATTAAGGTTTTGGTACTTATTTATGAGAGGATGTTATCGATACATATTTTTGCACTTGACTGTACTTGTGCTCTGTAGGGGGTAGCTTGTGGTAACAAGTAGCAAGTGGCTATCGAAATCACACATTACGATACTATTCGCGACACCGAATAAACGCGTTTCAAATAGATTTCGATTGTCACAAAGTCAAGGCTTCAAATGTGTATCTCATGGGTACCGATGTTCTCCGGCAACAACTACAAAGCGTTTAGTCACTAGCGTTTAGTTTTTGATGCGTAATTTAACGTTTGTCTCGTACTCGGTACCATGTTTCACAAATTAGACAGACGATATCGAGAGAAATACCGTATCGACTGTAGTAAACTATTTCACTTGCTGTCAAGAGATACCATAGATCCAATCGTGACCTATCTCAACTTAAAGATCGTATAAAAATAAGGGTTTTGAAGATATAACCAAGTTATACTTTGAGATATGTTGAGATTGTAGAGGGATGAAGTTGTAGGTTCTAAGTAAAACCAGACATAGTTTCACCGAAGATGTATTCTCGGTAGATCAAATATAGTGAACAAGGTAAACATTAGCTTATAGTATTTATAGATAGTTATTGCTTACTTGCTATATTACTCAATTAAGTACGTGCGTCACATGGTGCAGGGTGTAACGATAAGCTACCGTTAATGTGTTAATTAGGCAGATAGTACAACTTAATGTCCTTTAGTTTTAAGTATAATCTTTAAAAATGTTTACCTTTGCTATTCTCGTATTCCGTAATGTCATAACCGACATACCCTAGCATTGAAATTAAAACAATAAATGCTTGTAAGATAAGGCTGAATATTGAAAAAAAATGTTACTAAATGAATTACGTGATTTTGTGTGTGTCTAGGACACGCACACATTTGCAACGTAGCATCGGTGTGGCTATGACATCCGTCACGTGCTGACTAGTATGCGTATACGAGTCTATCGAGAAAACTATACGGAATATCGAGTTAATGATTGTGACTAAAGTTAACGTATAAGAACTCATGGTACAAATGATTTGTTTAGTTGTATGAGAAAGCGCCAGGGGCGCTGTATATATTTTCCGTACAAATAATTTACGCAGTCGCTAGCGACTAAAGTAAACGTGACTCACTGCAAACTCATACTAATGCTACAGAAATGTTTTCCCTAAGATGAGATCATAAGAGTGTATCATGTTTTTCATTAAAAGATTGTGTGAGGTAATCCTTATTTCCTTTGATATATGGCAATGATGTGAAAGTAATAATCATATTTCCGTTCCAGACCAAACATGTTTCAGGAAAAGGAGTAAACTTTTTATCAGAGAAAGTTTTGTTATACGAACGTGTTCCGAGAATTTTCGATTAAATACCACGGTGTTTACTTAAAACTGCAGTGTCTTAAGTCGGCCATGTATATTTTATTTGGTGTTCTAAAATGTATAATAAATAATGTATTAAAGTTGTCATCCATCCGTGAGACGCGGGCCATTCGCTTCTGTAATTAAGGAGTTACTTAGGATTTCATTAGTGACTTCTTAATCCTGTGATGCTGAGTGCAGTCGGCAGGTTTATACTCGCAAGTTTCACTACATCCGCTGTAGTGAAGCTGGGTAACTTGGGGATGTATTTGAGATATACGTTAAGAATTTCAATTCGATTTCAATGTGTCTCTCACGCTGGTTTCAGTCAGATAAAGTTTTAGTTAAAGCGCGAAAGGCGTAGAAATCAAACAAGTGATATTAAAAGATTTGAAAAAACACTATGGTATATCGTCATATGATAAAATCCAACTAGCCGTTTAAGCTGCAGAACGTGCAAAAGAAATAGACTTACGTACATCTATTTATATATATATATATATATATATATATATATATATATATATATATATATATATATATATATATATGTAAAAGTCCTGACTGACTGACTCACTCACTTAAATCAACGACCAACCCAAACCGATGAACCTATAAACATGTTTTTTTCACAATAGGTAGTTCATATAACTTTAGTCAAACCCTCCTACCTAAAGCGGGTAAAAAGGGGGTTGGCAGTTTGTATGGGGATGGAGTAAAATTGTAAGTGAGAGATTTGGATTTGTGTATGGACTCCTTATTACGATACAAGAAAAGTTATTTTAGGGTTTTGGGAAAGCCGAAGCGGGTTAAATAGGGGTGCAAAGTTTGTATATGGGGAAACTCTTTTTTTGAGCTAAAAAATTAAAACCTCATGAAAAGATTCCTAATCCCAGAATTCATCCCCTATGGGGGTGAAAATTTGTATGCTACGATATAAACGGGTTCCACGCGAGCGGAGTCGCGGGCAGAAGCACTTGCTTCTATGTATATAAATAAATACTTACTCCTTCTGGCGCAGGCGGGTAATTAAACTGCGTAACGATAACGTAACGTGTGTGATATTTTGTCGTGTCTGAATTACAAAACACGCATTTTGGAACAGATAAGATAAGATAAGAAGTGTAAATAAGCATACTATTTATATAAAATTGATTATATCATTAGTAAGCTAATTTAAATACATTTTTAAATGTCGAAAGAGCGGTAAAAATAATACAAGCCTAATATATATATATTTCCTTGTAACCAATATTAAATCTTGCAAGTTGATTTTACGGATTCTATTAAGTACATTTCTACTTCCTTGAGAATGAAAGGCTTAGTCACCCGCTTCTGTTCTATTGATTTACAACTTTGCACGTATGAATAATATAGATGTCAATACAATAAATATTTATACAATATTTATTGTATTGACATTTATAAATATTATACAATAATTTGATACAGACCTTTTGGTGAAGTCAGAAACTGTTAATCTTATCAAGGTTTTGGTACGTAGGAAAGCACTAGCTATTTAAATGTGATAAAATAGACCCATTTTAATTCTTAATTCGATCAGGACTCAAAACTTGGCAATGAATCAAATTAGGCCTAGACTCTTATATGCGTCTCGGAGTGAAGTAAATGTGTGTACCTGTGTATAACTGAGTAATTTCTAATGAATAAGAGAGAAAGCTTGTTTGCTAGATAATTCAATGTAGGTAATCCTTTTGCATACCTACCTTGTTAGAAAGCTTTGTCGCAGGCCGGTGTCTGGCTAATCTAGGCTCAGACGTTTTTAGCCCTTGTACGATTGATTGTCTTCATTTTAGGGTTCCGTGCCAAAAAAACGTACAACAGGAACCCTCATGGTGCGACTCCGTCCGTCTGTCTGTCTGTCTGTCACAAAGTGAAATATCTCACGAACTACTTAAGCTATCAATTTGAAATTTGGAATGGTTATAAATGAGAATTATCCGCGTGCTTGGGAAATGAAAATTTAAATACTTATTTTAATTTTCTATGAAAAATTACGAATTTGAGGAGGGGGCAAAAAAAAACAACTATTAGGTCAAGTGGGGTATCCTTTGAAAGGGCTTGAGTTGCACTTTTTGAAACAGTCTTTTTTTCTACTTTGGTAAAATTTCGATCTATGAAGAAAAAAGTAAAAAAAATACCGTTGCCCCCCCCCTTATCTCCGAAGTTATCCAAGCGAAAAATTTGAAATGATTACTGATGATTAAGGTAAAAGTAAATATTACTGGAAAAGTATATTTTTTTCTGTATCTAATGTATTTTTTGTTTTATTTTCAAAAATCATTTCCTAGTTAAGTTTGCAATTTAATCTACTTTATATGTATGATTTTGTTATGAAATTCCTTTATGACTATAATAGAAGTACTTTCTTTCAAATAAAAAAAGTTCGTGCAAATTATTTTAATGAAATTAATGTTTTCGTAAACGCTATGATATTGAGTAATTAATAGTGTTCGGAATTTCGGTGGCAAATTTCACAGAGGTAAATGGAGTCGCCTAACTATTTTTTGATTAAACGAATAACGATTAAATGATTAATTTTGCATAATACTCCTTACAAATTATCTTGCGAGCATTACCTACTTATACCACGATAGCACAGGGATACTAATAACACAAGTATGTAGGTAAACATTGTTTAATAAATTTATTAGTTTTACTTATTATACTCGTATACGTACAAACATGTCACCTAAACAGTCGGGACAGTATAATGTTTGTACCTGCCGCCAATTGTACAATTCGGTAAATGAATAATTTATTGATTCAAATCTTAAAAAGTTAATTGTTGTGAATGCATATCGAAAAATTGCTAGGTCGAAATTTTAGTCTTGTTAACAGTATAATTTCGTTAAGCTATGCTATATATATATATTCACAAACCGCTTTTACTCACTCAATCACTGGTCTCAAGATTAAATTATTTCATTCTAGACATTCGTAACAATACTATAATAGGAGGTTCCACTTATACTGGTTCGGTGGAAACTCGTGGCCTTTCCTTTCGATTAGAAGTAGTTAGAGATACAGATGAAATCTTTAAAACACATATGTATTGACTTGTTTGATACAAAATTACACATTTTTGGACAACTAGGCTCTCAACCTCAATAACTTATTATAAGAATAGAATCGAGCGGCGATGAAGAACAGGGTGTGGTTTGAGGCGAAGGATGAATGTTTTATTTTTCCAAGCCCTAAAAATGCCTGAAAGAGATACATAATTAGATGAAACGAGGATATTACACTCCGTCGTTAGTCCGTGTTATCTCAGTCCCATCCCATAGCTCAGCGGCTGAAACGAAATTTTAATTCTTTATGAAAATGAAGCGTTTCGTATTTGTGCACGCTCGTTAACATCCGCAAAGCGGGCGCCGTAATGAATAGCTATTACACGGTGCACCCAAAAAACGTAGCTGCGGTATAGTTTCGTACAGTGACCGCGGGATGTACCGGTGGTCTAGCCGTTTTAAAACTGGTATAGTGTTTTTGCGCCTACGTAATATTTTTACAAGCGTTATATTAACGGCATTAACTGCAAATGTGGTAGATACCATCATGCAAGACGTGAGGCGGTCGTGACAACTCCTCAAATACATGTGGTAAACCCGTCATGTCGTGCCTCGTTACAATCATCTGGTCGACTGTTCAAAGAAGTAAAGCTATTGGCACAAAAGTATTTCACATGTTTATTACGTAACGGTTCCGAAAGTTACGTTTAGATCAAAAGCTTTATGTTATGATACGTACCTGTGTTTCTCATGAAATATTTGAACATATATCAATTGTTTGACATTATTAACCGACATAATTATGGTTTATCTTTTGTAATGTAGGTTACATTAAGAACGCTCGTACAGAAAACGTTAATAATGTTTCACCTCTGCTATACGATTCAAAACATCTCTGAGTTGACCTTACTGGTACCTAGTATATCTTGACCTTTCAATTCCCGCTTTCTATGGATTAATGTTGGTCAGAATTATACTGGTGTTTTTGAGTTCTTGGTGAGCGTTGAGAATACGTGACTGCTGTTTTCATTCATTAAGGTTGTATTTAATTAACAAGCTTCCGCTCACCGGCGGCTCGCCATTTCCTGACCCTTGCTAGTTCCGACCACTTAAATTACTCCATCAATTTTTAATGAATAATATAATACCTGAGTACAACATACTTCTCACGTTCCACCGCTAGTTGAATGGGAATCTCAATAAAATATCGAAAAGTACGCATATATATACCCATCGTCGTCTAAAAATAATACTTAGACCCTTTTATTCTCGAAAGCTGAGCACAGTTTTGGGATTTAGCAAAACATACTACGGGAAGACTCCATAAGGGTATGCTCTAAAAGCCGAAACATAATCGTAGGTTTCCAGTAACCTTAACTTTTGGTAACAGGTGGGAATTTTATTTGTCATATGACATTTATGGCTCCAGACAAAAATAGTACAACACTGACAATAATCTGGAAGAAATCCTTCATAGGGATTAACTGGCTTTTGTACATCTGTTTATGTAATATTTGATTTAATGATATGTTCCATTGCATGTACAGTAATGGAAATGTATTCACGTACCTTTTTATGCCTTATTGTTATAGTAACAATAGCTAAAAAGGTACGTGTTTCAATTTCCTTGCCTGTACCTAGAATAAAGAATTTACATACATTTTACAAATTGACATTCAATAATGTCAATGAACGAAGAGGCTCTTACCTGTATACCTATTGCGTAGAGTGCTAAAAAACTGTTTCTAACCTGCCTATTATCTACAAAAGACTATATTTCAGTAGTACATTGCTAATTTCTAGTATAGGAGGCTAATAACTCCACGAGTCAGTCGGCACAGCACAAAGCTGACTCCCGGGTATTCCTACCTTCTATTTTCACTCACGATCTTTCATTTTCGGTACTATAAATGCAAAGAAGAGCCGCAATTTCGCGTCAGACCGCTTTCGGCCATTATCGTGCCGGCGCTTCATTGGGTTCCGAAAATAATTCACATTTGAAGCAACCTGTTTGTGCGGTGCTAATCTTTTTTTTCGGATTACAACTTTTTTACTTTTTTATTTATTATATGACATACTCCAATATCTCGCAATTGGATCACTAACTTGAAATTGTTTCAAGAACCCATAATATTTTTGAACAAGCTATCCAACGATACCCTATACTATGGACTTAACGAGAAAATAATCGGCCAAATGTGAGTCGGAACTCAACAATTAGTGTTCCGTACATTCAGTTATTTTAAATGATTCATACTATATCTCCTGATTATTAATTTCCCAGTACATACGAAAAACGAGTCATTTGAATGTTTTGGTTGTCTATTGTTTGCCCGACATTCATATACCTACTATAATAATCATTTGCCCGAAGTTCGCTTGCCCGAATTTCATTTGCCCGAATGTTTCGTTTACCATAATAGTTAATTGACATACTCTTGTTTACCCGAATATTGGATGTCATAATGATACGAATGCCATACGTATTTGTTACTGAGTGGATTGTAAATTTCGAATCAAATTATAACGGTTTATACGTGGCAAGTAAGCTAGTGTCAAAACGATAAATTCATGCAACGAAATAGAGCCTTGGAGGTGCTGAGAGGACACTCACCGTTGCCAGGAGCTGCTGCGACGCTCCTTCATCAGGTGTAGGACCCCGAGACCTGGCTTGTACTGTACAGACTCACCCGACTCCAAGGTTACCTGGCACCTGATTGTACACAGCTTATGGGGTATCCTCCTGCTTCTTCAAGGCACTTATGAATCTAGCTCAAAATGATGAGCTCAAATTTTCGAACCGTATTTCAAAACGACAGACGAAAGTGTGAATCGACAGTTATTCTATCTGTCAAACGCAGGCACAGAATGTTGCCATACTAAAAATACTTAATGAAAACTTAACATTCCGCCCACCAAAATACAAAGTATTTTCGAAAAATAATAAAACATATACGATGCTACAAACTAACCGTGTCACGTAAGGTTGAACTTCACTAACTGAAGTCCAAGCTAAGCAACTTGTAACTATAATTTAACTATTGACTAAAGGGTAATGGGCACAATTTCACAACCGGACGTTTATATTCGCCGGTGGCTGTGCGGATGGTAACAACACGACAATCACCATCTAAACCTGGGTGCAGTTTAACAATCCTGCCTAGGTTCCAGTTTAATGGGCTACATTGTTCGTTAACTAGCAGAACCATTGTCCCTACTTGAAGGTTGTCTCCTTTCGTAGACCATTTATTTCGTTGTTGGAGCGTATGGAGGTATTCCAAATGCCATTTACGCCAGAAATGTTGGTGCATCTGTTGCAATAGCTTCCATCGTTGAAGGGGGCTAACCTTTACTTCAGTTAATTCAGTCTCAGGGAGAATAGACAATGATTCTAGTGTAAGAAAGTGCCCAGGTGTCAACACTGAAAGATCGTTGGGATCAGAGCTCAAGGGCGACAAAGGACGCGAGTTAAGGAGTGCTTCGACTTGAGTTAGCACAGTGTAAAATTCCTCGAAAGTGAGGCGTTGAAGACCGATTACCCGAGACAAATGTGTCTTAACTGATTTTACTCCTGCTTCAGCCAAACCGGAGAAGTGCGGACTCCCAGGAGGATTAAAGACGAACTCAATCTGTTCCTTATGGGAAGCTTCCGACATCAGCTCTTTGAGTATGTTACTCGCGCCAACGAAGTTTCTGCCTTGGTCTGAAACCAAACGCGAACAGCGACCTCGGCGAGCAATGAACCGCCTAAGCGCGGCGAGGTACGCTTCAGAAGTTAATTCCGAGGCGAGTTCTAAGTGTACTGCTTTAGTGACAGTACACACGAAAACGCATATATAAGCCTTGTATGACTTGCTGCCTCGTGCTCTTCCTAGAGAAATATTAAAGGGGCCAGCATAATCTACAGCGGCTGACGAAAATGGTTTCAATTGGTTTATTCGAAAATTGGGCAAATCTCCCATAATGGGAGCTGGTGCTACCTGTGGGCGAACCCTAAAGCATTTCACACATGACGAAATGACGGCATGTATTGCACGTTTCGATGATAAAATCCAGAAATCCTGGGAGATTAGGTTCTGTAGGGTTTGTAATCCCGGATGGGCGAACCTCTGGTGATATTCTTCGATCACCAGCGCCGTCAGTCTGTGGTCACGAGGCAGTAACATAGGGTGTTTTCTGTCGTAGTTGAAGGTGTCGCTACGAGACAGCCGAACGCCCACCCTCAACAAACCCTCTCCATCAACAAACGGACAAAGTTTGCGAAGAGGTTTGTGAAGTGAGTTGGTTGCGCCTTTTTTGATCATCCGAATTTCAGTCGAGAAAACATGCTCCTGGACATGTTTAACGAGAAATCGAATAACAGAGTTGGTTTCCTCCAGTGATAGTGCCCTTTCAGTTGCCCTCTGAGAGGGATTCTTCAAGTTATGAAGATAACGAAAACAATACGCCAATATATTGACGATACGGCGAAATGACGAAAAACGAGACAAAGTATGATCTATGAAATCCGAATTTTTAGCGCTGAATAAGGTTAAAACCTTTTCCTCCTCGAGTGCAGCTCCGTCCAGCTGAGTAAAATGCCTCGGCCAATCTTCTTCAGCACGCGACAGCCAAACGGGTCCCGCCCACCATGGTTCACACTGGACTAAATCAGCTGGAAGTAACCCACGAGAACCGTGGTCCGCTGGGTTGTCATTAGTGGAAACATGGTGCCAACAGCCGGTAGAAATCTTTTCTTGAATCGCCGCAGTCCGGTTGGCGACGAAGGTCTTCCATCTCGACGGACAAGATTTTATCCAACTCAAAACAACAGTCGAGTCTGACCAGGCGTAAATTTTTGCATCATAATGAAAGTCTTTGAGTGCATGGCAAACTGACGAAACAAGATCAGACAGCAAGACGGCGGCTAGAAGCTCCAAACGAGGAACTGACAAGCGGCGAAGAGGTGCAACTTTTGACTTCGCGCAACAGAGGCGCACAATGGTTTCTCGGTCATTCTTGACCACTCGATAGTAAATCACTGCGCAATAACCTCGTTCCGAGGCGTCACAGAAGCCATGAAGTTGGACTTCGCGAAACGAGTCGATCATTCTGCGAGGAATAGAGAGCGACAGTTGAGATTTTAGTTTGAGCCACTCTCCAGCGACAGGTTCTGGGACATCCTCATCCCAATGCAGTCCTGAGGACCACAAGAGCTGCATTAGATATTTGGCCATGAAAACGACCGGCGAAAGAAATCCTAACGGGTCAAAAATCCGCGCGATTTCTGAAAGTATTGAGCGCTTGGTACACCGACAATCTAAACTTGTGGTTTTGAACGAAAATATGTTAGATTTAGGTAACCACAACAGACCTAATATTTTCAGCGAGACGTCATGGATGTCCTCAAAGTTACGAAATTGTTCAGAGTACAAGTCTGGATCCGACAAATCTTGTAGAAAGCCCGGGCTGTTAGATGTCCATTTCCGTAAATGTAGGCGTGCTGACGACAAAATTTTGGTTAATTCATTACGAATACGAACAGCGTCCTCTACCGAATCTACGCCTGACACGATGTCATCAACATAGGTATCTCTATCAAGGACTGAAGCGCCAAGCGGAGCAATAGCTATAGATTCTTGGGCCAGCTTCGAGATACACCATAACGCTTGGTAAGGAGCACAGGAAACGCCGTAAGTGACTGTGAGCAGACGAAAGTCCTGAACAGGGTCAGTTGGAGATGACCGCCACAAGATGCGTTGGTAATCACAGTCTTTGGTGTCAACAAGGAACTGACGGTACATCTGTTTTATATCTCCAGTGAATACTACAGCATGCCAGCGAAATCGGAGTAACAAATCAAATATATTTTTCTGCAACTTAGGGCCTGGCAATAAGGGTAGCGTTCAACGATTGACCTTCACTGTCCCTGGCACTTGCATCAAAAACCGATCGTAGAGGAGTGGACACTGAATCAGGACGCAAAATTCCGTGGTGGGGGATGTAGAAATAGGGACCTTCACTCGACGAAGGAGCTTCCACCGCTTCCATGTGACCACTATCCAAGTAATCATTCATAAAGTTAACATATGCTGCCCGAAATTCAGGATTTATGTGAAACTTCCTCTCCAAATTCATAAATCGTCTGAGCGCAATCTCACGAGAGTTAGAAAACCGGGGTTTATCCTGGGGGATCTTAAAAGTTAACGGCACCACCATCCTCCCTTCAGGATCACGAAAATATGCAGCACCCATAAGGTTTTCACACAACAAATCATCTTTCGACAATGTAGCCGATTTCGGAGTCACAATATTTTCTACCTCCCAAAACCGCTGAATATTGTTGTCCAGAGACAACGACGAGACAAGAAGACAATCCTTGCCAACTAGGCAGGAATCGTTACGAAAACGACACGATAAATCTTTCGAAAGAGCAGCTGTTTGAGGAGTTACGACATTCTTTGTCTCCGCAAACTGCTCACTAATGTTGCTCAGAGGCAACGCCGAAACGAGATGACAATCCGCGGTAGCGACAACGACCCTGGAATTGTCTCGAGAACGATAACAAGAATAGTCAATACCAACAGTACATTCACCCATAATTAGCCACCCGAAAACAGTATTGATGGCAATGGGTTGACCTGACTCGCCCTTTACAAGACCAGGTTGAAGCACTGACGACAAAACACTGACATTGACTAACATGTCAATTGGTCCTGGTTCATAGAATAGTGGGTCAGCCAGAACCAAATTCTTAAGATGGTCCCAGGTCGAGGTATCAATTTGACCAGATGGCATGTCGGAGCAAATTTGTGGCAAAACAAATGCTTCAATTTCAAATCTATGTGAAGATCCTCCCCGAGAGGAAGAAATCTCGCACGATACAACCCCAAGTGTGCCCGTGGATGTCACTCCAATGCCATTGATAGTTTGGTGACATTCACTTAATGGTAATCCAAGCCGGTTTGCAGCACTCAAAGTAATAAAATTGCAAGCGCTGCCTGAATCAAACAAAATCCGGATTGGTACCAACTGTCCATTTTTATTCTTTACCCTACCAACAGCAGTAGAGAATAACACTTGGTTACTGAAAGAGGGAACCGATAATGTTGTCATATGAGAATTGTCCTTCGACCCCTGAGCATCTTGACCAACTCTGTCAAAGTGGAGCAGTGTATGATGACGATAGTTGCATTTTGCACAGCGCACGCTCGACTTACACATTTTCATACTGTGTGATGGCTTCAAACATAGGATACAGAGCCTACTCTCTTTGACCTTGGAAAATCTCTCAGTTGGCTTCAAATTTAGAAAGTTAGGGCAATTACCCAACTCATGCCCAACAACACCACACATCGGGCAACTCACCATAGGCATTGGTGCTGACGGCACAATAAGTGACGATTTACTTTTACCAACAATTTTATTAGTAGGGGTCAATACCCTTAATTTAGGATTCGAATTCTCTAGCGCTTGACTTCTTTTTTCAATGAATGATTGCAAATTTTCAAAGTCCGGGATGTCAATATTTGAGTCAAGTTGTAGCTCAAATGCTTCCCGGGTACAAAATCCAGTTTGGACCACAACAAATAATAAAGCATGAAGTTCTTATCAGGCAATTTAAATTTCGACAATATATTTAAATTTTCACTGAAATTCCTAAATACTCGGTCCAAATCAGTTTTATTTTTAACCATTTAACAATTTAGCAACTTTTCATAGTAAACAATAGCAATTTGACGCTTTTTATCATAATGCTTACAAAGTGTTTCATAAGCACTCATATAGTTATCATCCGACAGCGGAAAACCTTTGATTAAATCATAAGCGGAGCCTTCCACACTTGACAACAAATAGTGCAATTTTTCGACATTCGATATGCTTCGCCTATGAATTAATGAGTCGAACAATTCCTTAAAACCAACCCAATCCTCCAGCTTCCCGGTAAACATTTTAATCGTTATTTTCGGTAAATGAGCAGCACTTAAAGAATTGTTCGCTTCTACCGGTTTAACGTCGACGTTTTGTGTACTTTTCCGCAACCTAGCTTGTACCGATTTTAATCGAAGTTCAAATTCTTTCGAAACTACGTATTCACTCGACCGTTGTTGTGGACCTAAGGCTAATAACACTTTTAATTGTGCGTCATGGAATTCCTTTTCTAAATCACACAAATCTTGTTCAATGTAGCCGACTAAACTGGACTCGCATATGTGTTCAAGTCGCATCACCGCGTAATCCCTTGCAACACGGGCCATATCAACGTCCGCGGATACATTCTCATGCTCATTATCACTCATTGTAAAGAATTATCACGAAAAACAAGCTGCAAATAAAGGTATTTCATACATAAACACTCAACTTTGAGGTTAGATGAACTGAGTGAACAAAAAACGTCACTTGACAGTTGTGAATTTATATCTATGGCAAAGGTGCGTTCCGATTTACGCCACCTACAACGAAACGTTAACAAGTATCAAGTATGACGACACGACACATGAATAACTGTTAAATTATTAAAATACGTTAAAGTTTTATCTAAAACAAATAATCCTGAGTTTTTAAGTTATTCAGATCAATTACTATTAAGTTCGACTTAGTCTAACGAGAAAACTACGAACTGTGGAATGCGAAATTTTATAAGCTTACCCTCTATTTTGGTGGACGAAAAAATATTAATACGAAACGACAATTTTACACCAAAATGTGATGGATTTGCTTCGAAAACGATAAAAAACTGAATATCCACAGGCCCGCCTTCTCAAAATCCGGTTTGAAGAACCAAAAATGTTAATGAGTGGACTGTAAATTTCGAATCAAATTATAATGGTTTATACGTGGCAAGTAAGCTAGTGTCAAAACGATAAATTCATGCAACGAAATAGAGCCTTGGAGGTGCTGAGAGGACACTCACCGTTGCCAGGAGCTGCTGCGACGCTCCTTCATCAGGTGTAGGACCCCGAGACTTGGCTTGTACTGTACAGACTCACCCGACTCCAAGTGTTCTGAATTTATAATGAAATAAAAAATAAGTTACCGGCTTCGACAAGTTCTGAGTTCCATCGACTCTTCATAAAACTAGAGCGCTGGGCATTGACAAAATAATAAGGCGCCCACACACGCTTCGAAATGACAATTCTTAACATCCTCCCACGGGCGAAAAATAGGCAATTAATATATTACTTAAAGGTAATACACCAATCACATAATAAAGACCAAGATTTTAACATATCACATTAATTATCTTATGAATTAATACAAGCTCACAAACTTTCAACATGCAACCAAGTAGGTATCCAGGAGTTTAAATGTTCATAAGATACCCCACAGTTGCCTTGACAATCAATCTTTTCAAATTACAACAATAGCCCACTAAGTACACATAGAACAATGATTAGTGTTAGTTAATGAAGACAATATAATTCTGACTTATAATTATATTATTTATTGTTATTACCTACAGTGCAGACCAATTAGGCTCCTAGGCTCATAACGATTGGCACCAACTTACTAATATAAAGAACAATTATATTAAATACCTATGAGGTATTCTTACAACGCGACCTCTTCGCGTCTCGACAGGGATTGGATTAGGACTATCCCCAGAAGCAGGCCTATCCGCAGAAGCAGGACCTGAAGTGTCTGGATTTGCTCCCGGCTCTATGATGAGGTCCAACTTACCTGTGTCTAGTAGTTCTTCCTTTAAGGAATCAGCAGATAGTTCTAAGGGGTAGAGTTTTTGACAAGCACGTACCTTTTCCCCTGTAGCAGTTCTAACCCTTGCAACTCTGGTGAAACCATCATTGCCAATGTAGATTTCTATAATGACTCCTAATGGCCAGTGGAGTCTGGTGGTGTCCAGCACGACCAGTACGACGTCTCCAACCTCCGGCTCCTTTAGTTTACCTCTATACTGCTTACTTGACAGCAGCGACAAGTATTCATTTTTAAATCGCTGTCTAAAGTCCTGCCGTAGCTTCTGTAAGAATTGGTATCGTTGACCCAGATTTTCAGCGTCTATTTTATCTAAATCAGGTGTATCAGAGTTACTTATGCCCTGTAGAAACATCTGTGGCGTCAAAGGTCTTAACGAGTCATCATTCATTGCTATATACGTTATTGGCCGGCTATTGATGACAGATTCACAGTCACATAATATAGTTGATAATTCTATCCAATTTACTGACGACTTGCCTAAGATTCTTCTCAGCATTTCTTTTACCACACGGATTATCCGTTCCCACCATCCTCCCCACCACGGAGATCCTGGTGGTATGAATTTCCATTGAATGGCTCGCGAGGCGGTGGAACTCTCAACTTTAGTCCAGTCAATGTTCTTTAACATGTTAGCTGTTCCTAAAAAATTGGTCCCATTGTCCGTGTAAATCACACTTACTCTACCTCTTCTTGCCAAAAATCTCCTTAAGGCCATAATGAAGCTAGCCGTGGACAGTGATTCCACCAATTCTAGGTGTATGGCTCTGTACGTTGCACAGGTAAACAGCACAATCCAACATTTTTGTTTGTCCATTAGATACAGAGGGCCTGCCAGATCAATGCCCGTTACTTGGAATACTGATATAGCGTGTGTTCGATCTGTCGGTAGCGGAGATTCTGGTACACTAAAAGTCTTACATTTGTACCTTTTGCATATAATGCATCGTGCTACAATCTTCTTTGCCAGGCGTCTTATGTTCAGTATCCAATAAGTATTTCTCAAATCTGTCATCATTGTTAATGTACCTGCATGACTCAACATTAGATGTCGGTGTAAAACGAGTCGTTGTACAATTTCACATTTTCCGGGTAACAGTATTGGACAAATAAAATCTTTACTCTCATTACTGAGATCTAGTCTTGTCTTCACTTTTATTATGCCATTTTCATCTATCATGGTGCATAAGTTTTTTGGTATGTTGGCTTTATTTTCTAAGTTTTCTTTTTGTACCAACCTTATCAAAACTTGCTCAGCATTTTTGTATTCGTCATTTCCTATATCTTCTTTTCTCGGGGAGAATCGTCGTCTCATTGTTGGATTCATTCGTAAGAGCCATGCAACAAGTCTCACTATTTTGTTGTATTTAGAAAAATACAACAATCTCTCACTGAAAGCTGGTGAATTCGTGTCAACGTTTGTTGCCGTTTTCTTTATTTCCTCGTTATACACAGCGTTCTCATCTATAGCTATTTCATTGATGTCTGATTTTGGCCACTCATCTTTTTCTAGCTTTAGCCATTGTGGACCTTTCCACCAGCGACTCTCCATCAAGTACTTCGCGTCGCAGCCGCGAGAGGGTAAGTCAGCCGGGTTGGCGTTTCCAGGTAAGTGGTACCAGTTTTCCTTCTTTGTGTTCTTACAAATCTCCGAGACCCTGTTGCTCACAAACGGTTTCCAGGATTTCTGACGTTTCAGCCACGCCAATACGACAGCTGAATCTGTCCAACAGAAAACTTCGTAGTTTTTACAGTCGGAGAGTAGTCCAGAATTCATAACTTCGATGAACAGTCTCGAAGCGATCAAAGCGCCCATCAATTCAAGTCTCGGAAGATTCATTTTCCTTTTTGTAGGTGACACTCTACTCTTTGCTAATACTAATTGAACACTGACCTCATTGCCATGTCGAGTACGTAAGAATATGCACCCTGCAAACGCGTCTTTACTCGCGTCACACATTACATGGACGCTTGTGTCACATGTTTCTATTGGCGCATTCGTCAGGCGTCTTGGGAATCTACATTCATTAATAAAGTGTAGTGTACTTAACCATTTCATGAAATCCTCTTTCAATTCTTCTTGAATTTGTTGATCCCAGCCTGTGTTACTCAACCAAGCCTTCTGTGTAATAAGTTTAGGTATCAGTGTGACAGGAGATACTAATCCCAGTGGGTCAAATACTTGTTGTGTGATAGAAAGCAGCTGTCTCTTTGTTATCTTGTCCTTTATTTCATGTTTCAGGTTCACACCGCACTGCAAGTCATCTTGAATAGTATTCCATATCATACCTAAAACTGGAACTGTTATTGTGTCATCTATTCTTTTTGGAGCCGTTACCCATCCTCTCAAATCAAATTTACCCATGTCCATCAACTTTTTTGATTCAAAAATAAATTTGTCCATCTGTTCTTCACTTTCCACACTTGTTACACAGTTATCAACATAGAATGATTCCTTCAGCTTCTGTGCTGTTTCCTTGTATTTCTCAGGGGTATTTTGCAAATGGTATCCTATTATGGCTGCTAGAATGAAAGGGCTACAAGTTAATCCAAACACCAACCTCTGATGCTGGTATGTCACTACATCTTCACACCGTTCTGTATTTCTCCACCAAAGGAATTTGAGGTAATCTCTATCTTCTTCTTTCACAGATATATTCAGGAAAGCTTTCTTTATATCTGAGGTGATAGCATAAGTGCTCTTTCTGAACAAGATTAGCAATTTGGGTATGAATTCAATTAAATTTAACCCTTTGTCCATACAGTCATTTAATGACCAACCATTCACATCTTTCATCGATGCATCGAAAACTGGCCTGACCTTCGTCGTGTTGCTAGACATCTTGAAGACTGGTTTGTGAGAGAGGTAGTGACCTTCATTCTTATTATCATCTTTGACTTCTTTGATTATGCCTTCCTCTATCCATTCTCGGAACACCTCATCATATATTAGCATATTTCCTGTTCGCACAAGCTTCTTTGATGTTGTCTGGAGCCTCTTAAATGCTTCATCATAGTTCGGCTTCAATTCTGGAGTGTCATCCTTCCACAACAGGTTCACTTCATATCTGCCAGTCTCGGTCTCTGAAATATTATCATTGAAACTTTTTAATATATCATCCTGCTCTTTTTCTTGTGGGTCTTTAATTCCTAAGAGCTCTATGTTCCACAAGTCTGTTATATTGTTTGTTTGTGAGAAACAGGTCTGAATTACCGTAGAGCTGTAAGCACCTGTTGTAGGGCCTTGGAGTGTCCACCCAAGTTTTGTTTTTGTGGCACACAAATTATTCTCTACATGAACCATTGTGCCAGTTAATATTGCACCCATATAATCAGATCCTAGCAATATACCGATGTCTATAATGTCACTTTCTTTGTCTGACAGCTGCACTTTTAAGTTATGAAGTTTCTGCATAATTTTCTTATCCTCCACCTTAGGCAAATAACCACGTGCATTTTTGAGTGCAAGTGCTTGCATAGTCATACCAAAGGAATAGTCAAGTGAACTCACCTTGAATTCGCATTTACTGTAGACCTCTGGTTTTGTCTCTAGTCCTCCAAATAAGGTGTGCCCAAATTCTTCTTGACCTATTACCTGAAGGTTCAGCTCCTCTGCCAAGCTCTTCCTTATGTATGACCGCTGGGATCCGCTGTCCAGTAGAATTCTCACCTTCTTTTTCTTACCACCTTGTTCTACAACTGCAATTAAAGTTTGTAACAAAGTGGTTAATTTGTCTTGGCACAAAGTAACATTTTCATTTGGCTTTTTGGTTATCACTTGTGACACTTCTTTATCTTTTGGGCTATGTAAGTCTGGACATAATATTACTAAATGTCTACGCTTACATGCAAGGCATTTCTGAAATGACTTGCACTGCTTTGCCACATGCCCCCGCTTTAAACATACATAACAGCCCCCTTTCTTTTTAACTAATTCCTTCTTTTCGTCCAGAGACAATCCCGTAGCTCTATTACATTCATTTGGTGTATGATTATCCCTGTCACAAAAAAAACAAGTTTCTTTTGATATTTTTGTTGTAAGGCACGCTGCAGTGGGACGGCTGGTGGATACTAAGTTAGAGCCCTGACTGAATTCTGATCTCGCTAGCCTAATCCTCTCCTTTGCCTCTACCTCATTACCCAAGAATTTTAAAAGTTGTGCCAATCGCTCTGAGCCTTGCCGTTCCTGTTTAATTTGAAGTTGTGATCTGCTCCAAGCAATTAGAATCTGCTCGGGCATAGCAGATTCTATTAACGGGAACAGCATGGCATCATACCTATCTTTTGTCACTTTCAAAGTCTCTAACGCATGTAAGTATGTACTAATCTTGTCATATAATGATCTTAGGTCTAACACAAGCTCACCCTTAGCTTGTGCAAGCACCATACTTAACAACTCCCTGATGTACACTTCTACCAGCATTTCTTCCCGGCCGTAGCGGCTCCTTAACTGCTCCACTGCCTTCGGGTAGTTTTCCGCTGACGGCGGGAAGCTTTCCACCAAGGTCCGAGCGTTCGAGTCTTCATGCAAACATTGTATTAGGTATTGAAATTTATCTTCATCCATAATTTTCTGGTCTTCATGGATTTTTCTGAACTGTCCCCAAAACTGTATCCATTTTTTCGGGTCATCGTCGTATTTTTTAATTTCAATTAGCGGAAGTTTGAAATTTCTTTTTTCTTCCTTTGGTACAGCTGTCAAATTCACTTCTTTTAGTATTTCTTTCGGTTTTAATTCGTAATACTTCTGCTTAAATTTGACAAACCTGCTAACGTAGTCTTCAGCTTCGTCAATTTCTTTAGTTAGCAGGTCTTCTTGGAACTCCGTCGTCGCCATGTAATCCTGTTGTATGATTTCGTCTAACACTTTCAGTCGGTCCATCTTTTCTTGCAAGTATAAGAAGTCTACTTCAATGGCGCTGAAATCATCTTCTTGCAACTTTTCTTGCAATGTAACAGCGGTTCTGTTGAATAATCTTCGTAACTGTTTTCTTTCACGATTTACTTTCAGTAATTCCGCCATTGAGCAATTCCGTCGCGTCGTGTTTTGACAAAAACAATACCGAAATGCACGGTTCTAATATGAATCCACACGGTCGCCACTTGTTCTGAATTTATAATGAAATAAAAAATAAGTTACCGGCTTCGACAAGTTCTGAGTTCCATCGACTCTTCATAAAACTAGAGCGCTGGGCATTGACAAAATAATAAGGCGCCCACACACGCTTCGAAATGACAATTCTTAACACCAAGGTTACCTGGCACCTGATTGTACACAGCTTATGGGGTATCCTCCTGCTTCTTCAAGGCACTTATGAATCTAGCTCAAAATGATAACTGCCAGTAAAATAGCGCGACTATTCGCGCGGAGCTCAAATTTTCGAACCGTATTTCAAAACGACAGACGAAAGTGTGAATCGACAGTTATTCTATCTGTCAAACGCAGGCACAGAATGTTGCCATACTAAAAATACTTAATGAAAACTTAACAGTATTGTTTTCTAGATTATTGTTTGCAATAATATTATTTAATAGAATATTTAAACGCCATACTAAACATGCATTCGGATTCATCTTTGTTAATTTGTTAGTTTTTCCGCTCTTTTATAAAAAAAATAACCTCGAAGACGAAAGCGGGAGCCAAGCTCCCGCTTCCGTCTTCTAACCTATCCGCGATCCGAGTCGGTTTTGCCACTAAGCCCCTGTTCCCTACTGCCTATGATACACCACTATCTTGGCATTGGGTAATCTCAGAGAAAAATTATTTTTCCTTAGTGGCAAAACCGACCTGGATCGCAGATAGGTTCGAGGTATATTTTATTTTATTTTCAGCACTGCAATACGTACCCACATTATTACTTATAAATATTATGGATGTTGAGATGGATGGCAAATGATATTATGGCATGTGATAGTTATGGATTGCAATGATTATGGAAAATGAGATTATTGATATTGATATTATGGAAAACAAAGATTCTGGCATAACATTAATATGGTAAACAACGAGTATGGCATACAAAATTATAGAAAACAACTTTATGGCAGTTGAATATTATGGCAGATAAAATTCGGGCAAATGAAATTCTGGCAAGCAAGAGTATACCGAATGTTTTAGGTCCTCGCCTTTTTTTAGGTGTGTTACAAATTTTCGCAGCAAGCTCTCAAACTTGAATGGTATAAGGCAACAATACGATTCACCACTACAGCCCGATATTGTAATTTTAAATCAAATAAAGAACCTCGTACTTTGATGCTATTTTGTTTCTAGATTTTAACCAAGTAGAGTCAACAATATGTAGAACTGTTAAAATATAGAACACCAAAAGCTGCTTGTAGTGTTGAAATCTGAAGCCATTATTAAGCATAGTATTATTTGTGTGTTTTAGTAACCCAAACAAAACCGCATATAAGAAGATTCAATACGAGTTTTTTTTTTAGTTCTCAACTGAATCGTTTAATTACAAAATCCAAAGTATTCATCGATATTGATGCGTCATCATTATGTCAGCCGAAAGACGTCCACTGCAAGGGTATACTCTTGCTTGCCAGAATTTCATTTGCCCGAATTTTATCTGCCATAATATCATTTGCCATCCATCTCAACATCCATAATATTTATATGTAATAATGTGGGTACGTATTGCAGTGCCGAAAATAAAATAAAATATACCTCGAACCTATCTGCGATCCAGGTCGGTTTTGCCACTAAGGAAAAATAATTTTTCTCTTGAGATTACCCAATGCCCAGATAGTGGTGTATCATAGGCAGTAGGGAACAGGGGCTTAGTGGCGAAACCGACTCGGATCGCGGATAGGTTAGAAGACGGAAGCGGGAGCTTGGCTCCCGCTTTCGTCTTCGAGGTTATTTTTTTTATAAAAGAGCGGAAAAACTAACAAAGTAACAAAGATGAATCCGAATGCATGTTTAGTATGGCGTTTAAATATTCTATTAAATAATATTATTGCAAACAATAATCTAGAAAACAATACGTATGGCATTCGTATCATTATGACATCCAATATTCGGGTAAACAAGAGTATGTCAATTAACTATTATGGTAAACGAAACATTCGGGCAAATGAAATTCGGGCAAGCGAACTTCGGGCAAATGATTATTATAGTATATGAATGTCGGGCAAACAATAGACAACCCCACTGCAAGACAAAGGCCTCCCCCAAAGAGTGCCACAATGACCAGTTCTGCGCGACCCGCATCCAGCGGACTCCCGCGACCAAATTCAAATTCAAATTCAAATTATTTATTCTGCAAATAGGCCACAAGGGCACTTTTACATGTCAAACGGTAATTTACAATAAAAATAATAATCTTACAATAAAAGAATAATAATCTTACACAATAATAATTTAAAATTTGCACATTAAGGACTGATATACCTGACCCCGTATCATGGTCTGCCTTATCACGCGATAAGTGACAAGATAGAGCGTCTGTCACTGGCTGACACCGTTCGATAGAACGACACGACGCTCTTATCTTGTCACTTATTGCGTGATAAGGCCGACCATGATACGGGGCCAGATCATCGGTCCACCTTGTAGGGGGTCTACCCACGCTGCGCTTTCCGGTACGTGGTCGCCACTCGAGAACCTTTTCGCTCCAATGGCCATCATCAGTTCTACGTACAATGTGCCCCGCCCACTGCCACTTATTGTTGTGTGTTGTGTAAGGGCTAGTTACTTCCTTTACTTTACTGTGTTGATAACTTTAAATTTGTCGAATCCACCAGCGATAACCTCAGACCAAGAAAAAAGATAGACAGGGCATTACGAAAAACCTAGTGAAGCCGGTTTACAACCAAGCCAAATAAGTCAAGCCCATGCTCACGCGCACTTATACAAACAAAAAAATTGCACAAAACTGAATATGGTGGGAACACTGAATAATGTGATGACTATGACGCCTCTATTTGGTTTATTAACCTTTGGTCTATGTATGAGCTTTAACTATGGAACACTAAAAACAAACATTCATAAAGTACGGAGCTCTTTATTTGAATTGGTACAGATTATCACAACAATAAATATTATTTTTTCAAGATGCAAATTATTCGTCGGATTCATACGGAAATATAAACTATTCACAATCTATCTCCAAAAAACTACCACACACCTTTAGTATACCGGGTGGAAAGGCACGATGATCCTTCCCGCAAAGGGGGGTTAGTTTAAGTGATGGAAAATCGATTCGTAATGTTTAGATTTTTTTTTACGATCAATTATTAAAAATAATAAAATTAATTAATGTTCTTCTGTGACAACCCTACTATTACTATACGTACTAATTATCGTTTATACGTATTGATAAAGGTCACTGACTCTTGTGTAATTGTTAAAATGTTACTGACCCTAATGAGGGTGGTCACTTGCAGTATTTTGCATTAAAAGTTAACTGCCTATAACTTCAAAACGGTTATGAATATGAGCCTAGTTTCTGTAGAGGAAATACTGTACTCAGTCTAAACAATCCCCCTTTTGCGGAAGGGATCGTCGTGCCTTTCCACCCGGTATATATATTGACTCCCACATCCGCAACAACTACACCGAATCGAATGTCAGACTTTAACTGGATCGTGGGTAATTGTTAAAAACACCAGACCTGCGTTGTTGTTGACTTGACATCGGGTATATTCGGTTTCGGTCGGAACAAATCGGAAACAGGAAACAACACGAATTACGTGCTGTGTTTTCATTATATCAATATTCATTTATCAGACTGCAAAGTGCAATGCACGTCACCAGGCACGGGTATATAAGAACCAGCGTAAAATGAGACGCTATACCGATTTTATTTGCTTTAATTTGTAAATATAATTTAAACTATTAAAGCTAGCGTCATGTTGATAATTTTCCCGCCATCTACACACACTTTCTCTCAAGTCTTAGTCGGCTATAGTTTTTGAAATAGAGCTGGGGACAGCAATGTATGAAAAAAGTTACTTTGGTCATATTTTACACTAATAAGAGCTATCGTAAAAATAACTCAAAATTTGTATACCGTCTCAAAATTTTACCAGCTTTCGAATGATACCCCACACGTTCCTTCCAATCCAAAAAAAGCGATACACCTTATTACCCCTCAAACTGCCCCTTTATTGGGGTTTACACCTTTTTGACTTTATTTATATAACTAGGTCATAAATTTCTATTATCTATACCAAATTTCAGCTTCCTATGTCAAACGGTATTCGAGAAAACTGGCTGTCATAGACGGACAGCCTCCTCTGATCGCATAATAAGTGTTCCGTTGGACCACTTTTGGTATGGAACACTAAAAAATACATCCCCACTTCAGGTGTACGTGAGGTGTAGGGATCGGGTCGCTCCTGCGCCAAAAATTTTTTTTCAACATTTTATTTTTCTGTTTTGCCGGCGTGATGGATTTATATACCCATGCCAAATTACAGTTTTCTAGTAGTAATGGTTACCGAGCTAAGCCGAAGCAGGATTAATGGGCGAAACTATAAGGGTTCCTTGCTTGACTACGGAACCCTAAATATTATAAGCATTTTAGTTCAAAATTCTAAATTGTTTATCGCTTCGAACGCAGTTTTACAGTGGATGTTGCTTATGTATATTTCTCTCTTGTATTACCCTGTCTATAAATATGCGCGCAAGTATACATTGCAAATAAATATTCTTTTCATAAATTTGGTGGCGAGGAATTGATGATGAAGACCACAGATTATGTACTTAAAAGTGCAAAAGTACGTCACAGGTTCTGATAAGATTCCGTTCAAATAGGAACTAATGAAGTGCCATTGGTGATGATCTTGGGGAATCGATGGAAGCCCTCAAATATTATCGGCCCACATACAGCGATTCGGTTTTTTTCTATAGTAATCAACGCATTTGCTTTAGGAAATCAGTTCATGTGGTAAATTGTAAAAAAAATAGGAAATGTTCTCATGGCTTGGCGGAGTACGAAATTGAAGTCGGTTAAAACTTTGTTTTTAAAGAAAATTATTAATCTTAAAACCATCTGTTCACATCTACTGAATTGCTCCATAGGTAGTGTTAAACCATGAAAATATGTACTTTATTTTCTCATTCATCGTTGTTTTGACCCTTTCTGACAAACTCATATTTCTAAGTGACAGATAAACCCAAACTAATTTTTGACTGCAATTTAAAATATGTTTATCTTATCTTATCTTATCTTATCTAGATGAGGGCCCTTTCGGATGCACTTCGACCCAGTGGGATCTTTTGTGCATTTGCCCTCTCCTTATGTCTACTCCCAACTTCGCTCCATCATTTCCACATAGCGGATGATGCAGCTCAGCGGAAGTACCTTGAATTCCTTTGGTTGCGGATAACCGTTACCGAAGTAATTCATTCTTTGTCTGGCAAGGGCATGACATTCACACAATAAGTGTTCCATAGTCTCATCCTCCTCGCCACACATTCTACAGTCTAAACTGTCCGATAGTCCCATCTTGGCCAAGAGATCCTTGACCCCGAAGTGACCTGTGAACACCCCAGATATGATTCTGAGCTGCTTCCTACTGGATTTCCAGAGTTTGTTAGTCCAGCCCGAGTCCACTCCTTCTATGAAGAGCTTAGAGTGCCTTAAGCCCGCCTCATTCCTCCACTCGTGTTGGTGTTTGGTTTTGGCGTGGGTTTTAAAGGCCGAAGTTATGGTTCCCTGCGAGAGTCCCACACATGGTTCTGGACCTACAAAGTGATTTGTAGACCCCCCTCTTGCAAGCTCATCCGCTCTTTCGTTGCCGATGAAGCCCTCGTGCCCTGGTATCCAAACTAGTTGCACCTTATTATGCTTTCCAAGCTTGTTCAGTGCCTGGACGCCGTTATAGACTAGTCTAGATTCCACTTTCGGCGCCGTAAGTGCTTTAAGGGCCGCTTGACTGTCACTGAGTATATAGATGGTCTGCCCTCTGGTTTGCCTGTCTATATTCTCCTGTGCACAGGCAATTATAGCGTATGTCTCCGCCTGGAAGACGGTTGCCAAACTACCCATGCTTACACTACTACTGTAGTCATTCGCATAAATGCCTGCTCCCGTACCGGATCCCATTTTTGATCCGTCCGTGTACCATATACTGTCTTCGATACCAGAGCTAGGCGGTTCTAGACCTTCGGCCCATTCAGCCCTGGATGGAACTTTTGTTGTGTAGTTCCTATGGAATACAAACTTGGGTAGCATTTTGTCACTTCCCATGCTTGTTATTCTGTCTAAGAAACCATCAGTCTCCATGTTTGTGTGTTTAGTCTTTGGTTTGTTGTCGCTCCACAGTCCAAGAGTTCTTAATCTGTAGAGCGATTTCCGCGCCTCTGACTTAATCACCAAGTGAAGTGGCGGTAGGTCCAGTAGGACTTCTAGCGCCGCTGTAGGCGTGGTACGAAACGCCCCTGTTATAGCCATGCAAGCCGATCTCTGCACCTTCATCAGAGCCTCTCTGCATGTGCTCATTAAAGTCCTTGGCCACCATACCAGGCTGCCGTACAATAATATGGGCCTCACCATCATAGTGTAGATCCACTTAAGTACCTTTGGGTTCAATCCCCATGTTTTGCCATACGCTGATCTACACATTCCAAATACCCTCAGTGCCTTTGTGATGGTAAGATCTGTATGCTTCTTCCAATTCAGTTCCTTATCCAGTGTAACACCTAGATATTTCACATCATCGGACAGTTCTAGTACCCTCCCGTACAGTTTTAACTGCTGTACGCCTGGAAGGGTCCTTTTCCTAGTAAAGGGTATTACCACAGTTTTGCCTGGATTAATGGATAGTTGGTGCAGGTCGCACCATTTCTCCACTATCCGCAGTGCCTTGTTCATGATTTCTGATACCGTGCCTGGGAACTTCCCATTAACCAGTATCACTAGATCATCAGCATATCCCACCGTGTGGATGGGACCCTTATTGAGTTCTACCAGGAGTGAGTTCACCACCAGACTCCAGAGAGTTGGTGAGAGTACCCCCCCCCTGTGGACATCCCTTTGTGGCCGTGGCCATTATCTCATCCCCTAAGAGAGATGACTTTATTAGTCTGCCATTTAGCATATTGCCTGTCCATTTACATAGGGTGGGCTCTACACCATGTTTTGCAGCTGCTTCGCTGATAGCTTTATACGTGGTACGATCGAACGCTCCCTCCACGTCCAAGAAAGCTGCCAGACATAGTTCCTTATTCTCTATAGCCTGTTCAGCCCTGGTTGTTACCAGGTGAAGTGCGGTTTCCGTTGACTTCCCTGGCTGGTATGCACATTGTAGTTCGTGCAGCGGATGTCTCCTTAATGGGCCATCCCTTATGTGTCTATCTACCAATTTCTCCAGTGTTTTGAGGAAAAACGACGATAAACTTATCGGCCTATACGATTTGGCTTCACTGTAATCCGCCTTACCCGGTTTGGGCAGATAGGTTACTTTTACCATCCTCCACACCCGTGGCACGTGTGCGAAGGCCAAGCACGCCCTGTACAATCTGCTAAGATGCGGGATTAGTACATTAGCGCCTTCTTGTAGTAGAATGGGGTAGATGCCATCTGGCCCCGGGGCTTTGTAAGGTTGAAATGTTGAAAGTGCCCACTTTATCTTGTTATGATCTACTACCTTTTTGGACGTGTCCCAATTGTGTCTCGTTGTACTTGTGGTCTGTTCCAACGCACTAATTGCACCATCGTCTGTTACGCTGTCGTGTATTACTGAGCCTGGGAAGTGCGTGTTACACATTACCTTAAGGGTTTCCAGCCCCGTTTTCGTCATTCTACCGTCATTGTCCCTAATGGATGTGAGCGGGGCCGACTTTGTGGTCGCTAGTGCCTTTGTTAGTCTCATTCCTTCTGGTATTGACTCAATTTGATCGCAGTGGTTCCTCCACGCTCTCCTTTTGGCTTTCCTCACAGCCTTGCTGAGTTCTGTGAGTTTTTGTGCATAGTACCCAAAGTCATTAGATGCCTTTGCGTCATTGAATATTGCCCTAGTTTCCCTCCTGAGTTTAACTATCTCTGGGGTCCACCATGGTAACTTTTTAGCCAGGGTTTTCTTCTCCGGGCAGTTATTAGTGAAGGCCGTGTATACGGCTTGTACTATTTTGTCCGCTTCGAATTCTATGTCTATAATAGAGTTGAGCTTGCCTTTTGGGTCTCCTAGGTCCACCTTTAGATCCCTTCTAAACGCCGACCAGTCCGTGTGCCTAGGATTCCGTTTTCGTACCGTGTTTATTTCTATTTTAGTTCGGTACCTAAAGCAGATGTATCTGTGGTCCGAAAGGGATATGTCGTCAGATACGTGCCATGAGTTGATTTTGTTACTAGTATTATTAGTAGCCAACGTTAAATCAATAACCTCCCCCCGCCTAGAGTTGACGAAGGTAGGTTCATTGCCTTTATTTAGTATTTGTAAAGAAGAGCTTACCAGGAAGTCCAGTACCTTCTCTCCTCTCCTGTTGACATCTGAGCTGCCCCAGATGACATGGTGAGCGTT
Organism: Epinotia demarniana; assembly: GCA_945867215.1. Taxonomy (NCBI): domain Eukaryota; kingdom Metazoa; phylum Arthropoda; class Insecta; order Lepidoptera; family Tortricidae; genus Epinotia; species Epinotia demarniana. The sequence continues at coordinate 12,657,083 of OX244277.1, forward strand.
TGCGTCGCAGCCGATTATCAGGTTGGTGTTCGCCCGGCTGCCGTATGCAACAAGATCCCGCAGTTGTTGTGTGATGGGATCCGTCGCCTCGTAGGGGAGGTAGGCTGATGATAGGATGAGCTCCTTACCCTCCCCCTTTTTTTGGATCATCACCGTGGTGAGATCCCTGCAACAGAAAGCATGTAAAGGCATAGCATTGATGCCATTTTTGACATATATACATGTCCTCATGTTATTGTTGTTATCTGGACACAGGTGAACAATTGTTCCCCCCGTTCCACCTAAACCTCTTATTTCACTTTTATATATATATGGTTCTTGAATAAGAGCAATATCGAACTTGTCGCATTTTAGCTGCCTTGCCAGAAGGGCAGTGGCAGCCTTATTGTGTTGTAGATTAATTTGTACACACCTTAAACCCGCCATTGGCGCTATTATAGTTTTGGCTTGCTGAGGTCAGCAGCCACTTCCTGGACAGTCTCGTCGCAGGACATGGGAGACATGGAGGCCTCCAGGTACAGCTCTGCCATTCCCTGCAGATCCTCCGAGCCAATCCCCGATAGCGGTGATGACTCTCGGGCCATGCGGGATTCAGCAGGTCTGTCACTGGAGCCCGCCATGTCCCCGGCCTCCGATTTCGACTGCCCCTCCTCCTTGACTGTCTCAGCCTCCTCAGCCTTTTCGCTAATAGCAATTGGCACCTTGCCATCTGGAGGTGTGCCCTCCTCGGCCTCCCCAGGCGGCGGACCCCCCGCGCCCTCCCCTGGCGTCGGTCCCCCCGCGCCCGTCCCCGCACAAGCGCCATCCTCAGCCCCCTCAAGCGCCCTCTCCTCCGCGTCCTCTAGGAGCTTGAAGGAGCTCAGGTCGACCCCCGTGTGTAGGTGGTAGCCCGCTGCCTTGATAACGTCGGCCGACACCCGGTCCATCAGTATGATGCGCCTGGTGTTCGCGTCCGACGTCAAGGTGTCTACCACCTTCCACTCCTCCGTGTGTAGCGCAGGATTGTACCTCTGCAGCACACGGAGAAGCAGCTTCACGTCATGGCCGCCAACTATCTTCGTTTTCCATGCCATTTTGACAGGTTTCGGAAGATCCTTGGCGTCCATGACCCTTAGGCGCAGGCCCTCAATCTCCTCACTTCCGATTGCTGACCTGAGCCATGCGACGGACTCTCTCCCTTGGCAATTGACGTGGAGAGCACCCGCCACTACGTTGCCGAGAGTGACTCGGGGTAGGGGATCCGGAGCATCAACCAGAAGCTCCAGAATGAGCCCCTGGATGGCGCCCAGATGCCCCAACCCGATCTTCTCAGCCGGAAAGGCCTCCGGGACGATGGCCATCCTCTCGCTTGCAGCCACTTCAGCGAACGAGCCTGTGACTTTCGTTCGCTTGGAGTCGCTGACAAGCAGAGAAGAGTCGCCACTGGCCCCCAGTTGCCTAAAATATGTTTAGATGAAAGTTTATGACCGGAAATAATAGGGATGATGACTAAGATTTTTTTATGAAGTCATTCGAACCAGTTTTGGAGAGGAACAAATGTTTGTATGGGAGTAGGTAACTACAATTAAAGAACATAAATACCCACAAAAATGAGACAAAGATTGACCTCGCTGGCGGCAGCGCAAAACGCTCCATTACTGAAAGACAGTTAATTATGGTATGGATATCGTAGTATGGAAAATCTGGTAAATCGTTGTTTCGGTCGCGAAATACTGCGTTTAAGTACATAGTTGTTGTACAAGTTTGTTTCTATAATAGCGTAAGGATTCTATTGGTTAGTTTAAATTTACTCTTGGACAATAAAAAAATATGCATATTTTTTCTTAACTTTCAAGGTTCATATTTTTTTACGATTTTAATTATATTTTATAATTTATACTTTATTAAGATAATTTGATGGTTTATTACTATCCATTTAGCATCACTACGTTATCATTTTGAACATGACTCATCATGCCTATTGTTGGTGTGGCTCCTATTGCCGACTCTACTTCTTTGCGAAGTACTGGCCGAGAGTTCTTCCAATGAGCACAAACACGACGGGATCATGTCGTGTAAGTGTTAGTAGTTGTTATGTTCACCTTTCTCCTTCGACAGATTATCTCAGTGATGCCATAATATTGCATTGTCACCCAACTTAAATAAGCGTCCCAAAATTTCATGCCAATTGGGTAACTATCGAAAACTGGCTGAAAAACGATTTGCAAAGGAACAAGCAGGAAGCAACTTCTATCCTTACATAGGAACACTGGTAGTGTAAAAGAATGACTCCGCTGGGCTGTGGCTAGTAATATTATAAATCACGCTAATCCCGGCTTACGTGTACATTTCCAGGTGCGGAATGTTAATCGTTGGCGGCTTAAGAACAACGGTTTTTGCACAATAATGTCTTAATCCTCACTCTGAGCTGGTAGTCACCGCTTACCAGCGACTCGGACGAACCATCCATAAGTATAACCATAAGTTAAGTAAAGATCATTCATCCTAACACAGGCCATTTTTTTTTTATAAAAATACTCGAGGTGTTGTGAGTCGAAACCGGTAAATCGCATAGTTACCTGATTGTGATCCGAACATGGAGCTTTTTGCAACGGTTATTGAATAGTGGAGATTTGCTTTTTCGATTGAAACTGGAGTTAGAATAATGTACTATATTTCAGTATAGTTTTGGCTGAAAGTAGTGCGCGAAACATGTAGGTATTAGGTATTAAACGATGTGTAAGAGATGAATGCATTAAGGGTTTAAACAGAAGATTTATATTTTATACTTTCTTTGCCGAACCTGCGGGACGACCGTTTTGACAACCGGTTTAACCTAGTGGGTTAGTGATCATGACATTCATGACTACCAAGCTAACGCTAATGAGTTCGAATCCCGGTAAAGCCAATCATTTGTGTGATGAGCATGAATATTTGTATGTGTTTAAATATTTATATCTCTTGAAAAAATCGTCCTCGATTACCCATATTAACACACCTTTCTGAGGCTAGTTCTATTGTACAAGATTTCCTTCTGAACATTTATTTACATTATCATGGGCTGTATTAAAAACGGACTTCTCATTCAGTAACTCAGTATCATTAAATGAATCAAGCTCTAATCATACGCCTTAAGTTCAGCAGCGTGTTAAAGCGGTAAATTTCGTGTACGCAACAAAGGAAGCCGCGCCGGACTTACGCAACACGCACTCCAAAGAGGATAATTTGTTCAAATTGTTTCGCCACCTCACACGGGCATAACTCATCGCGAGCTACTTCAGCCAACTTTTGTAATTATACAACTACTGTGACTCGGGAATATGCGAACGTGGCGCGGCGCATGCAGTGGCAGTCTCTGTAATTTGTTACCCCTGCTCGAGTAACTCTTTTGACTAATTTAAAAGGTCTTATTAGCGAGCGATTATCCCTAGAAGGACTATTATTCTTATGGAGTACCGACACTGTGCCGAGCCCGGCTCAAGCGCCGGCTGATGGTACTCGTTTAACTAATCTATAGACCTACATTGTGACATCCTCCAAAATCAAGTAGGAAGCATAATTTGTGCAACCAAGCGATGAATCATGTGAGTCTAGAAGTTTTACTTCCGGGAATCGCTACGCGCTACACTCGTAGCCGATACTGTGGTTTTCTTCATGTTTAGCGAAAAGCGACTACGGCGGGTTCCTAGCAGTGAAAGTATTAACACATTCATTGCCAGCAATTTCGTAGCGCTACGGTCGTAGCCGATAACAAGTCAAAACCCGTTTGTAAAGGAAAGTGCCTACGAGCAGAGCGGTCGGAAGTGGGTTCCTCGACCTGAAAGACTAAAGTACAGTACGTAAAAGAAAGACAAATCACAACATAGAACAGAAAAAAAAAATAGTAAATAAATGTGTGCGACAATAGGCTCGGGGCTTAGCGTTTGCTGTTGGCCTCCCAGCTATACAGCGCTGCAGCTCGATCACGTAACGCATTTTACGCACGTAGGTAGATCTAAATCTAAATGTCAAATTTTATATGGAAAAAACCGGCCATGTGCGAGTCGGACTCGCGCACGAAAGGTTCCGTACCATTATCTATAAAAACAGTAAAAAACAAAAAAAAGTTTGTTGTATATGAGCCCCCCTTAAATATTTATTATATTTTGTTTTTAGTATTTGTTGTTATAGCGGCAACAGAAATACATAATTTGTGAAAATTTCAACTGTCTAGCGATAGTGATTCTTGAAATACAGCCTGAAAAAAAAACGTTTCTTGTGTGGGAGCCCCCTTAAATATTTATTTTATTATGTTTTTAGTATTTGTTGTTATAGCGGCAACAGAAATACATAATCTGTGAAAATTTCGTCTAGCTGTCACGGTTCTTGAAATACGGACGGACGGACGGACAGACAGTGAAGTCTTAGTAATAGGGTCCCGTTTTTACCCTTCGGGTACGGAACCCTAAAAATGACAGTTAGATTGTCCTAACGAGCGTTTGGAACGTTACGTGATTACCCCTCTGACCTTTACGCTATTTCTTTATCTTATTTTGTGAATACAAAGCTAAAACTCTGTTAACATATATTTGTAGATACTTATACAAAACCTACCTATCTATCTTCGCTTTGATAGAAGAGCATACAATTTGGACAAACGCAAACACTCGCCAGCAGATATTTGTTATTACTTGTGTCCTGTGAGAGCAAATTTAATGAGGTTTCATTTTGGGTCAGCAAACAATATTCTAAATTGGATATTCTAAATGTATAATAGGTATTTGTACAAAGAGATGTCCAATATCGTACCTTAGGGTTACATAATAAAATATTCTTATTTCCCGGATATGTACAATGTCAGAAGAATGTATTTTACGTTGAAGATTGTGAATGTGTTTCAACTTATACGACGCGACTTTGACGACCGCTTTAGCCTAGTTGGTAGTGACCCTGCCTACGAAGCAAGAGGTCCTGGGTTCGAATCCCGGTAAGGGCATTTATTTGTGTGAGGAGCATGAATATTTGTTCCTGAGTCATGGATGTTTTCTATGTATTTAAGTATTTATTTATCTAAATAAGTATGTTTATCGTCGTCTAGTACCCATAGTACAAGCTTTGCTTAGTTTGGGACTAGGTCGATTTGTGTCAGATTGTCCCCAAATATTTATTTATATTTATACATGTACAGAAAAAAATCGTCAATGATCGAACACAAATTGAATTTTTCTCTTCGCTCCTTTTCGTGTCGTCGCCAAAATATAAGTTAAAATATTACACATATTTTAACTTATATTTTGGTACATAAGACCTAGGATTTTATAGAGAGTAGGTTCAAACTAACACCAAAGTAGAAAGAGTGTTAAGTAGGCCATCTTCCACAAACGCATCGCGCGCGGTCTGCATGTGTGCGCCATTAGTATCTACGGGTCGCGCACGCACACTCAAACAAAATCTCGACCCGTTTCTCAGTGCGCCAGTAGAGGTTTTGTTTGAATGTGCGTGCGGCGACGCGTAGATACTAATGGCGCACACATACAAGCCGCGCGCGGCGCGTTTGTATGAAGTTGACGTACTTTGCACTCCTTCTACTATGCTAACACATTTGGCTAACCAAATCATAGCTAGAGCGTATCTTTCACACCAACGTATAAGTCTCCTTGCAAGGTCAGCAAGTTGCATCTCCCTCACGTAGTTTCAAGGTGACTATTGTCTACGTACTAAGTTACATTACATTTCCCACAACCTTCGGGCGTTGGACGAAGAATTATGTCAACTATAATGTCTTTTAATTCCTGCACATGCCCGAACGAGACCTTTTGTACCCCTGTAGAAATTCAATTACTCACTCAATTATAAAATGTGAAGTGTCGATTATAAAATGTATAAAAATGTTGACTATAAATAATAATTAAAATCGCAAAACGTTTTCTGAAAACCGAAACGAATGTCAACAGCAGCAGCGTAAATAGTAACTCGTTACGTCACATTATTCCACTAACGAACCTACTTATACAGCTCGCCTTACAGTTAGCAGAGGGGAAGAAAAAACAATAATTTGTGTTTTTGGACGGCGGCCAGATCCCATTTCCTTCGAAGTCCGTAATTCTTAGTTGAGAAGTCGCCAGGAGACAGCTGAAGGAATAACTTCATAAATAATTCGACAGGACATTTCTTAGAGCCCCACGCGAACGTATGTTCTATTACTATTTTAGACTTACCAGCATTCCGGCCATTTCTCTTATTCGGCGGCAAATAAATCATATTCATTTAATATTTGATCTACATATGATTGATTAGGTAACTTATATGCCAAGTATATTCTGTTTTGGTACATTTGTTTAGAGCAGGGAATAGAGAAGACTTTATATTCAATATCATTCGAATTTTTACGGTACGTTTTGAGCCCGAAATTTCAATAAAGCCCAAGTTAGAGAATTCTAAGCAACTCTTTAGATATTTGATAAAACATGCCAGCAACGTATAGCGAAGTTATCACTTAGTGACGGATTAAGCATAGCGAAAGTTCAGTTTTCGATTAACCTAGTTTATTTTTGATTAACCCGGTTAAGTCTTGATTCACTTTTGATTTAACTGTCCAAAACCTTTTGTTTAAACATACTGCTGCTGAAAATTAAATGGAATCGGTTAATTCGGAAACAATCAAAACGCGACGACGATAGCGGCTTTGTTTATTTACACTTTTCCCACAAAGAGCATAATCGATGTTCGCTTCTCTAAAACTGATAAACTAAAACTGTTTTTTTTAATGAATGCACTGCAATCGCCCCTAGGTTTTTAAGCTACCATGATCATCCGTATCAGATGAAAAGTTATTGCGATTTTCAAAAGCTTTTATTAGGTCGACCTATGTAACTAATTTAGTCCACACTCAATCATTGGTCAAAAGGTCTTTTATTTGGTAACAAGATATATTTTGTTTCAGATCAACAGCCCAGTCCTCGTAGTGGAATTGAAGCTGAACAGACTAGAGGGCACGCAGCTGCGGGCGCTGGGACTGCTGTCGGTGTTCGGGTTCAACGTGACGTACGCCGTGCGCGGCCCCGCCGAGCCCCCGGGCCCGCCCTCCTGCAGCGCCATCGAGTGCCGCCTGCTGGGGCACTGCTATGCCAGCATCGACTACAGGTGACCCATGAGCAGTCCTCGTGTGGAGCTGACTGAACAGGCAGGAAGGCACGCGTATGCAGGACACAAAATATAATTATCTCGTCATCATCATAAACTTAAGAGCCACGCTCTTGTCGTGGAGTAATCGCCACTCTGTCCTTCTCTCTGCCACTGTTTTGAGCTCTTGATACGATATTACATTAACTAAGAGCCAGGCTCTTGCCGTGGAGTAATCGCCACTCTGTCCTTCTCTCTGCCACTGTTGTGAGCTCTTGATACGACATTACATTAACTAAGAGCCAGGCTCTTGTCGTGGAGTAATCGCCACTCTGTCCTTCTCTCTGCCACTCTTTTGAGCTCTTGATACGACATTACATTAACTAAGAGCCAGGCTCTTGTCGTGGAGTAATCGCCACTCTGTTCCTCTCTCTGCCACTCTTTTGAGCTCTTGATACGATATTACATTAACTAAGAGCCAGGCTCTTGCCGTGGAGTAATCGCCACTCTGTCCTTCTCTCTGCCACTGTTGTGAGCTCTTGATACGATACTACATTAACTAAGAGCCAGGCTCTTGTCGTGGAGTAATCGCCACTCTGTCCTTCTCTCTGCCACTGTTGTGAGCTCTTGATACGATATTACATTAACTAAGAGCCAGGCTCTTGTCGTGGAGTAATCGCCACTCTGTCCTTCTCTCTGCCACTCTTTTGAGCTCTTGATACGACATTACATTAACTAAGAGCCAGGCTCTTGTCGTGGAGTAATGGCCACTCTGTCCTTCTCTCTGCCACTCTTTTGAGCTCTTGATACGACATTACATTAACTAAGAGCCAGGCTCTTGTCGTGGAGTAATCGCCACTCTGTCCTTCTCTCTGCCACTCTTTTGAGCTCTTGATACGACATTACATTAACTAAGAGCCACGCTCTTGTCGTGGAGTAATCGCCACTCTGTCCTTCTCTCTGCCACTCTTTTGAGCTCTTGATACGATATTACATTAACTAAGAGCCAGGCTCTTGTCGTGGAGTAATCGCCACTCTGTCCTTCTCTCTGCCAATCTTTTGAGCTCTTGATACGATATTACATTAACTAAGAGCCAGGCTCTTGCCGTGGAGTAATCGCCACTCTGTCCTTCTCTCTGCCACTCTTTTGAGCTCTTGATACGACATTACATTAACTAAGAGCCAGGCTCTTGTCGTGGAGTAATCGCCACTCTGTCCTTCTCTCTGCCACTCTTTTGAGCTCTTGATACGACATTACATTAACTAAGAGCCAGGCTCTTGTCGTGGAGTAATCGCCACTCTGTCCTTCTCTCTGCCACTCTTTTGAGCCCTTGATACGATATTACATTAACTAAGAGCCACGCTCTTGTCGTGGAGTAATCGCCACTCTGTCCTTCTCTCTGCCAATCTTTTGAGCTCTTGATACGATATTACATTAACTAAGAGCCAGGCTCTTGCCGTGGAGTAATCGCCACTCTGTCCTTCTCTCTGCCACTCTTTTGAGCTCTTGATACGATACTACATTAACTAAGAGCCAGGCTCTTGCCGTGGAGTAATCGCCACTCTGTCCTTCTCTCTGCCACTCTTTTGAGCTCTTGATACGACATTACATTAACTAAGAGCCAGGCTCTTGTCGTGGAGTAATTGCCACTCTGTCCTTCTCTCTGCCACTCTTTTGAGCTCTTGATACGATACTACATTAACTAAGAGCCAGGCTCTTGTCGTGGAGTAATCGCCACTCTGTCCTTCTCTGGGTTGAGTCCACGTCTCGCTTCCGTACAGCGTATCCCGTATCTATCCTTCAAAATTCCTGACCTATTGATTTACTACTAACCTAAATATAAGACATTTCTGGAACTGTCACTAGTGTCTTCGTAAGTCAACAGAGCAGATACACAATTTATCTGTTAGTGAAGTTATGAATACATCCGCCTTGAGATAGAAGCTTAGCGTTAAAGTTTTTTGTAGTCAAACAAATGCCTAGTTAATGACACAATATTGTAAAGATATTACGCGTATGCGAGAAACAGTGTTTCCTTGTTAATTATTTTCCTAAGACTGAGGTACTCGACCTTTTATTGGCACTTGTATCGCATCGATATCTGTATTGCTCTTCAATATATTGTATAGCAAAAGTACCTACTCCTCGTAAATTACAAGTACATGAAATCAATAATAATACGAGGATATGTTTGTTCACATGATCGGTAATCAAATGGAAATAGGTCGACAATCGTAAAAACTATCAGGTCAGTTGGTGCCGCAGAAATAAAAAACCCTGGAGATAAATTCGCGTTATTTAAAGAGTCAAATATTTCAGCGAAAATTCCCACTCGAAAACCTATTATCGAGATCAATAGAGCGTGAAAATTTAGTGCAAAGCACAAAACGGCCGCGAGTCGATGACGCGCGGCTTGATCCAGTGGCGGGGATATAGAACATCATTCACTGTTTACAAATTTGTGCACGGTTAAAATGTGCCCTCTCGTATCGCGTCACAGCGTGTATTTCCACGAGGGTATTTTACGAAATTTATTGCTCAGCTCGCAATATTTTCCGCTCGGCAGGGAGTTTTTCTGCGCGTGTTTCGAGGGCTACTCTGGTGCCGACTGCGGCGTCGGCCCGCTCTGCCCGCGGACTAACATGTGCAAAAACGGCGGGACCTGCAGGTAAATACATCTTTTTCATAACTGTCTCTGGTGGCGCCCTGAATTATACATTTCCGTTTCCTCGCTGCATTCATTTAAACGAGAGGCGGTCGCTCGTTTCCTTTAATGTTGTGCAATTTCCTCAGTATAACGAATTCCGCGCGGACCGCGGTGCTATTTCGCACGAACCTCGATATTTGTTGAGAAACTTTCGCTCGTTACAAGTTAAATGCATATTATTCTGAAGTGGTTCCGCCCTATTTAGGCTACATTTTACGCCGAGTCTCCGGGCATCAACGCCGGGAAAGTTCACTGTGATGTCTCCAAGGGATGCTTGAGTTTTGCCAATTATTTAACTGACAATGAATTGAGCTGAAGTACTTATTATTCAACGTAGCGAGTTGGGCGCGATCGAACTATAGAATTTGTCGTTGAGGAGTTTTCATCTTTCGTGACATCTCAGCGAGTTTGCACCGCGACGGAGAAACTTCGCAAGTTCGAGCAGATATTGTACGCACGGAAACTTTGGAAATGATCTCATATTGTTTTCCTGGCTTAGTGTGTAATATGTTTTTGTTAGCTTCGACTGCTTGAGCTAAACGTGAGCTTATTGCCTTATACTCTATGATATTGGTTAAGTATCATAGGTTATAACACTTATAACAAAGCTTAACGAATTGATTTCGTCAAGATCTCAAGTTTGAAAATGTGAAAGATGCGTTACTTATCAGTGAATCTGAGAAAGCTACACTCGTCGTGGCACCTAGATGGTGCCTGCGCTTCGTGTACTGCAAAATTATAAGAGTCTAGAGATCTACAATTATATAGCTTGGCAATTTCGTTCGTGACACTCTCATGGTCCGCGCGGGGGGCAGGGGACGTTGACGTGTTACTCGCCGCTACACACGATATTATTTACGCAACGAATATATCATTGGATATCCCTAACAATATTCTAATTTGTTTATAAAAATATTTTGATACCGCGTAGGTAACCATTAGGAATAAATGATTAGTTGATTTATGTAAGTAAATTATATCTTTGACGGCCGTTTAGCCGAGTGGGTAGCACTACACTGCCTATGAAGCTGGACATCCCGGGTTCGAATTCTGGTAAGGGTAAGTTATTTGTGTGTTGAGCACGAATATTTGATCATGAGACATGGACGTTTTCTACGTATTTATGTACCTAGTTATGTATGTATCTTTATAAGTATATTAATATCGTCGCCATTGAAGTTGGATAGTCCAGTTTTTTGTAATGGCTATATACATTATAAACAATTTGTTTGGCTTGACGTCCAATAATTTTGTCTATCGGTGACCTCAGCGTTGCGTAGCAATCTCGTGTGCGTTTTGTTACGAGCGGCCGTGCTCATGTACACCTTTTGCCGCCAGCGGCCGACTGACGCTCCTGACTGACAACCCTGCCCAGGGCTGTCCTTCATCCCCTGTCGCCCGCAAACCATGGGAGTGTCACGAACGAATTTGCCAAGCTATAGCAAATAAAAAGAACAAAATAGTACATTATTGCCGTGGCCGGAAAGGAGGCAATTGCAGGCTGAGTATTTGTTTAAGCGGACGAGCTTGCGAGTGCGTTTAATTATAATACGAAGCCTGCAATTACCATTCCGGCTGTGGCTAATATAGTGCTTTTCTCAAAAATGGGGGAATTAAAAATACTTAATTTATATAAACTTTAAATATCGTTGCACAACGTGAAAATATTTACGATTTCCCGCCGTTTTCTTTTTTAAACAGAACCGCAAATGTATTTTCCTATTTGAGACACATACAAAACCGTCGTGTTTGCAACAGAAAAATACGAGCTGAAATGGCTGAATACGAGCTGTGCCGCCTTTTAAAGGCCAGTTTCTACTTTAAAAAAAAAATGGCACTCGACAAATAAAGGAATTTATATATGTATAACATTCCAGGTGGCCTGCAATGTTTTTAATTTTTTAATTTAGATCTGACCTTAAACTATACAGTTTACCTTCCAAAATGTAGCGAGTTATGTTCACTTTGCGGGCCATTTTTGGAAAAAAAGTACTTTTCATTGAACAGATTAACAATTCCGTCGTCGTGCTGTATGGAACAACATGTTTAAAAACTACTCTCACCGCTACGAACACTGACTCCTCTGGCAAGTCGATCGCCTACGCACTTGCTCTGCTACGGCGTAACACATGAAACTAGTGGCTCTGTGAGCTAGTACCTCTCGCAAGGCTGATTAAAAAAAATTGTTTGTGCCAAGAACCCGCTTTCCCGTGAACGGTCCTTTCCTCTATTTAGCGTATATCGGCTTAGAGCGCAGTGCTACGCGTTGTTCATCAAGCACATTGCTAAATGTGTTATTTTATAGGCTAGGAATAAGCTTGGATCAGCCGATTGTGATTTTGTTTTATATAATCGTCCCTCATACTGTGTTTGCAGCCAGATGGGCCCCGCAGCGGTGAGCTGTGCGTGTGCGCCGGGCTACACCGGCGATTTCTGCGACTCGCGGAACTCCGCTCCTGGTTTGTGCATTTCTGTCATCAGGATGTGTGTTATGTATTACAAATTAACCAAACACTGACGCAAACCACGACTGCGCTTTTTACGCTGTGTCTGGTCTCACTTTCTCTTCCTTCCCTACCATAGCGTAATATTATAATCACTTTAAATGCTTTCCTACAATGGTTATAAAATTTGAAAGTGGAATAGTAAGGTTGGATTAGGTTTGAAATTTGACATACAAATATAAATAATAAATGTTTACTCTCTTTTTTTACATGCTTAGGGATAGAAATCTGCCAAACCACAGTGCGGTGCTGGCTTTCTATTTTATTTTTACTATGTCTGGTGAACAATAAAGAGTATTTGTATTGTATTGTATTGTACGGTTTGTTGGCAGACAATGTTCCTAATTTATTATTAAATGTATTTTATTAGCTAAAAGCGGTATGAATAGTAATATATATGTAGGTACTGTATTACTTATACTAGAACGAAAGAATCAGTTAAGTTACTTAGGATAGCAGAACTATTATTTTTCTTTATTTAATAAGACTTAAATTACTTTCTTTTTAAACAATTGTTTTGTGACACTTGTACTATTTATTTACCAAGGACGGTAGATCGTTATATATTTTCGGAACTAAGTACTTTCTATATCTTTGGCCATAATAATTAGTAAAACTAGGCAAAAGTAGTTTATCTATGCCTCTATTTCTAACAAGCCTGTGCAGAACAATAGGTTTTTTAAACTCGTCGTTACTAAATTGTTCCACATCCAAGAACAACATTACTTTTTTTATGAACTGGCAATATTTTGCATTCTAAGAAAAGTTGTTCGTAGGTGTTATTTTTACATTTGCATGCATGCATGCATTCAAACGCACATTTTTTAGGATTTACTTTCTAACATTTAGCTAATTAGGTAATTAGTACATAATTTTTTTACCGCTTAAAACTTAAAAACTCAATAAATTGTATCAACCCTTATTTCATTCGGAACCCTTTTGAATAAAATAATGACATAGCTTCCAAGCTTACAGCTATAAAACAATTTGTTCTCGTTAACCGTAAAGCGTGTGTGGTCTCTAACTCTGTATACTTTTTGCTCGAGGCGCGCTCAAAAATAACCGCACGACCCTTAATAAATTACTGAGAACACAGCTGGGGTTGTGCCACATTTCCAAAACACAACATTGTTACGATAAAGCTCATCATGTTACACTATTATTTACACACTTCTACAGTAAACTCGGTCGATTTTCACCTTCCCATACAAACGGAGTTTCGTTCTCATTTTAAAACTACGTGATGGATTGTGACGAAACTTTGCATACACAATGACATGAGGTAAATCTATGTCTGAAATTAGTTTATATGGTTCCAGTTTATAAAACAAACGAAATACAGAAAAAACAAGTTTTGTATGAAAAACTTAAATTCGCTGTATTTTTTTGACTATGGTATGAAGCTACATAAATTAATTACAGACCTGGATATACATCATGCCATTGTACAGTCAGCAGCATTAGTATCTGCCATAACAAAGGCGGTAAAAATATATGACTCGTCCTAATGGCCCTTGAAATAAAGTCGTGTCAGATATTTATGCGTGCGTTATTATAGCAGATATTAATGCTGGTGACTGTACATGCAAAGTTTCGTTACAATCCAAACGTAGTTTTAAAATGAGAGCGTAACTAACTACGTCTGTATTGAAAATCAAGCTTACTGCGGAGAAAAGAGTGGAAGGGGAAGGAAAACTTAAATTACCCTACCAGTGGTAATTAGCTATTTGACAAATAACCTTAACCATAATCATCAGCATCATCATAATTATCCGTCGGTAATTGCCCACTGAGCATAAGCCTCTCTTCGAATACGCCACTTATCCGGGTCCCGTGCTAGTGTCATCCAGGAATGACCCCGCGATCTTCATTTACGTCGTCAACCCATCGAGCTGGTGGACGATCGACGCTTCTTTTTCCTGTAAGGGGCCTCCAATTCGTTAACGTTTTTGTCCACCTACCGTTACGCCATATGGCAAATTAAACAATTATAACTCAGCACTGTATTTAACCGACTTCAAAAAAAGGAGTAGGTTCTCAATTCAGTTGTATTTTTTTTGACATTACTTTCTGGCAAAATGTGTAGCGGATCTTTATAAAACCGGGCCTTACAAAGAAAGATAGTAGATTACGGTTAACTTAGGTAATGGTCCAAATGATGCAAGTATCTATTGATGGTGGCTGAACAATGAAATGAGGCCTTCGCCTCGGAAGGCCCCCCGATTTTTTATGAGCTGATTGAGATGCCGCTACCTTGGCGTGTTCGACCCCGAATCAAGGGTCACCAAAATGTACAGTGGAAGTGTCTGAAGTGAGTAGCTATATACTCGTCCCTCATTGGGACCATCAAGAATGTCCACAATACGGCCGTCCGCTGCTACGGCCAACTATGGTAACCTGTTCACTGGAAGCCCTGGACCTCCGTGTACACATACTTATCCTCCTCGATGTTCCGACGCTCGCCGGGCAAGCCGTCATACTCGTTCGGAGTCTCCTCGAGCTCGTTCCTCTGCGCTGACGAATAATTGAAAATCCTTGATTTTATGCACACAATGTAATTTGTTCCAACGTTACTGAATATGAACACTTAATAATAGTTTAAACTAATTTAACTACATTTTCCCTTAATTAAGTACCGCGTACATGCTGCACTAGCCAAATTCCAGATTCAAGAGAGCCACAGAGTCGACCACACCTTCGATGTGACACCGTTCGTTCCGAAACGCAACGATATATCAAAATGAACCAACATTAGCCTGCGTATGTTGGCAGTAAGGGAATTTAATACAATTTAATTCACATTACGATTTACATGTTGATTTTGCTTCAACAGTGGCTATGGTTCAATTTAAGCGTCTACTTATGCAAACAATTGTTGTATTAGAAATATAAATATTATTTACAAGTAACGCTATACTGACAAAACGTTACATAGAAAGTTTGTTCCAGAGATTCAGTCCAAAAGCTTAGTTGCCTGAGTAAATCAACAATACACCATCACTAATTTATTAATTGGAAACTCTTTAATCTTGCAATACCACCAAAGTACAGAAAATAAAAACTTACTTAATACCATATGGAACTAACTTGCTCCTTGAGAATTGCAACAAAATGCAGAGGTGAGCTGAAGGCTTCATAAAGCAAGCAAAGCATTGTTCCGGCCAAAATAATGGACTTCTCGGCTCGGTGCACAACTTGAAACTGCTCTATCATACAACTCGTAGCTAGGTGCGCTGCCCAACAGGTGTGCAACGACAACCATTTAACTTATTTTAATGCGACATTCTATATAAACACATCGTGGGCTTGTGTGGGTGGATTAAATTATCAGATAACTGTATACTTGCCCGTGGTCCACCTAATCTGTTCACCTGGGTGGACCACGGGAAGTTTTTTCTACCCGTGGTCCACCTAGAAGGACTAAGGTAAAAACTTATTGGTGGTGGTTCACCTCGGTAAACTTTTCCAGTAGACTGTATAGATGAATGCCCCAAAATTACACGCAAATTACCAAATACGTGATTTACCAAAATGTTTTTACGCGTAATACCAAAATTACTACCTAAGTCAGATAGGTGTAGGTACGACGACGAGCGAAGCGAGGAGGAGTGTTAGGTGTACTGCGACCTTATAGCGCGAGCCGAGCGAGCGAAGCGAGCGTGTCGCGGCAGCGGCCGGCGAAGCGCCAGAACCGAAAATGTGATATTTCACTTCTTCATATTAAAGAAGGTCTTTTAGCAAAGTTTACATAGGTGTACCACGGGTTAAAAAAATGCCCGTGGTTCACCTTAGTCCACCTAGGTGGACCACGGGTAGAAAAAACTTCCCGTGGTTCACCCAGGTGAACAGATTAGGTGGACCACGGGCAAGGAGGGATACTTATATCTACCTTACACTTGCGCTCTGTGGGCCTATGGCCAGCAGTGGACGTCTTTCGAAACAAATACTTCCTTTCACCGGATATTTAATATGCAAACACTGTGGAAAAGATCCTGATGTTCTGCAAATATACGTGGAGTTTTAGAGCATAAGAAAATACAGAAAAAGATTTGTATTGTAACTGAAAACTATATTGTGGTTCGTCAATACAAGTAAAACCCTTCGATTTACGGAAAGAGGTTAGGTACACAAGGATTAACGTTAGACCCAAACTGGTCTCCGCGGCATTCATTTGTTTTCTTTAGTCTGAAATTGCTTTTTTACAGTGTGCGGAATAGAAGAATGCTCGGAGAGTTGTATAGAAGGCCGAAATTGCGATTGCGACCCCAAGGATTCGGATTTCAGTAAGGGCTACCTTGAAATTTTAATAGTTCTTTTAGTTTAGCTAAAGTGCTGATGCTGAAATGTAATTTGATTCCAGATTCGGCCAGATTTGAAACAAAACTGCAAATTGTGGACCAAGCTGATAGAGACATATCCCAAGATATAGTGAAACAGGTACTAAACATTTATTATATTGAGCAAATTATTTCTTAATACAACTTAGATTCAGACTAATTGCGACAGGATTGCGTACAAGGAAAACTGATAATTCATGAATTATAAAAATCATAAGTTAATCACCATGAAAGGAAAACCATTTTGAAATGCAAAGGAAAGTGTATGGTTGTAACTACTTTTATTGTTGTGTACATGTGTACTTAATGATCGAAATAAGTAAAACTGGTACAACCTTTGATATCTTACTCGAGTAGATGACGTTTACACGAAGAAACTTAAACGAATTCTTCCGTTAAAAATCGAATGTTATATAAGGAATGAGCTACACTAACTACTTTTATTTAAAACATATTTCCTGAAGTATTCCCCTTTTTGCATATGCGTACAAACATTAAAGTCCTGGCAACCTTTCTCATTATGAACAAGAATAAATATAATTGAATTCTTATTACGGAACTCATAATGGATATCATTATATAGAATTACATATTTAAATGAGATGCAAATTATCAATTACTGATCACACGGAATATCGTGTCCAAGTTCAATGCATGCAAATCGTATCTAGTAATTATATTTAATTCACACAATCACGTCAAAAGTAAAACTGATCGAATCGCTAAAAAGCAACTTGGTGCAATCAAACATTTATTTTCCGGTGTGAATATTTGGTTACAGCAAGGTAAAAAGAAAGAAATAAATAAAAAATTATTCGAGACAAAAACAAACAATTAAACAAATAAGAGTGACAGACAATAGCGTTTGTAACGAAACGTTTCTATCAAAGGCAAGTAATGCTTGAGAGCTTATGTCCAATAGGCGTAGCATAGTTCCCATTTTATTACTTATCGCTGTGGATAAGACATCCGTCACGTTCTGACAAGTAAGCAATCGCGAGATAGAATTATGATAACCAACTTAGGCCCGCAGATTTACCTGGCCTATTAGACGATTGAGAAACGTTAATTTTAAGGATTATATTCGGGGATTGGAAATTTGATCGTATGGTAAGACGTTATATGGGGCGTAATCAATTCAATGTCGAAGATAATATTTTGAATAACAAATGTATGCAGCAAACGTAGAGAATTGTTAAGTCAACGGCTGGACGCATTTCTTTTTCAACCCTCTGAATTTCACAAGTAATTTGCTGCGAGGATTCCCTCTGCCCTTGAACGGTTTTATGGCTCATGCAAATGAGCCGCATTGTTATTTTGTTTCCCATTTGGCTGTTCCTCAAATAACTTTCTGGTACAATCAAGGACAATACATTCATGAGACTGATCAAAAATATGTTGCTACTTTTTTGACTGATGTTATTTACGCTTGGCTACACATTTTCCCATATAGAACCAAACAATTTACATGGACATTTTAGTCATCATTGTTAGTTAAATGTCAAAATATAATAGAAACGAATATGGTAAAATCACATTTTTATACTCAGTAACATATATAGTCCATAACTTATAACAACCTTTCCTTTTCTGGAATGTTAACGGCCGACCCGGGAGTTTTAAATTCATATTATTCTCACATGGGCCAAAACTATGTTGGACGATTTTCAAGACACGTACTACATAGGATATTTGTATTTTCCATCGTCACTATGTTTTAATAGTACATTACTCACCTCGGGCGTTAAAACAAACCATGTATCAGATCGCAGGTATTTGATAAACGTACCAAAGGCTAAGTCGATAAATATGCGAATAGAGGCTTTATTTATTACCGCCCGTGGTCAGTACAAAGTTTTACGTATTCCCTGGCCAGAAAATGGATTTTTCCGTACGCGTAGCGGTCGGTGTTGTCACTTAACTTTATTTTAGTTACTGAACGATACTTTAATTTTCAGATAACGAGCTACTTAAGAGCTTCAAATATCACGTTAGAAGGTGAAGTAGAGATTTTAAACATAAGGTGAGACCTATTTTATTACAAAGAATGCAATCTAGTGGCCAAGTTTAATTAAATTTTGGGTACGAAATTGTTTCATTTTGATCCAAAATTTAATTAAATGCAAAGGACATGTACACAAGGACTTGGCAGGATTCCATTCCTTGCTCATTTGTTAATTAAACCGCCTTAAAGGTCCTGCCATGTTATTGAGGACATTATATTTAAGAGCAGTCGTCTTTTTTTAGTCAAACCAATGCATGCAGGAGTTTAGGGAAATCTTATTTCAAGATTGTATATGCTATGTAACCACTATTTCGTTATTTTTACTTAACGGGTCTTAATCGCGTATGTTAAAAGTTATTTACAGTACATATGGGGCTACTTTTCTGCACTAGTGCGAAAAAGAACAGTTTCCGTGCATATGTCGAAACTTTAAAGATCCATATGTACTACTAAAACATTGTACGATACACGTGCGAATAGGTAATTCGCAACTCGTGTCGATTTAAAACACTCCCTTCGGTCGTGTTTTAGTTTATCACCACTCGTTGCGAATTTCCCATTTTCGGCACTTGTATCGTAAATAACTATTACCTAGCTCCACGCACGCCTCCCAAAGGTCCGGGACATCATTGTCCCGTGAACGGGAAAGACATACATAATAATAATATTTGGGGACAATCTTACACACATCGACCTAGTCCCAAACTAAGCAAAGCTTGTACTATGGGTACTAGACGACAATATAGATACGTATATATAAATAAATAAATTCTTAAATACATAGAAAACATCCTTGAATCAGGAATTCATGCTCATCACACAAACCTTACCGGGATTCGAACCCAGGACCTCTTGCTTCGTAGGGAGGGTCACTACCAACTAGGCTAAAGCGGTCGTCGAAATGGTTTATCTACATTTGTAACGGTTTCAGTTCCGTGGAATCGAACGGCGAGCGCACCGTGTGGCTGCGCGTGTGGGGCGCGCGGCGCGAGGCGGGTGCGGTGCGTGCGTCGCTGGCCGCGCTCTCGGGCTCGCGCGCGCGCGCAGATAAGTTGCGTCTACTCAACTTTGACATGCAGCCCGCGCTGACGTTGCATGTAAGTGATACATCACTAGCATAAAAAAGGCGACTGTCAGAGAGGAGTGGGGGCGTGTTGCGAAGCTTGCTACCAACATCTGAAATGATTACCACTACCACTCTGTCAAGAGTGAAACGACGAAGAAGAAGAAGTGATACATGAGTGCACCTGTGGCTGAGTGTGTCGGACGCGCGGCACGTGACAGGTGGACTCACGGGCTCGCGGGCGCGGTGACTAGCTGCCTTTGCCCAATTTTCACTAACTGAGAAGATTTAGTTTTAGACGCGTGACCAGAAAGCTGGTTCATATCTGG
Source organism: Epinotia demarniana (assembly GCA_945867215.1). NCBI lineage: Eukaryota > Metazoa > Arthropoda > Insecta > Lepidoptera > Tortricidae > Epinotia > Epinotia demarniana. The sequence goes on from OX244277.1 coordinate 12,677,109, forward strand.
CACAGCGGATCAGCATTGCCATACAACGTGGCAATGCTGCCAGCCTTCTGGGCACGCTGCCCTCAGAAGGTGATTTGGGCCAATTTTTTTATTTATAGTTATTTTAATCCTAGTTTATAATTTAGTATTTAGTTTTGTATTTTACTTTAAGGTTTATTATGTTTTTCTTGTTTTTACACCTTTGTTATTTAATTAAAGTACAACACAGTTTGTGAACCTACTTATTATTCTAATGAAAATGTTGGCAGTGAACGCAGTAACATATTCAGATGGTCAATCTGTGACATACGCACTCTTCGAATTCTTATAGGATTTAAATCTATTTCGCAGCATGGGTTTAATTTTGAAATGCCAGTTTTTAGTGTCAGTGTGACCCACACAGTTCGTGTTACCTACTCGGCAGGCGCAAGCCTGGTCAAGGCCCTATGATGTACTTTCGCTGTATACAGAGTTTAACCGAGTAAAATAAAAACGACTTCAACAGCACTTTGAAGTCAATTTGCAATGCGAAATGTGTAGGTTTATAGTGAACTAGTTTCTCGCGCGGCCGCATATGTTGCAAAGGGGTAAAATATAGCCTATAACCATCCATTTTTTTTTATCGGATTAGCGGTTCCGGAGATACCCAAAACATACATCTCATGTGGTCACACTTGGGATTGCATGTTCGCGTTGCGTTGTTGCCTCTCTTATATCATTGCCTCTCTTTCATTTGCCTGAGGGAGGAAAAAATCAAGTGGAGCCATCAATAGACTTTTCCTCTTTATAATAGGTTTTGTTATAGAAGAGACTCATTCACCGCCACACTACGCTCGTAGCACTACGCCGTAGTCCAAAATAATGTATGCTTACTGTTGCTATAAACCGTTCCAAGAATCTTGAAAATGAAGGTTAAGAACCCCGCTATACCTAAATATAGCGCATACTGTATTTTGATCAAAGAAAGGTGAACTCAAACATTATTCTTATAATCTCATAAATTTATTGCCAAAAGGTTCAAATTATCATAATGTTTAAACGATAGCGGATCAAAAACATTTTAGGAGGCTTAGCTTGGTTATTCTAATGCGGAGTGTTTTACTATATTCGAGGCTTACTTATTCGGATTTCGTAAGGAATTGCGTGCAAAAAATTGTTCACCGAATAGAGAGCATGTTGTACATAATTATTCCCGTTTTTCACTCATGTTTTGAACACTATATTGCAAAACACAAACGTCGTTGCTACAAGAGTCCTAACTATACACCTTACATAATCTCTTTTTAAGGCATATTAGGTGTTAAAATTGACCACATAACGATAGTCAAATATGTTTTTTAAGTCGAATGTGTAAGACTGACACTCGATTGTATTTTTTCAACTGTAGGCCTACTTCATTTCATGAATGTACTTTCATAGCGTCCTTCAGCTTGCTGCGATTTTATAGATGTCAATTGTGCACTCATTATGTAGCTACAGTCAGCGTTACACAGCCAAAGTAGCCGAACATATCGTAACACATCTTAATTGTAATTGTTACGATACATTTATCCACTCTACTTGCTACAATTTATCTGATTCTGACTTAACAACGACAAACCTAAATTAAACAAATAACTTATATAAAATATTAATAATTCATTAAGAGGCTACTGTTTCGGAAATAATGTATTTAGATTAATAAAAAGTTAGGGAAAACCTCCGTCAAGTAGAAGGTATTTGTTTTCCTCGACAAAGGTTTAAATGAAATACCTACTTTTTTCATTCCAGCTCGTTTTACGTCGTGCAAAACTACACTAATCTACTTACCCATAAAATCCGTGCTATCAAGCACCCGCGCTGCCTAAGTAGTACCTTTCTTAATCGATGGCGCAAACTTTGCTGCAAATGAAGCTACCAACACAAGAAATGGTCCAACTTTTCTTCGGAAATAGTCTTCGGGGCAACTTTGATCGTTTCAAATGTGATCTTTTACGAGGTGCCATTTTGTAAATGGGCTCTTTTACCGATGAGAATGGAACGCGGGACATGTAGGGCCGTTAAGAACATACTTCATGTCAAATAAGACATTTATCACGAACTGATGCGATCATTCGGTATAATGAGGACTTGATTGCGTATCTCAATAAAATACGCCATTAAGAAAAAATGCACTTTGTAAACATGATTATTTCCCGGCGCAGTGTAATTTCCATGTTAATCTCAGATCACGTTATTTAATTCGTTCGCTTTTGTAATTATGATAATAATCGTACAATATTTATTCTACTTGCACGAGTAATACAGTTTTCAATTTACCAATGAAGCTAGCGAACTGAGTACATGCAATCCAATACACAATCATATTTCCCGGAAACTAGGTAACATCCTCGACCACATACACAAAGGATCGAGCACTATACCATAATCTAAGACTGCTAATGTTTGTCATCTTTGTCAGCGGGGGATCAACACAAGAGATATAAGAAACGTACGAAGTATACCTACAAACGCTTTCCGACTGTAGATAATTGTGATGAAACTAATCTATAGAGATAACTACGGAGTCACTGAATAGATAAAGCCTTGATACGTACATTTGGATAATTGAAAGGACTTGTGCTATAAGCATTGAATAATAGACCGAGTCTCAAATAGGGAGGCAAAGATACGTTGTTTAAAATACGTGGAGTAGGCTATTAATTGCATAAGTAGGTACCTTTTCGTTTTCTTAGGAGTATTGTATTGCTAAGCAAAGTCAGCGACTTTGCTTAGCAACACAATACTCCTAAGCAGCGGCAGCGGCCAGGACATACCCCCCAAAATCAAACTTGGCTCAACATTTCATATTATGCATTGGAGGCACTGTACAACTACTTCATTAATACCCATATCACAGATGATACAATACTAAACAAATCGGATGAAATAATTATTAACTTTCGTGAGTACACTTTACAAAGTTTATGCTGAACCTTGTTAAATGGGTTGTGCACGTATCTACTGTGCGTTTGTCTTCATTGTTATAAACTAAGTGAGTAATATATTTTCGTGTATATTATGTCGTTTCCTCTAATTTTGAACACATATCCTGTTAAGTTTGAGGACGTGTGTCGTCAGTGATGTAAGACCCGTTCTTTGTAATGCATGTCTGTAAAGTAATTACGTTTCTCTTCAGCGCGAGCAACTACATTACGAGGTCATCTTATTACTTCCATTCTTCTTTAATGGATGAGACAGTAGCGAGAAAATACATGCAATACATTAATTTTACGACTATCTTTTGTGGTAAATACCTACGGCTTTTTTGATTCAAAGTTTGAACATTACTTTAATGTGTTCCTTTGAGCGTAATTAAAACACTTTTAGAATAAAATAATAACAACCTACTGACAAGAAGTCGTTAAGGAAATAATGAAAATTACAGTATCTCAGAACTGTAATGCCCAAGAGATTAATATTACTTACTGCACCGTAAGAATAGGTACCTATACCTAATATTGATTTACTCGTAAGTATGCGGATGAAAAAAATTGTTAATCAAAAGATGAGCTTGTGGTGGTGATTGAAAATGCTAAGGTCAGATCCGTGCATAAGGCTCTACCTCGCGATCCCTAACATCGTTTGTCCTAAAATCACTTGCCCGAACTATTTTGTCCTAATGGGCATTAGCCCTAACGATCAATATCCATGACAATAATTTTCCATAATGTTAATGATTGCCTTAAAACACATTTGCCCGAATCATTTTTACCATAATTATTAATATCCCTAATGTTATTTTGCATATTCGTCGAAATCCCTAATGACGTTTCAACTCATGTCATTTATCCTAAGTGTTGTTGTCCTAATGGGCATTAGCCCTAACGATCAATAGCCATAACAATATTTATTCATAATGTAATGATTGCCCTTAAACTCATTTGTCAAATAATGTACGGCCCGACAACCCGTGTCCACTTTTTGTGGACGCGAATTATTGGGTCGGGCATTATCAAGGCGGACAGAAGTGGCTTGTGATAATGATAAGCGAACTTTGTTTTAGGTCGGTTAGGTTAGGGTTCACTGGTGTCCCTAAGACCAGAAATAGACACCCCGCGCAGCGGGGTGGCGTCGACTCGCTGCGCGGCTGTCAAATAACACACACATATAGGATAAACTACAATAGGCCGTACAAAGTTCGGAAAAATAATCATTAGGATTAACGAGCATTAGGGATACTGATAATTATGATACATGACCATTATGGCACATAACGTTAGGGTGAAGAATCAGTATGGCAAGTGACGCTAGGAAATATAACATTATGGGGAAAAAAAAACATCCATATGATGTTAGGAAAACTAAAGATAGGGCATATGAGTGTTAGGACAAATGATCATTATGACATAAAACGTTAGGGAATGCAAAAATAGGTTAAAAAGCGTTAGGGATTCAGATATAGATCCTAATTTCAAACAATAATTATAATTACGCTTTGAAGTAGGTAGGTAATGTGAAACGGAACGTGTTTTAATCCAACGATCAGTGTCTCGTGACTCCTGTCAAAAGTCAACACTTAGGCAAGTCTATTACATCTAGGGACGAACCACTGAACTGTTGATTCGTTTAGGCGCGAAAGTTTAAATTGTCAGTTTGTAACAGGATTTTTTGACTATAAGTGACAGAATTTTTTTTTTTATACATACTTGCACTACATGCAATTCTTGCAAATGAAAGCAAAATTGAAAATATTCCATCTTCCCTATTGGCATTAGTCCACCGCAACCGCGCCAGTGTGTTGCTGGCCTTATGGTGAGGTGGTTCACAGAAACCAAGTTTGCGGTGGAGTGTTTCAGGTTCGGTACTTAATTACAAATGTATTGTTTTCTGATTTTTCCCTGTACTTGAAGTATAAGACTATATTACTTGCCAAATTTTATAGTTCTAGGCCAAAGGACAGTTCCCTAATATTTTTTGTTTCCCTCGAGAGTGTCGAGATATATACGTTTATGCGGCATAAACGATTTTTTTGACGGCATAAACTGCCGGATTTTTTTCCTACGTCAACTTAGAAGTATGATTTTTTTCCACAATTAGGTACCACCCGTTCACGAGGAGCACTGACGCGTATCTCAGTCAGCCTAACGTCCATGGCCTCGAGTATACCAATCAAAACGTAACAACGTAGTGTAATCCCGAGTAACAAAATAATGATACAGGTGCAATATATTACTAACCTAATTATGTTACCAGTTGGCATGCAGGCAATCAACAGAAACTAATCTCGATATTGCGTGCACATTCTATCAATAGAATCGCTCGACCGATTCACCGAGCCGATATCTCGTCCAATTCCTACCGTTTAAAACATATAGATAAGTTATGTAGGTAACCTTTTATTAGTCAAATCACACGTACTGGCAGGTACCTAACCTTTACAATCTGATTCGTTGTTTCTTTTGAATTAATTGTTCAGGTTTTTAAATGTAGTTTTAACACCAGCGATAGGCCCGATCTCTGTTGAAAGTCTGAAAGAGCAATTAAAAATCTTGTCGCTGACTTAGGCTATAACGGGTAAAGTTTAATTATTTGAAATGTGCATTTTCTAGCGATAGTTGGCGTCCCGCCAGCGAGCCATTCTTACCAGCGGCTACTCTCGTTAACCTGAGTTAGCACCTTCTTTATTATACTAATAGTGGAGGCGGAACATCTTCCCGTACTAACCTTTTAAATGGGACGTAAATTTGCGCTTTCTCGGCGAACATTATTATTATGAGGTTGTTTTGTGAGAAATGTAAATGAGGAATAATGTAAGACTTTCTGGAAGCAGAGAGTGGTAAATAGATAGGCAGGTACCTAATTATTATAATTATGATTATCAGTGTGGATTTGTAGGGCCGTGGCACATTGTTATTCAAATTGGAAAGCACTAAAGTTCTTTTTTTATGTTTATAGTGATCGTGGTTGGAATGATAGGCACCCTAGCAAAAAGGCAAAATTTTAAAATTATTTTTATTTTGTAGTAGGTTATTTTTAAGTTAATTGTAATTTTATTATTTTAAGTTTAGTTTTGTTATTCTATTGTGTTAACATTAAGGTAATGTATTGTTTAATAGGCTTTTGATCGATAAACACTTTATAATTATAAACCAATAGAATGTAGAAAAAATGTAATCCTCTGTATGACTTAAACGATGTTGTTTTGTTTCAGGCTTTAATAATGAACCAACGGCCCGAAGTGTGGGAGGGGTCGGAGTTCATTCTCAGCTGCATGGCTTACGGCTCTCCCGACATTGCCTTCGTTTGGTACAAGGACGGAGTCAAAGTCAATTTTAATGCAACTACCAGGTAAATATATTACAGATAATTACAATAAAATTTTAATAAAATAAGATATATTAGGTACGTAATGGTTAATTGTCAACAGGTTTGAGTTGTTCTCTTATTAGTAACTACCCCTACTTGTAAATATAACAGGCTAACCATATCATCGATTTATGGGGTTTATGTATGTATGTATGTATGTAAGCACTTTATTGTACACAATAACAGGTTAAGGAATATACATGTCACACAATAGATCAAAGTACAAAGGCGAACTTATCAGTTGGATCAAGTTTATAAGAATTACTCGTACTTATAGTAGGAGGTCACCTATTTTAAAACAGATGAAAATGTAATTTATGTGATATTATAACTCTTGAACAAGAAGTACAAGAGTTATAATATCACATAATAGTACATTACTGCAGAATCCAGTAAGTAAGCCTTCCTGGCCAAGTATGAGTTAACCGGACCGAACCGCAGGTGAGGTCCGGTTATATACGAGGCCAGGATGGCTTTCTTACTGGTTGAGGCTTGTATAATGCTTTTCTCAAAAATGAAAGAAAGTTTAACGACAAATTCGTTGAAGGTAACAATCATATTACGGCAATTACTGATATATATTGTGATCGATTGACCGGAAGCATAGAATACACAGACCATAAACTTGTCGGCTGCATTGTGTGGTGAAGAAAGCTGGAATATGCCAAGAATACATTTTGAGACCAACTGTTGGCTTGTTTTTCTGCCTTCCACTTCATAAATTTTTCATAAGTTTTCATATATCGCACCTTGGATTTTGGAGGAAGTAAATTGTTTTTTGCTAATTCGGCCTCAGCTTTTAAATCAGGAGGTGTGCCACCTATTTCCGAATCAGATTTCACGCGGCAAATTAAAACACACATTTTCGCAATTGAATGTGAAATCCCGCCAGTCGTTGTTTTTTTTTACTAAAAAATTTGCGTTTAGTTTCGAACATTGTTCTATTTTTACATAATATTTTTAGTAAAAAAATGTAAATTATTGTTTTTGAAACTCCATGTTAATTTTGGAATGGAAAGTTTTAATCCAACATGATTTATAAACTGGAATTACTAAATCCCAACATAAAATCCCACACTTATACATCTACAACATTACTAAGTACAAAACGCAACGTGCATACTTCTTCTGCGTCGCGTTCAGTGTCAGTGTCACAGACTATAAAATGGCTGTTTAAGGCTCCAAAAATATATCTATCTCTTAAATGTCATACCTAAAATTTGGAGCCTCCCTCCTATAACCATGTTATTAATGGCTAAACTCTAATCTGTGTCTGGTACTGTTTTTTTAAACAGATTTAAAGAGGATGATGATGATGATAAATTACATACTTACTTACTGGGCCCTATTTCTCGAAACTATTAGTTTATTAGCATATTAGTTATTAGTTACTAGTGTAAAATTTACAAGTCCTAATATTTTCTGTTTCTCAAAAATAATTATTGGAGTGGTAACTAATACTGGTAAACTAATAAAAAATATTAGTCTGGCTTGGCTGAATGCACCTATTACATGCCTTCTTACCTATTAAAAATCCGCCAAATGCATGTCGGGCCACGCGCGGTGTAGGGTTCCGTAGTTGTCTGTCTTTCTTAGTTACATCGACACGCGCGCGGCAACTAAATGGTTGCGTCGTCGGCCGAATTTGTATAGTACAGTTGGCCTTTCTAAGTACATTTTAAGTTGGTCGACTATTACTATTAGTTTTCTGCCACAATTTTTTCACATTCCCAGTAGCAAACGCCAATATATCGCAGGCGAATGACTAATTTCAAAAATTATTTAAAAAACCAATAATTTGAACAAGCTACCCAACGATACTCACACTATGGGTTTAACGAGGAAAAAAAATACACCCATACCTTAGGTGTAGAGGAAGTACCTACCGCAAAAAAATACTGGTTGATATACCCATGCCGAATTAGAGTTGTCTAGAAGTAATGGTTACTGAGCTAAGCCAAAGACAGACGGACTGCCAGACGCACATGGTGAAACTATAAGGGTTCCTTGTTGACTACGGAACCCTAAAAACCTCTTTTTTATTCATTTTCTTTTGACGTTTGCACGTTGCCGCTAAAGGCGGATTGTTGGTTTAATTTAGATATTGCATATTTATATTAACTATTTAACAATGGATAGGTATATTAGAAGGCAAAGGAGTTTTGTTTAAGAGGCTTTTCTGACGTATTAACAAACCAAGACAAGTGGACAAATCTTTCATTAAACTGGAACGTGGATTCAAACAATGACGACTAATTATTATTAAACCTTCTTCACCGTCGGAAGCATTCCAATCAGTCCACATTTAATAAAGTTTAGTAAAATGTGACGCTAATAGTTTCGACTAATATTTTTTACAAACCTTCCTAGACTAGTAGCTTTATTAACTTTTTTTACTAGTGTTTTTTTTTTAATTTTTATTCATGAAACCAAAACCCAATGGACTCTAATAATATTAGCTAATATTTATTAGTTGGCAACTAATAACTATTATTTTATTATTGTAGCTTCGAGAAACGCAGACTAGTAAACTTGTAAAAAATATTAGTCCATGGACTAGTATTATTAGTCTAATAAGTTTCGAGAAATAGGGCCCTGGACAGTAGGAGATTCCAAATTTAAAATCTCGCTTCTTACTGGACAGTTGTGAATCAGTCTCCGGTAGAGTTCACTTTCTGGATACTTTTTACAGATGTTATGGCAACATTACATACCATTTTTGAGAAAATAACATTTTCATCTGTTTTAAAAGGCTCAGCTATTAGTTGTAGAGTTGAAACAATGCAAAACATACATAGAACTAAATTCAATGGCAATTATTATTTACAGAGACATTTGGACCAGAACGGTAGCAGAGGACGCGCTAGGGCGTCGAATGTCCGTGTTAGGCATTACGGAGGCGAGGACGCCGGACAGCGGGCGGTGGTCGTGCTCCGCGAACGACGCGGGCCGCAGGCGGTGTCGTGCGCTCGAGCTGAACGTACTCAAGCCGCCTGACATTAGACTACTGCCTACAGCGCTCACTGTCAACAAGGTACTTTATAGAGACATTTCAACAGTAGGTTAGGGTGGCATATGTCCGGGCTAGGCATTACGGAGGCGAAGACGCCGAACAGCGGGCGGTGGTCGTGCTCCGCGGACGACGCGGGCCGTAGGCGGTATCGTGCGCTCGATCTGAACGTACGCAAGCCACCTGACATTAGACTACTGCCTACAGCGCTCACTGTCAACAAGGTGCTTCACATTTCAATTGTATCTTGGGCCATTAAGGTATCGAATGTCTGTGCGATGCCATATGCTGCGCAGACAGCGGGCGGTGGTTGTGCTCGGCGGACGATGTGGGTCGCAGGTGGTGCCGCGGGATAGGGTGTTCGCTAAAACACGGCGCGGCGGTTCTCATACTGAACCACCCGTGGCGCGGGCGCTTGTGGTGTGTCGATATGCCTTTTATTTAGACATTACAGAGAGGTATGGGCCGTACCGTAGGCAGTGCCGCGTTATCGAACTGAACGTTGCATGATGGTCATATAACTTGGCAGTCTGCAAGCCGTCTTCGAATTACATCAGATCCTTGTTTTGACTTCGAATAATTATGATAATTTCTCCGAAGGGTGACAACGTCAGCATCACCTGCCTGGCCGTGGCGGGGCGAATGCACGGCGTTCTCGGCTTCAGCTGGGCGAGAGACAAGAACCTGCTCCCCATGGTGCCAGGACGGGAAGTCTGGGAGGACCTGTACCCAGCTGGAAGCGTGCTAAAATTGTTTGACGTTCAGGTGACTTTGCATACATTTGATATAAGTATCATACGCCCAGTACAGTTTATTTCTATGTTCTATGTTATTGTATTGTATAAACTTGCCCCCTGGGAGGCCCATAAGGCCCCCAGTGAGGAATTCCCAAAAAATATCTGTTACTGGCCGCATAGCAGGCCAAACAGGAGCCCAACTGTCAAAAAAAAAAAAAAGTAGCCGGCAAATAACTTGCGCAACGCGGGACGAAGGGGAGCGGCAGTTCGCAAGGCAAATTGTACGTGCGAGCTGTCCCCCCACATGGTCCCGCGTTGCGCAAGTTATTTGCCGGCTACTGTATGTGTAGGTAAATAGATAAATCCGTGAAGATGCGCCCATTCCTAATTACCTACGTTATGACCTGTTCACAGAACAGGGGGTGTTCTGTGGACCTGATGGCCGCATCGGAATAATAACTGCTCAAATCGAACTATTAGCCCCCCTAATATTACCTACGCTAAATAGAGCATACGTGTATGGCTACGAAACGATAATATATTTGGATACTAATATTATAAAGAGAAAGAGTCTCTGAGGGGTCTATATCGGGTGGCATAAAATTGTTGATCCTAATATTTTGTCGCATACCAACTTTGTGCCGAATATCGAATTGCATAAACATTGTTGTGCATATTTTTTATTTGCCGAAATTGTTGTTCCTACTATCGATTGTCCTAAATTTTTAGTGTCCGAATGTTTTTTGTGTCGAAGGTTTTTTTTTAGAATGATTGATGTGCATAACTTTGATGTTACTAATATTTAATGTACTAAAAATGTTGTGCATACATTTTGTTACGCATACATGAGAATTGCCTATTACTTGAATTACTTATGACCAGCCCTCATGTCGACGGAGCCCCGCTTCGCGGGGCCCCTATTTCTGCTCTGAGGGACAAAAGGCAACTAACGAACCTATCTAATTGATCTAAATGAAGGTTGGCTCTGCTGAGAATTGCCTAATACTTGAATTACTTATGCCCAGCCCTCATGTCGACGGAGCCCCGCTTCGCGGGGCCCATATTTCTGCTCTGAAGGGCAAAAGGCAACTAACGAACCTATTTTATTTATCTAGATGTAGGTCGGGTCTGCTCAGAGTTTACAAATAGTATAAAATTTAGGAAAAAAATAGTATAGGTGGTTTAATTTTAGTACGTTTAACAGTAGGCAAAATAATTACTATGACAATGAAAATTAGGACTATTACTTTTTAGGTAATTCGATGTTCGAGTAATCAATATTAGGATAACCATACTTTAGGACTTTTAAATGTGTATGCGCAAAAATGAATAGGCTAAATAAGTAGTATGCCACTCAACATTATGCCAAACATTCTCGGCCAAAAAATTTTAGGACGATCAACATTATGCGATACGACAGGCACCCGTCTCTGAGATAGACTTTCGTAAGGTTGTATATATCTAGGGGTTCATAACCGGAATATCTTATCACATTTAAAAAGATACTTCACCTGTAAGTACGGAAAGTATAATGTACGCATGTATGTTAATACTTTATGTACACAAGACAGGTAAAAGTACAGACACTAGTACATTACGTAACTAGGGCGGTGAATTCGTGAATGCCCCAGATCGCAGGTGTTTGTGGCCCGAACCGAAGGTGAGGGCCATAAATATGCGCTCTGGGGCTTTACGAATTACCGCCCGTGTTGCGTACAAAATTTTACGTCTTCACCTGGCCACAATGCGGGTTTTCCCGTACGCGCAGCGCACAGCCTCGAGGTGTGACGTAAAATAAGTTAAGTCGCTACAAAGGCGAACTTATCCCTGTAAGGGACCTGCTCCAGTTAACCTTTGAGCAATTGAGTGGAGATCAGGAACTAAAAGGTAGACAAACTAACACGTGTACACGTGGAATGTTCCTCCGGGATGGACATTGCCTAAGTAAATTTTATCCACACCCGAACGCGGGTCGTGCGCGGCGTGGGTCGGGCGGTAACTATATATATCTCTTTCGCACGATAGAGATAGTGAGATAGATATTAAATGCGTTGGTAAGTGAGAGAAATATACCGACCCGCGCCGCGCCCACCCGCGCCGCGCACGACCCGCGTTCGGTGTGTGGAGGCCTTAATAAGCGGGCGGTCCGCTCAGGCCGCTGTTCTCAAATAATTTTGTGCCGAGTGGAAAAGTTTGTCGAGTAATATGGAAACTCTACGATACTTGTACAGCCGAAAGCAGTTTTTATACATAGCTCGCATGAAGGTACTCTTACTGGTTTTAGAACTTCTCTAGACTAATAACAATTTCTTAGCAGCCTTCCGAGTTCATAATATGAGTAGGTAGTATACTCATCAGAAAGTTGGTATGAAGCTGCTAACTAAGTATATACGGAATTTCTTGTAGATGTTGAAATTGCTGTATTTACCATATACGTTTACGACGTAAACAACTTAAGAAAGTAACTTGATTTTGTGTTGTACAATATACTTTACTTAGAAATGTTAAGGATGTATAAAGTAAATAACGTTCACGTTTTGGTTTGTACGTCTAATGAGTTTATACCTACCGTACCTACTCTGTTTTATTTTATTTAAAGTATACAGTACTGCACCATACTATTTCTAAGCAAGAAACCATTGAGCTATACAATTCACTATAGGTAGCTCTTAAATGGAGTAAGTGCAACATATTAAGTAGTAATATCTGTATTCAGCGTACATAATCCATTGACAAATACTGAGTCAAGCATAATAAAACCACGTCCTTAAACGTAAGTGTCCTCGCCTGCTTTTTATGTGGGTGGTTTGGAGATCCTTGAATCCATAGAAGGATTAGTTTATGCATATGTTGTGATGAGCACATAATGGAAACCATTTTAGGCATATTTACCTGTTAACGGAGCTAAGGTACAGTCTACATCAAAAGTAGCTACGCGGGCCAAGTGCTTAATGACCTACACACGACTCTTATGTAAAGAGGATAAAGAGATTTGAGCATGTTATTTTACGTAGCTACTTCTGCTGCTAACTGTACAGGTCGATTCACGAAAGCTGGCGCGAGATTTGACAGAATTTCTATGAAAATAGCTGTCACTCAGTAGAAATCTCGCGCCAGCTTTCGTGAATCGACCTGTACCTAGCCTCCTGAGACCCAGGGTACGCTTTAGTGCTTTTGAATTAGGAACTTATTGACGTTCAGTAAAATTTTAAAATCAATTTTGAAATTTGTACATAATTTTGTAGGCGGCGTCTTAGGAGGCTAGAGCCGTGAATGAATAATGACAAAGTTAATAAAGACCTCGTTCGCATACAGATGTGTTAACTCGTTTTGAAGTGATAACTTCTTTAGCGGCGCTGTGCACTTTTTGGGATGGGGGAAAGAGGGGAGGGAGGGAGGTTTTTTTTTACTGATAACATTCAAGTTTTCTCTTCAGCCGGCACTCCCGGAGTGCAACCCGGTCTTTTTTAACCGACTTCAAGCAAATGGAGGAGGTTCTCAATTCGGTTATATTTTTTTTTCTATGTTTGTTACCTCAGAACTCCGTCATTGATGAGCCGATTCGAAAAATTTTGTTGTTTGTATGTTTATGCTTCCAGGTGGGTCCCATTTTTTAAAAAAATCTGTTAGATGATGGGATCCATGAGGAATTGAGGGAACTCCTCAATTTCATTGGGCACGCATGTGGTAAATTGGAAAAAAATGTGGAAATATTCTCGTGGCTTGGCAGAGCGGAGAGAAATTGAAGTCGGCTAAAACTTAATATTCAATAAAAAGAATAAAAAAATTGTAAAAGATCTAGCGAAATGGATAAGTTTTCTTCTGAGGCATAAGATACCCCGTAAACTCTATAAATTCTGTCTGGAAGAGGTCGCTTATTTAGCTAGGTATATGTACAAACGACCTTGGCTATGTATGTAACATAGGTATTCTTCTATTTTCAGAAATCTGGCCAATACAACTGCCAAGTATCATCGGTAGCCGGCACCAACTCGAAGGGGGTCACCATGTGGGTGCTAGGACCCAACGACGAAGCTTGCGAGGCCGAACCGTCCCACGGTCTACGGTGGCCCAGGACTGCTCCAGGAGCTCATGCGTCCGCCGTTTGCCCACCTGGGCACAGCGGAGAAACTTCCAGGTACGTGCAGACCGCTCTTTCCCAGTGGGCACTTTGGGCAAGTGCCCAGGGCCCCGCGATCGATAGGGGGCCCCCGACAGATCAAATACAAAGTCTCTAGTTCCTGTCAGATCACCAAACGATAACCAATCTAATAGGCACAGGGCCTCCAATAGGCTAAAGGCGGCCCTGGGTAAGTGATGCGATTCCAATAAGCAACAAGGGCAGGTTAGTTTAGGATTCACATATTCAACCCCCCACCATTATAGCTTCCCCAGGCTGGGGGGATGCGTAAGTGCATTTCCGCTCCGTCAAAAAAACGGTTAGGTTGGGATATGCGACTGGGGACGTTAATTATTAAGAACAGTAACAGTAAGCATATGTGCGAGATACCCAGCATTACTTTCACGAATTCATTCAGATGTACTCTATGAGTAATTGATCCATGGATTAAATAAAACAATACAACTCAAGAATAACTGTAATTTAGTTTTTTATTATATGAAGCTGCAACACGCTGAATAAACGTGCCTAACAGTTAAATAAGTTATTGTTGTTATAGGTTTTGTGAGCCAAAGACGGGTCAACATGGAGTGAAGTGGCGGTTACCTGACTTCTCCGGATGCGTTGCAGATTCGTTGAAGAACATCTATGAGCAGGTAGAACAATTCAACATTTTTACGTCTGAAAAAATATTTGATAGCGTTCAACTGGCTGGCTACGAGCAGTACATCCAGTTACGAAAAGTGTTTCTGTTGTGGTGTCTTCTATCCCAATTTCCAGGTTCACAATTCATGTAGGACATTTTTAAGAGATTAAAATAATGAGGATTTTCGTTTTGGTCTATAAAGTAATTCAATATCGCGTTGACACTTGAGAGGGCCGCTTATTCCACAATAAAGGGTTTGATAATAAAACTGTTTTTATATTAATTTCAGTTCAGCCGCATATCCTACGGCTACTCGTGGGGCAATGTGTCCGACGTAGCCCACCAGTACTGGGCGGTGCTGCGCTCCCTCCCGACGCATCCTGGCGAGGGTACTCTGCCCCTCCAGCACTCGCGGCAGATGCTGTACTACCTGCTGTCGGCTGCTGGCAAACCCAGGGACCGCACTGAGAGCGTGCCGCATCTGCTCAAGATATATGATACGCTGTTGAAACATCCTGATACGTTTTTGGATGAAGAGGTAGGAAAACAACTTAGGGGAATATTATATGTGGTTCTGCACTCTATTTTCGTATACTCCAGTGAATACCATCTGTACTAAGCGGCTACCACGAACTTCGAAAGTCGAAGTTCGTAATATATGCATCCCTGTCACTCGAGTGAGGGAGTGCGATAGAGATGGAAATACCCGAAATTCGACTTTCGAAGTTCGTGGTAGCGCCGCAGGCGTCAGATGCAGGAAATATTAATTGGCATATGAAAGGGCTTTCCGATTTAATTTAGGTAGGTACAGATATTTTTGGCACTAAGGTGCGTGACGTCGAAGAAGTCATAACCAAACTCAAATGGAGTTGGGCAGGACATATTTCCAGGCAGCGTGACGGTAGGTGGACCAAAACGTTAACGGATTGGTGGCCACTTACAGGAAAAAGAAGCGTCGGTCGTCTACCAGCAACCCATCGGGGCTGACGACGTAAACAAGACCGCGGGTCGTTTCTGGATGAGACTAGCACGGGACCGGGATAAGTAGCGTACTCTAAGGGAGGCTTATGCTCTGCCGTGGGTGATTAAGGGCTGAAAATGATGATGATGATGACAGATATTTTTCCATATTACCTAAAAAGGGGTTAAACTAGCATCTTGAACTTCTAACCCAATCTGTTTCAGAAAATATACGAGCTACAAAACGCGGTAGCTGACGCGGCAGGCATGCGCGACAGCCTCGATCTCCACCTGCACCAATTCATAGTCAAGACCAAGCCTGTGCGGGAAGACAATGCGGCGCACTTCAAGATTAAGCCCGAACCCACCGGTACGGAGGAGTGGTTGCTAACCTCAGGTATAACCCCAGATACCTCAGATACTTGTAAGCGAGATACTGCCTAGAGAACGGGATAGCCTCTACCTGCACGAGTTCTTAGACAAAAGTCAGCGCGTGCGGAAAGTTTTAGCACAGCTGAACATAAAGCCCAAGCTCACTGTTGCGAAGAAATGGCTGCTTTCTTCGAATGTTGTCTATACGTCATAGACGTTCTAGAGAATGCAATGAATGAATTAGTCTGCTTCAGTTCTCTACGAAGACCAACAATCATTTATTTATTCATTATTTAATTTATTTATTTATTCCATTTCAGTGGGCGTGGAGCTGGTGGGAAGGAACGCGAATGCGTCGGTTATAGCCATTAAGTATCACAGCTTGGGCGCTCGGCTGCCTTCACTGAGAGGGTCTGTCGAATACAAGTAAGTTGTAGTTTTTTGTCGAAGTTATATACGTTTACTATAAACTCTTTCATAACCGTTTTGTTCCGGGGTGTCCATTGAAAATTTTCACGCAGGGCCACTCTGCCACTGATACTTACCTACCCTACCTAGGTAGGGTAGGTAAGTATCAGTGGCATAGTTTTGATAATATTCTTGCTAATATTATATTGGTTTAGTTTTTCTTCAAAATCTGCATAAAAAGTGCTCAAATGACAAGTACCATGATCTAAGCTCACCTCGCCACTGCTTTAAGTATAACGTTTTTTTAATTTGTCTTATCAGTGTAGGATATTTCCACGCGAAAATCGTGAATATAAATGTAGATAGATTTCAATATTTTAGTTTTCTAAATTGAATTAATCTATAAGATTTTTCCAACCTTTATCCTCCGGATTATCACTTAAATAGTTTTCTTTTTAGCTATATTATCCAAATTATTTCGTCTTACCCAATAGTTTGACCTCTATTACCTTAATCCCTTTTAATTAATCCTTATATTGTGTTAGTATGATTTATTAAATTAGCAATAATTGCCGGGGCGCAGCTGTAACGGGTCTAGTTGTAGGAGCGGGCGCGAGATGGAGTTCCTGGTGGCGTCGCCGCAGGCGCAGCTGTGGGGCGCCGGCGTGGACCGCGCGCTCCCTCACACCGTCACGCTGCTCTTCAGACATGTGTTCAACTATAGCGCTGTCGGTGAGTCTCTAAGCAGGCACTGAAATCGCTTACTTGACTATTTTTTGCGACGTAGGCAGTAGAGGTGTAAATAAGGGTGTAATAATATAGGTGTAAGTCTCGGATACAGAATGAACATTTATTTAGGTAAGGGCTTTAAATTAGGTCTCGCTGTGTGAGTGGAAGCTTACCATAGGGTTTTAGACCTAGATTTTTATAGCTAATGGGTTTAGTTCAACGATGATGTGGTTACTCGTGCGTAGTGAATAATCAAGTAGGTAGGCTCGCCCCTCCACATGTTGAAAATAAATCGCTGGGTTATCAAACGCCAAAGTATCATCATATTCGAAATAATGTTCGAAATGCACGAACGCCCCTTCAAAATTTAGCTCATCCTTAGGTAGGTAACGCTTCCCTTCAGATATACGAGTATCAACTACAGCGCAGTTGGTGAATCATATCAGGCCATGATTTCGCTTACTTGACGTGACGTGTCGACAGTCGGCTGCAGGTACCCGCCCACCCCTTCCCAGAAAAAAGCCTTTGAACGGGTTAGTCGTTCGTTTAATAGCCCAAAGCACCTGCTGGCCTTTATTGATTGAAAACTCATTCATTCAACTTAGCCGTATGAAGGGGTTTCCCTTACGGCGCACTATCGCTACTGATAGAAAAACCCTTTCGAAAGGCTTTTTAAGCGCTTTTTAAATGGTTGAAGCGCTTACTCGTGTTGAAAGTGCTTTAAAAGCCAAATGAACGGGTATTGAGGAGCATCGGCTTTGGTAAGCAAACCCTTTCAAAAATCTTTTGAACGGGATACCGTATTTGAGCGCTTTAATAGACAAATGAATGGGTTTTGAGGAGCATCGGCTTTGGTAAGCTAAGCATTACGAAAAACCCTTTCAAAAACCCTCAAAGGGGATACCGGGCGGCTCCCTCGGCTGACGAATCTGAGAATCATTCACATCATCGCTTGGTCAACAGACTCCTAGGTACCATCATTTACTTATTATAAGAGTTCGAAATGAAAATTGAAGTTAGGTCACCATTGCTCTTAGCACAGATTAATCTCTTAGGTAACGTGCAGCTTGACGTTAGGGGAGACCTTGGAAATTAGTAACAGAGGAGATTGTTTTGTTTTTGACCAAGAGATTTATTTGTATCTAATTGCCCGGGTCCGCTCTTCTTGTCTGCCTTATTCATATGAATGCTGAATGGGACTTATTTTAGCGACCTTTGTACTTATTTTGATCTGTTTTTCGTAATTCTGTATCGTGGCGTTCATAAAGAATGATCTTATCTTGTCTTATATTTTCATTGTTCTCTATTCTGGAGCTACCGTGACGTCAATTTCTCTCTTCAATGTTTACAGCCTCAAAACTGGCGTGCGGTATACGCACGGCGGAGGAACCGCGCGTGTGGAGCACGGACGAGTGTGAGGTGCGCGTTACTGACCCCACATATGTGTCGTGCCGCTGCCGTGGGCTTGGCACTTACGCTCTTTTCACCGTCGCTAGATCCACTCTTGTAAGTACCTAACCGTATTCCTCCTCTTAACGTTCTCCCAGTTACATCCTGGACACCGGTTTTTGACTTTCGAGCGTTCGAAAATCAAATATAGGTAAGTAAATACGTTTGTAGTGTCCAAATGGCCGGCACTTACTTTCTACTTAATAGAATTGAATACCAGTGGTCAATACCACTCGTTTTTGAATTTTCTATCGCTATTTCAAAATAGCATTTCATAATTTCTGTCAGTTTCGAGCGAAAGAGTCGAGCGCACGAAAGTCAAAAATCGGTCCCCTGAATGTGCCCGGAGCGGCAAACGCCCCGAATATCTCTTTCGGTTTGACCATATCAAAGCCCCAATTATCTTAAAGAGTGTTCGTTTTTAAACTTGGGACATATCATCATGAGTCTTCATTACATATAAATTTCAGACCGATGTAGAAAAAGATCTCCGTGGGATTGTGAAAATCACTGTCGGTCTTGGCGGTGCTATGTGTTTGGCGGCCGCAGCGCTGCAGGTGCTAGGGCTGGCCTCGGGCAAGAAGGCGCGGCTACCCGTGCTTCTAAAGGCAGTTACGGCAGGAACACACTCCGCGGCGCTGTTGGCGTTGTTGGAGTGTGACACCAGACAGGTTCGTGTTAAGCCTGCATCACACTGGCGCGACCTGCGGTGGCGGACAATAGTAAATTTGACAGCGGCGGACAAGTTTACTATTGTCCGCCGCGGCCAGGCTGCGCCAGTCTGTGAGAGGCAGATCACACTAGATTTTGGCGGTGGTAATTTACCGTACCGAGGCTGCCCGTATAATCTGTTGGCAGTGTGTGTGGCTGTCGTAGTTACGACAGGAACACATTCCGCGGTGCTGTTGGCGTTCTTGGAGTTGACGCCAGACAGGTAATTTCTGTAGGCTAGAAAAAGTCACAGTAGATTTGGCGGTAGCAAGTCATAGCTGGCCTCAGAAAGTAAAGCGTTACTGCCTGTAGGTATTTGAAGGCGGCTACGGCAGGAACTCATTCGGCAGCGCTGTGGGCGTATTGGAGGGTCACCGGTAGTAGATACATATTTTTTTCATGTTGATATCGAATTTGAATATTGGCCGATTACACTTCCAGAAAAAAATGTCTGATTCCCATTTAGAGGCTGAACCAATTTACCGAACGCCGTTGTAGGTACTCTGAATCTCCATTATTTTTACTTGAAATTTTCTGCTAAAAAAGGACATTTCTTATACACGCATCCATATACGATATATTTATAAGGCATGAAACAGAATAGGGGTGAAGACCGTGAATAAAACAAGCAATAATGTCATATTTTCTAGAAAAAGGATTAAAAATGTAGTCAAATTGAGAAAAAATCAACGCTAAAGATTAAATAATCACGAAATTATAAGTGTCCAAAGTTTTAAGAGGGGTATGTTCTGTCCCTTTTTCGCAAAACGCAACTTCATATGAAACGATGACGCTTGTAGAATGTGACGTCACTATAATAAACGTCAACGTGCCGCGCCCCATCGTGTTCGGCGCCGACGTCGACGCGGCCGGCCGCGCGCGCGACGCGTAACGCGACGTCACACACTGTTTGCGTTTTCTCTCTCAAACAAGCAATATTTAAACGGTCGTAGCTTCGTAATTCTTTGAGATATCTGAATGGGATTTTTCGTCACTAGGCATATTTTCTTTCCTTCTTTGTTTTGGAGCAATAATAATTTTTGAGTTTACACCCCTATTAACAGGCTTAAAATTTATATTAATTTCCGATGCACAGTTGGAGGCATGTCCGGGCGCGCTCGGCTGGGTGTGCGCGGCGTGCTGGTGCGCGGGCTGCGCGGCGCTGTGCGCGCAGCCGCTGCTGCTGCAGGCCGAGCTGGCCGGGCGGCGGCAGCGCGCGCCCTCCGTCGGGCTGCTGGCAGGTACGTCAGAAATGTCACACGTCTCAAATTACCTACAAGAGCCCACTAGTGGTGGCGCGAAGCGTGGGTGAAGTGAACTGCGGCTTCGCAGGCCCAGACATCCCGCGCCTCAAAGAAAAAGTTTCTGGTATTCTTTAGGCACAGCGACAACATATCTTTATCCAATTGGTTTCTTGGCTACAGTAATCTATTGCAGCTTGAATAAAAAAAAGGCATACAAAATTTAAGCTAAAGTCAAAACCACAGTTTATTGTACAAAAGAAACACAATATGCATATCACGACCCTGCGTCCTAAGCTAGGAAACCTTGTGTTACAGATCCTAGTTTCGTATCAAAGTATTTTTAACACAAGTATATTAGGTACAAGTTGTAAAGGGTATCAGTATCACACATTCATTGCCAAGAACCGCTACGCTCGTAGCCAATCCTGTGGTTTTCCTCGTATGTAGTGGAAAGCGACTACGGCGTAGACGCCCGCTACGCGGGTTCCTTGTTTTCGAAAGTGTTAAACTGCATCTACTGTGCATAATGTGATGTTGTTGTCCAGGCGTGTGCACGCTAGCGTGGCTGACGGCGCGGCTGTGGGGCGGCGCCCCGCTGCAGCTGGGCGCGGCGGCGCAGGCGGTGTGCGCGGCGGGCTGCGCGCTGCTCGCGCTGCTCTGTCTCGCCCTCGCCGTGTGCGCCGCGTTGCGGCTGCGCACTATCACGCACAAGGTGCCCGCCGAGCGGCGGAACTACCTCGCTGACCGGTGAGTACACCTGACATACCTCAGTAGCTGATGAGCATTACAGCCAGTTCTAGGTACCAACTGTGTCCAGAATCGCGGTTCTAAAACAAGGCGTGGTACTCTTCATTATATTGATGACATTTCGGTTGATAAGAGAAGTGTTGGTCATCGCATACAATCACACAAGTGCAAGTACAACTGATTGTAATCGCAAGTAATGCACCTCCCATCTCCCGTCTCTATCGCACTGTGTTAATCAGTAAGAGGACGGTGGATTTGCTCGTTTCGCGGCGTCCGTATTGCTCGGTCATTTTAATCTTCCCTCATCTCTCATCTTTCACTTATAATAAATCTCTAAATTAAAAAAAGAATCAGCCAGTATCAAACTAACCATTTTTGTGTCCCCCGATGATTTCAGATTCCCATGAACGGAAAAATATGTAATTTTTTTTGAAAGCACATTATTACTCTAGCTTCCGTTTAGGATAGTTTTTATCCGACTGCGACGATTAATTAATTTTCGGAAACATTCGACCTCATTAAATTATTAATTTCTTCTACTTGAAGTCGTAGCCGCCATATCTGTCAACTGTCAGTGACGTCAAAATGGCGGGCTTGCCATAACTATCGAATATTAATAATTTCGATCCGGTGTTGTGATGATAGACCGTCACAAAACGCATATTAAATTCTAAAGCGTAAAAAAATAATCGATTCTGATATGGAAACTTATATGCGATAAATTCGTATTGAGGCGTAATTTCAATAAATGTATCAACAAATTTCAACAAAATAACGTCAAACGTCAAAAGTCTGACTCTCTACCTTTTTTTTAATGGCATGGCGATAGCGCTGTTCTTGCTTTCAGCCAAAGTCTATTTGAGTTTCTGCAAGATTGAATCACACGCTGAGTATTTAATTGTCACGATACTGCACGGCTATCACAAGATGGCGCGCGAGCTCTCTCGATTTTTCTCGCACTATATGTCTCTTTCTAATTTATCTGATAAGAGAGAGACGGATAGTTGGAGAAAAATCGAGAGAGCTCGCGCGCCGTTTTGTGATAGCCGCGCTGGTTTGTCAGTATTTATATTTATCAGCAATAAACAGTATGTATGAAATCAGTATAGAACGGGCCTTTTATAAACATTAATTATGAAGCGCGTCAGTGTTAGGCCTGCATCACACTGGCGCGGCCTGGCCGCGGCGGACAATAGTAAACTTGTCCGCCACTGTCAAATTTAATATTGTCCGCCACCGCAGGCCGCGCCAGTGTGGCTGTGCCTTAAGGCGGCTTCAAGTTGTCAATGTTGTCATTCAGCCAATATAGATACCACAATAGAGTCACAGAAATTGGCCAACATACAGGAAAATACTTTTATCATAAAGCCTGCAACACACATTATGTTGGCAAGGGCGGAACATACACTGCATACACAAGATTTGCCAGAATGTGATAGTGCAATCTGAAACATTTTTAATAATTTCCTTTATTAGAAAGGGACTCGGACTCGCGTTATAGTTGTAGAACTTACCTAGTGGTTAGGTATAGTTTGGAAAATATAAATTGGCCGTCTGTTGTCAAATTAAAAAGAGATATTTTGTTCCACGTAAACACTTACCGGTCAATGGGTACTCGAAAGGATTACATACATACATACATATAATCACGCCTCTTTCCCAGAGGGGTAGGCAGAGATCACGGATCTCCATTTGCTACGATCCTGGCAAACCACTTTAGCTTCACTCACTTTCATAATATTTCTCATACATGCTCGTCGGTTTAGGGTACTTTTGACCTGGCCTTTTGTTAAGATTTCTCCGATTTGATCGAAGAAAGTTCGCCTAGGTCATACCCTTCTCAATTTTTGTGACTATATCTCCATCCATTCCACACTTATCTCTTATAACACTGTTTCTGACTCTGTCACTCAATTTCACTCCACACATACTTCTCAACGCTCTCATTTCTACTGCATTCACTCGACTTTGGTGTCTTTTCTGCCACACCCAACTTTCACTACCATACATAAGTGTGGGCACCAAAACTCCCCTATGCACAGCCATCCGTGCTTTTTGTGATATTTTCTGGCTGCCCATAAAGGCATTCAGCGCCCCATTCACTCGGTTCCCTGCATTCACTCTCCTTTCAATATCTTTCTCATGCTTTCCGTCTCCAGTAAATAACGTCCCCAAATACACAAACTCTTTTACTTGTTCCAGTCTTTCTTCACCAATCATTATTTTGCAGTCTGTCATAATTTCATCTTTTTCAAATACCATCACTTTCGTCTTACTTACATTCATCTTCATCCCTTTCCATTCAAAAGATTCATTCATCTTCGTTACCATCATTTGTAACTCCTCAGCGGACGACGCAAGTAGTACAAGGTCGTCAGCATATAGGAGACATTTGACGCGTAACCCTTCCATTCTCAAACCACATTCATCACCTTTTAGATCCTGCAGACAGCTGTCCATGAATAGATTAAACAGCCACGGAGACGCTACACATCCCTGTCTAACACCCTTTTCGATGTTAAACCAGTCAGTATATGACCCGTTTATTCTCACACAAGCACTGGAATCCTTATATAAAGATTTCAGTGCTTGAACGAGGCGGCTGTCTACTCCATACGTGCACAACACCGACCATAGTTCTTTCCTCACCACTCTATCATAAGCCTTTTCCAAGTCCACGAAAGCGCAATAGACCTTTTGACCTTTGGCCAAATACTTCTCGGCTATGCATCGTAAGGAAAAGACTTGATCCGTACAACCCATACCCTTTCTAAATCCTGCTTGTGCATCCCATACTTTCTCATCGGTCTCTTTCACAACCCTTTTAACTAACACTTTTGCATACAATTTGCCGACGATGCTGAGTAAGCTAATGCCCCTGTAGTTTTTGCCTTTCCCTTTGTAAAGAGGAACGATTACGGCCTTGCACCAGTCCCTAGGTACACGGCCGGTGCTGTAGCACAAATTGAAGAGGCGATACAACTGACTCGCTATGACGCCCTGTCCTGCCTTCAGCATCTCGGCGGAAACTCTGTCATACCCTGCAGCCTTACCCGATTTCATTCCTCTCAATTCTTTCACAATTTCGTCCATGCTAATATTACTTTCATCCTCGGTTGCGCTACCATTCAGACTTGAGGTTGAACCATTTTCTTCCTCCCTATCATACAAACTTTCAAAATATTCCTTCCATCTCCCTAATATGCATTCTATCTCATTAAGCATACTTCCATTCCTGTCTTTGACTAACTTCAGCTCAGAGTTCTGGCTCTTACCTCTGGCTAGTCTAACGGATTTCCAGAAATATTTTATGTTCATCTGGAAATCCCGCGACAGCCTTTCATCCAAGTGGTCATTCTGTTCGTCTTTCTTTCTTTTTACTACTTCCTTCACCCGCACTTTCATTATTCGATATGCCTTTTTTGCTTCATTAACTTCGTCAAAGGAGGCTTTATTGGCTCTTTGGTTAGCTCTTGTAGCTAACCAATCCCGCCACAACTTTTTCTTCTCACATACAGCTTCTTGTACTTCCTTATCCAACCACACCTTCTTCTCCTTTCTTCCTTTGCTCCTTTGACTGACACAACACACTTCCTGAGCCACATTAACAACTTTATTTTTAAAGTTGTGCCACAAATCATCCATCTCGCTCAAACCATCCATTCCTTCGAATTCAATCTTTAACTTACTGACAAACTCATCACTTATTTCTTTTTCCTGCAAATTTTCTACTTTTATTCTCTCTAACACGCTATTAGTAATACGGGGTCGGTGTCGCCATCCCTTGAACAGACCATTTATTCGGCACATTACCAGAAAGTGGTCGGTGTGGACACCGGATCCGCGATATACTCTAGCGTCTAGCACATTCTTTCTCATTCTTTCGTCAACTATTATAAAATCAATCATGCTTTTCCTTACATTTTCTGCCTCTCGAGTGTACAAATGGATCCATTTATGGGCGAACATTGTGTTTGCCACACAAAGATTCCACTCGAGGCAAATTTCTAACAGACTTCTTCCATTTTCGTTAACCCTTTCGTCACCATGCATCCCTAACACCTTTTCAAATCCATCTCTCTTCAGTCCTACCCAGCTATTAAAGTCACCTAACATTACTAACCTTTCGTTGTCCTTGCATAGCCCTAACACGTCCCTCAACTCATCCCAAAACATCTGTCTGTCATCCTGTGTACGCTGTGAACTTCCTGCACCCTGATCTACAGGTGCGTAAACCCCAACGACAAAAATCCGCACTAATCCCACTTTCATTCTTACCCACATGAGTCTAGGGCTCACACAGTCGAACTCATTCACGCACTTAGCCATCCTAGCGGAGAGTATAACACCAACTCCCTTACAGGCCCGTTCTGAGCTTGGCACCCCTGACCAATAAGCCGTGTAGGGTCCGTGTGTGGTGGTGTCACATCCCTTCCGCTTTGTCTCATTCACGCATAGCACATCTATCCTTCTTTCATCCATAATCTGTAACACCTCATCAACTTTGTCACTCATACCTCCTCCAACATTCAACGTAGCAAAACGGCTTTCCGTGAGCCGCTTCTCGCCCCCGTGAGAAACGAGACGTGACGGGTGGCGTACCACGTCGCCGCCATTCGGATGATTTTTAAATGTAGTCTCCATAGCGTTCCCACGAGTAATAGGGATTTACGAGTCCACCCCAGCAGAGCCCTGATACTGAGGTAAGACGGATTAGAGTAGTGTCCTGTGACCGCCAACACAGACACCCTCCGTTATCGACCAGACTCCCTCTGGTCATGCATCCCTTAGCACGGGTCGGTTAACACCTTGGATTGGGGGTTTAGATTCGAAGTTTTCCGTCTCCTAGACAGGTTGCAGCACAATGCTAACGAGGCCCATCTCCCCGGGTTATATTTTGGAGTTTTCCGTCTCCTAGACAGGTTGCAGCACAATGCTAACGAGGCCCATCTCCCCGGGTTATATTTTGGAGTTTTCCGTCTCCTAGACAGGTTGCAGCACAATGCTAACGAGGCCCATCTCCCCGGGTTATATTTTGGAGTTTTCCGTCTCCTAGACAGGTTGCAGCACAATGCTAACGAGGCCCATCTCCCCGGGTTTAGGATTATCTATTATTAATTCCTTAACACATCTTTACCTGAGAGTCGGAGTGACTCAAGAACTCAAGATCCTTTCAGTCATCCATCACGTTTTTATAATATAACATAACACAGTGTTAAAAATATGTAGAAAAGAAGATCAATAAACATTTAATACTGCAGCGTGTGTCCAACCTGTTAGATCTATTGCCACAGACATTTACTAAACTTTTACCCCATTATTCATAAAACTTAAAATACCTCTGATAAATAACACGTGTTTTGTCCCTTTCTTAATAATTTAAATATCAGAGTGACAGGTTTTAACGTAATTTTAACTAAAATATATAGGTTTATTAAAAGTTTTACATGATAATAGGTTAAAATTAGAACTGCATGTGTCCTATTCCCAAGAGAAGAAATGCGTTAACTCCTACATTAACATGCAAACGAAGTCGCAGGTACAGCTAGTACCTAATAAAAGGAATCTAAGGAAGAATATATCGTCCTATTACTGCAAATACCAACTAAGTGACTTTTTGCCGAAGTGCCTTTCTTATTAATATCGTGAAATTACCCGTAATAAAATATACTTTTTTAATGTTTCATTATTAATTACAGTACATAAATAAAGATAAGATAAACTATATAATTAAATAAATACAGACTATATTTTACCATATTAACACATAAAAAAATACATCAGAATGTTAAAATGCGATTATCTCAAAACTACTTTTTTGCAGATAGTCGGTATTTGCAGTAATAGTAGTGTATAGTATTTTCTTTTTGGTTTGTAAGACATTTGTGAATGTTTGTAAATATAATAGTTTTCTGTCAGGACGCGTGTGGTGCGGCACACGCTAGCGCTGCTGGTGACAACGTCGGCGGCGCAGGCGGCGGGCGTGGCGTACGCGCAGCCCGGCGAGCGGCGCGTGGCGCACGTCGCCGCGCTCTCCGCCGCTGCCCTCGCCAATGTGCGTACGCGTACCCTTCCAACCTGTCATTACAATGACACGCCACATAAGTTTGCGTCTGAAGTTAAGCCGCGTTCACATTTGTCTGTCGTGTTGTGTCGTGATGGCCGCTGTTCACATTTACCTATCTGACGTGTTATGACGCATTATGACGTATTTCCATAATTCATGTGTGGCGCACGTATGACGCGTCACAGCACAACACTGGCGCGTCGCTGCACCGCCCCCCGTACCTCACCCGTACCGACGCGAACCGGGATCGCTAGTGATGCGCCACAACATAAGCCGTCACAACACACGGCATCGGATAAATCGAAACGCAACCATATCACACCACCATATTACACCACATACAAAAGATATCGTAATTTTTGTAATGACTTGCTCAAAAAAGTTAAATCTAACTACGACAAAAAACAACTCGAATTGGCCGGAACAAACAGTAAACTAGTCTGGAAGTATATTAAAAACGTTACATACACAGCAAAACAACGTGAATCATGTTCAAGTTTGTCACGAGTTTGCTCATCACCTTTAACATCTGCTAATTGCGCAAATGACTTTTTTGTAAACATAGGAAGAAATTTAGCTGTAAAAATCCAGCGAAACCTGCCTTTACCCCTCCCTAATAGTTTTTCAAACAACAATAGTACATTAAACTCATTTGTGCTGTTAAATACTGATGAACGAGAGGTGGAACGGACAATTATGTGCTTAAAAAATGAGTCGGCAACGGGTTGGGATGGTATATCTAATAAAATACTCAAGCAATTCAGACACATCCTGGTTCCTCCCCTTACTTTCATTTTTCAAAAATGCCTTTCGGAAGGTATATTCCCTAAATGTCTGAAAAAAGCTATTGTAGTTCCTGTACACAAATCTGGTAGTAAAGACCAGGTGTCAAATTATAGACCTATCTCTATTCTACCTTCGACGTCAAAAATATTAGAAAAAATCATCAATAATAGGCTTGTCCAATATTTAGAGAGCCACGGTATTTTGTCTACAAGTCAGTTTGGATTTAGGTCGAAACTATCAACTGCCGACGCCGTACACGAATTGACCGACTACTTAGTGCAAGAACTAGACAAAGGTAATCAGACATTGGGAATCTTCCTAGACCTTGCCAAAGCCTTCGATACCGTCTCCGTTCCCATCCTGCTTCACAAGCTTGAATTATTAGGAATTAGAGGTACGCAGCTCAAGTTATTTGCAGACTACTTAGATGGCCGCACGCAATGCACAAAAATAGACAATATCATGAGCTCTGACCTTAATAATGCCTCTTTTGGGGTCCCACAGGGAAGTATTGTAGGTCCAACGCTGTTTTTAATTTATATAAATGATCTTTGCAATCTTAAAATCGACTCTGGAAAAATAATTTCATACGCTGATGACACTGTCCTACTTTTTTCTGCAAACTCAGTAGAGCAAGTTTATGAATATGCACAGCGAGGCTTTAATATTGTAAGTAGCTGGCTTCTACATCACCTACTAACCCTGAACTCGGAAAAAACTATTGTTATTAAATTCTCCATGCGCAAATCGAAACTAGTTCGGACTAACCCTAACCTCTATGCTCACAATTGTAAAGATCCCACAAATAACCAGTGTGCATGTCCGGGTATTGCTACCACAAGCAAAATAAAGTATTTAGGAATCATAATTGATGAGTCCCTCTCGTTCCGACCTCATGTGGAAGCGTTGTGCACTAGAGTTCGTAAGTTAATATTTATTTTCAAAAAATTACGTACGATTGCAGACTCGCACTTAATCAAACAAGTTTACTATGCGTTATGTCAATCTGTATTAACTTACTGCATCACTTCATGGGGTGGTTTGGCTAAAACCACATTACTAAACCTAGAAAGAGCCCAGAGAGCAATACTTAAGGTTTCTACTTTCCGCCCCTATCAATTCCCCACAAACCTTCTGTATAAATCATCTGAAGTTCTAACAGTTCGACAATTGTTTATATTGCACACAGTTCTAAAACAGCACACTAAAACCCCTTACAACACTGATCATGCCAGTAAAAGGCGTAAAGATTTTGTTTGTCCTAAATATACGCAAAAACGACACGCTTTCTCTTCTAGATTTTTTATTTTCCTAGGTCCACTTCTTTACAATAGACTTAATGCGCGGCTAGGTTTATATCCCTTAAACTACATGAAATGTAAAACAACGCTGCGAGAAGCCCTACAAAATATGTCCTATGATGACACAGAGAAGTCATTTATCGTTTTAAAATAATATTATTCTATCTTTATAGTTAGCGCCTAAGTTAAATAACTTTCTAAATATGTTGTACTAGTCAATAAGAATGCTATTGTATTGTATTATATTATGAATAAGTTGATATTAATTGTTAGTTCTTTCTTGCCTGAATCACAGGGTATCCTAGCTCAGGCACGTGCTACTCGCCTCTAATTGTAAGCTTTTAGTCTATAGTAAAACTGATCTACTTATGTTTTATCAATAAATTATGTTTATGTTTATGTTATGTTTATATTGAATGTAAGAAACCGATACCGTTCTGATGCATCACACAACACGACAGACAAATGTGAACGCGGCTATAGCCTCACATCGCCTCCCGCACACAGTCTCACCTCTGCGACGCTACTAGTAGCTAACATCACGGACGTAAACTTATGTGGCACGTACGTATGGCGACCATGGCTCGGCCACGGCTGCCAACTATGACGGTAGCGGCAGCGGTGCGCTATACGTGGGAGCTAGAGGCCGCGCTCTGATCTCTCGCTCTCACGTAAGGCCGCTGCAGCCGTCAGATCATTCCACAGCGTCTTATCGTTTAATGCAGAGTAGAAAAAACCATAGGTACCACATGGGATATTATTTCCCATGCTACTCGATCCAATGAATCAATGCTGATGCAGCAGAATGTCTTCTTAACAAGAGAGAGAGAGAGTATAGCATATGTAATGCACTTGTCATATTTATTCAAATTACAATGCTATATGTCACTTTTTTCTGTTTATGCATGCAAATTATAATTGCAGTGAAAGTGGTATAATATCACAAATACCCTGATGCCACACCTCTACATTAACTATTTCGTTTTTGAAGTGCAAACTGCAATGACTGTAGCGAACGAAATGAGACTTTCTTTCTATTTAATTTAAATATGCAATATTTCAGGGCGTCGCCATGTTAATATGTTACGTGATTCGCGACGAGGAGTGCCTGCGATCAGCAAGGCGCGCGCTCTCTATGGGCGAGCCGAGAGAATGGCAGGACTCGCCCGCTGGAGACACGTCGCTCAGCTGTAAGTTTATTATTTCGATGGCGCAAACTGGTGTTTGATGGTCGTAAAGTCCACGATGAAGTGTGGTTTACACTTGCAGGTAAGCGAGCCAATTACACCTGCCAGGCTTGCGGTCTTGTATGCCGCTCCCACATTGGCTTACACAGCCATGGAAGACGTTGTATCCCTTCTTGACACTGCTTGTATAGTCCCGGGAAACTTTACTATTTTATTCGACCGTTTTATTCATTCAAAGTTGTCGGAGCAAGCGCAAACGAGCGATCAGATTTAAAGCCCTGGAACAACGCTCTACGGGTTCTCAATAAAATCTCCTTTAGGCTCACTTCGTCCGCATTCCCTCTTCATCCACATACGATTCTTAATTTGTCTACTTCCTATTTCGTCTGCATTCCCAATTCGTTCGCTTTCCCTGTTCGTCTACATTTCCATCTAAGTAGGTAGGTAGTCCTCTTTTCTAAAACATTCACTGTACCTAGGGATATAGATGCAGTCAAAGCCATAAAATATACGTTTGGTACACAGTCTAGTTACATGATAAATATGGTTACGATTTTGCAGGTTATTTTATTGTAATAATGTGACGTCGACTGTACCAAGGTGACAAAAAAGCGAAAAGAAAAAAACACTAAGTTGTCAATGTGGACGTGTTGGGAATGCGCCGTTGGTTCTCAAATGAGAACCGCCGATGAAGCGCGCGAAACGTTGATATCGCTTCGCCCCATGAACCGATAATACTCCGGACAAAGCTATGGTAATAATCTTAGCAATGCCGATATCGTTATTATTCAAGAAATCGTTGCGCGAGTGTAAAGTGCCCAGCCTGTGGAAATCAGCTTTTATCACACCTGTTCACAAGAAAGGGTCGAAAATTGAGGCAACTAATTATAGACCTATTTCCAAATTATGTATCATTTCAAAAGTGTTTGAAAAAATTATTCACACTCAGGTTTATGCAGCTGTTCGCCATTCCCTTGATGAATCTCAACACGGTTTTCTGCCAGCTAGATCAACCGTCTCCAACTTGGTTATTTTCAATGACTTTTTAACATCATCTATGGATAGCGGTCGGCAAGTTGACGTCATTTACACTGATTACAGCAAGGCATTTGATCGCATAAACCACAAGCGTCTTTTATACAAACTGGAGTGCATCGGCATTAGAGGAGATTTGCTCAGGTGGTTTTCGTCCTATATTGACAATCGTACTCAGGCTGTTGTCGTGAGTAATTACATCTCTAGCTGGGTTAGGGTCCCTAGCGGCGTGCCGCAAGGTTCTTTGCTTGGCCCGTTGCTTTTTGTTATTTACGTGAATGATATTACTAGTTGTTTTTCCACTTCAAGGCTGCTTTGCTTCGCGGATGACATGAAGATTTTTGCTTCTGTGTCGTCGCAGCGTGAAGCAGATGCACTCCAAAGTGACTTATCCAGACTGGATGATTACTGCTCACTCAATCACCTGGACCTTAATCCCTCTAAATGCTCGGTAGTTACTTTTACTCGTAAGATTAATACACTCTCGTTCGACTATCAACTCAAGGGTCAATCCTTGCAACGCGAGATTGCTGTACGGGACCTGGGCATCTTACATGATCCTAAACTTGTTTTTAATAACCATATTGATAATGTCATATCTAGAGCATCTAAATCACTAGGTTTTTTGTTTCGTTGTTCAAGGGATTTTAAACGGGCTAAAACTTTTAAGATTCTATATTGTACCCTTGTTAGGAGTACCTTGGAATATGCATCTCAGGTCTGGAATCCTCGTTACAAATGCTATGTTACGAGATTGGAAAATATCCAGAAGAAGTTTTTAAAGTTTCTTTGCTTCAAATTAGGTATTCGCTACGACTCAAATAAGTATTTGGACCTGTGCAGGAGATTCCATCTTCTCCCACTTGAGACCCGTCGAAATATTATTTATAGCCGACATTACATACCTAATTAAAGTTGCATCGAACTTAATCGACAGCCCCACCTTACTTGGTAAATTGAACATCCGTATACCCAGTAGAGCTCGGCGTAAGCCGCCACTATCCGTGCCATTATCATCCACTAACTATAGGCAAAATAGTTTTATGATCAGAGCGAGCAACGGCTTGAATGAGGTGTTTCAGAGGTTTGACGACCTGGACCTATTCAGTGCAAGTGTTCCTTTAGTAAGACGACGCTTATCTCGTCAATTTTTCGGTAGAGGTAGGGAAATGGTTTAAGTAGGTAACTCTTCTTTTTAGTCTATTTAGAAATAAGTACTTAAATTATGTAGCCGTGTCAAGACGCAAAAGCGCTGTGTTTTCGTTTGGTTTTTGCTCACTTATTTTTTACATATTCATCACGCTATCGGTGAGGATCTGTTATTAGCTCACTGTCACTACTGTTTTTAGCTACTGTGTAATATTTAAGCTGATGATCTTCCTATATAAATAAATAAATAAATAAATAAATAAATAATAAGTTTTTCTATGTCATGTCTATAAGTGTGACAAAAAGGGAAATATCATTCGTTGTCCTTGTTCCACTTTTTTTATTTGCCTGATTTTGTATGAAGTTGTGGCCATAGCCCGTCCAAATTAAGTAGGTTGTTCATGGCAAGTCATCAGCCATTTTAAGACCAGTTCTTAATTTACCTGCATAGGAGCCTTTCCGTCCCTCACTGTGGCAACACGTGTAGCCTGTCCTGAGTGTTCGCCCTAACCCTCGTGTGTATCAGTGTCACGTGCTTCCAGTGTACATAAAGGGCGGCGGCGAAGTGGAGAGCCGCGGCGGGGTGACGCTGGAGTCCCCGCCGGCGGCGCCCGGCGCCTACTGGCGCGCGCCCGCGCCCGGCCTGGACACGCCCACCCGTCTCCACAGGTACTACATAACTACACACATTTACAAAACTTTGCACACTACTCGTATGTAAAGTCCGGACTTTCAGCTGCCTGTGATAAGTCATTTCGAAATTATGACTTCATCTGGGTACCGGCTAGAAAGCTCGGGGCAATCGAAAAAAGTTCTTCCTTAAACTTCTGTCTGTCACACAAGTAATTAATGTTCTATGTTACTACCATCTCTGCTATTTTTTCCATTAAAGTTATAAAGTTGAATCGTCTGAGTTTAGGTAAATTCAATAGAACAGTGCCAAGTAAAATGTTCTATAAAGATGCGTTAGAACAAATGCCAATTATCGCAACTCAGTACCTACATTTTTTAAAATTTAATTTCTTACCGACATAAGCCCAGCTAGCACGATACATTGTATCGTTATGTTTTACGTGACGTTTCAGTACATTTTCGCCATATTATTTGACGATAAAACCTATCGTGCTTGCGTGTTTCGTTTAGATAGGTCCCGTTATAGTTGTGGAATATTAATTTCTTTATATTAATTTAATCATATTATGCTAGCGGAGTTTTTGTTGAAATTATTTTATTTCCTTTACTTAGCCTGCGCCATCTTTCTGCTGAGCAAAGACCTTCCCCCCAGAGTTCCACATCCCGATATCTCTTGCAACCGGCCCGGCGTTAAGAATGAGTTAAACGACGCCTATCTACGCCTGGGCCTTCCTGGCAGCATCTTGTGTCTAGTGAGTAGTTTAATGTAATCCACCTGGCCCAATCACACTCTATATACCGTTTGACACCATAATGTAACGTCACAGCAAACGTTCAAGGCTTGTATACATTTACTCGTAAAGAGCGGTTGACTCGCCATGCTTTTCTTATGGTTCTGTAGACTTACGAATTCTCCTGTACTGAGGTACATATATATAACCAAGCCTTCATTTGTTGTTCTAGTCTCTGTAATGCAATCTATACGGTACTAGATTAAATATTAGGCAGACTTTCTCAAAGCTGAGTGTAACTGATTTCTATATGGACATCTAATACCTACATCCTTCGCCGTTCCTTAGGTAATCATCTTATTCATCAACTGTCTTCCTACCATGCCCATCTAACAATTTATTATGTTCCTTGTGTTCGGTCCACCATCTTTTAATAATAAGTTTGTAAAATTTTATCTGTTGACTGCTTTCACATTAAGCGTTGTAGTCGTGGGACAACAACTTATGCCTTCACATTATTCCGTTAACAATGTTAGTTAATCGCGAAGTGAATGTGTGATACCGGGACGTGGCACTGCTGTCGCGCATCGTATGTTGGCATGGTCCGCGACTAAGCAAACCGCCTGAAAGTGGTCTAAAAACCTGTTCATGTTGCAGGCGGCAGTCGACCCCGGACAGCCGCGCGGACATAGTGCGCTGCGTCGAGTACAAGGAGAGCGTGCTGAGCCCGCACCGGTACTCGCGGCACTCGCGCGCCGTGTGCGACCTGATCCCGCACGCGGCGCCCGCTCCCGCACACGCGCAGCCCGAGTACGCGGCGCGCGCGTGCCTCGCGCTCGGCGCGCTGGACCCCGCGCCCGCGCCGCGAGCGCTCCCCCCTCTTCTCACCTGCTCCGTCGACTTCGAACCCTACACCGAAAGAAGATTCGACACGGCCAAAGAAAGTTGCACACTCTGTGTTCAGTCCAATCCGGATGTATCCAAAATACCCTCCCCGCCAATAAAGAGCTGCCTAAAAAAATCTAACAAAAACCAAGAATTCACGTCCAGTATATCGTTACCCTCGATGGAAATATTAAAGGACGAACCCAAGTCCAAGTCCGATATCGATCAGGTGAACAGGGAGTGGAATAAGGCGTACGATTCGCCCGAGACGGATCGAATGTTGAACAAAATATCCAATGATTTGGATTTTTTATTAAATAGAACTCAGGACGCTAACGTTAACGTAATACTTGACCAAATCGAGGAGGCCCCCACTTAGGATACGGAGTGAGAAATTAGAGATGGTAGATTTTAGCCGCGTAAGCAAACGAATAACATGGAAACAGGGGTGCAACATGCCACTAGGATAGTGTGTACATATTAAACGCGTTTTATATATAGTTATTGCAGATAATAAATTATATCATGAAACATTGTGCATGAAGTTCATATAAATTATTCCTTTTGTAAACTTTAATACTGTTATTGAGGTATTATATAAACTGACGTTTAGGAATATAAAGCCGGATGTGTTAGCATGATTAAGCGATCAACTTTATACTTAACTAGTCAAATTCTAAAGTATGCGCTAGATAAGGTTATTAGCATAATTTAAACATATTGTGATCAATAATCTCGAATGGATTATTTATACTATTACGTACACAATTAGCTTTACAAAAGACCATACATATTGATTTTCCGTGTCAGTATTTAGTTAATTAAAATATTTTAGTAGATCCCCTCCCTATTACATTGTTGTAAGAGTAGGTATATAAAGAAAGCTGTACGAGTGAGCCGGAACGTAAATATGTGAGGCCCTGGAAGACACAAGTATTTTGCTCAATCCTTACATAATGCTGTTCAAGACTGCGCGGTAAAGCAGATCTTTTTTTAAGGATACTTCGTTATCAGTGGCCAGGCTAACATCTATTTGCTGAGTTTGCAGCCTCTACAATCAAGTAGGTATTGTGGATATTACAAATGTGATAGTTACTTTAGATGTACTTATGCGAATTTATCGTTTTAATAATCACAGGAAATGAATGCTCGGGTGTGTGAATAACATGTTTTTCTTCACCAAAATATATATCATTCTCATTTTAGTAATTAAATAGCACTTAGTTATAAATAACGGTGTTTGAAAAATATTTTATTTCTATTACCTTAACACAAGGCTCATCATGAGTTTTAATTAGGCTATAAATGTCGGCTTATTTTTATTTACAGACAGAGATGTAAAGTTTTAACAAAAAAAGACATGGCACGCATTGTGTTAAGGTATTTTACTTATGTAAGTAGGTATTACGTTCTCGACTGAAATGTTGTTTATAAGATAATTCACACGCATGCACAATACTAGATATTATAAATTAGTTAATTTGAATTATGTAGGTACCTAACTTATTCATTACAAAAGATCTGCGATAATTTCGTTAAGGAATAGGAAATTAATTATTTATTGTATGTTCGTTAGGAGTATTAGTAGTTATTTTGATTTTATAACTTCACATATGAATGGTCTTAAAAAAATATTACCCACGGTCTCTTCATTGTAAATACGTAAATTTAAATACTTAATACATGTGTTTAAAGTAGAATAGGTCATTTAAGATATCTAAACGAATTATATTTTATGTTAAATCGGATACATACAATATTTTTATTTACAATAAATTTTTTACAATTGAATTTGTAGTTTTATTCGAATTTGTTCAAGAAATAATTAACTTTAAAAACAAAGTTTTTTAGTTCGAAGACTTCAATTTCGTACTCCGCCAAGCCACGAGAACGTTTCCTATTTTTTTTACAATTTACCACATGAACTGATTTCCTATAGCAAATGCGTTGATTACTATAGAAAAAAACCGAATCGCTGTATGTGGGCTGATAATATTTGAGGACTTCCATCGATTCCCCAAGATCATCACCAATGGCACTTCATTAGTTCCTATTTCAACGGAATCTTATCAGAACCTGTGACGTACTTTTGCACTTTTAAGTACATAATTGAGGAATTCGATAAGTCATCTGTGGTCTTCATCATCAATTCCTCGCCACCAAATTTATGATTCCGGATGTAAATACACGAGTTATAACAGAAAGTACCAAAATCACTACACGCGTGCCTAATAAAATTGAGGAGTCCCCTCAATTCCTCATGGATCCCATCAACTAACTGAATTTTGAAAAAATGGGACCCACCTGGAACCCGTATATACATACGAACAAAAAAAAATTGTTTCGAATCGGCTCATCAATGACGGAGTTACAAACAAACATAGAAGGTAACAAACATTGAAAAAAAAAACAGCCGTATTTGAGAACCTCCTTTTTTTGAAGTCGGTTAAAAATAAGGGGGATTTCATGTTTTTTTTAATAAAACTCCTACTAAACGTGTAATAAAATATGTTTTATTTAAAGCTCAACTAGCATAAATTAAAATAAGCTGATATAATATACAAACAATAGCTAAATTAATTTACCGGGCAAATAAAACTAATATAACATTGTTCATTATCAATAAATACATTATTTTTTACGGACATTTACATATTTTCCTTACTTTAACAATATATTCGGATTGTGCAATAACAAAATTTTGTGATCAACTTACGGGAAACGTATACAAGAAGAAATATGACTGTAGGTACTTAAAATATAACACATTCGCTGCCAAGAACTCGCTAGGATGAACTCTTCATTGGAATTGGGAAGCTTGGCACTGAAAGTGTTAAACAATATCCAGAATATTGAACAGTGAACTTTGTCCCTCTGGGAAGTATTATATAATAGTCCCTTAGTACTCGTATCGTGTCGTGGCAACAATAACTAGTCAGACACTTTATCAACTCGTCAACACATGTTCTTACATTGAAACGATAACAGAACTAAAATTGAGACGATAGTGTTTTTAATGTCCATTTCCAAGTCAAGAACCAGGCTGAGTAGGTACTTAATATTAGAAAACCAAAACCTTGAGTATTTGGTCGCTGCATATTTCCCCTTTATACAGCAATCCACAACAAACTATTAAAATACTCGAAACCTAAGCTAGGCTGATCAATTTTGAGATCATTTCTGAAATCTAAGTGGTACGAGATTTGTCATATACGTATAACGATTATCTTTATAATATGTGTTAACTCAAAAATGAGGTATTTAGATCATACACTAAACAAGCCAAAATCAAAAAGCAATGTAGAGGCTACCAAGCAGTATAGAACAAAGTTTACTTTTAGAGAGGTCCGATTGCCCCATTCGCGTGATTAGGGATTGATTGTAAAACGTTTTATTGCTATGGCCATCAACTACAAGGTTTTGACTTTTTGGCAAGCAGACATTGTATATTGACGCAGCAAACTAAGTACCATCTCCTACCACGGGGAAGTTTAAGCAGCTGCTGCCTGCTACGTGATATAAGCTGAAAGTTATTTTTATCAGAAGGCACTGAAATCTTACCACTTGCATACATCGAAACACACAACGATTAAATAGCGCGAGTGATCACATCTACAGAAATTTAAAATTTCATACACAGTTCTATAGTCATCAGAATTTCTAAACGTGACAGATGCTGCAATACAATAACAGAAACAAATGCTTTCGTAGCCTAATTTTTCCGCAACACGGTCTGGTACCATTTATTTATTTAACGTAACATCTTGAATACAAACATGGATAGAAATGAAGCGAATGGATTAGAGGGTAAAATCAGCTGCCGAAATTACTAATTGTGACTCAACAAACCTAACTTAAAATCATGCATCCCTGTCCTGTAGCGAGTCGGAATATTAGTACTCGTATGAAGAGACATTTAGCAAGCTAGAATCTCAATCAAACCTATATTCCAATATCCTAAGTACATGCAAATTATTTGAATTAAAATCAAATCAACATCCGATTCCAGTTGGGGAAACGAAACCCCGTGGACATATTTTAAGCTTAGCTATACTTATACAGCTAGCTTTATTACTAGCGACTACTGGATGAGAAAGATAAAAAATACTTGTTGCCGACACAAGCTCGACACGCACAGGACGCTTATCCTCTGTTTTTTTTATCGCGAGATAAACATGACCATAATAAGGCCACTGAAATGTAAAACAGTATATGTGTATACATATACTGTTTTACATTTCAGTGGCCGTCGTTCAGTCCCGTATACCTGTATAGGTATACGGGAAGAAAGTAAAT
Organism: Epinotia demarniana; assembly: GCA_945867215.1. Lineage (NCBI taxonomy): Eukaryota > Metazoa > Arthropoda > Insecta > Lepidoptera > Tortricidae > Epinotia > Epinotia demarniana. The sequence continues at coordinate 12,716,618 of OX244277.1, forward strand.
AATAGGATTCAATTATTTTAATACTAGAGGTATTCATAATTTGTAGCTTGTGACAATTAGCTAAGGATCAGGTTGTACTGGTATAAAGGTACTATTTGATATACATGTACTAGGTACAATATAATATTAGATTATTTTTGCTGCCCTCGTGTAGCTAGAGTAATATAGTATATCTTTGGCTATATCATATATAAGCATCTTTTTCGATTAAACTCTGAAAGTTCATATTGTCAATTGGTTTGAGTAAACGTTTACACTTATTTTCTATTTATTATTTGTAGCGTCAGTGGATAAGTAAAGAAGGGTAATTCACAGTGGCGTAGCAATCAGGATCAGGGTCTATGTATGTATGCTTCGCCACCATTAAGTTATGATTAATATAGGCTATGATATCCTAGACAATCCACATTCATAATTTTATTAAGTGTATAATTACTCCTTAAATAATAAATTGATTTGACAATCTAAAGGGTTAATAAATAGTGATATGCAAGCATGTTATTAAAAGTGCATTTAAATATAAACATGTTAACCAATATGTGCTTGATTTATGAACATGAACATACAATGCGACAACGACATATATACAAACATTCATACGTACAATTACTTTGACTACACACTTCTAACCAACACACAAACATTAGTGCCTTATTGCTTACAACGTGTATAACATTGTTTCGTATGTATATATCTACAATTACTATCATATCTAATTATTACACGGATAAATAAAGAAGGCTGCAAGCTGATACTTGTTTATCAATCAGTGTATTTAGGACACGCTATTTGGGTGTAAACATGGTCTTACGGACCGGGTTTTATCAGGAAATTGTGTTAGAAAACTTTTTAATAAATTAAAAAAAGCGAGCCAATTTTTTTTTTTAATTATACTTCATGCTGTAATAAATGAGCCGAAATACAACATTATTTGTCATATGTAAAGAACGAGTGCAAACTCAATGATAACGAGACTTCTATTACGTGTCTTGTTTATCTTAATGCTCGTAATTGATTAAGTTAACACAATCCATGGCCATTGCCAACCATAATTGGAAGGGAAACCTTAAATTAGATTTTCAGTACTTTATTTATTTTCTAATAATTTCCTGTATGTAAATCTACGTCCTTATTTGAATGTACAGTCAGGGATATTGACACAAGTACCTATTTCGCCCTTATTACATTGACAATAAGGTTCAAAAGACACATGAAATGGAATAAACTCTATTTTGGTCGAATTGATACACAAATTGAAAAAGAATACACGTTAATAATGATTTACAGTTATCTACGGAAAGGGCAATGGACTATAATTTGTAAGTGTAACAAATTTAAATATTATGTAATTTAAATCACTTGGCAATCAATTTATATGTTAATCAAAGAGTCAGTTTTAACAATCTGCTGTACCTATATTCCTTAATATGTAGTTTTGTAGTATATTTAGTTTCTTCACAGATTACAAACGGTACATTATTTAAAACATTGACAATTTAGGATTAGATGTACACTTATATACAAAGTTGATAAATCCATTATTTATTTTATAATAGTAGTAACATTAAATTACACAATAACGATCAGACTACTCTTTTTAACACTTTCGTGGTCTCGGACGCTATAGCAGTTACAGTCATCTTTTGTTCCCTTTGGTCTATGACATGTAATGTCACTGTCCGAGAACGTGTTAATATTTGATGGACAAAATTAGTATTCAAAACACTAGGTTTAATTATAACCAAGTTGTGTTTCACGGGCAGATTAATAAAATAAGTAAACATTTCAAGATTGAGTATCGATATTTTCACTGTATTGATGACTTTACTCACAGTCGTGGTCAAAGATATGTTAACACTTTTGCGCATTATTCAATTGTATCAAGGCAAAAAATGTATACATATCTCAGACATCCACTGTGCTAGTGAACATTTTTAGCTGATAGTGTAATGATATTAAAATGTATCCTTATAATTGCTATGATATATATGCGCACAAAAGTGAGGGTTTTCGACGATATAAGAAAGCTAATAATTTTCGTATTGTACGACCAGATAAGATAAGACGTAGCGAATCAAACAATACTAGATAACCCTTCGATCATCTTTATCATTAACCACAGTATTGAAATAGTACTAAAATTCTGACAACGCTTTTCATACAGAATATGAAGTGGCAGCAGTTTAGAAAGGGTGTCAACAAACAGTGGAATTATATTAACACTCCATGTTAATGATATGATATAACATGACCTTGGGTAAAATGTGAACTAACATTTAGTGCCCACGATAAATACAAAATACAGCACTGAATCTACATTTCCAATTACGTGACTGTTTTGAAAAAGTACGTTAATGCGGTTGGCTTAGACGTAGTTACAGAAGAAATCATCCTTTATTCATAATAACTTATCTTCGTGTTAGCTTTCGTCGAAATTGTGTTAGCGATATTTTTTTATAAAACCCCGGTGGCAAGCAAATTATAGCTGCAAACGCACAGAGAGCGGTGACGGAGCGGCGCGGCGCGGTGAGGAGGCGGTACCGGTTGTAATGTTCGAGCTAATACGGAAGGGTTCGCTCAGAAAACCGCGCCGCACCGCGCCGCTCTGTGCGGATCGTTTCATATTAGCTCGAACATTACAACCGGTACCGCCTCCGCGCCGCACCGCGCCGCTCCGCCACCGCTGTCAGTGCGTTTCGGCCTTATATAAGAGTCAAAGGCGCGTCGCCGAACCTTTATTAATGTGAGAATATTTAATTTTGACGATAGATAGAGACAGATGCAGATCCGTCACAACTTGTCTTCGAGAGCTGTGGCGACCGACTCACCACCTGCGACACAACGCCTCATATCTAAGGAGCAAGTAGTGGTAGTAATGTTACTGCGTTTTACATTCGACCGACTTCACACATTCTCCGCCAAGAATCGCTACGCTACGACAGCGACTACGGCGAAGGCGCCCGCTAAGCGGGTTCCTGACAGTGAAAGTCTTTTATATGTATATATATTATATATGCAAAACCATAGTATATTGAACAACAAGATATTATAATAAAAAACGTCAGCTAACAGCCATAAAGTACTTTTCCACGTATTGCCAAATAAATCTGTCGTTTACAAAAGGTTTATTATGTAACAGATCATAAATTTGTTATTACAGCGTAATCGTTATATCTAATATCACTCGAAGCTGACACGTGCAACTCACCGAGCTTGTTCGCGACGCTCGCCGGTGACGTCACGAGGACGACACGGGGACGTCACGTGGACGTCACGGGGACGTCACGTGGACGTCACGGGGACGTCACGTGGACGTCACGGGGACGGCCCGACGAGGGCTCATTGGAAACGCGCATATCTGGAAAACACATAGATATAAATTTTATGGGTGGAGTGAGAACTTGGCCTGGGAATGTATTTTTTTCCGTGTTATAGACAAATGTATTGTACATTGATATTTTGTGGGCATTTCCAGTTAGTTATTTGCACCTTCTAGTCTGTTCTGAGATTTGTTTCGTAGTTGTCGGCACCCAGTAGTTAAAAGTGGGCCTACCTACTGGGACTGATCCGAATGTTATATACCATAGAAACTTATAAAGCGGCAATTACACTTCGTCGTTCGACCGCAAAAGTGATCGACAGCTGCCAAGCCGCCGTAGTAGGCGAACAGACTAATGTAAAGGCGACGTTTGTTGGCCTAAGCAGTTTAAAATGAATTCGGCGACCGCATTAGGTGAACGACGCTGTGTAATTGCCGCTTAAATCTTCCATGATTTTTGAATCAATACATAGGAGCTATTAGATTAGGTTCGTTTTGTCGATCCATAAGAGGAGAATATCTTTCGGAATTAACAATCTAAGGAACGATAAAAAATCAAAAGAACAAATACCAATATGCTAGCTATCGTTCAGTCTAACAACAAATACGATTCAAGTGTCTCGATAAGACGTGGACTGTTCAAGAACGTACTACTAACAGACAACTGGACTAATAGACGGATATACGATGCGTCGTAAATAAATGAGTCATCGTTTAAGCACATTAGGTACCAGTTTCAACGAAGTTTGTTAGGAGAAATGGTGACGTCACCTGTGTCACCGTTTTACGGTACTATCGCTAGGAAAGTTGGGACGTACGAACTACACACAAGTGGCAATCCACGGTAGCTGCTTAATTAATGTGTGCTATTAACGATTACGAGTTAAGACTAATATTAAGCCATACTGTATAAACATATAATACTATTTGGTTACGGTATAAACCATAACCAAACCCCATCCCATCCATCCATCATGGAAAGTTAAATGGTTACCCAGTGGTTAGCGTGCTTTGCTAATGGCTAGTACGCTAACTTAACTATTTATGCTTTTTCCATGCCCTTTGGTGATTATGTCTCTGACTGGGCACAAAAACACGAACATTACTGCTCCTTGAGATAATTTACTATGTGGCCTATTGTTTATTGCTTTTCTATAAAACACATCTCCCTACTTACTACGTGCTTTACGCTACAATAAAATTATAGCACTTCATTCACCTCTAAAGGCTGCTCTGTTCCAGTCGGATTCGTCTGAAACGAAGGACGATTGTGTTCACGTTATAATATATGCCAGGCCACCGACCGACATCGGGTTCCCAACGCCAACTGCAGTATGCGTAAGTTACCTCCACTGTGCCGACCGCCACAACTCTTGAGGCATCAACCTGGGGACTACGTGGGATGTTACACTGATGTTATGATCAAAGACAGTGGAAAGATCTCGTTGTAAAACCTCGTATAAGCATCCGCCGGAGTAAGTATGCATTCAAGATTAGGGTTAGGATAGGGCCGGGCCGTTGGCGTCGTAGACAGTATTATACAGTAGTTTAATACAGATGACAGTATTATAGGTTACCTCGGCTGTCTCGACCGCTACAACTGGAACAGGTCGTCGCGCGTCCGCTCCAGCCTCTTGAGCGACGTGTCGACCCAGCGGCCCTGCGTGAGCATGGTCGGCAGCGGCGGGATGATCTCGTTGTACGAGCTGAGGAAAGACTGCCGCTGCAGAAGACAGTATGTGCAGGTTACCTGCGCTGTCTCGACCGCTACAACTGGAACAGGTCGTCGTGCGTCCGCTCCAGCCTCTTCAGCGACGTGTCGACCCGGCGGCCCTGAGTCAACATGGAGGCCGGCGGCAGCGGCGGCGGGATGATCTCGTTGTACGAGCTGGAAGCACCGAGCGACGTCGACTGCCGGAGTCGCGCCGTCGGCCGGTGCCGTACGAAACCGTCTTCCAACTCCCTCACGAATCTGGAAAGTGAAAATGAAGGTGTAATGTTAATTCTATACAGGCTTCTGAGGTGTAAGTGAAGTCCCCACTGGGCCAGTGGGCTAGTACTGTCCAATACCTCGCATAAGCTTATAGTTCCACTGCTGAGCACAGGTCTCCTCTAGTGCTCCTGGTCATGTCCGTGTTTCGTGTACCCGTAGCCGGATCTCCGTTACCGTGTTACTCGGCAACGGAGATCCGCTCCGTTTGGCCCGTGTAATTCGGCTACGTGTAATTAAGATACGTAGCTTCGTGTTACACGGAGATACGTATCTTATTTACACGTAGATCCGATCCGTCCGTGACCGTGACGTTTAGTGTAGATTTTATGCGTGTCATTAAGTAAGACCCCCGAATGTAAAGCGAGAGTTGAGTTTTTAATTTCTGTTTCTTTGCTTTTGCATTTTAAATTAAATTTCAAGAGTGAACATATTAATGTAAATATTTTGTTGGAGGCAAAAATAATAGACCAATACAGATTGTAAAAGATGTATATTCATATAATTTGCATAATAAAAAAACACAATAATCAACTTTTTAGGTAAATCAACATATAAAAAATAGGAAATTTCTAAATCTCTCTTTTAAAATATGAATGTTGTACATCATTTTTAAAGTAATAAAAATCAGATCGGTATCAAATTGCACAGGATTAAAATAATTCGCTACTTACTATAGCTACTTGTAGGTATATAGGTAGGTTTTATATAATCATTATCAATTGCCCCTGCTCGTGCAACTACTTCTTAGTATTCTCACCGACGAAAGACGGTTGTCCAGCCAATAATGATAATGAATAACAAAGTAAATTATTATTTCACTTAACATACTTTTAAATTGTTGCATTGATCTACCTGCTGCGTTTCTTACTAGGGAGTAAATAATAAAGATATTAATATATTTATCTGGGTCCATTTTCATATTTGTGCAATGCATCGACAAATACATGGATTTGTTTTTGTCCAAACTAATAATGGCTGGTTATGTAGAGAACAGAATAATACCAATAATTACTTCAAAAGAAACATCTGGAAAAATATAACTAAAGTTTGATTCAAATAAACTAAAACACTACAACTCATAATAAGGGTCCGTTCGACAAGCTTTCATTCAATAACCATCAACCGAGAGGAGCTGAGCCGAAGCCGAGATTCGCAGATACGTAGCCGAACGCAGACACGGATACGTATCTTTGACGTGTCCGTGTAGTACGGGATCTTAGCACCGCCGGTGCTAAGGACACGGAGCTACGGTTCCGCGTGCCGCGTGTAACACGGATATCACAAGCTCTAGTCTCCTCTCATAAGAGGAGGCCTGTGCCCAGCAGTGGGACGTAGGTATATAGGATCTTCTGAAACCTATGCTACAAAAGATCGTCCTGAAATTGATGTGATGATTATTAATGCAGCTACAACGACGCACATATAATAGTAGGTACAAAGACCAGGGAAGAAGGGATTAGATAAATGGCGAGTGTAATACAGTCCAGTAAGCAATCCCGGACGCGGTATAAGACACCCTGGTGTTTAGGTACTCCCCTAAGGTAACCCTCACCTTGAAGGCACACTTACACGGTCAGTACGCTTACCATGAGATTGATAATGACGGCTTACGCTAACGAGTATCGAGTTTTCTATCTGTGCATCCCGCTCGTACTGTCAAAGTGCAATAGAGATACACAGATAGAAAACTCGATACTCCTTAGCTTAAGCCGTCATTGTCAAACTCATGGTAAGCGTACTGTTGCTTTACGTCAATCGGCTTTGGGTCAGGTTTTTCTTTCGTCACGTGCGTCAATGGAAAAATGCAATAATACGCTGGACCAAAGATGACGACTTGACACTACATTTTTTACATTATTCTTTAACTAAAGAAACATCACTCATCAGTGATATATAAAAGGGCCTTTAATTAAAACTGTAATAAACATACTTGTGATTCCTCGACAGTTCCCACATAAGTGACATAACATAAGACGGCATTTGCAAAAAACTGGACTCTATCATAAGCCTTTCTATATTTCAGAGCAAAAAACCGATAGCGCGCTAGCCCATACCATTAAGTATATTCTGCAAGTCACCTAACGCATGAGTCATGGCTACTATATCTTATACTTACACATATATAGCCGTTGAGCTTAGGAATGTCCAAGTATGCAATAAAAAGGGACATATCATATATATTCTATTATTATTGCCTGAGAATGTATATCGGGTCAAAATACTGATTCCCCTCGCGGAAAGGACAATTATGTTTAATTCACCAGAAGGGTCTATAATAAGCAATATATTAAATTGGGAGATAAACAACGTGCGGGTTTAAGTATTTTTAGCGAACGGAACAAACCCATATACTAATGGCAAATCGTCCACTCACAACGTCCGCTTGGCTGGTATCGTGAAAGCTAGTATGAACTCAATGTTTTTCATTATAAGGTTGGAATTTGAACTACACACTTAAATTTAACAATTGTTTACCGTCGCGGTATATTGCCGATATTTTGATGACACCTTTCTTTTCATTATTTGAACATCGATGACATAATATCAATTAATAATGTATGTCAATGTCATTTTTACCGATGCTATTTCGCGGAATTCTTCAGCTGTTTGGCGATGTGACGTCGAAACCTCGTGATTTCGTTTGCTCACAACATGCGTTGAGGTTGTTACATGAATATAACGGAAATATTTGTTTATACATCGTTATCATGGATGAAGAACCGAACGAAATGTACCTACATTCCAATTACTTTTTTATACGAATCCATGCTAACCCGATAGTAACCCTGTCTATCTGTTTGTTAGCACATTGATTCGATATACCTATGACGCATTGGTTTTACTGTAATGCAAATGTCATGTTTACATGTTTTCAATAAATATGTAGGTGTTACACGGAATTCATCCCCCGATATGGGGGATGAAAGTTTGCATCGAAATGCGTTTAACGAGTTCGTCACGGCCAAAGTCAGCCAAGATTCGCGAGCAAGGCTAGTGTTTTATAAATTAATCCCATCGTTTAAGTGTGTGTGTGTGTGTGTGTGTGTGTGTGTGTGTGTGTGTGTGTGTGTGTGTGTGTGTGTGTGTGTGTGTGTGTGTGTTAAGTCGTGTTGTAGCAAGACCCCGCGACGCACCCTGCATGACTCTACGAAAATTATTTCAGGAATCTTCGGTATACACGTATTATTTTAAAATCCTCTAAAGTGTACTCCCGAAATATTTCTTGAGCTTTCTGCTGTTTACAAATATGATCGGAGTGTTTACTTATCAATCAGTGTCAGGGAACATCCTGTTGATATCAAAACTGAACGCGTCTTAAGAATTATGAGAAAACTCATATCAAAGTCATATTTATTCAAGTATCCGTGTAAACAAACGGTTTTTAGGGTTCCGTACCCAAAGGGTCAAAACGGGACCCTATTACTAAGACTTCGCTGTCTGTCCGTCTGTTTTCCACCAGGCTGGGCTGTATCTCAAGAATCGCGATAGCTAGACAATTGAAATTTTCACAAATTATGTATTCTTTATTTGTACGTGTTGCCGCTATAACGACAAATAGGTCCTAAGAACAAGATAAAAAAAATATTTAACGTTGGCTCCCATACAACAAATGTTTTTTTTTTTTGCTGTTTTTATAAATAATGGTTCGGAACCATCGTGCGCGAGTCCGACTCGCACTTGGCCGGTTTTATATTTCAAATCTCCTCAATGAGTCATTTACTAACGAGTACAGTGTATCCCATGCGAGATAAATAGCACGACGATTATTATGCAATTGGGATTTTGCATAAAGAATTTGTATGGCTTGGTGGTACAGTTATAAATGTTTCAGAGGTATTTCTCGACCGAGCCTAAAGCAAAGAGGTGTAGAAATAGTATACATTACGTAACTAGGGCGGTGAATTCGTGAATGCCCTAGATCGCAGGTGTTTGTGGCCCGAACCGAACCGAAGGTGAGGGCCATAAATATGCGCTCTGGGGCTTTCCGAATTACCGCCCGTGTTGCGTACAAAATTTTACGTCTTCACCTGGCCACAGTGCGAGTTTTCCCGTACACGCAGCGTGCAGTAAAACTCGCATTATGGCCAGGTGTGAAGTAAAATTTATTTATTTTCCAGTTTCACGGGCGGTTCGTGCTATTAGTCGCAGGGTGTGAAGGTGCCTTTTACTCGTATTTGGGTACATATTATTGCAATACGCGGATGGAGCCGTGCGGGTATCTAGTACAATTTAAATTTTCTAATGTCAACAATCTATTTTTGACTATATTATCTTATTAATTATTATCGTCGCAACAATTCTGCTCAAAGTTCAACTAGTTTTAGTTTAATATAACAACCTCAAGGTTGTCTTAGACTTAGACAACTTAACATATCATCAAAACGTAAGCTCAATACTCGTATATATAAAGTAATAATGTCATTTGCATTATTAATACCCAACAGCACAAAAGAAATTACATTGTTTATTAAATTGAATAGGTAGTCGTTATATTATTAAGTTATCGCTCGGAGAGCAAATTAAACCTTATCAACTGTCTATTGATAAGAGAATTCTCATTTGTGTAATGTACGATGACGAGGTATCGTACTAACGATAATTTAACGTGCACCACAACACGATCCAGATAGCCGAGCCGATATACAATAGAGGCGACGTAATCGCTACTCATGCATGAGTATGTAACAATTATGAAAATGTACAATCACTGAACAAATTAACTCCCGTATATTTGTTTATACTTTTAGGCATATCCCTTTATGTACGATTCCCACCGAACGGGTCGGGCCAGCGCGCATTCTATTACATGCAAAGGAATTTGAACCGTCTATACAGTAGTTACATTTCATATTTGAATGAATCATGCATCCACTGCGAGGCGGCAGCTACTGACGGGGTCGGTGGGGATTGTAATCAAATATGAATTTTACTCTTTCACCATCATGGAATACTATGCAGCAGCATGGAATGTTGCGCTTGACTTCACAATTTATAAAGCACATCAAAAACTTGAACGCGTCCATTCCTCGTGATGTGTTTATGTCGCTCCTCTATATTCACTATGGTTTTTTGTGCCAAAAAGACTTCACGTCGTTCCTTTATTTTTGTCTCAAAATTCAGATTTTATCGCGGATTTATCAAAGAAAATGGGATACAAGACATCCTATTTTGTGCATAATGCGTTTAAAATAATACATACGCTGGAAAACTACAAGATCGGTAAGAATAGCTGTCAACGCCAACTTCGATAGCCGGTTTGTTTTGTTGATGTTTAAGTAAATAATAATGCTAGCGATCCAACAGGTATGTTTCTTCGATGTTTTTAATATGTTGAACATGTGTTATAAGTGATGCTTAAGTATTTCAGTGCCTAATATAGGTTATATTATTTATTTACTTTTCGACTGTTTTAGTCATTGTTTTAGTCGCGCGTAAAAGTGTCGGGACAAGATAGATTCTTGTCTATGAAACCTTTATTTTTTATTTAACCGGTGTTTCCGCGCTCTTTCTCAAACACTTGAAAAATTTCTTTATAACGACTCTTTCGATCCGTTCGGGCTAAAAGTTATCTAGAAGTGAAAAGTGATCATATAAACCGTCGAGCTATGGGAAGAACGAAGAGAAAAGAAGATCGCGTGGAAATGGAAGAGAAGATAAGAGAACTGGAGGCTAGAATATCCAAGAAAAGGAGAAAATTGGCGAAGATGACAGACATGAGCGTCACTCCATCACAACCGCTTCCTTGCCAGCAACAACATCAGGATCGTTCACTTACTTCTGAACTTACTGCTGAACAATTGACTGCAGAGGCTACATCTGAACCTGAGTCAGAGCCCACAGCCATAGAACTCCAACCTGGTGGCAGCAATTTAGAATCACCAGGCACAGAATTACAACCTGAGTGCAGCAATTTAGAATCAGGTGGGTTATGTAATACTGTCTTTATGATGTTCACCAACATTTTTAGAGTTGTCACGCGAGGGCAAACAGAACAAGTGTGTTTTTAAATATTTCACAACAATAATGGTCCATACTTTTATAGAGCTGTCACGAGAGGACAGACAGAGACCCCGATGCATAGTGTCTTTAGCACACAAACGGTTCATGTTGACTAAAAATTCACCATAATATGGTCCATATTTTATAGAGCTGTCACAAGAGGGCAGACAGAGACCCTGGTTTGAATTATAGAAATACCTAAATTATTCTCTATCTTGAGATATACACTAAACAGACATTTCCATAATATTATTGCCATTATAGTTTTTATCTAAAAAATATTTTAATGCTAAATTACAGAGGCTTTACCCGAAGAGTTCCTGTTAGCACTGGGGGAAGAAGGCATTGAGCAAGAGGAGAAGGGAAGGACATACGAAAGGAGATTGCTGACAGATGGACACATATGATTATTAATGGTATAAAGAAAGAGACCCTGACAACACTGCTTAAGAAGTATCAAACACCAGGTAACTTTCCTATGGCCACAGCCCCTAAACTAAACACAGAGATTGTAGCGGCAATCTCGGAAAATGTTTTGAAGCGAGACAAGAAGTTTGAATATCGCCAGAATCTGACAGGTAAAGTCCTCTCATGTCTCGGAGCCATGCTAACAGAGGTTATGAAGGGCAATATTAATAGCATTAAATTAATTGAAAGCATCAATGATACAGGAAAGGTCCTATGCAACATGAACCATTACGATGCACTCACACGAAGACATTTCATCCTGACTTCACTCCAAAATTGTGTGAAACAGGCTGTCATAGATGTACCGATTGGTACATATTTATTTGGAGAAAATCTAGGCGAACGCCTTAAGACAGCTAAAGCAGTAGAGAGATCTAGTTCTCAACTAAAAATTAATATTCCCAAGAAACCACCTGTAAAATTTACACCACAAACAAAGAATTTAAACTGGAAAAGCCCGTCTCAGCGATCACCTCATCAGGACAACAGACCCAGAGGCGGGCCGAAGAACCAGACCAAGAAGAACTGGAACTACAAGCACCAACCACGCCCAACGCGTCGTCGTTAACTAGCGAGGTACAGACAGGTAGAATCTTCTACTTTTATAATAACTGGCAGTGCTTAACAAATGACAAAACTATACTTTCTTGGATTTTAGGTTATAAAATCCCATTTACAGACTCAATACCTGTGAGATGTGAAATTGAATCCGGAAAACATTCTAAAGATGAAACAAAGAATTTGAAAAAGGAAATACAGAAATTACTAGGCATAGGTGCAATCTCTGAATGTGATTCCCAAAATGATCAATATCTCTCCTCAATATTTCTCACACCGAAACAAAATGGAACCTTTAGATTCATCCTAAATTTACAAAGTCTTAACAAATTTATTACAACAGAACACTTTAAAATGGAAGATATCCGTACTGTATGTAAACTCATAAATCAGGATTGTTATATGGCAACAATCGACTTAAAAGAAGCATATTTCTCGGTTACAATATCTGAGGAGGATAGAAAGTTTCTGAGATTCACCTTTCAAGGAAAGCTATATTCCTTTAATGTACTCCCATATGGATTATGTACCGCCCCATATGTCTTTACTAAAATACTAAAGCCAGTAGTATCATACCTCAGAGAACGTAATATTACAATCTCTATATATCTAGATGACATCATATGTATTAGTGACAGCTATGCTACCTGCCAAAAAAATGTGCAGACTATTAGTGAACTTCTAGAATCCCTAAGATTCACCATTAACCAAGAAAAAAGTTGCCTTAAGCCTAGCAAACAATGTAAATATTTAGGATTCTTGCTAAATTCTACCAATATGACACTGTCCCTACCACCAAATAAGGTTGATATTCTCAAAAAATCCCTACTACTCTTTAAAAGTAAAAAAGTGTGTAAAATAAGAGAATTTGCTCAGCTACTAGGTCTTCTAAATTCGGCATGCCCGGGAATGAAATACGGTATCCTATACACAAAACTTCTAGAAAGGGAAAGATTCCTGGCTCTGAATTTACATAACGAAAATTATTATGCCTTAATGAAAATCTCAAAGAGTATACAACCAGATATAGATTGGTGGCTCCACAAGCTAGACAGTCCCGGTAACCCTATTAGACAGCAAAATTACTCCCTAGAGCTTTTTACAGACGCCTCCCGTTCCTTGTCAGTAATGATAATAAGGTGTCGGGGTCATGGACTTTAGATGAACAAAAATATCATATAAATTACTTGGAATTAAAAGCTGCATATTTTGGGCTTAAATGCTTAGCAAATAAATACCAAAATTGCGAGATTTTAATAAGAATTGATAACACCACTGCCATATCATATATAAACAGATTAGGAGGAGTCCAATACCCTCATTTAAACAGTATCACACGCGACATTTGGCAGTGGTGTGAACAGAGAAATATTTTCAGTTTCGCGTCTTATATCAATACTAAGGAAAATATATATGCTGACTATGAATCACGCAAATCAAACATAGAATGGGAATTATCTCACAAAGCATTCCAAAAAATAGTTGACACTTTCGGTGATCCAGATATTGACCTATTTGCTTCACGATTGAACAACAAATGTGAACAGTTTATCAGTTGGAAAAAAGACCCAGATTCATTTGGTATTGATGCTTTTACAATGAACTGGACAGGATTATTTTTTTACGCATTCCCCCCTTTTAACTTGGTACTGAAAGCCTTGCATAAAATAAGGAATGACAAGGCTACGGGTATTTTAGTTGTCCCATATTGGACCAGCCAACCATGGTTCCCCTTGTTTAACTCATTATTGGTTACACAACCAATATTATTTCAACCAAATAAAACATTATTATTGTCAAATTTCAGGGAACCTCATCTTATGCACCAAACGCTTACCCTGGCTGCAGGACTGCTCTCTGCGAAGGCCTAAAGAAAAGAAATGTCCCGCAATCATCTCTTGATATAATGATCTCATCCTTATCGACAAATACTTTAAAACAATATAATACCGGACTTAAATTATGGTGGACCTTCTGCAATAAACATAACCTAGATCCTTACTTGTGCTCAGTTCCAAATATTTTGACTTTCCTGACAGATCGCTTTAATCTGGGCGCTTGTTATGGAACATTAAACAGCTTCAGATCAGCATTGTCCTTACTAATAGATCCCAAAATAGGGACAGACGACAGCCTTAAAAGATTCTTTAAAGGGGTTTTTAAGATTAAGCCTATGACACCCAAGTACAGTACTACATGGGACCCTAGTATTATACTAAGTATGCTCTCACAATGGTTTCCCAACGAAACGCTAGGAATTGAGAATTTAACTCGTAAACTAGTAACACTACTAGCGCTTACGACAGGTCATAGAATACAAACTCTATCATTGATTAAGTTAGATAATATAATCCTTAATAATGTAGGCATAACCATACACATAACAGATATTATTAAGACTTCAAGACCTGGAACTGAGCAACCTGTCTTAAGATTACCTTATTACAATGCTAAGCCTGAGATCTGTCCAGTAAGAACTATTATATCTTATATTAATGCGACTAAAGATGAAAGAAATAACATACCAAATCTTATCCTAACTTATAAAAGACCATATAAAAAAGCCTCATCCCAAAGCATAGGGCGATGGATAAAGTGTACCCTACATGAAGGTGGGGTGGATACCAATGTGTACTCTGCTCATAGTACTAGACACTCGTCCACTTCTGTAGCCTTTCGAGCAGGTGTAACTATAGAGGCCATAAGAAATTGTGCCGGATGGGGGCCAAATTCAGCTGTATTTGCTCAGTATTATAATAGACCATTGTTACAAGATAATAACTTTAGTTACGCTGTTCTAGAGAACTGCTAAATGTTTGTTAATTCATAAGATGATTATTCGAAGTTGATTATTGTTCCAGTCTATCTTTGAATTGTTTTTCCTTTACTATTTGAATAAACATGTTTTTAAATTCCTGTACATATAACTGTTTATTTTACATACACTCACAACCTTGGCTTTAAACATCTGCATAGTATTCCATGATGGTGAAAGAGTAAAATTAAACGAACTTACCTGAAGTGAAGTTCTATTTCAATTTTACGAATTTCACCATCATGGAACAACCCACCCTTCCCCCAAAAACAAGTGTTTGCCCAAGCTTTGTTTAAGGTTGTTCGTGTTTTGGCTTCAAACTGGTAGTGAATATAGAGGAGCGACATAAACACATCACGAGGAATGGACGCGTTCAAGTTTTTGATGTGCTTTATAAATTGTGAAGTCAAGCGCAACATTCCATGCTGCTGCATAGTATTCCATGATGGTGAAATTCGTAAAATTGAAATAGAACTTCACTTCAGGTAAGTTCATTTAATTTTACAATTGTATCTGCTGTATAGACGGTTCAAATTCCTTTGCATGTAATAGAATGCGCGCCGGCCCGATCCGTCCGGTGGGAAACGTACATTATACGAAGTTCGACGTAAACTAGTATTGCTTAGCTGATTCTGCGCTAATCACGAAATACGTGTTTTAGAGGCCCTAGCACGAAAGGTTTTATTAGAACGATACGTTACAGTACATTTTCGACGTCGTCTATCGTGCTAGCTAGGCAGATCGCTATACGGGCGTTTTTCACTATACATATGGACATGAACCTGCTATGAATTAAAGCGTAGCACTAGAAGCACAGCGTTATGGTAAAGGGGTTAAACCATTTCCTCATATTTTCCAGATTAACTTGTTAGTGTGGGAGAATATAGGACCTACCTTGTTAGGGAGGGCCTATTTTCTCTCAATTCTGCGGCAGTGGCTTGACATGCATAGAATCCTATACGTGTAGCCCAACCTGATGTAAAGTCGCGTCGTGTGCGACTCAGCGGCTCCTTTTTCACTTGTCTTGCACTATACCATTTAGAAAGAGAAGGGTAGATTTTCTCGTCTGACGTCATAGCGGCGTCAGGGAGGCTACGAGTAGTAAGTATCTTATTGGTATGTATATTTCTCAAAACGAAATAAGTTTATTTTGTTGATAAAGCCATCGATTATCCCGGGTAACGCCCTCGGGGAAACTGCGGGTCAAAATACGCCTGTAGATTAAACACACTGACAATAATTCACTCCTTATGTATAAACAACGCTCAATCCCTTCTATTGTATGCTTGGTTGCGAATTTGAACCTAATCTATTAGCTAGACTTTATTAGGCTAAGACGTCATGTGGTCGGCTTTCAACTATATCATCATATCAGCCGAAGTCGTCCAATGATGGATATAGGCCTCCCCCGAAGAGTGCCACAATGACCGGTCCTGCGCCACCCGCGTCAACTATATTACGCTTCCAGAGAAAAAGTGTTTTTAGGGCCCGGACCCACTACGAAAAAGCTCGTCATGGATGGCTGCGATTATGGAAAAGGAATAAGCAGAGTATCCATTACAAAATGCCACGGGCGTCAACATACATAGGAAAATAACATCATGCACGGTTCTCTCAGGAGTTAGTAGAAGCAGTCATTCATATGTTCTGCTTCTGTGGACTGTTAATGCGCAAAACAAGTATCTACCAGTGAGGCACAACATGCAATCAAAGGCTATACAACTAACTGCAGCCTAATTCTGGATTTTTTTGGAGCAACGAGTAAGCAATGGAATATAAAGGGCTACCCCAAAAGATTTCTGCTCGAAGCGGCATAGGAAGGCCGACAACACAGTGTTGTCGACAAGTCAACACCTACTTCTAGCTCAACTAGAGGTTCAGAAATCGAAGGTGAAAAACGCTGCTGAATCGCTTCCCTAAGCCTTAAGCCATAACTGCCACATTAAGCCACCAGGCCAGCACAACGCTGAGATGCAACAATTTCGTGGCAATGTTGTCTTCTCTTTTGTATGCTGATTTATGTTCATGTATGTCTTGTTGTCATGAATAAACGTTACACTTTTCTATTCTATTATAAGCAACCAAAAATGAAGTAGAACTGTCTATTCTCTTAACCCAGTATCGAAGTCGACATGTGCGATATTTCACGGGCGTAGATGCTCCTTTGCAGTTCCACCAGTCCAGCATAGCCTAGAGCTCCCGCAATGCCACAAGCCGTCTGAAGTGGCGTGTCATAGCTAAAGCGGCGACCATTAGCAAGAGGCACATTAATGGAGACCCACCGAGTACACCATAACGTGATAAGAGTGTAATTACGACAGAAGACAGGAGAGATACCCCAATCCCTCCGCTCCCGGGCTAAAATTGTTTGTTCGCAAGTCCATACTAAATGCTGACCCCGATCGGGGTCGGCGGGAGAGGAAGGGTCTCGAACTAGATCTACATTATTTTACAAAACGCTTCAAACGCCGGCAAGCGTCAAATGTAAACAATAGAAGCACGTGAGACCGGTTCAACAAACTTTGACTAAGACCAGTGGAGTTTCGCAAACAGTTTTTATGATAACCGCATCCCGTGGCGGGATAAAATGTTATTGTGTTTTTATGGCAATCGATTTGTGATACGATAGCTCTGAGACTGAAATAGTTATAATTTATTTGCCTATGACATCACTACTTATTTCATATTAATTTATTCATATTTTTGGAGATTAATTATAAAAGCTATAAAAGCATAATTCGAAGTAAGCTAACTGGGCCGATTTGAATGCATTATAAAAAATATTTCATCAAGTTATGATCTATGTACTGTAGTTTTATATGTAACTAGCTGCTCGGCCCGGCTTCGCACGGATTACCCGTTTTCCCGTAAGAATGAAGCATTTTCCCGCGGTAAATTGTAGCCTATGCCACTCGGGGTGAATGTAGCTTTCCAATAGGGAAAGAATTTTTGAAATCGGCACAGTGGTTTTTGAGTTTATTCATTACAAACATACACACGCACAAGAATACAAACTTTCCTCTTTATAATAGTAGTATAGATATCCGAAAAAAGCCGCGCGGATAGCTAGTAATAAATAAATAAACAAACATTGGAAGACAATCTTACACAAATCGATTTAGTCCTTATCCCAAAATAAGCAAAGCTTGTACGATTGGTGATGATGGGATGATATTCACAGTAAGCAGCAAAGGAACATATTCGTGCTCATCACACAAATAAACGCCCTTGCCGGGATTTTAACCTGGGACCGCCAGCTTAGCTTTGTAGACACTGTCACCTAACAACAAACTATGCCGGTCGTCAAGACGTCGTAGTCGGGGTACCTAATCTAAACCGTTCCCTAGTGGTCCGAAGAAAAGGTTACGCGAGATTAAAAAAGCGGCCAAGTGCGTGTCGGACCACGCACAACAAGGGTTCCGTGCCGATTAAAAAGGTCGTATCGTTACTGAAATCATATGGCACTTGCGTCCTTTTCTTTAAGGAAGGCGGCTTTTTAGAAATATCTCGAAAACCTTTGAACCGATCTTGTTCAAAACAATTTTCGAGTGCGGGGCGAATCCTTTTCGTCCGATTTAAACACAATCATACTAGCTAGGTAGGTAAATGCTACGTAATGCTGTGAAAGCTACAATGCAGTGATGACCATTATTGACTGGCCCGTTCAAGGCACTTGATAACGCGCCAAGTAACTGGTGTAGAGTTGACGCAGTTTGTCGGCCCCAGTTATCACTGTTTTATTGTAGTCGAGAAAACGTAACTACGAGTAGCTATTGCGATCTGACAATCATGAGTGGACGAAAAGTGACAGGTCGTACAAGATTCAAATAAGAACTTGCGTCAAATAGTAGTTGAACTTTTTTTGGAAACTGCAGGTTATCGCAATAACATTCGTTATATATCAAGAATACAACATAATATATTTCCAAAAAAAATGCCTGTTCTTATGGATTTATCTATCCAATTAAAACATCAATCTAAATAATTTATTTTTAAAATAGTTTTGAGGGAGAAGGACTTTCTAACCATAGATGTGTAAAATACATGAGCATGAGACACATGGATGTCTCATACTTTTGCCCAAAAAGCAAAATAACTGATTCAGTTTTTATTCCAGTAACTAGTTAATTCAATTGATAAGAAAATCTCGAAAGTATTAAAAGTCCTTATTTACGAGTTAAAGTCAAGTGACTCGTAGAAAGTGCCGATACGTAACAGCGCGGAGCAGCACGGCCTTGGCTCATGGCAGTCACGAGACTGGCAAAAACCTAAAGGCTTTATAAAGTACTGGCTGCAACAACTGTACAAAGAATTAACCGTTAGCTAGCAGTAATAAAAAAAAGAAAACCTTGGTATGTAGATGAGAATCCATATGTGCGTTCATCGCTACCAAAAATAAAATAGAGAGAGGAACTTTTGAAAGGTTATATACGAGAAGCTGTATCTTTGCCGTCACGCGAATGGATCTCGGGAGACTCTTCACTGAACTTGCCAAATTAATAGGACAACTGAGATTTGAACCCACGTTGGGTGTTGAGTTCAAATCTTAGTCGCAGTGCATAGGGATAGAACGGGGTTCTGCCTTTTCTCCGAATTTATTATGTCCGAATTTCACTTGCCAACCAACTTTTCGCCGATGATTCACCTTGACAACTAACTAATGGCAAATTTTTGTATGACAACAGATACATTTGGTAGAATTATTGTCAAGTCGATTATTATAATGAATTGAAAAATTTGGCATACCTATCATTTGGCAAATCTTTCAGTTGGACAAACAACTACTAACCAAATAACGTTTCGTCAGTGTCATCCTCATCATCATCATATCAGCCGAAAGACGTCCACTGCTGGACATAGGCCTCCCCCAAAGAGTGCCAAAGTGACCGATCCCGCGCCACCCGCATCCAGCGGACTCCCGCAACCTTTACCAGGTCATCAGTCCACCTCGTCGGGGGCCTACCCACGCTGCGCCTTCCGGTACGTGGTCGCCACTCGAGAACCTTTCCGCCCCAACGGCCATCGGTCGGTATCGGCGGGATAGAACCAGTTATAAACAAAAAAACCTTTTGATTAAATTCAATTTTATTTATATTTACCTGAAGTTTGATAGGTCTCAATGTTATATTCCTTGTTAAAATAGGTATTGACTACAGGGTGGTTTGCAAAAACAAAATACATAGTTAAAGCCTTTATTTATTTATTTTTGTTTTCCGTTGTGTAATAGAAGTAACCCATACATATCTATGGCCAATTGTTGTTACACACTGGATAAATCTTAAACAGTAAATCAAATTGAGGCCTTTAACTACGTAATTTTTTAGGGTTCTGTATATTGTTTTGTAGCAGATGTTTGGTATTTGGATACTACAGTGTAAAAAAAATACTTTAGTCAATGTAACTAGGTAAGTCCCCAGCATGGTTAGCACAAGACTGCAAGCGAGCTGTCTCGAATTCTGTCGTACTATCCGTCCCTTTCTAAGTTTTCTAATAAGAGAGAGACGAATAGTGCGAGAGAGCTCGTGAGAGCTCGCGCGCCCTCTTGTGGCCACCATTCAGCACCTTACGGATATAAAATAGTACATTTTATAACTAGTGTGAAAAGAATGTCTTTTTACCACTAGTACCGAGGTATCTTGCCACAAGCTGAAAGCGAGTGGCAAGACTCGGTACGAGTGGTAAAAGACATTTCACACGTGTTGTAAACGACGTTTTTTAATACAATTGCGAAAAATAATAAATTAATATATCATTGCGATAAAATATGCTTGCTTCGAAGTTATTTTTGAACGAACCCATACTTTACAAATGACACTGACAGTGACAACATACTATTGGAATCAGCGCCATCGGGTAAAAAATCTAATATAAAATTACTGCATTTCGAAAGTATAGTTTGGAACTAAAAAGTAAAAAGCACTAGTTCGAGAAATTGAGCTTCTCGTACGCTACGCAGCCACAAAAAGTACCACTTTTTGAGCAACTGTATTAAAAAAAATGTTTTGTCATTTAATTATGGTTTTATGTGGGTTAAGATTAACATGGCCGGTAAAGTGGCAATTAGCCCTCGCATGTCATTTAAGGATACATCATTAATTATTTTAAAATCAAGGCCACCATTAATTCTACATACGAATTATGTGGTGAATAATTTTATTAGGTTAGATAACATGAAATTTGTTAAAAAGTATGCTAACATCTATTTGTTTTCCCTACATCAATATTATGCACAAAAAAAAATTATTTTGGTCAAATTACTCTAACTATAACATATTCCCCGCCACAATACAAGCAAAAAGTTTTGACCCACACGCTAACTGTCACAGACGTCAAATGCGAAATTAAACCACATGCCAACGCTATACGTCAGTAGCTATTTGACTCAAGAAACTGACTAGATCGTTGGTGTGTGGAGCACCAAATGTGCGGACTTCGTATCAAGTCAATGGCGGTGAAAAGGTTAATAATGTTTGGTAATACTAGGCAGTTAGATAAAATTATCTTGTTTAATGTAAATAGCAGCCTAAAGTCAAATAAAGCTGTTATCAGCACCAACACGCGGTATCAGACAGGATCCGAACTCAGTAATTTACATAACCACTGAATATTGTAGGACATTTTGTTATTTGAAAACTGACTAATATTACAAATGTGAATTTATGAAATTCAATCACACGGTATCAGCTGAATGGATTAAAATTAACATTTGTATACAAATAGCCTATAGCCTGGTTTAAAAAGTGTAGCATTTTGGTATAACACCAAAAATCATCCCTGAAGGAGGTGGTGGAAGTTGATATGGAAGTGCATGCAGACATACTCGCACGCAAAAACTAGTTAATTATAAAACATCTGTCAAGTTTATAGAAATGATTGTAAGTAAAAGTAAAGTTTTTGCATGCAGTTGGATTTTACCATGAATACCATGATTAGGTTGTTCTTCAAGAATCCCAAAAAATAAATGTGCCTATAAAATTTGTAGAGTTAATTTGATTATTCATGGATATGCTCATCAAGATGAGATGTAATGGTCCACTTGTTTTAGGTCCCTGTTTAAGATCAAAATCCTAGTGTAACACAATATTCCCGGGTAGGAAAAAAATCCTTAAAGAAATTGTAAATAAGTATGGTTGGGAACATTTATTTAAACTTTATGCACAGTAGTTACTGCCTAAAGGCATTCTATAACCATGAACCTTCAGGCTAAACAGAAAAGCTTATAGGACATTCTACTTATTACAGTTCCAGGAGTAGTACCTATGTATAGTTTTTTGGGTCCATGACTTTTTTTACTGTAATATTTGTTATAACTTGTATTTTACAGGATTATACAGGATTCAAGCCAAATTTATGTTCCGGGGTCCATTTCCTTTGCCATATTGATAAAGATTGTAAAAGTGATTAGGTATCCTACCCTTGATGTTTATTCAATATTACTGAAATGACTTAGCAATCATACTAGTGGGCCTTAACATTCAATAATTAATTGTTTCGGTACTTACTCGCTATTCTCCTTCGTCTTCTCGACATGTTTCTTGATGTCAGCAAGTGACGAGTCCACCCTGTTCAGGAACTCGTCGAAACTCTTCTTCTCGTCCGGACTGCCCGGCGAGAAGTCTCTCGTGGGCATGCCCGCGATCGAGGCGCGGTGGCTCGGTGGCGCGGGCTCCAAAATCCGCTCACCACTCTCGTAGAAAGGCGAATCTTTGGTCACGGGAATCAATAGATATTCCCTCAAAAACAAACTGTCCGATGCGAACAAACGGTTTGCTCTCCGTATCTTCTCCGTCTGAAACCAACCGAGAACACAATCACTTAATTATCCATTCAAGACCTCAAATATAAACGAGATAATAACACTTCTTATCGAGACCATTCCGCACTTACAGTTACACCGTATTTTAGAGCTATCCCCTGCAACGTATCACCTTTAGCCATAGCATGTTTTATATATTCTTCGTGCCTTTTCATATGGTTGCAGGTGCTACCATATTTTTTTAAGGGTCGGGCTGATTCCCTAATTGAAACTCTTTCGTCGAAGAGACGTTCCTCCTCCATTTTTTGACGTATTCTAAATTGTACAAAATGACAACTTCTCTGAAAAGACAACACAACTAAACTGAAGTTAGCAGTGTTTTGAGGTGTTTTGATCAACAAATAAATGCAGCCAATGATTGAAAAGTAAAATCTTCACACTTCAACGTCAGTGGTACATGTCTAAATGACTATCTATAACGAAGTTAGGTGAACATTGCTACCAACATTACAAATCATTAGTGTTGCTAGGGTTAACTAGTTTTTTACCACTCCACAGTGACAGTTAACTATGGGGTATACAGATTAAGTGATTTTATGGGCTCTACAAACCACACAATTATCACTTCTGATTTGTCAGATCCAATTTCTAATGGAGGGTACACACCAAGCCAACGAACGGCCAACGGCGAAGCATTTACGTGACAGCTATTTGTTAGAGTGAGATACATAGCCGTTTGTTGGCTTGGTGTGTACCCACCATAACAAATTGAGGCGGTTTAGGGAAACCATTTAGTAAAAATAATATTGCCATACCAAATCACTGTCTCATGATTGAGATATTATTTATTTTTCCTAAGATAGTGCTATTCGCAGTAAGATGCAAAAGCGATTTTAAAAAAATACAATGACATCAAAGTGTGATTCAAATCGATTATAAAACGCGTTTTTATAGCTCTAAAACACCTTTGAAATACAAACTATTTCATAAATGAATGTTAAATTCGTGAAAAGGCTTATTACACATTAATATATAATGTTTTTAATATTTTACTTCCAAAATGATCTGACCGAAATCTTGGCTGATTATACTATTTCCATGTTCCGAATTGTGTTGATTGTGATGTGCATGCAATTTGTCAGGACAACTCGTTTGACAGTTGGATCAGCATCGCAACATGCCTCCAGACGATAGCAATTAGTCAGCTTCTGATGAATTGGGGCTGACAAATCATGTAATGTATATACCCCATTACGTTTATTTCCGAAATACCAATAATAATATTGTGTATTTAAAGAATAATGTTATTTCCTATTCATTTAAGGGTTTGTATTCGTAAGCTCATTGCCACTCAGCCATAGTGCCATAGTACTTGCCTTGTTTAGTTAATTTGTATAAGATTTTCCCCAAATAATATTTTTTATTTATATGCCTCTCTCACACCTTTGAACTTGGAATAAATAATGGTATTCGATATGATAATATGACTTCATTTTTTTAGGAAAATAAGTTGCATAATTGTCCTTAAATACCTAAACTAACTAAAACTAGCCTTTTTTCAATGGTATATCCCCATGAATGTGGAATACTCTGGACGGGCTATGGTAATAAAAATACCACGTGCGAGCGTGCTGGTAGCATACAAATCTCGATAAGTGTGACAGAAAGGGAAATATCATTCATTGTCCTTGTCATAGTTCCACTTTTTTTTGTTTGCCACAACTGATTTAGTATGAAGTTGTGGCAAACAAAACATTACCCGTCCAAATTTAGTAGGTTGTTTACGGCAAGTCATCAGCCATTTTAAGACGAGTTCTTAAGTTAGCTGCATAAGAGCTTTTCCGTCCCTCACTGTGATAACATGTACTACAGCCCGTCCATGTATATCCCCCTCGCCTGTTTTACATTCAGGTTTCTAGATGGCGTTGTTTGTCGACCAAGCTTCAAAACGCCATCTTCCGTAACTACGACTAAACTCGTCATATCACAACGCTGTGAATACTGGCAACTACGAAACATTCATTCACTCGCATTTTTCGTTCGGTCATTGCGATTTGAATTTCGATTCGATCTGTCAGTCTGTCTTCGGCCGGGCGTTGTTGTGTTGTTTGTGTCGGATCTGTCAGAATTTAAATTCATGACGATCGAATGTTTTTTAGTGGTTTATAATAATTGTGTTTAGTGTTTTGGAGGCAGTTCTGTTGTACAAGAATATTTAAGATACTGTGTTTAGTTATTATTCAGTAACTTGATTTTTTTAACTATTTGTGTACACATGTGACCAAATCAATACAGTTCTTCGCTAGTTATCTTCGTTTCTGAGGGTACGTATGAATTAAAGGTACCATAAATTAATGTCCTCAGTGATATTTAAGAAAACGGTAATTTATTCTCAGCAGGGTTTGTGTTTTCCCTTGCGCTGGCGGGTCGTCCGGAGCGCACCCGCCCCGCAGCGAAAAATACAATAAATTTGCGAGGGTTGTCGGCCGAAATGCAAGACGATATTTTTATAACTGTGGGGCTTTTTTGTTATTATTACAACCAGATGAATCAGATTTCTGGCTAGTGCAGTGAAGCTGACGCGTATTTATTTGTTAACTTGTTATATCTTCTACTCTGAATTATTTGACACGCAAAACACTAAATCAGGCGGCGTGGGAAATGTTGAAAAAATATTGAAATATAGTTTAATAATTCATATTCATGTAGAAACACCGGAAAAATAACAAATGTAAATGTAATGCATATTAGGTATTTTACTCAACGTTTGTTGTATGCGGTCTGAGCTAAGTATTGGACGGATACTTTTAGTTATAGAAAGACATAGGTACTTGATTGAATCATGCAATCATAATTAAAATATTGATGTGATACAATAATCAAATGCGCAATATTTTAACTGTGTTTTTGAATCAATCCTTTTTGTTGTTATTTCATTTAACTTAACAACCTGCCTATTCAGTCTTGAATACATATCTATACCTATATATGTATATATGTCTTGAATACAATGTGTAGACAAAATAAACAACGGTCAGAAAATGTACTCGAAAGGCAGTACCTACCGTCATGTGAGACTGAATGTCATACTTCCATCAGCATTATATATTTTAAGAGCTAGGCTCTTGTCGATATAGAGTCATATCCAACATGGTTGTCCCTTTGATTTACCTACAATCATTCCATCGAATGTATGTTTCGCAGAATTTTCATTTCATCGTAAACCATATATTTGAATCACTAGGTAATCTTTCGGTTCTACAGAATAACCTTTTAGCAATACCTAAAAAGTAACGGTTTCTGACAATGAGTAGGTAACAGAAATTCGATGAAACGAAAATTCGGCGAAACCATGCGTTCGGTGAAACGTTTGTCGGTGAAATAAGGGGACACCCCAAAATATTCTACATCATCCACTACTTACATAAGAGAGCAAAACTATTTAATGTAGGTAACCTTTCCCTATTCCATTCCATATAAGATTAGAATAAATCGTGCAATATGTCATGTCATGCAATATCGAGGAAAACCATTTTTAAACGCAAAATCATTAGAACGAAATACCTAAAACTAGTACAATTTCCTTGTGATATTCTACTACATACATACACGAAATTGTCGATTTTTGCTGTATACGATGACTCGTGAACGCAGTAAAAGGCAAGGTATAAAAGTAGGTATAGTTACACAGTACGTTTTCCAACATCCTATCTCCTCTTACAGTAAAAATACTCTTTGATGTACCTTAATAGTAATAAGTAATACAAGAGTAAGGCAACTATGCAATATGATAAAACTATATAGCGAGGAGCGACAGACTTGTGGTCACACCATTTACTTTGTCACACCAGTGTGACGAAGAGTCATTACTTTTACTCCTGGTCACACCACTTCAAAAAGATAACACTTTAACAGGTCCGTGTAGGTACGACGACGAGCGAAGCGAGGAGGATTGTTAGGTGTACTGAGACCCTACGCGCCAAAACCAAACAGTGTGGCTACGACGAAAATAAATTCCTCATGCGACAAAATGGTGTGACTACACGAATCCGACGTTAAAACAATATGCGGGTCTGTAATTGTCTTTCGCCTGCCTCCTTATGCAAAATCAACGATTTTGATTTAGGGTGAGCGTCCGCCATAGACGTGCTAAGCTATGATACCATACTAGTGACACCTAGCAGTAGTAGCAGTCAAGCATGCGAGCTTTCAAATTGAAAACAAAGCTTAGCAAATCTCTGGTAGATGAGTAGCCTCCCACAGGTTCTCTTAACTTTAACTTGAACCCGAAGACTAAAAAAGCTCCCGGACTAATGTACAAATCGTAAGTTTACTTAAGCCCAAGTAAGTTCTCCGTGGTCCATTTAATATGCCATCGTCATCTATTTTGTCTAACGACCACAATATCACAGCTTTCAGAGGGATTCCGATGAAATCGTGATTGTTCGACTATGTAGGTACCTACAGTCACAAATTCCAGAATACAATCTGACCCCACGCCACGAGACGCTCAACAACATGTCGATTATTGTGAAGCAGTTACGAAACCACAGCGATCCATTCCCTATATCCCCATAGTACTTATAAGAAGAATAATTTACTTTAAAAACAAACTTCTAAACGACTTCAATTTAGTACTCCGCCAAGCCACGAGAACATTTCCTATTTTTTTTACAATTTACCACACGAACTGATTTCAGATAGCAAATGCGTTGATTACTATAGAAAAAAAACCGAATCGCTGTATGTGGGCCGATAATATTTGAGGACTTCCGTCGATTCCCCAAGATCATCACCAATGGCACTTCATTAGTTCCTATTTCAACGGAATCTTATCAGAACCTGTGACGTACTTTTGCACTTTTAAGTACATAATTGAGGAATTCGATAAGTCATCTGTGGTCTTCATCATCAATTCCTCGCCACCAAATTTATGATTCCGGATGTAAAATACACGAGTTATTACAGAAAATACCAAAATCACTACACGCGTGCCTAATAAAATTTAGGAGTCCCCTCAATTCCTCATGGATCCCATCATCTAACTGAATTTTGAAAAAAATGGGACCAACCTGGAAGACGAACAAAAAAATTTTTCGAATCGGATCATCAATGACGGAGTTGATGAGACTTCTGAGGTAAAAAACATTGAAAAAAAAAATACAGCTGAATTGAGAACCTAACTTCATGCAAAAGGCACCTTACGCCGATACCGTGTAGTGCAATACCTAAATTAGCATCATCATATCTGCTCAAAGACAGGCCTCTCCGAGAGTGCCACAATGACCAGTTTTGAGCCAGCCACATCCAGCGGACTCCCTCGACCTTTACCAGGTCATCAGTCCACTTTGTGGGGGGTATAATAGCTAAACGAAGTATTTAGGTATTAGACCAACCTTTTCGATCGAATTGTTTTCCCAGGAATTGCTAGAAGCCATATGGGACGGTTACGTATAAAATTTCGAAATTAACGATAGTCCGCTGGCTATGAGTCAAAAAGCAAAACCACATAATCATTCATTCATTTCACTCGCCGTCAACAAAGGATCCTGTTATCCATAAAAATAAAAAATGCGCCTGACTCACTAAACGGAACTCGACCGAAAGAAAACAAAAACTAAGTCAACGCCACGGTTATTGTTATTATTAAGGCCCAGGGTCATTTTGTCATAATCTAGTTAGAAATTCTTAATGACGTGACTCATAAGAATTCTCCGTCTCGTTTAACTTCGAGGAATTTCTTACCTACCTATAATCTGTCGGCTCAGGTGTAAGCATGAATGAACTGTCGTTTTGCATAAGTCATTGTCTGTCTAATGACGAATATGAATCTCAATCATTTAAAAATGAGTAAAAGTAGTACAAGAAAACACAGAGGGTTAAATATAGAAATCAGATACCGGTGATAAGAAACTTTTTCTACATGAATAATCCAAATTCCGTGAAAAGCTGGTAAGAGTGTAGTAAACCCTTTCTCAGTTTAGATGAAACATCACGTAGGTACAATAAAACTCATAAGCCACTCCAAACCAAACGGACAAACTGCTTTCATATCAACCCACGAATTCCAATCTACCAGTAATGTTACCCTAAATAACTTAATATTTCATTTTAGCCTGCATTAACTATCAGTACCAAGTTAATGGCCTCGTTAATAAACAAATAATAATCATTATAATATTTTTTCTACACCTACTTTGAACCAAATTACCGTGTCATTTTTACATCGAGAAACATCACGTGCATTAGCGACAGCGATATAATACACGCAATGACGTCACCCTCCGAACCGGTACAGAAACTAGGCCGTTATTACTTAACGAGAAGTAGAACAGGTGATGCATCATCACATACGGTTCCGGAGTTCCGAGAAGATTGCTATGACTGTCGGCTGGTTTTACGTTACCACCCATAACATTTGATTGCGTAGTAAAGGGACGATAAAAGATATCTCTACTCCTAAAGGAGCCACACGAGTGTTGGATTTCATTCTCATTTTGTTTTATCCTATCTTCGTCTGGTTTATCTGAGCTATAGACATGAGAGCTGTTTAATTTCTGATAATCATATAGCTGCTATATTGACCAAAACCTCATGAAAATATTAATAACGACTACAAACGAAGTTTTAGTACCTGAAATGAAACATTGGAAAGACCAAAATAC
The DNA here is from genome assembly GCA_945867215.1 of Epinotia demarniana. Classification (NCBI taxonomy): domain Eukaryota; kingdom Metazoa; phylum Arthropoda; class Insecta; order Lepidoptera; family Tortricidae; genus Epinotia; species Epinotia demarniana. Next base: position 12,746,192 of record OX244277.1, read on the forward strand.
CATGCTAAACTAAAACGCCAATCGCCTTCAAGAGTGGAGTGAAGTATTCGAAGAATTCATCGAAGAGTAAACTCGAGATGGACCAAAAATCTATGGAAATCCAACAAATGATAACTCAAAATGGTCAAGTCAGGATCAACGGGTTATTGGCTAAGATAATTCAAACAGTACCTACGGATTGTAGGAGTAGAATGTGAGCGCAACAGGAAGAAAATATGAAGCGCATTTTGTGCGAAAGCCAGGCAAAAAATTAAGAATTTTGGTTATGACTAATTGCCTACACACATCTAAAACAATTAAATGGGATAATCTAACCATGGCACTCCAATATCCACCTAGTACAGGGACTGTGGAAAAAGACTAGAGTGAGTACATAACACAGGGCATATATAATAAAGTAAGACAACCATATTTAGAAGCTGACCTATACAGCTCATGTGCGGGTCATTCTTTAAAGGTTAATGAATGCATGTCGATAAGGGTGCAACTGTAAACTCGCAAGCATGACCAGACATGCTACGCCTCCAGGCATACGCCATAAGCTACCCAAAGCATGTCTAATAATGCCGCGTCAAAGGGCTCAATATCGGCGTGCATTCGGCACAATATCGTTGATAAAATCGCAGCCATAATGGCATTGGACGGTAACTGGACACGAAGTGACCTCCCCGTGGCAGTTGCCCTTTGTGGCACGACGTGGAATTGACTCTGTGACATGTTATTGTGCTTTAAACAGTTATCTCGCGTGAGAACTGGTCTGGGCTCCATGTGTGAGAGAATTTAGAGGTGTGCTCTACGTTAACAGTTAATTAAGTCATAATCTGGACGCTGACTCGTGATTAAACTTGTTGATGGCGACAATTAATTGCTGTTGCGACCTAATTGATGAGATCTGTCTGTGAATCTATCCTTTTTGTCGGTAAAACTGTGACCGAATAATTACCAGAGATCTCATAATCCGATTAGAGAATCTAACCCACATTCGTCCAAAATGTGCCTGACCAGTTTTGGGAACAAAGGGCATTGGGTAACCTTGTATTAGAAATATTAACATTTTTTTTTTGCAGCAGCCACGGATGTTTGTGTAAAAATCTTTTAGAGGACCTCTTAATACGCATATATATATAAAAATAAACGCGTTAAACAATATCGGACCCGAGATGTTTTAGTTTGGTTTATAACTTTTTAATACAGTTGCTCAAAAAGTGGTACTTTTTGTGGCTGCGTAGCGTACGAGAAGCTCAATTTCTCGAACTAGTGCTTTTTACTTTTTAGTTCCAAAGTATACTTTCGAAACGTAGTAATTTTATATTAGATTTTTTACCCGATGGCGCTGATTCCAATAGTATGTTGTCACTGTCAGTGTCATTTGTAAAGTATGGGTTCGTTCAAAAATAACTTCGAAGCAAGCATATTTTATCGCAATGGTATATTAATTTATTATTTTTCGCAATTGTATTAAAAAACGTCGTTTACAACACGTGTGAAATGTCTTTTACCACTCGTACCGAGTCTTGCCACTCGCTTTCAGCTCGTGGCAAGATACCTCGGTACTAGTAGTGAAAAGACATTCTTTTCACACTAGTTGTAAAATGTACTATTTTAATATAACCTGCGGAAATATGTATTGCAAATATCTCGGCTCCGATGCATTTTAGAGTATTACATTTCATAACAAAATATGTTTGTTTCAAATAGATCTATCATAATATACCAATTTAACAAGTGGCCGCTCATTTAAAAAATATGACAACACATTTACCCAAACCCCTTTACTGAAACAATATGTCTAGAAGGTACCAGTGGCGCTGGCGGAGTGCCCATACAAGCTGATTCCCACTCGTCTTATTATAATTTATTTAGGAAAGCCTATATAGTTCTATACTCTAAACCCTTTCGTAATTTTTTTGTTCCGGGTTGCCCATCGATCATTTTTACGTGCAGCCACTGAAAGGTACTATATTTTTACGACTACATGGATACAAACAAGTTGTTTTCACGCGTAACGCTCGAAGCGATGTTTTTATCCATCGGAGGTAGAGACTGCGGCCTATAATTTACTGGTATCAAATTGCCAAATAAAGAGGCAGCTGCTTCGACGTCGAAACAGGTGTGCACGCGCCGTATTCTCTTAAAATTCTCTCTCACTCGCACTTGGGATAACAACGACAGACTTAGGGACGTGGGGAACAATACACGTCAAACGCTTTTTTAAGTAAGAAAAAACGTTTTTTAACGCTTACGTCGACACATTATACAAGGCGGAGCGCCTAATGAAAAGTTAGTCACGCGTTATGATAAATCACCGTTTGGAATTTGAATTTAATGGGCATTTCTCAAAGTTATTTGTTTATTCCTAGGAGTGAAAAAAGTATCCACGGTTCATTGTCTTGCACCTTGTCAGGTTACTTGATAAAACCTAACGATAAACATGTCACCTGCAATCTTACAAAGTATAGCATCGTTGTTTGTACAAGAAGCCGTAAACCATCACATTTCATCAAAGGTGAAAAGCTAACCATACACCATATCTTTACATATAATTTTGATCGACGTTCGATAAATGGCTATCGATATAATTACGCGAAAGGTGCACGTCCCGCTCACTCGTCGGCTCGGCAGCTGTGACAGATTTGTATTTTTTGCACGAGCTCCAGACATCGATTTGCAATATATTTAAGACAAGTGTTCGATCTTTGCGTCGTTTCCTACCTGATTTGAGGGCGAAATAGTTGTTATTGTACAAGTATCCACGACGACCCAACTTTCAATTTAGGTTTTTGTTCATTTGAGCGTTCCGAAAAACATCGCAAGTCATGCATCTATTAATGTAACGTGCTCTGAAATATGATATACATAAAATAAGACCAACATGTAGTAGGGTGTAGTTTCAACGATTCCACTTGACTTGTAGATTGCGTGAAACGTAACATCTGGTGGCCATCTTCAATGTCGACTGAATTCCGAAAACCGTCGCATCAAAGGAGTATGGAGACCCCGAAATAGCCGGTGCTTCTTAATGGCTTGTGGCGTCTGGCAAACGCGATAAAGACACAAATTGCCGTTTAAGCCAAACTCTAGGGAAAGAGGAACGAAAGCTCAGCAATTAAGATTCTCACAAATTATCTCGTTCAAAAAGAAGAACACCGTTTCCTGCAACCTACAATTAACATAGGCCCTCCCATGCTCTTGAGTCAAATACACAATTATTATTAACTAGCTTCCGCCCGCGACTTTATCTGCATGGACAAGGGATAAAAACTGTCCTATATTTTAATCCAGGCTGTAAACTATCTTCGTGCAAAATTTCATCCATATCGGCGTGATTCAGTAAAAAATAACCTAACGTCTAAACATCCAAACTTTCGCATTTATAATATTAGTAGGATATACTTTTATCTGACATTTACTCATTAAAAAGTAGATATATGCATAAGTAATGTATATTTTCGGGTAACTTCAAAAATATTTAAATTAGTGTATAATCCTCATATTAAAATAGAGATATAAATTTATTCGCATTATTTCCGGTTATTGTCGGAAAGGAATACTAGCTAATGAAACTGGAAGAGGGCAGAATAGTCAAGAGAATGGCCCTTAAACCTCTAAACGCTGTGAAGCTTAATATTATTTTATGAATAAGAATATATCGGAGCACTCACTTTCAGACGAGTTCTATTTTCCTACTACTTAGATCAAATTGTAGCGTGGGATTATTGGCTTTTAGAAATCTGTTCCGAAATTATGTTGACATTTCCATGCGAATGCACTTCTAAACGAGCATTTCTAAACCATACTGGTTTATGTAGAGAGTTTTAAACGCTTGACATCACGAATTACTTTGACACCGGACTTATTAACCTTCATAACCCGTATTTACCGATACCGATGAACTCCCTGAGTAAACGCCCATTGTTATCTCTAATAGACTGACCGTTCGTTCGTGTCTCCAAACCTGGTATTCACAACGTCTTACCACAAGCCAACCAGTAAAAGACTAACCTCCTAGTTGTTAGAAATCACGTGGCGAACTTCGGGGACTAGTGGCGAGATGAGAACAGACAGTGGTGAATCGCATAGGCGACCAGACTTTCCCTACAGTAATTCGCCTTGAGCGTGGCCGGTGACAACGCTCATCAATCATCAACCTCTTTTGTTGAAAATGCATGGAAATCAGCCGCAACCTACTCCACCTTAGTGCTTCCTTCTCGCTTATATCTCGGTTTTTATTTTCGCAATATGTACCTTATTCGGCTTCAGTCAAGGTTGCTTTTCCTGTTATGTGGTGGAGTGGAGTATATTATGTCATTAGAATAAGCAGTCGTTATATATTTAACTTTCGTGAAAACTTATATTTACGTTCTGCTTTTACGGTTATTTTTATTGTAAAGGGTAATAGCTGACCTGACCTGACCCGCCTGCACAATAATAATAATATCATTTTAACCATTTGGACGCAAGGTAATGCTCCATGTAGTGTGTCCTAGGGTGAATACTCCATGTATAGCTAACTTTGCATAGTATCATGAGTAGGCAGAGAATATTTATGAATATTTTCTCGGAGGTTTCCTAGTACTATCTAGAAAGGATTAAAAGGATTTAATTCCCGTTTCTAAGCTGTCGAGGTGGGTTTTAAAAACACTTTAGTAACAATATTAAAATAAATATTATTCCCGTGTGGTGTCGGGTTAGAATTTCACCACCCCCTTTCTTCCCGTGGGTGTCGTAAAAGTCTACTAAGGGACCAGGGTTGAATTGTGTTGTGGGCGGTGGGCTAGCAACCTATCACTGCAATATCACATTTTGTCGATCTTTTATACCCACATTTATGCTAAAAGTGGCGCTGAAACATACGTTTCATGTGCTCTGCATACCCCTTTTGGGAATAAAGGCGTGAATGTATGTATTTATGTATGAATAAAAATAAATCAAGCTGAGTTTATTGATAGGTCTTATGAAACAAATGAAATAGCACAGTTTAGTATGTCTTAAAAGAGTCTAGATAAGGGCGGGAAGAGTTCAAGCCTTTTTGTCGCACCCATTATTTTCTTGAAGCGGTTAGTTCTGTAAATAACAAGTTAAAAAACGGTATAAATAACGCTTTTACAAAAGATGGCCTATATTACCCAGGGCATAATTCCTAATCGATTGATACCTCTTTGATCAAAATCCGTTTAGTATCAAGAACGCTACGGTGCGGTACGGATCACACGTAAATACAAACATAGTCTACTAAAATCATATACAGATGTAGTGCATAATTGTATTCCATCGTATTTACTCGGGAACGTTCGTATTTGTCATGCTACTTCAGTCAACCTCAGTACTTTTTGTACTGTGACCGACCGAAATAGCAAGACACGTTCGTACCTTTCCGTGAAAATACGATGGAAAACAATATGCACTACATCTGTACCTACCTTCTTTTCGGTTCTGTCGTCGTTGGGCAAAAATCAAGATTAATGCATTGATGGAAAGTAGATAATTCTATTGTTAAGATTAACTTAACCCATCCTCTCCCGGGTATAAGTACTTTGTTTGTCTCCGTTGGCTCCCGCTGACACAGATATGCGTCATTTAATTTAAACCCAATCATATTATATATTAAAATTCAAATTTAAACAAAACATGGAAAAGTCCGTTGAAAAATACCCTGACCATGTGGGTCGGTGGGAAAGAAGGGGTAGAAGTTTTCTATTGTCTGGAATATTGTCCATCAAAACGTTTATTAAATTATTGAATATATATTGAGTACACGGTACGAGATAAGACTGAATCAGAGAAGCCATTTCCTCCAATCCAAAACGAAATGCTAAACGACACGGAAGCGTTAAATCTGTCCAGAAATTATGCTAACATAAATCTGTCGGTATGCAGGATGTTTGTGGAGTCCCAGCGTTTAAAATATCCTCGGCTGGTCATTAACCGGACGCCAGTGTCTTATCAGTGCCACCGAGTTGACGGCGTTATCAACTAACCGGGATAATAGGAATACCTTTTGTTTTAGTTCCCTTTGTAAACTCTGTCAGCTCTGGTGGATTGGAGCTTAATCTATACTCTATCTATAATAAGCATTAATAGTGCGCGACTCAGCCCGCGTACCCATTGCAAGGAATGCTGGCAAATCTTCGGGCTATGATAGAGCTTTTCCTCATTATAGTCATTATGCTATTATAGTATAGATACAATGGATGTCGTTGAGATTGTAGCGTTGTGAGTTTATACGTAGTGGGTAATCTCCGAAACTACTTACCGGATTTCAAAAAATATTTTGCTTGTGTGCATTGTACTCGTATACCTTCAGGATGGCCATTAGCTATATAGTTTATCCCGCGGCAGCGCCGCCTGGGTTGTCTGTTATACGCGGGCACCAAGTAGTACATAATATGTATAGGTATACCGCTTCATCGTAATAAGGTTACCAAATTAACACAGCATATTTGCTATGATTTTGCTGACACAATTCCAAGCACAGATTAATTAGCCTTTTGACGCAGTTGAGGAAAACATCCGACAATTTCCCTTCATTCTGCCAGGGAAATATTTCAGTTCGCTGGCTACCGTCCGTTGGCCGTTCCGTTTTGGTACTTTCCATTTTAATTTTTATTCCGTATTCGGAACGAGATGTTGTTTACGAATGGAGCAAAACTGGCAAGTGTCGTTTGATGTTTACCACAACTTTTTTGGTGGTGGAAAACATTGTTAAGAAACGTAACCTGCATACATCTACGAAGTAATCCAAAGATTTCTTTCTTAATCTATGACTATTAGCTAGTCATAGATTATGAAACAGAAGAAAAACAACTAATTGTCAATTCCTTGTCATCTATGACCGGATTGTGCCAATGTGCCCAGCAGCGGTACGTGTGATGATGGTGAAATGACAACTATTTAATCGCTCGGCTGCGCATCAACCTAACGCCGCTTTGCTTTAGCCGAAAATAATAAAATTGGACCCATACCATTGTTGTCACTGAACATTAACATTCTTCGGTCACGCCATAAACTTATGTTTACATTTGACGCCGCGCCGTCCTACTGTGACCATAACACTCTGTTGACGCAAACTTTGCATCAGAGGAAAACACCGCCTTTTAATGACTTTAGACTGTATCGCATTGTGGTTCACTAAATATTTAACAAAATGTAATTTCAGGGTCCCAATAAATAAATAATATTGTATGAACCTATAAAATGTACCTAATGCAGACCTACCAGCCTCCAAACTGACAAAGTTCTCTTCAACAAGTGTCCCATGAAAATCGCAATACTTATTCTCTGATGGAAAAGCTAGTTGATAAGAAATCGCGATAAACTATATATATTTTTATCAAATTTTGTAATGTAAGGGGCAATCTACATAGGAATATCTGTTAGTACACACTCAGTTTACCATACCTTATAATATGGTCACTCCAATCAGAAAATATGTAAATGTATTCCTACGAACATTACGAAGTAATAAAATTACTATTGACACGGATTTTCGAATAATAGTACTGAACCTTACCACATGCAGGAAAAACAGGTTTTCAATTCGGAACTTTTATTTACTAAACTTATTAAATTACCAAAAAAAATGCATAGAATCCCAACTTGTAAGTCTTTCTTTGTTGCCAATATTCAATGCCGATAATTTATCACGTTCCTATCGATTTATATGGATAATAGGATAAATATTTACTTTCTTAAGACGATGACCCAAAAACATTGTTCAGCACTTAAAACTAAACAATGAAACCAGAAGGGTAATAAAGAGTAAGCACGTGGTCAGGTCGTTGGCCCCATGGCCAAAACCCCCCGCTGGCCGCACGTGCGTTTGTTTAACTGTTTGCTCGAAAAAATTAGATACCCGGTAATAGGTATGGGATATATTGGAGAAGTGGGTCAGTTTGTGGAGAGATCTTACTTTGAATCTTACGTACTTACATTCAAGTATAAAAATGTAGGTGCATACAACTAACTCATGTGTCCTATCGCTCTTATGTGAGCGGATTAAGGTTTCGGTACATATTTATTAGATGAATAAATCGGTACATATTTTTGCACTCGACTGTACGACTAGGTACGCAATTCATAACAATGATTCTGTGGTTTTTTCAAGATGAACCGATTGGATTGACCTGATTTTTATTCTTAAAGCTTTGAGGTTAGGGCGTATCGAGATGTCAAAGAGGTGGCGTGGGATCGGAGTAGATGGAGGGCCTGCTTTGAGCTACACCGACAAGAGCTTAGCTCTTAAATAAAAGAAGAAGAGCTTATCTAGCTTTATCTTAGGTGCTTAGGGATCCACTTCCTCAAATTTTACATTGTAATGTCTATTCGAACATTTCGGGCCTTAAGTTCTTTTACCTATATTCTTTATTAGTTTCACAGAGCTCTTGCTCATTCCGTAAAATATACTCAGTTATTATTATTTTTCGTCCACTTCAAACATAATTTACTTTAAAAACAAAGTTTTAACCGACTTCAATTTAGTACTCCGCCAAGCCACGAGCACATTTCCTATTTTTTACCATTTACCACATGAACTGATTTCCGATAGCAAATGCGTTGATTACTATAGAAAAAAACCGAATCGCTGTATGTGGGCCGATAATATTTGAGGACTTCCATCGATTCCCCAAGATCATCACCAATGGCACTTCATTAATTCCTATTTCAACGGAATCTTATGTCGGCAGAACCTGCGTCGTACTTTTGCACTTTTAAGTACATAATTGAGGAATTCGATAAGTCATCTGTGGTCTTCATCATCAATTCCTCGCCACCAAATTTATGATTTCCGGATGTAAATACACGAGTTATAACAGAAAATACCAAAATCACTACACGCGTGCCTTATAAAATTGAGGAGTCCCCTCAATTCCTCATGGATCCCATCATCTAACTGAATTTTGAAAAAAATGGGACCCACCTGGAAGTATATACATACGAACAAAAAAAAAATTCCGAATCGGTTCATCAATGACGGAGTTCTGAGGTAACAAACATTGAAAAAATAAATAAAAAAATAAATAAAAAAAAAATACAACCGAATTGAGAACCTCCTCCTTTTTTTTGAAGTCGGTTAAAAAGGAGGAGGTTCTCATTTCGGTTGTTTTTAGGGTTCCGTACCTCAAAAGGAAAAAACGGAACCCTTATAGGATCACTTTGTTGTCCGTCTGTCCGTCTGTCTGTCTGTCTGTCTGTCTGTCAAGACCATTTTTCTCAGGAACTCGTGGAGGTATCAAGCTGAAATTTATATCGAATACTCAGGTCTATTGTCTCTTGGAGCTGTGAAAAAATCAAACTTAAAAGCCAACGCAATCAAAAGATACAGTCGTTTATGCTGCAAAAATTAGAGTTTTTCGACACTCGCAAAACCTACGGGGTACTTCCCGTGAACTTAGAAACTTGAAATTTGGCACGAAGCAACTTCATATAGCACAGACGAAGGAAAAATTAAGAAAAGTAGACATTTTTAGTAGAATCATACAAAAAAATTATTTTTAAAATTTTAAATATATTCCTTTTTCCTCGTAAACGTGTGGAGATTTTAAATTGAAATTCATGTCAAATAGGTCATGTCTATAGGACCTTTCAGATGTAGCAAACCCAAACTTTTATGTCAACGCAACCAAAAGAAATGGCAAATTAAATCGCATATTTTGAAATTGGGTACTCGCAAGAAACTCAAAACCTAAAGGGTACTTCCCGTTAACACAGAAACTTGAAACTTGGCACGAAGAAACTTCATATAGCACAGACAATGGATAAATTACGAAAAGTAGACATTTTAGGTAAAATCATACAAAAAATATTTTTTAAATTTTTTAACTTACGACCTTTTTCCTCGTAAACGCGTAGAGGTATTAAATTTAAATTCATGTCAAATACTCAGAGCTATAGGACCTTTCAGATGTAGCAAAACCAAACTTTTATGTCAACGCAATCAAAAGAAATAGCAAATTAAGTCGCATATTTTGAAACTGAGTACTCGCAAGAAACTCAAAACCTAAAGGGTACTTCCCGTTAACACAGAAACTTGAAACTTGGCACGAAGAAACTTCATATAGCACAGACAATGGAAAAATTACGAAAAGTAGACATTTATAGTAAAATCATACAAAATATATTTTTATAAATTTTAAACTTACTACCTTTTTCCTCGTAAACGCGTAGAGGTATTTAATTGAAATTCATATCAAATACTCAGGTCTATAATACCTTTCAGCTGTAGCAAAACGAAACTTTTATGTCCACGCAATCATAAGAAATAGCAATATAAGTCGCATAATTTAAAACTGGGATGTAGTAAAGACACTTTTAAACTTGGTTTTTATGAGGTGTGCAGAGTAGAAAGTCCAGCTATATCTAATGCAAATCCAGGTTGGGGATCTATCGCTTATGGATCTATCGCAATCTAAAGGATGCCATCCCAGATGCATCATGTACAAGATATGTTTTAAATAACCCAGGTACTGCAAACGGCCATTGTGAATGCTTGCATTTTGAAATGTTTGATGTCAGGCAGAGTGATAACTGTATCTATATATATAATATAGGTCACCACAATGTCAAATTAATGTTGCAATTGAATGCATAAATACAACAATATACGGCAGCAACCCTAAAGGGGCTATACCCCGTGTTCCCGTTTGATTGTTGTGGCAGACTTCAATATCGATTTTAGACTGAATCCCCAAAATGGAATTTCCACATATTTTTCATCCATAAACCTGTTTCCGTTAATAAGCACTAGCACTACACGAAGTAGTACAACTATAGATAACGTTTTTTCGAACTTCAATTTTCAATGTGGTACTATTCATACCTTTTTCAGTCAACATTTTACAGGTCTGGTTCAATTTTTTCAAATTCAACAGTTAATTAGTATTTTAAAAGATAGTGACTAAAAACTTTGTAAATAAACCACTTTGATAAAAGAAGTTTTGCCAGGCTGCTAATCTAGTGTAGGTATTTCAGGTATTTCAGTTTTATTATAATATAAAATAAATGATGTGGCTCTTAATTTTTTTTCTTTAGGATTACTAAATTGATAAAGAGACCTTGTTTAAATTTATGCTCCCCCAGCTTCGCACATTGTAATGTTACGGATTCCATTTTCGTTTATCATTTAGTAATAAACATACTACAACTTTTGCTTGTTATGGTTTGTACGGAACCCTCGGTGCGCGAGTCCCACTCGCACTTGGCCGGTATTTTTTTTCCATGTTTATTACTTCAGAACTCCGTCATTGATGAGCCGATTCGATTTTTTTTGGTTTGTGTGTATATGCTTCGAGGTGGGTCCCATTTTTTTCAAAATTCAGTTCGGTGATAGGATCCATGAGGAATTGAAGGAACTCCTCAATTTTCTTAGGCACGCGTGTAGTAATTTTGGTATTTTCTATTATAACTCGTGTATTTACATCCGGAAATCATAAATTTGGTGGCGAGGAATTGATGATGAAGACCACAGATGACTTATCGAATTCCTCAATTATGTACTTAAAAGTGCAAAAGTACGACGCAGGTTCTGCCGACATAAGATTCCGTTGAAATAGGAATTAATGAAGTGCCATTGGTGATGATCTTGGGGAATCGACGGAAGTCCTCAAATATTATCGGCCCACATACAGCGATTCGGTTTCGGTCTTTAGTAATCAACGCATTTGCTATCAGAAATCAGTTCATCTGGTACATTGTAAAAAAAATGTGGAAATGTTCTCGCGGCTTGGCGGAGTACTAAATTGAAGTCGGTTACAACTTAAAGTTATTTATAATTCAATGCTGACTTGCTGCGCGCTCGGCTTCGCCTGCGTATTGCAAAGAACGCAGAAAAAGCCACGGGACTAAATATTTTTTATGCTCACCCCGAAGGTCTACTATTCTGTTTTTGTCTAAATTACGGCAACAATTAAAGCCCTTAATGAGACGTAACGCCAACACTTAATTCAGACATCCGCCAGTGACCCTAACACAGCAATACAACACGAGTCACGTAAACAAAAGCGCTTGAGCTATGCTGGCTGAAGGGCCCTCCGATCAGCAAACAGGCCGAGTGTCCGAAGCGGCCTTTTGTCCGCCCGCCGGATCCCCTGGATGGGAATGGCAATTAACTTTGAAAATACGAATTTGTTTTATTTATTTAAAAGCTTGTACCTAATACATTTTACTCAGTGTTTCTTTAGATCAAATTTCATTGGGTTGTATGTAGTAAAGCACGGTTTCATTTTAAAAGGTTTTTTATAACTTAATTCAATCAAATTCTCTGTTTTTAACCTCCGACGCAGAAAAAGGGGTGTTATAAGTTTGACGTGTCTGTTTCTGTCGGTGGCATCGTTGCTCCTAAACGAATGGACCGATTTTAATGCAGTTTTTTTGTCCAAAATTGACGTGATCGATTGTAGTTAAGTTTTTTCAGCCGGTTTTGAAATATTGAACTTTGAAATGAAAATATCGGGGGCTTTTCAACTTTCCCGAATTGTTCGTTATTCATACTCGATCACATTTTACATTACCTTATTCAGCTTTTTGTTCCCTTTAAGATTCCAATTAAAGCCATCGATCATCCAATTTTATCAGAAAAAAAAGATTTCCTTGCCCTCAGTTGATTGAATATGTATAAGGCATGATGTAAATAATCGATTTCCGTTTAATAACAATTTTAACTGAAATTAATCATGCGGGGGTAATTGCGCACACTGTTGACTCAATGTAATGAAGCTTGTTTTTTGCGTACCGTACCACCGATCAGGTAAGTATCAAACGAGCCGCGAGCACGGTTTTCCATGGTTATGGCTACCGGTTATTATAGATATCCTACCTTGCTCTCATTAGATGCCAATCGAAACATAATATTGACTGGCACATTACGCAAAGAAATATTATTCGTAACTTTTCATCGACCCGTCCTTTAAATACCTACTAGAAATGAATAAAATACATTTCATGAACAATAAACATTTCATCACGAAGTATGCATAGGTAATTATTATCTTTATTAAGGAGAGTTAACTTTCCTATTTTTTTAAGCTTCGAACGGTTCTCGCTGACCGTTTTGAACTACTAGGTCAGTTGGTTGGTAAAATAGTACCTATATAGTATTTAATTGTCGAATCAATGTTACCCTCCAACTCAGCGAATGTGAGTAAAATTATGTTACTCGTAAAATACTATTGAAACGCCGCGTTATTCAATAAGTTGAAATTATATGCAATAGTAGCACTAGTTAGTATAATTATATCATAAGTGTTATTTACCTTACCGGGAAATAGCGCGGCTGTCGATTTCTTACGTTAAAACCAGAACTTGGATGGAATATAATGTCTATTCAATACCCATAACTAGTATAATAACTTCATAACATACTAGCATGTCTTTTAGTTCACACAGCATGGCTACCATAGGACGGCCCGCGAGCTCTGTCGCGGCGTTATAGAATACCTGACTCTTTCTAAGCGTTTTAATTAGAAAGAGACGGATAGTCTATCTCACAGCGACACAGCTGTACCACTGGCCGTACTGCCGGTGCTGAAAAATGAATATGTATTCATCCTTTATCATCACTGTGACGAGCGAAAAAGATACTGTGCTTCAATATCCTTGACTGAACCTCTGAACTGACGTTTATAAAATTTTGCTATAATGTACTGGAATAAAGTGTTAAGGATTCGAGTGAGTAACAGTGCAGCTAAATAAAACTTGTAATTATGAACATGTCTCTTAGCTTTATAACATGCCCGATGCAAATCCTAGGGCGTAATTTATGGACTTGTAAATGTACGGAACGGCCAAAATAGCGTGTTCGGGTACTTCGGGTTGCACTACGCAAGTATTTGTAGTAGACACGCTAGTCCCCCTCCTGGGTATGATTCACTGACGCTACGTTACACTTCACTGTACCATACAGATAACTTAATAATGATTTTTGGTATCGAAAAACTTACAATGGAAAGGTCAACTCGGTGAAATCTCTGTATAAGAATTCTTAACAATCATTATATCAGCCGAAAGACGTCCACGTGGAAATAGCTTCTTAGTGGAAGCCCCACAAGCCCAATTTCATAAGAAAACCGCAAATCGATGTACAGTTTAGCCGTTTGGCACACGCATACTAGAGGTCAAAACAATTTTTTTGACCCGCAGTTCCTAAAAAAATTTCCCTTAGGGGGGAGTGCCGAAACATTTTTCTTTTTGTATGGAAAAAAAATATTTTTTTTTCAGAAACCTATCGTGTGTAGTATCATATGAAAGGGCTTTTTGAGGCGAGTCTAAAAATATGCCACATCATTACATTTTAGCCATATTTTTTTAATTAAAACAAAAATAATTTTCGAGCTCAAAATCATTTCTTTATCTCTTCATCTAGAAATAAAACGAGAGCTACGTGGCAAATTATAAACAAAGCCAAAGTTTGTAAACCAAAGGAGCCTATTAGCAAGCTAATAGCTCATGGTATATCCTATACAAAGCCATCAGACATTGTGAATGGCTTTAATGATTTCTTCATAGACGAAATCACACATAATGACTCTCACAAACAATCCATAAACATGCCTATGAATTCTAACTCTATTTTTCTGAACCCAACTACACCCGAAGAAGTGATAAAGACCATTGCTTGCCTAAGGAACACAAATAGCGTTGGATTCGATGGCATAAACACGAAAGTCATTAAATATGTAAGTGACTTCATCTCATTACCGCTGTCTCATATTGTAAATCTTAGCTTCATTACAGGCACTTTTCCCGCCGACTTAAAAATTGCTGTTATAAAACCATTATACAAAAAGGGTGATAAATCGAATGCCAGTAATTATCGCCCCGTCGCTTTGTTACCAGTAATGTCAAAGATCTTTGAGAAGATCATCTGTAACAAATTATACAATTTTTTTGAAAAATACGGGATACTAATCGATGAGCAAAGAGGATTTCGAAAAAACATGTCAATAAACGTAGCTATTTACGACTTGGTCTCTAGAGCTGTCAATAGTCTTGACAAAAGAAAGCCGTCTTGTGCCATTTACATGGACATGACGAAGGCTTTTGATCACGTAGATCATAAACTACTGTTAGAAAAGCTGAATCATTATGGGATTCGGGGTAATGCTCTAGATCTTATGAGGTCATACTTAGAAAGTCGAGTACAATTCACAGAAATTATACAAATATGTCCTGTTCCTAAACGTGAAATTATATATACTTCTAATAAAAGACATATCTTATATGGGGTACCACAAGGTAGCATTCTGGGCCCATTACTATTTTTAGTCTATGTAAATGACATTATTAAATCTAGCCAGTATCCAATGGTGCTATATGCCGATGACAGCACCGTATTTATAGAGAAAAATAGCGACATAGACTATGTGAATGCAATTAATACTAATTTAAGACATATTATTGACTGGTTAGATTATAATAATTTAAAAGTGAATTTAGAAAAAACTAAATTAATGCAGTTTAGCCAAAGAAATGAATTTCCAACACTAAATATTACACATGAAGGCAAAACTGTCGATAAGGTGCAAGTGTATACGTTTTTAGGCATCTTGTTAGATAGCAACATGTCGTGGAAGTCGCAATCGGCAGAAGTATGCAAGAAACTATACCGATTTTCATATGCTCTGTACAAATTGGCTAAAATCACCAACCGCAATACTGTACTAACCGCTTATCACGGATTTTTTTCGTCAACCCTGCGATATGGAATAATTTTCTGGGGAAACTCTACATATCGAGGTACACTATTCAGGGCTCAAAAACGATGTGTAAGGGCTATCTGTGGACTGAATCCCCAGCAAAGCTGCATGCCTTATTTTCAGTCCCTAAAGTTACTGACATTTCCATGTCTATACATTTTCGAGTGTTGTATTTTTGTCAAAAGTAATTCGAATTTTTTTCAGTTTAGAGAGCAAAAGCAAACTTGCAACCTTCGCCCAAGGAAACCAGCGTTGGTAGTTAGTAAGACTAAGACAGCTTTGATGCAAAAGAGTGTACTTGTAATGGCACCAAAATTGTTTAATAAATTGCCAGAAGCGTGGCAGACGGCCACAATACACAAGTTTAAATCCTTATTATTTAATTTCTTACTGTCTAAGTGTTATTATAGTGTAGCAGATTATTTGAATGATCTTTGACATATATTGTACATGTAATGTAGTATTAGATATAGACTTTTCATTGTTAGACTACTCAGATTAGATTTTAATTAAGAACCAATTGTTTCGTACGCCAGAAGGCACGTCATAGCTGTTCCTTTAAATATTATGTTACCACCTCATGTACCTGTGATGAACGAATAAATATATTGATTGATTGATTGAAACACACCAAGTTTGGGCTCCTCCAGACACGATATGGCTGATTTTTTAAAAATTCAATATACCACAAATGATACGTGATATTCTCATATCTAACCTCAAAAAAGCAATTTTGAAAATAGTTGAATTAACTATTTTTTTTTTAATTTTTCAATATTACCAAGTGAAACAATCAAATAAAAAAATTCAAAAAAGAAACTATATGATATTATTTCTAAATTGCTTTCTTGGGGTTAGATACAAAGATATAATGGATCATTTGTGATACATTATATCTTGATATCCTTATCCTTATATATTACCTATATACCTATATATTTTGTGACAAAAACTAACCAAACTATACCAACTGATGAAAAAGCGCAGTTAAAGGATTAAAGAGGTATTTCCCGTTAGATATATGGATACTACGTATCATTTTATGATTAATAAGTAACGTATCTGCAGTACAGTTCCATAAGTCACGTAAAATAGGTATTCACGTAGAACTGTGTCCCTTGGTGATATTAAAAAATTAAAAAAAAATACTTAATGCAATCCTTTTCAAAATTGCTTTTTTGAGGTTAGTTATGAGGATATCACGTATCATTTGAGGTACATACAATTTTAAACTTGGTATGTTTCGTTTATTTTTGTTTCAATTAAAAAAATATGGCTAAAATGTAATGATGTGGTATATTTTTAGAATCGCCTCGAAAAGCCCTTTCATATAATACTACACACGATAGGTTTCTGAAAAAAAAATTTTTTTTTCCCATACAAAATGAAAAATGTTTCGGCACTCCCCCCCTAAGGGAATTTTTTTTAGGAACTGCGGGTCAAAAAAATTGTTTTGCCCTATAGTATGTGTGTGCCAAACGGCTAAACTGTACATTGATTTGCGGTTTTTTTAAGCGTTGGGCTACCACTATCTCCCAAAGAGCGTCATAAGAGCTTAACAATATTATTATAATTCTGATCGCGAGCTTTTTGAAGAAAGTATGCTTGTTACTGCTAAATCACGTTATTTTGTATTAATACTGCTGGATTTTCTTGCGTCTCTAATGCCTAACTATACTCTGTAAAACTATCTAAGAACGACTATGAACGAATTTGCTTTATTCGGTTTCGTGTTACAATTTCCTGAAGCTGTAAATATCCGATCAAATAACGACCACGTCATCATAACGTTTTATTATATAGCTATAATGGCCGAAAATATTTGGCAGCAGCATGTATGGTACCTATATTTACCGGTCGTAATTTGCGATTCCGTCTCTCCCTTTTCCTCGAAATAGATGAAAAGCCGTTTTTGCAACCTCTGTTGATTTAATAGTTCATCTTCATTTCGAGTGTCTGGCACTCCTATGTTCCTTGTGTGTGTCCTATATGGTTCCTATGGCAGAAATGATTGATTCGAAGATCTCACACTTTTATGACGTGAACTTTAAGAACTTATTTGTACCTACATTTGACACAGGAAGTGTGCAGTACCCATTTGAACGCTTACTGTCTTTGCATGAGTTGCATGACGGGGAACGGTAAATTTGAATACCACGTAAGTTATACGAATTGGACACGAACTAATTAGTAACTAGTAAAGCAATAGTAAATTGTGATGCTGTATTTCAATATTAAAGAGTATTAATGCGTGACGATCGCTATGCAAAGTATGTTTATTTCATATACTCTGGCCCTAATCGTGATAGCACATTGTATCTCGCAGAAGGCAAACTTGTGTTTTACACACGGTTCTGGACCCTACAACTATGTAATACGGTTATTAATTGCTAATATCTCTTTACAATCGGCACCCACAAAAAGGAGCGGTTTTTCACACTTCCGCGCCTATCTGCGATATGTAGATATAACGGTTTTTTCGTAGAACGCTTGTTAAGTTTTCTTTGTAAGAATGGTTGTAACAGTCAATTATCTTCAGTTAAAAAAGCTACCAGTGTGCGGTAACGAATTGCTTGTTTTTGTACGACTGCCTCTGCGTCGGTAGTGTAAGGTAATACGTATAATTCTAATATTGCAATTGTATGCTCCTAAAGGAAATTATGTACAACGGAACTCGATCAAAGCGCCGTCTTTAATATCAAGTTAGCATCTTGATCTTATTTCAAAGGAGCACCTTTCTTTAGCGCAAAGTACCTAAACTGTCGCCAACTTATCGGAAATGTACTGCCAGCTGTTACCGATACTAAACGCAAATACACTGCTTACTTGTAAGTACGCACGTTGCATGTCATATATCCCCGTTCGATAAATATATGTACATCGTACGTTGTAACTTGTGAGATTTAATTAAGATTGTCAGTAATAGGGCAAACAATGTTAAGATTTATTAGCTTTGGAACTTGTTTGAAGTACTCCTCACTTGAATCTTTAGTTAGACAGTCCCGAAGTTACACCAGCGACACAGTAAATAGTCCGTTACTCGGGCCTTGGCCTATCCCCATCATTCATAAAACTTAACAAACCTCTGTGAACTAAAACGTGCCTTGTCTCTTGCACACAAAAGCAAATGTAATGTGTCAGAGATAAACTAATTTTAACGTCATTAAGTAAAATAGGTTTTATATGGAACGTTTACAAATAAGGACATCTAGGTAGATGTTTAATAGTACTCTTTAGGGGCTTATTTTAATATTTGTTGACTACAACGACCATAACCAATTACGAGACAGCAAATTTCGATTACGGGCATTACAATATACCTAAAATAAACGACTAACGTGGTTGAATTTCGATCTACGTCGTAAATCAGAGCTTAATAACGACCTCGGGCGATGAACAGGACCTAACAGCTACCTAACCCGGCCTTTTAAATTTGCATGATGTGTACATTAAATATCCGAGATTCCGAAACCCGAATATAAGGCGATAATATAGAACATATTTTCAAATTTAACAAAGCTTTAATGGACATTTGAAAAATGTGTAGCAGTATTGTGTCATTAATTTTTCGACAAGTCTTTTATAATGTTAGTTTCTGTACTCGTCAGTCTTTCTTCATTTGTCACTGTCTTTTTCGATCATTATTTATTACTGAGTAAAAACAATGTATAAACTCTTATTTTTTGTTCAAGAAATTTCTAATCGGCAAAAGCGTTGGCGCCAAGGCGTTGGTTTTTTTTTCACATATAGCCTGTAATTCGCTGCTGATCCTAAACGTCTCCACCTGTGTGCACCTGAAAATAGTACCGCAATCCCTAGTATTTTTGTATCTTTTTTTAACCCCTGACACAGGTGAGGGGTTATAAATTTAACATGTGTATCTGTCTGTCTGTGGCGTCCTAGCTCCCAAACGGATGGACCGACTTGAGTGCGGTGTTTTAAATCGAAAGTCTCGTCT
The DNA here is from genome assembly GCA_945867215.1 of Epinotia demarniana. Classification (NCBI taxonomy): domain Eukaryota; kingdom Metazoa; phylum Arthropoda; class Insecta; order Lepidoptera; family Tortricidae; genus Epinotia; species Epinotia demarniana. Next base: position 12,765,839 of record OX244277.1, read on the forward strand.
GTCTAGATGTTTTCTATTTGTTTTTATTGTGTAGAAGTGCAGATTTTGAATTTATGTAGTTCCAGCAAGCAGTGTAAAAATGACAAACGAATGTTAAGATATTTTAATTATTTAATATGTTATTTATAACCGGACACGGACATCGTAAAATTTGTAGCATTTTTGGTGCAGCGTAGTGTTTAACGGAATTGGTATCATCATATCAGCCAAATGACATCCACTGCTGGACATATGCCTCCCTTAAAGAGTGCCGAAGTGACCGGTCCTGCGCCACCCGCATCCAGCGGACTCCCGCGACCTTTACCAGGTCATCACCTCCCTTGTGCCCTCACGCCGCGCCTTCCGGCACGTGGTCGCCACTCGATAACCTTTCCGCCCCAACGGCCATCGGTTGTACGTGCTATGTACCCCGTCCACTGCCACTTAAGTTTAGCGATTCGGAGGTCTATATCGCTTACCTTGGTTCTGCTGCGGGTAGCCTCATTTCTGATACGATCAGCACGCACACGCAGAGAATCTCCCAACATAGCCCGTTGGGTGACTTTGGTGAGACCCCGGTACGTCCTAAAACTACGATCAAGACCACTGGGGGATGGGCAGCAGCATCCCTGGAGTGCGATGGAAATACTGCGGCCGCGAGGTTCCGGCGACCCCGGCACCCTGATTGTGGTAGCGGAATTGGTATAAACAATTTCAATCGTATTACTCGATTAGCATTGATATCGTTAATTCGTAATTTTGATTGATATTGTGTAAACCTACCCTGTTAACACAACGACGGTGCACCGAAAATGCTACAATAATTACGAATATCACGCATTACTTATAATAACGCATTTGTCTAAAAAGGGTTATATATCGTAGCTTGTGTCATCGCTAGTCGCTACCGAAAGGAATGTTCATTATTGAACCTCGATCCGTTTCCTCCACGTTTCCTCAGTTATTTAGTATAGGTATGTTATAGTTATTCCAAACGGTAGGAAAGCTCGTAAATCCGCAGACTCCGTGCCATGGCGTGTTCCGCTGCAGTCTGCCGGTATCGAACCGGGACCAGCGGAAATTGCTCATTGCGCCACACTTTTTAATAGTTTTTAATGACCATTTCCTTAATGAAAGCTTAATGAGTGAATGTGGCATGTGTATTATGCGATAATACTGGGCAGTTTACATGTTTTATGGTGCATGGTGCATCGGTTATAGTTTCCTTCTACAATAATAATATGAGTTTCCTGAACTATATTTTATTTCCTGCTAGTTCAAAAAGTCCACTTCGTACAATCGATGACACAGAAATGTGCGTTGTTTCACCTCCATTGCATTTGATTAAGATAGGATAAGTCGAATCTATACATATTATATTTGTATAGTCAAAGCGGACCCCGGGCTCCTTAAGGGCGCTGCCGGGAATAACGCTAGGAGGAGGATGATGATGATTATATTTGTTTCATTAGCTTAGTTCTTCATTTTTGTGTCTTGGGAATTCTGTGCTGCATTATTTAAATTAATTAATTGTCCTGTAAAAGAGTAGGTGAACATTTTATTATTCCAGTCAATTTCAGTGGTACCGATTTTTCCGTTGTATATAGGTATAGATACAGTCGACGGCAAAGATATTGTTAACGTTATTCCATTGTAATGCTGCGAAAAATGTGATAAGGGGTAGGTACCCGAGACTTTTCCCTAAGACATATTTTTCTCAATATTGAAATAATAATGACCGCTATCTTCGGGCCCCCTGGCAAGCTCCGGCGATAAATCCTAATTCACTTACTCACGCGACCTGCAGTTCGGCAGGTTCTTGCGTTTGTCCTTCGTTAATACTCAATAGCTTAGCGGTTAGCGTGCTTCAAAGTAAGAATTGGGGTACGTATCAGAATGTCTAAGATTTAAAAAAACTAACGTTAAATGACCTACGTTCAAATTCCCTAAAATCTAAATACCTAATGGTTTTTTCACCTAAATTCAAAATAACGAAAGCTTAAAATGGCTACGCATTGCAATGACTAAAATTAAAATAAGACTAACGTAAAATAACCTACCTACATTCGATATCACTAAAATCTATATACCTAAAGATTTTTTCACTCATATATTCAAAATACCGAAAGCGTAATCATTAGCTATTTAGGTTTTAGAGATTTGAGCCTATGCCTATGCTTTTCTTAGAAGTAAATTGCCTAATCGTCATTAGTAGTAAGTTTTTATAACAAGTTTTTATTTTTCGCTCTTTTATAAAAAAATAACCTCGAAGACGAAAGCTCCCGCTTCCGTCTTCTAACCTATCCGCGATCCGAGTCGGTTTTGCCACTACCCGCTCTCGTCTTCGAGGTTATTTTTTTTATGAAAGATCGGAACAACGATACGAGAATAATTTTACGATCAATTTTATCCCACATTTACGCTCGTAGTACCTGATCTACTACTTCATACAAATAGCTCGCAAGTGCATAATTTTAGGTATTTTGACCATTTGGTATTTCAAATGTTGGTGCATCAAACTTAGGTGTAATAGCTATTGGTATTTTAAACATTAGATATTTAGTTAGGTGTTAGTTGCTTAGGTATTTAAACCGTTAGGTATTTAGATTTTAGGGATTTTGAACGTAGGTTATTTAACGTTAGTTTTTTTAGTGTTAGACATTCTGATACCAAGAATTGTTATATCAGTTGCAGCTATTTGCATTTAAGGAAAGCAAATTCTTCATCCGACTCTGTTATACCAACACAAGTTAACTGGCTATTTGTGTCAATAAGGAAAAGGTGCATTAACAATATAAGTAAGGTAAGGTATATATGTAAGGTAATTAACATGCGGAATATGCTATTATTTTGGATTTTATTAATAATTACACAACTACTTATTCCTCTCAAATAGTTAACCTCCTGACACCTAAGCATTTTATAAGATCACTTGTCACTACGACCGAATGTACTTTACAAAGCCCTAAACAGTTTTTGTTGCAAAGACCGAGCCCTTGTAAGTTAAATAAAATATAAACTAAAAGTTTCATGCGTTTTCACTAAAACAAATGTTTTTTATCTCTATTTGACGAAGCATTTAAGCATATTTCTGTTTAGATATTTTTTGTCTTACATAAAGGTCTTCAGGTCGTTAAGGCATAAATTGGTGTGATATATAAATGAAACAAAATATTCAAAATTATCATGTAATTGACTGTAAAGCCACAAAATAGTCATGACACAAAATCATATTTATTTATTTTTATCCATACAATTACTTATACATAGTTAGTCACAAAACTACGCAATCAACAATGTAATGTTTAACATTTTTATGAAACTAAGAAGTGTCAAAACATAATATTACTTTATCAAAACTTAAACAATTTAATAAAAACTCAAAACAACTTCCTATATTTAATGGAGATCGTTCGATTCTTCATCTGCCGAAGATCGGGATCCGTTTATTGAAGGCGCAGTAAAATCTTTGTCCTCACTTGAGTCTTCATATTCGGATTGATTTAACAATTCCGTAATATCCCGGTCTCGTAACGCTGAAATTAAAATTATTATTTTATTTATTTATTCTTTAACAGTTTGTTTGTAGGAAGACTTAAAACAAAACATATCATAGCATAAAAACATAATAATTATGTACACTACTTTTTGTACTAACGCCGAAAGTGTTTTATATAAGATTAATTCCACATACGAATAACATGAATATCGACCGAAGTACCTTTCTATAGGTTTAATATATTTACGACAGTTTAAATTACTTTAAAACTCAGTTTATCTCGACAAGAGTACATAAAAAAGATACTTTTATTTGTAATCCTATAATAAAACTACATGAAAACAAGTGAATTTAACAATAAAATGTTAAGTTTTACTTACTGCGTCGACCACGTGCCGCCATTGTTGTGAACTCTTGAGCACGTGTCGCAAAAATGGCAGCCACTAGGTATAAAATCTGTGACGAATCCCAAGGACAAACTATTGCCATTTCTTAATTTTTATTGGTTGCAAGGAATCACGTGCCTAGTGCTGTTGTAGCGCGAAAATATGAACACTCGGGAATTGATGCTACGTAAAGGTCGCCCGGCCGTTGTCTACATACGAGCTGTAAAAGTATCCGGACTTTATGGTATGGTCTATTTAGCACTTTGTAAAGGACGCCAGGTGTCAGGAGGATATGAAAGAATCTTCACCGATTTGATCTCCACTCCGACACGATTTCGACAATTTTAGTACCCCGGATAGGATTAACCATAAAAAAACGAATGACCGGAATTCACCGGCGGTGATCCAAGCAACGCCGCTTCCGCGCCATGTGTTTTAAATTTAAATGAAACTATTTAGTGTGACAATCACGCGCATCGCGAAGTTCAAAAACCTCTTACTATATCGTTTACTGAAAATACGTATACAAACTATTTATTTTATACAGATAGCTCGCTTCTGTATACTACCGGTATACAGAACCGCTGTTGTTGTACCCGTGTGGTGTCGGGTTAGAATTTCACCACCCTCTTTCTTCCCGAGGGTGTCGTAAAAGTCGACTAAGGGACGGAGTTGAAGTGTGTTGTGGGCGATGGGCTAGCAACCTATCACTGCAATATCACATTTTATCGATATTTTATATCCACATTTATGCTAAAAGTGGCGCTGGAACATACGTTTCATGTGCTCTGCCTACCCCTTTTGGGAATAAAGGCGTGAATGTATGTATGTATGTATGTATGTAGCTCGCTTCTCACACCGTAGTCACCGCGTGAATAATACCTAGCTTACATAGACCCGGTTGGGAAGAAAATAGACCGATAATTCTTCTATAACTTACTACTCTTCTTCTAGTTCTAACTTAGACTTACTTGTATATCCTATACTATTAAACGAGCAATATTCCGGCATCGAATTCGTAAAGAGTGGAGCCTCCAAAAAAATATGTGAAAATAAAAAACGAGCAATATTTGTATATAAATATATATATACTTTCTCGAAAATGGCTCTAACGATTTCAATTACGGGGGCGGTCTTACGTCTGGAAATATCGTTTTCTCTGTATTTACTCTATTTTCGCCCGAGCAGAGCTCGGTCGGCCAGGCACGACCTGCTTGTATGCGGAAAAAAACGGGAACCAGTAATGATTGTTGCTCATCACACATCCTTTACCGCAATTCGATGTAGTCACTGCCAATCTAACCGAGATAAAGTACGGATACGGAGCCTCCATAAAGTGCACTTTCTGCGCATGTTTGTATCGCGAAAACTGTTATCATGTGTAATGTAATGTGTCGATATAAATTCGTACGGTACCCGTCATTTTCCGGTGCACCAGCAAGGAGACTGCCGGTCGAAAATTATCATACGTATGCTTAATAACCGTGTAATGCATTTATAATTGAGATTTCATGATTTACGATCACGATCACATTCTATTCTAATACGGTATAGTGAAGCTAGACTGTTTGACAAGCTATAGAGTCTGGCAAAAGAAAGCGTGACCTGAGAAACCGCGGCAAATTCAAATAATTTACATGTGGAATACCACATGTAAATTATTTGAATTTGCCGCGGTAGAAATTAGTAATAACTAATTTTTTGTTTTTTACGGATTCCTTGAATATTTTCAAGATTATCTGTACACATAAGAAACGTATCATCATTATCGCCAATATTATTATAACAAATAATCAGCCGACAAGGATTAAGATTGCAAAGTCATACTAACCTAAAAAATCCGACATCGCATCTAAACATTGTTGTTTCTCTTGGAGAACAACTTCTTTCTCCTCTTGTTTTTGCTTGAACTTACTGGTCATAGTATGTAGCAGCTTTCGCACATTACTTTTTATTGTTTTACCCATATTACGGCAATTATTAATGCAAAATAATTGTGTAAACAAAATACTGAAAACTCTAGCCAAAGAATTGGACGTACCTTTGACAGATTATAATGTTGCCACTTTAAAAAAAAGTCCAGGTCATTCTTTCGTTTGCCAGACTTTATTGCTGACTACAAATAAGTATCGTATGTGTCAAAAATAAGTTCGTATACACCGTGGATGTGAATAACCCGAAAGATTTTAACCACGCATTCCTTAGGACATTAGGAGCAAAAAATGTTATGTGAACCCCAGTCACTGCTGGCTTAGTTTTGAAGATACTATCAATTTTCATGTAAACTTTTTATTTTGATTACTAACGTGCATTAGCTCTTTTGATTGCGACGTTGCTACCGATGTTGGCCAGTTTTGCGTCGCTATTGACAGATATCAAAGTGCCAGCTACCACTCTCTAAATTTAACCTTTTTTGAAAAAATAATCGTTACCGTTTTATTAAAAGGGATAATTTCCATAAAAAAGCAATAGTTATCCAAGTTTTATTTACAAAAACCGGCAAAACAAGCAAAAAAAATTTTTTTTTGCTCAATTTTTGTTGGGGTTCATATAACATTCTTACTCCTAATGACCTCAGGAATGCGTGGTTAAAATCTTTCGGGTTATTCACGTCCACGGTGTATATTAGATTCCCGATACTTTCAGTGCAGCCCTCGTACTACCCAATTCGCGTGGTTGGTTAAACAAAAAACCGGCCAAGTGCGAGTCGGTCTCGCGCACGAAGGGTTCCGTACCATTATCTATAAAAACAGTAAAAAAAAGTGTTGTATGGGATTCCCCCTTAAATATTTATTTTATTTTATTTTTATTATTTGTTGTTATAGCGGCAACAGAAATACATGTTCTTGGGTTACAGCCTGGCGACAGTCAGTCAGACAGACGACGCGCGACAGCGAAGTCTTAGTAATAGGGTCCCGTTTTTACCCTTTGGGTACGCAACCCTAAAAATTAACTGAGTGACAGTTTTGTGACGACATCAATTTAGTATTCAGTGTGTATAAAAAATCACTTTTTCTTTTGGATTAAGTAGGTAACGCATTTTTTTGAAATTCCCATGTAGTTATGACTTGTTCGAATAGACTTAGGGCGGGTTGCACCGACTTACGAATACAGACCGATCAAAGTTAAATTTATTTATTTATTTATTTATTTACACAGCATTACAGTTGTAACTTAACCAATGCACTGGTAAACATAGGTACATACAGAGACACTAAATTATATTGGAACACTGGATTGTCTGCTATCCATCATCTCGCAAAACTTTAAACATGCACAACTAACCGGTGCCCATCGCCATGCAAAAAAGTCGCACTCAGGTACTGACATCAGAAGCGCATTGAGAAGCTTCATCGCCCGAACAAGTGGCGAGTTCCTGTGCGACAATGTACGGACCACTGGCACTGCCAATAATGGACGCGCACGAGGTCTTAGGGTTATTCGAGGGACATCAGGTACAAACAGTCGCACCAGTTTCCCAACCAAGTCCAGACTATCCACTTCACCACGCAACGCCCTACAAGACATTGTAAGAAGATAGAAGTTGCGTCTCACTTCCAACGAATTGTATCCAAGGGTCCCAAGTAAGAACTTGGTTGGATACAAGTAGGGGTACTGCCCATAGATCTTTTTATACAGCATTCTTAAGAAAGTTTTTTGGACCTTCTCAAGAATCAAAGCGTATGTCGGCTCATAAGGATTCCATACAATCGCCGAAGCCTCTAATTTGCTCCTAACCAGAGCGTTATATAGAGTCCTTATAACAGCCGGGTCATGGAAATCCTTAGTGCTACGTATAACAAAACCTAATCTACGATAGCAAGCAGTAGCAAGGTCTTTAATATGTTCGTGGAAGGTTAAGCGCAAGTCAAATGTAACCCCTAGATCTTTTACTGTATGGACTCTATTAATTGTTCCAGCTCCTAGAAGGTATTGGAAATGTACGGGAACGCAAGCTCTGCTAAAAGTACAGACACAGCACTTTGCGATATTAAAACAAAGCCTGTTGTCTATGCTCCACCGGTAAACCGAATCTATATCATCCTGCAACGATACAGAGTCAGCAGCACATTCCACTCCGTACACAAGCTTCAAATCGTCTGCGTAAATATGCCTGGTTAAATATGGCGCTGACAGCTGTCAGTCCATAGAAACTTGTCAATCTCTCCATACATTCAGATTTTAACGAACACCGCTTACGATTACAGATGGTTTGGTGCAACTCACCCATAGTCATATAACCTTACATATTTAAATTTTGTAAGACAAACAAAACCAATGACTATTCGATCAGTCTTACCCAACCGTATTGTATGTATGTATGTATCATGTAAGCACTTTATTGTACACAATAACTGGTTAAAGAACATACATGTCACACTATAGATCAACTTACGAAGTCACACTTATCCCTATAAGGGATCTCTTCCAGCTAACCTTTGATACAAAATCACATAACCTAATCAACGGGCAATCAATTTGTAATCACGTTCGAAAACGACCCTAAGGATATGGTCATATTTTCAATAATATTGAGGTTTACGGGGGCGAAAAATCGTTCTAAATATTACATGTCTGGGAAATATTGTTTTCTCTATTTTCAACCGAGTAGAGCTTGGTCGCGCTGGTAGGTGCACTAGGAACTTATGTTATTTAATTGCTATTATATCTGACATAAAGGAAAAAGTAATATATTTTCCTGTATTAACAACTAATTATAACCCTTTCTGCGGTGTTTCCTGCAACCGTACAGAAGAATAATCGGATTTAATTTTCTATTGTTACACCTGCTCAATTGTTATGGTATCATTGTATGCCGGCCCGCATAAACCTTTTATCTACCATATCATGAAATGGTTTTCTATTGAATCGTATCGTATCATCGGCTAATGGCTATTGCATAGTCATTGTGAAAAATCTCTAAACATTTTTGCGGCTAAGCCGGTTTCGTCCAAACAGGAATATAATTTATCCAAGATTAGCCCATACACTTTAAACGGTTATCCTTAGATTAATCCCTTATTCCTATTAAGTCAGCTTAAGCTGCCACTAAGCCTGACTAAATGCAGTACACTAACTGGGGGAAGTGAGATAAATAATAAATCTAAATATATAAAAGAAGAAGCTGACTGACTGACTGACTGACTGACTGACTGACTGACTGACTGACTGACATATCAACGCACAGCCCAAACCGCTGGGTCTACGGATTCCAAATTTGGCACGCAGGTTCCTTATAAGGTGTAGGGGAGCACTAAGAAAGGATTTTTCAAAACTCACCCCCTAAGGGGGTAAAACCGGGGTCCAAAGTTTATATGGGGGAAGCATTATTTTTTGAACTACAGACTTAAAACTTTGTAGGAAGATTACTTATTAAGATACAAAAAAAGCACTTTCAGCGTTTTACAAAATTCCACCCCTAAGGGGGTCAAATAGGGGTGCAAAGTTTGTATTCAAAACTACTGGGACTACAAATTTGAAATTTACGCCAGACCTTCCTTTTATGACGTAGGCAAGGGATAAGACGGGATTTTTGGAAATTCTATCCCTAAGGGTGTTAAATAGGGGTGCAAAGTTTGTATGGGTGAAACATTATTTTTTGTACTAGAGACTTGAAACTTTGTAGGGATTTTACTTATTAAGATACAAAAAAAGTTCTTTCAGCGTTTTAGAAAATTCCACCCCTAAGGGGATTAAATAGGGGTGCAAATTTTGTATTCAAAACTACTGGGACTAGGAACTTGAAAATTACACCAGAACTTCTTTTTATGACGTAGGCAGGGGATAGAACAGGATTTTTGGAAATGCTATTCCTAAGGGGGTGAAATGGGGGTCCAAAGTTTGTATGGGGGAACATTATTTATTGAACTGGAGACTTAAAACTTTGTAGAGGATTACTTATTGATACCAAAAAGGTACTTTTGGCGTTTTATAAAATTCTACTCGGACTACAAACTTGAAATTTACACCAGAACTTCCTTTTATGACGTAGGCAAGGGATAAGACGGGACTTTTGGAAATCCTATCCCAAAGGGGGTTAAAAAGGGGTGCAAAGTTTGTATGGGAGAAATATGACTTTTTGTACTAGAGACTTGAAACTTTGTAGGGATATTACTTATTAGGATACAAAAAAAGTACTTTCAGCGTTTTAGAAAATTCTACCCCTAAGGAGTTCAAATAGGGGTGCAATATTTGTATGAGGTAAACATTATTTATTGAACTAGAGACTTGAAACTTTGTAGGAAAATTACTTATTAGGATACAAATAAAAATATCTTAAGCGTTTTTAAAATTCCACCCCTAAGGAGATTAAATAAGGGTGCAAAGTTTGTATTCAAAACAACTGGGACTACAAACTTGAAATTTACACCAGAACTTCCTCAAGGGATAAGACGGGACTTTTGGAAATCCTATCCCAAAGAGGGTTAAAAAGGGGTGCAAAGTTTGTATGGGAGAAATATGACTTTTTGTACTAGAGACTTGAAACTTTGTAGGGATATTACTTATTAGGATACAAAAAAAGTTCTTTCAGCGTTTTAGAAAATTCTACCCCTAAGGAGTTCAAATAGGGGTGCAATATTTGTATGAGGTAAACATTATTTATTGAACTAGAGACTTGAAACTTGGTAAGTATTTTACTTATTAGGATACAAAAAAAAGTATTTTCAGCTTTATATAAAATTCCATCCCTAAGGGGGTAAAATAGGGGTGCAAAGTTCGTATTCAAAGCTACTGGGACTAGAAACTTGAAATTTACACCAGAACTTCATTTTATGACGTAGGCAAGGGATAAGACGGGATTTTTGGAAATTCTATCCCTAAGGGGGTTAAATAGGGGTGCAAAGTTTGTATGGGAGGAACATATTTTTTTGTACTAGAGACTTGAAACTTTGTAGGAATATCATTATTAAGATACAAAAAAGTAATTTCAGCGTTTTATAAAATTCTTCCCCTAAGGGGGTTAAATAGGGATGCAATGTTTGTGGAGGGGAAACATTATTTATTGAACTAGAGACTTGAGACTTTGTAGGAAGATAACTTATTAGGATACAAAAAAAGTAATTTCAGCGTTTTATAAAATTCCACCGCTAAGAGGGTTAAATGAGGGTCCAAATTTTGTATAAGGGAAACTTATTTTTAGCTACGACGTACTTAAAACTTTGTGGACAGATTACTAAACTTATTAATTTAGCAGCTTTCAGCGTTTTTGAAATAATTACACCTAAAGGGGTTAAAAAGGAGGTCCAAAGTTTGTATGGAGAAAAAAGATTAGTTAGACAATTTTATTCGAGAATTCACAGGATAATTCCTAACGATAAATGAGTAAACAAGAATTTCCGGTTTTTTGGGAATTCAACCCCTAAAAGGAGACATGTGGTGACAAAATCTGAAAATCAACATCGGCATCTATTGTTTCTATGGTTTATCGGGTCGCTGATTAGGAAAACAACAACGATTTTACATTCCAACGTGGCGTCTAAATATCAATATGGGCGTTGTTATTACGGTTTTTTGGGACGTTAATAACGAAAATCACATAGATTTTGAAATGTAATGTTGTGGACATGAAAATTCATGAAAATATTTGTGCCAAATTGCAATTCAATCGGTCCAGTTTTTTTCGTAGCAAATCGGTTGTAACAGACGGACTGACAGACAGCCACACGTGATCCTATAAATAAGGGTTCTATTTTTGCTTTTGAGGTATGGAACGAGACCCGCGTTATATAGGGTTATAGGTTTTAAAGTTTGTATTTGGTGCCATCTCGATCGTCAGCAATCGGTACCTAGGCGAGTGCGGGCGGCGCGGCGGGACGGGAGGGTAGGAGACATTGGGAAAGTGCCTGCATCCGTAATAAGTACATTCAAGGTGCTGCACGAAGATCTGCTTACTTTTAATAAGTTAAGCATTTTGGCCGCCGTTAAATTAAAACAAATTTTTGGGTATTTATGTTAAATACTGGTTCGAAAAGCATGGAAAAAAATCTTAGGAAACAAGCCTATAGCAATGTCCAGGCCACAAATTTGACTTAACATTCGTGGAGATATTTTGGTATTTCAACATTAATGTTCATGAACATAAAGTAGCTTTTATTCCAGAGGACAGATTCTCATTAATCATGATTGTAAATTTAATAACAGAAATACGTACATACATACATACATTGACGCCTTTATTCCCAAAAGGGGCAGGCAGAGCACATGAACTTTATGTTCCAGCGCCACTTTTAGCATAAATGTGGGTAAAGATCGACAAAAAGTGATATTGCTTAGGTTGTTAGCCCATCACCCAGGACACACTTCAACCCTGCTCTCTTAATCGACTTTTACGACACACACGGGAAGAAAGAGGGTGGTGAAATTCTAACTCGCCACCACACGGGCATAAATATAATAAAAATTAATTTACCATAATGGGTTATGATGAAGGGTTATTAGTAGGGGAAGTTAGTAGTAGTAGGTTAGTAGGCGGCGTAGCAATTCAGTAATTATTGGAAAATTACTTTTACTACGCGGGCGAAGCCGCGGGCAAAAGCTAGTAAATAAATATAAGGAGACAATCTTACACAAATCGACCTAGTCCCATAGTAAGCTCAGTAAGGCTTGTGTTATAGGTACTAGACGACGATATATATATATAATAGATATAAATACTTAAATACATAGAAAACATCCATGACTCAGAAACAATTATTCATGCTCATCACACAAATATTTGCCCTTACCGGGATTCGAACCCAGGACCTCCAGCTTCGTAGGCAGCGTCACTACCCACTAGGCTAACCGGTCGTCGAAATTCGTGTCGATAAATTGTGAGAGTGAGATAGTTTTTCATATGTAGGTATTTCCTGGTATGTCAATACGGATTCCATAAAATCACTTTATAGGTTTATCACTTTATCACATACTTAACATGTCCCTCCTTGTCCTTCACCTTCTACCTATCGTTATCTCGCTTTTCTCCAATGACTATGATCCTGGGCGTCCTATTTTGTGACTCCGTTATCACCCGTAGGTATGTGTGGGACTGCGAGTAGACTATAATTATCGAGTACATCTCATAATTATTATCCTCATGACGAACACATTTTTAAATCTGTTGCTGTCCCTGTCGTGTTCCCGACTGTACCTACCTATCCGTTTATGTTTTTTATTCTTATCATACCAAAAATACTGTAAGAATATTATCATACGTATCGTAACCCTTGTGCATCTTACGAATCAAAATATTATGCCTTGCCCGTGTAGATAATATTCAAACTTCCGAGTAGACGGCATCTCGGAAATAGGAAATCCAATATTGTGGTATAAGCGGTAGGTACATTGCATTTCGCAAATATTTCCTACCGTTGACCTACTTATGAGGGGAGGGAACATCGAAATTGCAATTTGCACCTCCAATAATCGTGCTGAAAATCAGTCTTTGTGGGACACTTGCTTTCGGACGTCAATAACATTTGGTGTGCACTGTGAACTTTTTAATTTACAGAACAACACTGTGGAATAATCCCCCAATGTGCCAAATAAATGTACTCTTTATCCAAGATGTAGAATTGGAGAGCGTGGCTGGTAGAGTTAAGCCGTGTGGAGTAGGAAGCTTGGCGCTAATCTGCGATCTGATATATTTTTCACGCTGAAAGATATATGAACTGTGGAATATTGGCAAACACTTTAATGTAATGTTTTTAGTGGGATTACTTATACAAAAACGATTTGAAAAAACTTTTGTAGCAAGCGGGAGGGTCGAATTTTACTATCACAGATTGAACTAATCACCTCCTTAATTTCCTACATCGTTATCCCGAACAGCCCTGTATAATTAACGAAATTGCTTACAAAATTTCACGAGAATCGCGTGATAAATGCTACCTGTAGAGGAGAACAGCTATATTTTCGGCCCAAGCTGAAGCGTAGAACTTCGTTCGCTTCGCTCCCTCGTTCGATAAAGCTTACATTTTCTGTTTACGTTGGCTTCCGAGCTTAATCACATATCGACAATGCGCATTGTACATCTCCATTTAGAACATGTATAAGTGTAGCTGTCAGACTGGTTGAACCAATATTATTTTTTTCCTCCAGATTTGGGAACGATGAATCAGCCGTAACTTCTCGACGGAGCAGTATCTCCAAACAGGTGAGTTGACAAGGGTTCCACGTTCCACGTAACATTGAGTAACGTTACATGGCTATTCTATCCGCCTATTGATAACAATCCTATGATCGAGGCTACAAAGCAACTTTACGGTTGTCCATTTCAAATATTATTTTTATCTAAGCTTCTATACTAATCCCGTATAAACTAAAGTATGGGTTAACATTGGGATTTAGAAAGGGGGTTTCATTCAGAGAGGTGCCTGTTTAGCAGTGAGACGTACAACGGTGATGATCATTTTAAACGGATGAAGACAACTATAATTTACTCTATTGGCATTGCACATCCCTTGGCGGCAGTATTAAACTTATTTTCATCACACTTGCTCTTCAATGGCGTTATTACTTGCGAGAGTACAGAGCAGTTATAGCCGTTTTACCTCCCACGGGCTGTTAAGTTTAGTTTTAAAATATAGAACCCACTCATACTTCACTTCGGACTGAGCACGTTTCCAATCAGCCAAGGTGTACCTATTTCATATTTTCAAAAGTTTGCTACAACCAACGTTTAATATGTATAAAACATATCTTTATATTAAATTTGACTGCAATTTAATGTTTAGTACCGTGCCGTAAATAAGTACCTAAATTCCTTTATGGTAAACTATTCATTAATGGTTTAATTCATGTCAATGTATTGTTTCAAGAATTAATCGTTATGATACAAAATTGAACACTATTGTTATACATTCATAATATTACCATGACTAATTTAATTGTACCTGTAAGCGATTATTGAGACAGAAAAACATAATTGTTCGATAGGTATCTACATAATATTTATTCACACAGCTTATATTACAAATGCATACAGTCCATCTATCTCAAGATACATTTAAGGGCTCAAAAGGATCCCATATTCCACTGACAATAGACAATAGCTGTTTGTCATTCCGGTTGCCCGCCAGTAAAGGAAACATACATACGTGTCGAACGGTGCCAAAGGAATACATCAGGCTTAATTATGGTACACCTGACGCGTGTTGCATCTCTTTCCAACTTTAAAAGTCTACACTAGCTATAAAAGAGATAAATAATCACGCGCATTGTGAGCTAGCAAGACTTATTAGAATCTGTTTGTCTAAATACAGTATGCGCCTTGGAGATCAATATCGACTTGTGACGTTTTTCTTTTGTTTGTTCACTCGTACTAATGACGTGGGTGGGAATTAGGTGCCTTAACATCAGTTTATAAATGTTAATGTATTCATTCATTGCATATTAATCGTAGGGGTTAATTGTACCCATTGGGTAGAAATTAGGAGCACTGATACAAGATAAACCGTCGAATTAGATTCTTGTATAATTAATGTATGTTGTCGTTGATGTTTGCGGGACTTTGACACTTTTTATACAGGGTGTAAGGGTGGCAAATTATAATTAACTTTTCATCGAGTTTCATCACTCTGCAGACTTCTTATTGGCATTTTAAAACTGAAGCACGTTGACGAAGTTTAAATCGAAAATTAATTAAAATACAGATAGTTGACAATTAAAAGTTGTACCTTCAATACTTGCCTTGGCCGAAGTCTCCAACCTGAATCCGATCTTCTACGAGGATGTTCTTATTCCCCCGTCGTCGCAATTGAAAGACCTGGGGCTGATATTTGAGAGCGGGAACGTGGGAACCTCAAATGTCTGACGTTTGCCGCAGAGTGATGACTAACACACTTAGAGCGCTAAAGCGGTAAACAGCTTCAAACATTTTGTTCCTGTCAGCACTAAAATTTTCATAGTTCAAGGTCTCATTATGCCTCTTATTGATTATGCTGATGTGTGCTACACTAATATTACCCAAGTTTCCCAGGACAGACTAGAGCTTCTTCGCCGTAAACTTAAATGGCTCCCCATTCGTAAACGAAGTTCATTACGAGTTCTCTGTACCCTGTTTTCCATATTATTCGATCCTGCTGCGCCTAGCTATCTAGGTCTAAATTTAAATTTGTTACCGCCCGACCTGGTGGTAATCTACGCCAGACCCGTAGCCTGAAGCTTGTAGTCCCCCCTCATCGCACATGAGTAATTCCTTCACTGTCCAGGCCATTCGGCTTTGGAATGCTCTCCCGCTTACTATCAGACAAGCACAAACGAAACTCACCTTCAAGCGCATGTTGCGCAAGCATTTTCTCAACGATATCTCTGGTTAGTTTAGTGGCATAGTTTTTTTTTGCACTGGGTACGCAAAGTAATATGTATGTATATATATGTAGGAGTATAAGGAGGCCGGGCAGGCATGTGTGACGGCGGATCCGACATTACGCACCGTGTGGGCATGCATGTGCAGGTATTCGCGAAATAAAAGTCACAATATAACTCAATCACTATACTATTTAATTAAATTCACAAACACTACAAAGATAACAGGATTGCAATAATAAATCTCGATTAAAGAGCCAATGGGTTTGCAAGCGACCATCACGGGCGGGGCGCTGTCAACGAATGACATCCCTCGCCGCCATGACACTTACAACTCCATTCGGGGTTACCCGCTCTTAAAATAAATCAACTTGATGTCAACAATTTCGACAACTACCCGCTTAAAGAAATAATCAACTTCTCAACACTATTCACGATTACTCGATTAATTGAATTCCAATACAATTCCTCGAAAATTATTAATCGCGCGCCGTTATATATTATATTTTGTATTTATGTAAGTAAATGTATTTATTCATTATATTAGGAAATATATTTCATTAGCTACCTGTCCTTTTCATTTGTTTTTCTTGGTCAGCTGCCTGCACCTATAAGCTTTTCTGTTTAGCCCTGTGGTTGACTGGTAGAGAATGCCTTAAGGCATTAAGTCCGCCATTTGTACTTATTATTTGTGCAATAAAGTTGAAATAAATAAATAAATACTCTACCAGCAGAAAACAATTGCGTTAATTTTATTAAACTTACCTATTAATAGGTCTCGTAAATAAAAAAATAGATTCGGACCATTTTAAAGTTTGGTGGAATGAGGCCTCACCAGCATCATTAATTACCATTATGTTTAACAATCACTGCTCTCAGTCCAAATACACACATATACAATGTTTATTTATATATACACATAAATCACATCTTTATTAATCATGTAGTATCCAAACTCCCATTAAAAATCAAGCCATTTTTACACAGGGCCCATAAATAAAGCTTAAAACGTAATTCAGTGCGCGACACCCGGGTTCGTTAACCCTAAACTGCTGGACGAGCATAATGGGCCTAGTGCTCTCGTGCTTGAGTGTGGCCCAGTTTCTTTCACTGACGGAGCCACAGATCCGATCTTAGGTCGGAGCTTGTAGTCTGTTCTGGTCTATTGTCTTGTATTTAGATTTTGTTTCTCTATTCGCTGGGGAAAACGACACTGACTTATTTCATTTCAACCCTAGCACGCGCGAGTAATACCTGATTTCTGTGGGCTGTTTGAATGGGTGGTCTTCATGCCTAAACGGTTCAACCGATTTGGATGAAGTTTTGCACGAAGCTAGTTTATAGCCTGGATTAAAATATAGGATAATTATTCTCCCGGGTCCACGCAGACGAAGACGCGGGCGGAAGCTAGAAATAAAATACTTTACTTTTATATGAGGTGCATAATGGTTAATGAGAGAATTTAAGGAGATAAATATTTATCTAATAATACCTAGCTGCCCGCGCGGATTCGCCTTAGTATTGGGAAAAACGCACGATAAAATATACCCCTTTACCATTCGGTAAGTCCATTTTATACACAGCAGGTGAAAGAATTTTGAAACTGGCATAAGTGGTTCCGGGGTTTACCCCAACATAAAAACTCATA
The DNA here is from genome assembly GCA_945867215.1 of Epinotia demarniana. NCBI lineage: Eukaryota > Metazoa > Arthropoda > Insecta > Lepidoptera > Tortricidae > Epinotia > Epinotia demarniana. The sequence continues at coordinate 12,783,639 of OX244277.1, forward strand.
AGCTATCAATATCCGAGAGTTCTCCTATTTAAAATATTAGTTTAGATTTGTGTGTATTTTTGATATATCTCTATGGTATATTGTAGGAGATAATTGCTCCCAAAGCATCCTCTCTAACTCCTAATCGTGGCGCCCAACACATAGAAAAATCTGAACACAAATATCTACTGCTTGTTTCCCACTTACTCCAAGTTCGATGGACCACTGTTTAGAAAGAAAGAAAGGAAGATATTGGTACCTAGATTTCTTCACAAACAGGCCGCCAGTAAAATCTTGGTATATTAATCTTTCTGATTAGTGGCAGTGATTTGTGGCATGACCAATGATTATTGATAATTTTTATTCGGTTTACGATAATTTCCCACCTTTCATCTAATGTGTTTAAAAACTTCACAATGTATTCAACATTTCACATTCAAGTCGTATTCTTGCGATTCCTATTCTTCTAATTAGCATTCGCAAACTTAATATTTTATGTTAAGTTGTATGTGACGATCATGATAAGATTTCGTATAATTTTGGCATGTATGCTAATTTAAATCTAAATATAACGGAAACATAAAGCTACATTATTTTAGAGGCCATAAATCTAATCTGTAATTTGGTTCGTATAAGGGTAAAACATCCAAAAATATGTTTTTTTAAACCCGCGAAGCAAAAAGAGGGGTGTTATAAGTTTAACGTGTCTGTCTGTGTATCTGTCTGTGGCAGCGTAGCTCCCTAACGGATGGACCGATTTCTATGCGTTTTTTTTGTGTCATAGATATTTTATCCCGAGTGTTCTTAGCCATGTTTCATGAAAATCTGTTAAGCCTTTTTTGAGATATTGGACTTTGAAATGAAAATGTCGGGAGTTTTTCAACTTTTCTAAGTTGTAGTTATTTAACCGATATTTGTTTTCGTGTTACCAAACACCAAACAAAACGGAACACAAAAGCAGTATATAGTTTAAAAAAACCTTAATTTTGATGGGTATTTTTGATAAGGTATTTAACGTCTAAACCCTTGTTCCTGTCTATCCCACTTTTTGTCACTCGCGCGGGCTGATGTCATCCTCGTCCTGCGTGGGGTGTTAAACGGATCATTACGTATTTGCTTTGTGTTACGTGACGATTATTTTATAGGGCGGATCCGCAGCTTACCTTCCCCACAATATTAACTCCCTTTGCCACGTATTGAAATATGGACTCTTTTTCTATGAAGTAACGTTAGTTATTCAATACCCGGCTGTCAGATATGACGGTAAAAATCAAGCCTTCCTAATGGTCCTTCGAACACCTCGATTTATTTTTATCAATTCCAACTTAATAATGACTGTGGGACGAATTTAGTCGCGCCTAACGCTGTATTTCTGCCGGGCGTAAGTCGTTATTAGGTTACGCTACTGAGCCTACCTTCATCTCATGTTAAGATTCTTTATTAAGACATAAAAAAAGGAAAAGAACAAAATCGTCAAATGTTAATACGTAACGTAGGCTTCGTCTGGTATCTCTAATTGGTCTTTGTGACAACACTAATTCAACACAACAAAAAGCGTAATGTTGGTTTTCAATATTATGTACCATGTAATTGGGTCATACAAAGTGATTAGAAGCAAAGGTTTATTTCCTGTAATAATACATTGTGCCACAAGTGCGGTAAGAGATGATATACGAAAGAGCTTGCATTAGAAGTCCGACGCCGAAGGCTATTTCTTACCTGGAATAAATTAAAATCATATAGAAAAAAAATGTGTTTTCATTATTAATTGAAATTTCTTTTCGCTTCTGAGGGCTGAGGGAACGGCTGTTGGACATTCACGACCCAATTCGCTTACAAGTGGCCTGACTCAGCACTATAGCGTAAACTAGTTGCTCGATTAGTTTTCAAACTAATTTAAACTTAATTCAGGGATAGAATACCGGTTAGTGATCATTCAATTTAAAATATTGAACAAATTTACTTCTACACTGCAAAAAAAAGGTTGACTTACTTACTTACAGTCGAGTTCATAAATACTTGCATGCACAAAGTGATCAATAATATGTGAACAGGACTTTATTGTTAAGGGCATAAAGTTGCTAAGATATTTTGGAACCTTCGGAAATGCACATATATGTATGAACTCGACTGTACAAAAACAACTTAGTGCTTTAAGTGACGCATCTAATACCAAAATTATGAAATAATGTAATTCGTGAACTGTACTAGGACAGCACACAAAATGTATCTCCATTCTGTTTCGTATCATGCATACAACATATTGAACGTTATAAAGGGGAAAAATATTTTCAATGCAAACAATTTCCGCCTACATCTCGCTGCACATTTCAGCGCTTTGCGAGTGAAAAAGCACGCAGACTCATCCATTGCGGGTACCGGGACAATCTCTTTGATACGCTGTCGCCCTGTGGTATGCCGTTGCACCCAGTTTCACGTACAAAACTGTTCCATCCAAGAGTTCTGAGCAGACTAAAATAAACGACGTACATATAAGTATTCGTTTGAATACTGATAAATATTCGATAGCGTAAAGAAGCAATTCAGAACTCGACAAGATGGTAATGAACGCACGAGCGAGCGAGGCGAACTAAGTTCTATGTTTCAGCTTGGGCCGAAAATCGTTTGTACGTCCAGATGTCGGGATGTCCCGCTTTCCCACTGTTCTCCTGTACATGTACCCCATTCACGAGTTCCGATGGCCACAGGATATTGGCTCAGTCGCACACCTAATTTAGTACAGCGCTTTATTAAAATGTTTCGCTGTATATAAATTATTAATACATAAAATGAAATAATGATGTGAAATCGACATGTAATGTAAAACTTTTTTGAATGGTAATGACTTGTAAAGGACAATAAATACGGGTACAATACAATACGGGTCGCATTTCTCAACCGAATCTCGTGAAATTTTGTGAGCAGGTTCGTCAATTATAGATTTTTTTGTAGTCACAAAAAAAATGATGTGAAAATAGACAGGCCTGCGAGTACTACAGCTCACATCAGCAAAGTAGTATAAAGTTTTTTTGGGTATCAATTCATCAAAATTAAAATAATGCATAAAGGTCAGGCTCTCAGGTTCTACAGCCACTATAGTATCTTATTGAACGAGCGAGCGAAGTCAAGGAAGTTGGATGTTTCAGTTTGGGCCGAAATTCGTTTAAATGTTCCGGTGTCCTACATTTTTCGAACGTGCTAACAAAATCTCACAAGAATCGGTTTAGAAATGCGACCGGCTTACCGGCTGTTCTCCTCTACAGGTCGCATTTCTCGACAGATTGGTTTTTTCTAACGACTCAGTTTCGGAAATTTAAAAAAAAATGGTTTTGGTAATACTCAAAAAACATGTTTTTGAAAAATACGGACTTTCGAGTTCTAAAGCTTGCAGAGCCATAAGTTTTATTCATTCGAATAACAAAACTAATGGTTAGGATTCTCACATACGGCGTGAGGAAAATACAACGTATTTTTCTTTCTATTTTTCTAATGTCAATTCCAATTCAACTGTTGCATTCACAGCGGGTTTTTGTCTTTTGTCTAACTTAGATAACTAGGTTATGCTTAGATATCTATAGCTTGATATCTAAATCTAGATTGGGTTTTTGTCTAAGTCAGTCCCGAGCTATAGGTATAAACTTAGATAGCTAGGTTATGCTTAGATACCTTGAGTTAGGAGTCCTGACTCTGACATGAAAGAGGTGACCGGAATTCAAAGCCGAATCAAGTGGAATCAGTTAATTTTCAGGCGGCTCTCCGGCACAGGGCTTAAGCTAAAATATGGATAAGGTAGTAGTAACCTTAGTTAGTCAGTACTCTGAGGCACCCTTAAATTAATAAACTATCTACTGTATCGATAATAAGGACAAAATAACATGAGATATCTTTTTAATTTGTATTTTTGTAAAAAAAAAACTATACTAGCATTTATTCTTTATTACTTTTATTCTGAACAATAAATACTATATTGCTCAGCATCATTTTGACTTGACTTCAACGAAGCACGAACAAAATTACTGAGGCGTCGTTTTGATTTGACCAAATTGAAAAAGGGAGTATTCTGTTGGTTTTAAGCTTTGACTAAAATGTATTCCATTTGAGCGATTTAGCGCATTAACGGGTTGCCCTCATCATCTCTTATCCCGTAACTTAGCATAATTCCTGTTTTCAAGCTAAATAATTAAAAAAGGAATACATTCAAAACGGCACGTTTACCACGTTCCGTACATAATCGCCAACCAAGAACGGCTAAACTTTCGTGCATAAAAAGGGTGTGGTGCATAATTAATCTTTTTAACCTAATTAATATTTTCCTAATGCGTCACTCCATTACTGTGTCAGTATTTTTACACATACTATCCTAATATGAGCTAATATATTTGAATGCGTAACAAGTAAAAACCGAACGTGCGAGGTCACAATTGGCCATAGGTGTTCTCCTGTTGGCAGCTTGTTATTAATATCATGAGTATAAAGAAACCCTGAGTCCGGTTTGACACCTAATCCCAAGATTTGGCATTGGCACTAGTTTTACGATAGCGACTGCCATCTGATCTTGCAAACCAGAGGACCTTATGGGGTTAGATCGATTTCCTCACGAAAATCTTCTCATACAGTTGGGTACAGAATACCATCCCGGTTGGAGTCTTGCAAAACTAATATGTCTTGGCGAGGCTTATTTCACGAGGTTCTCGCATGTGTAACCATACCACAACCTTACTGGCGTAACATAGGTCACGGGGTTACCAGGACATCAAACCCACTTTTGTTTTGACCCAATTTAACGCTGGAGGAAAGCGACTGCAGCATTCACAACTTTGAAATAAGCTGCTTTGAATGAGAACTCAATTATTTCCCCGCTTTGTGTACTCTTGGTTTTGTAATGGATTTACATTTTCCTGGCATAAGACTGTTTTATCTCTTGGGTTAATCGGCTTTATTTATATGGAAGTTTTAGTATATTAAGAGTCCGCAGTAAGCTCGATTCTCGATACAAACGTAGTTACGCTCTCATTTTAAAACTACGTGTTGGATTGTAACGAAACTTTGCATGTTCAATGAAATGAGGTATATCTATGTCTGAAATTAGTTTACGTAGCTTCAGATACCATAATAAAAAAGATACAGCGAATTTAAGTTTTTCATACAAATGTAGTTTTTGCTGTATTTACTTTGTTTTATAAATTGGAACCATATAAACTAATTACAGACATAGATATACCTCATGTCATTGTATATGCAAAGTTTCGTCACAATCCAACACGTAGTTTTAAAATGAGAGCGTAACTACGTTTGTATGGGAAGGTGAAATTCTGCCGAGCTTACTGCGGCCTCTTAAGTTTCCCTGTCTATTAAACATTGTGGAATAAACAGTAAAGGTTTCGTTTTTAGAAATAGGTCAAAATGTGGTAAGGCAAATGTTGTAACTTTAGTCAAATCAAGTCAAATGGGGTTGGCAACTGTCAAATGTTTGACTAGATGGCGCCATCATAGGTTTTACCTAGAATCTAGGTCTAAATCCCATAGAAAAAGGCTAGTGATTACTAGCCTTTTTCTATGGGATTTGGCTTAAACGGCTTGATTCTAAACAGGGAAATTCCGAAAAAAAAAACAAGAATTTGACAGTTTTGGTAGGAATGACGCTAAAACAAAACGCGATAGAAACAAAAATCACTCTTGTCACATGGAAAGCAACAAGTGTCTTTTTCTGTACCTCGAACGTAATCTGCATATTTTACCAAGATTAAACCGAGGACAACGGTAAAAATGTTACTAGCAGCTGAGATAACTTTTCACTGAAATATTCCAAGCAGCATATTCTTTAAAAAGCGGTACCGTCTCAAACTTACATTGTCTCCAGCTCAGACATTCGCAATGAGGTGGCCAGACTATCCGCGAACTATCTCCCCCGACCCCACGCCACCCCTTTTTTGCCACCAGCTTAATACTGACTTAACCACCGTGTTGGTTAAATATTTACCGATAAATGTGAACTCAAGGAAGAAGTGTAGATAAAATCTCACTTCAAAAAATATATCCCTTAAGAGTCCGCAGTAAGGTCGGCCGAATTTCACCTTCCCATACAAACGGAGTTTCGTTCTCATTTTAATATTACGTGTTGGATTGTAACGAAACTTTGCATGTACAATGACACTACGTTTGTATGGAGTATCGAGCTTACTGCGGACTCTTAATCCAGATATATTTTGGAAAAGGTAATACATTAATTAATAAATGGTTTGTTATATACTAGAGTAATAATCATCCAGGAGATAAACCGTGATAATGTTTTTTTTTGTGGCTTTGTGGGGATTGAGATCGGCTGATGATAGATAATAAAGCTACATAAATTCATTGTTATTAAAAAGAAAATAGAAATATATTCACCAGTTTGGTTTTCACAGATGGTTGGCTTTAAGTTAAGCCTTAGTTAATTTTTATTACAAACGACTGCAATATAATTGTCAGCATTTTAGTAGAATTGTGCCTTGACCAATGCCTTAAATTATAGGTAATTTGAAGCTCAGTAATCACCATCAGAACTCTGTCGTAGTGGGCCCGTAATGACAGTGCTAGGAATCACGAATGGCAGAAAAAAACACGGCATGAATAGAGTCGCGATTGGAGCACAAAGAGCGGTTTTGCAGGCTCCAGCGAATATTACTTAGTGCTGTGGTAGTCACTATCTATAGACGTCGTGGAACTGTTTAAGCAAATGTTTCCGAAATAAAAATGGTCGTAGTTTTTGTCAAATAATGACAGCGTTTCTTCGCTGCTTCATCAAACTCGGGTCATCTCATAGTCATAACCCTGGATATGGTACATTCATTAATACTCGTAGTCTCGCGGTCTAAAAAAGAGAACATCGTATTTTATTGCAATGCTATTTTTGCAAATTGCAAAATATTTTAAGATTCTGAGAATATGCCGATGTCAACTCTTTATAAGTATAGCTTTAAAATATCAACCATTAACTAAATATCGTGTTAACTTGCTAAAGCTTAATCCTGCATCACATCACACTCAGTTAATAATTTACCACGCGATTTCAGAACGGACAGGAGACAAAATAATAAACTACCACGATATGTTTTACTCGTAGTTAATTTTATTATGTTTTCGACTCGTACATATCCAAAGTGGTCTTCCAATGTACGCAATAAACATGTAGAATAATATACACACACAATATACGCTTATTGATGCTCAAAGGTAAATACGATTACCAAAAGCAAACAGAAAATGTAATCTTACACGTGGATAAGTTAATAAAAGTTCCGAGAGTATATACTAGGCTTGTTTGTGTGCTCTATTTTATTTTTCTAGGTCACACGGCAATGTTCTAGATTAGGAAAATTAGAATGGATTACATGAGCTAAAGTGAGTGGTATGTACGAGACAGTATGACACGTCTGGTATTAACTATTTGAATAATTCAACACAGGAATGCCTTTACGATGGTAAACAAACATGTTTATGTTTATCATGCTTGATATTGGATATTATATTATTGTATATTATAAAAGGAAAATCGACATAATAAAAGATGTCTGGAAATGTTATTCCAATGCTAGTACAATATTTCCACGTTTCCGCTACCTCGTGTATGTAACCTGAATAATTTTGAAGAATAAATACAAAAAATGAAGCACCTATTGGAGTAAGTATTCGTCGATCATCAACCATCATATAATTGTTCAAACAGTTCCTTTGCAATTAGACAAATGACATCAGAACTGGAGATTAACGTATCTTGGATTAGTCTTCGGTCCAACCGGGTCAAGATAATTTGTCGGGTGTCCAAAGTCGTCCGACATCGCAGGACTAAAGATCGTGGGACAACCTGACAGCAACATCAGAATAGATTAATTACAACTCAAAGTGAAACAATTCATTACATCTAGTCGTATTTAGCATCTCCTTACAAAGTTCCATTTAAATATATTAGATTCTTAACATTTGATAACCTAATGAAAGTAGTGAATCAAAATGGTCGACTTTTATTTAATCGTTCGGCTGCCTAGTGCAACATTGGCAGTCAAGAATTAAGTACTATTCATTACTATAACGAGCCATTCCTTCAAGACGTAACTCACATAACATACATAAATCGAAATGATCTTGCATAGACCTTAAAACAAACCAGAACAGGCACTTAAGATTATATCCCAACTTTAATATGATGTACTTTACTTAAATACATTTTATACAATTTTAAAATACGTGTTAAGTAGTGTGGTTAAAATAAAACAAAGTTTAATTTAAGTATCGTTTATCAGAACGTGGTGTAGTAAGACGTAACTCTATGGTATCTATTTCCGACGGCACGCGCCGCTTTTTGTTCGGCCAATTAGATAACAGGAGATTTACGGCGCACGCGCAGCCGCTGCAGCGCACAGCGCAGGATAGCGCACTCACTGGGACAACACACTACCATGTATTTCTACATTTCTAAAAGTAATCCTTCCAAATACATTGACACAGTGAGGGGTTTATATAACGCGTGTCAACAGCAGGCTGCACTGTGGCGAGATCTTTTTGATTGAGGTGCTTTTTAAATCCATCAATCAATTGATGATGATTAGCAGTGATCGGTTTTTTGGATTCTCCCTCGCGGGATATCAAGTAGAAAAGTTAATATAGATACGACAGTTTCCCGCGATACCGAACAAACCGTACAAAAATATACAATATTTTTGGTAAGCAATAAAACCATTTGACATTGTGGACATTGTTTTTCTCAAACTACCTCTCAGTTGAAAGAAGTGTAATTCACTTTTTGATAACGAATTCATTTATTCAAACAACTAACCCGTAGTAACCATATATAAGCTGACACGCGTACTTACTCGCCGAACTTTTATTTTATCCAAACGGTAGAAAATGTGCCGCTTTGGAGGCAGCAAATGAGCTGTCAGTGTAAACACTTGTGCTCATTTGTTCGATTTAGACAAAAGAACGGAGAGTAAGTACTCGTCTATCAGCTACTTAGATGTTTTAAAGTGTAATAAAATAAACACATTGTATTTTTTTGCCTTTTCTAACAACATAAAGCCCGGATTACCGGGGCATATCCATACTAACATAATTATTGAGGTCATTCACCCCATGTCGAATCCAAAAAACCGACATGATTGGTGGATTTTGATACCTAGACTACTCTCCACAGAGCTGCCAGCTCACCAGCTGCTATTGCGTCCAATGCATTCTGGAAACCCACATAGGACTTGAAAGCTGACACATGAAACAGTAAGTTACCCATGACTCTTCAGACTATACACCGGCTGTGTACAACTTGCAAAAATAACTGACACGTTAAAACGGCTCTACAAATAGGGTTGTGTGTGTGTGATGTGTCAGTATTTCTGTGCGCTTTGCCCTGGCAGATTTTCGTGCAGATAACTTACGAAAGATGAAAATCATAATTTATTAGGTACCTTCATTAATAATTTTATTTTAGTAATGAACAAAAGTATACGGAAGTAGTAATGCTATTTATGTCGCATACAAGTTAATCGTGATGGCTATTATCGATGACATGAAAAATTACACGCAATGTAATTCTTAGGATCAAATCGGCTATATGACTATAAATTGTATATTGTGTAACTGAAGTAGTGTTTTATACTGAAAATGGATAAATGAGCTATTATTTAATTACGTTCTTATCATAAAACACGTACCTACCTGACATTAACTCCCTGGTTACATTGTTTTCTTTGGGGAGTTTAATGTTGCATATAATTACATCCGATTCTTCGTTCGATTATCTCCCTGTTGCACTTGCTAGTTCGAGCGACAAATAGTGAGGGACTCGAACGAAGTTCGTTTTCACTTCGCGGTAGCCCCTCAGGAATGTCGGAAAATTAACGAAGATAATGTTCATACAGCTATTTATTTTCCTCCACGGGCGAGTCTTTCATCAGCGCAGCGTAATGTAATTTGCAGCTTGTAAGAAAAGTAAAGCTTTTAATCAAGTCCGAAGATAATGCAGCTATTAATCGGATGTAATTATATGCAACATTAAACTACCTATGCATTTTTCACATCATTGACTTACTATTTTAGGTTTAACCTTTTCGCAGCCAATCAAGTCATACAAAAGAGACATTGTCAAGCCAACATCATTGTTACAAAAGAGTAAATTCAAACCTTTGAAAGACTGAAGTCACACGTCATAACACCTATAGGAATTCTTGGCACTGCGGACAGGCACGACAATTGTTTATGCCCCGTGCAGGAATTGGTCGTCTATAACCTCGTCGGATGAGAGTCGGCAGTACCACAGAATAAATGAATAGATGAAGTATGTGTCTATGATTCAGTCGGAGGTGTAAGGCCTGCAACACACTGGCGCGGCCTGCGGTGGCGGACAATAGAATATTTGACAGTGGCGGACAAGTTAACTATTGTCCGCCGCGGCCAGGCCGCGCCAGTCTGTGAGAGGCCTTACGTGAGACAGGCGCGCCACTCACGATCCGCCAACTTGAGCTTCAATTCGTCGGATCCTTCCCGGATCGTGCGTGTACCGCTGAAGTTTGGTATATCATTCTAAATCCCACGCAAAAATGTCGAGCCTGTACGTACCTGCACCATTTAAATCTTATAAAGATTTAGTGTTACACTTCGAGCATGTGGCTTTTCGAGCAAGATTGAAGTCGGTATATTTTTAGGTGTAGAGAATGTTACAGAACAGAATAGAACAGGTGGCGGCAGTCCCAACGGGCCTCGCCCTACTCAAACTAATTCATATTTGGTTACTTATGTGAAAAATTACGCGAGGAATTGATCACGTACACACAGTTTATCCATTGTTGTATGAATTCAATACTGGCTCTATACTACTCTATATAAAGTTAAAAGTCCATCAAAATAGATAATCAATAGTCACTTTCTAGTTTCTAACCATGCAGAGTCGAGGTGATGTTTCACAACACCAACAAAATCCAAACGTTCTGTGGGCGATACCAACGCAACCAGCACTGATTTATAATCCGGAATATCCGGATAACCATATCAATACCAAACTCTCATAAACTATTACTCGTAATTTAGAATTGTGTGTAACGTAAAAATGTACAAATGTAAGAGGTAAAGTTGGTTTTTTGACAAATAATGGTTCTTAGTTTTTATTATATTTATTATATGTGTATTCTTCCGAGACACGTAGTTATTGAACAGTGAGGCAGAATAAACAGCCAAGTCGACAAGCGAATGTAATGAGCCGCCATTGTATTGGCTGTCTATTGGAAAATATTGTGAGAAAAGTTTATACTGGGTTTGCTTATTATCTGCTGTATTTACGTTATTATGTCGACTATTCCTATTATTTACGTACAACAAACTCAAAGTAAAGTACCTCAAGTTTGAAACTTGCCTGTACCTAATAATTATAGGTATAGGTATCATTAATTGTGATGGTATGAGTACAACCATAGCCACTTAAATATCTTATCATTATCATATATTGACTCATTAATCAAACGGTGTAAGGTGCGTGTTAAATAATAGTTCACACTTATTACCAAAGCTTTTTTTTATTATTGTTAGTCATCAGGTCATCACTCATCAGTTATTAACTAACAGATATTTTCTACACCAAATGTGTTTGTACATTGCGCGGTTCGTATAACCCGCCCTATAATGACCCTCAAAAAGTTAGTATACTAATATTTCATCAACACCGCTGATTATTGACGTTTTCATTACAAATACTTTTTCATTCGAGACGTTTTTGCTTTTGTAGTTGTGACCCCTGTAGCCAGCCTCACACACACACACATACGTGTGTCTGTGTACGTCAACGTGTACGTGTGTCCCTGTAAATCCATACTAATATTATAAATGTGAAAGTGTGTCTGTCTGTCTGTCTGTTACCTTTTCACGCTTAAACCACTGAACCGATTTAGATGAAATTTGGTATACTTAGTGATAGTTTGAGTCCCGGGGAAGGACATGATAGTTTTTATCCCCGAAATCATCCCTTAAGAGGGTGAAATGGGGCGGTGAGAGTTTGTACGGAGCTGCGATATAAACGAGTTGCACGCGGACGGAGTCGCGGGCTGTAGCTAGTATACAAATACTACTACAAACGCAAAAACTTCTCGAAAGTAATTTACCTGTATAGTGTATATCTAACCGTTTATGAACATCTATGTAATCAATTCGTAAGAAAAGTTGGTAACTATAATTTTACTAATATATTACTTAGCTGCAGTTACCAACTTTTCTTTAGCTTTGTATTTATCGGGCCATCTACAGAAAAGCCAAAACTAAGTTTCCAGTGTATCAGGACTCGTAATGACTGCACTAAGTATTTATTTAATCGTATGGCATACATTATTTTAGCCTTGAAAGTTTGTTACTCTTTAGTACCACCCAGGGGACACGTGCAGGGTTGTGGTAGGTAGCTCCTGCGGACGCGAGTAACAGTTGTCCCCCCTTTGTCAAGTGAGTGGGCAACTCGACTGTTAGAAGTTCTTAAACCGCCCGAAGGCCTCTAACTCGGCTCAACGACTACTGTCATAGACAGCAACCGGGATCAACTGCTTAGCGTGCCTTCCAAAGCACGGAAGCGCTCATTTATATTAACCACTCAAACATCAGGCGGTCACCCATCCAAAGACTGACCGCTGCCGTCTTTGCTTAACCTGCGTTATCGTTTCCGACTCGCAGGCGCCGCTGGGCTATGAGCGCTTCCTGCACTAAGTGACGTCCTGCAATTCTGCATCCGCGGGGGGGTTGGGGCGGAGTGGAGCAACGGCCGCACAGCCTGCACGGAAGCGATGTTCATTTCACGCCACGTCCGATGGAGCGGGAGGGATGCATGGCTTTTATTTTTCCCTGTATAGTTTCCACAACAGCGAGGTACGATTATACAGAGAAAAAAGCAAAGTTGTAATAGGCGATGAAAAATAACTAAGTCGAGGATAACCCCTGCGTGTGGTGAAATGAAAATTTGGATTCATACAACTTAGTTATAAATATATCCCGTAGCTTTTAATGTAATTTATGAGTTAGAGATCGAAATATCAATGGCGGAGCGCCCATACAAGCCCATTCCCATTGGCCTGCCTAGAATATAGTTTAGACAAGCCTATAGTTACATAGGTTTTAGAGTAGGTATATAACTATGGGCTTGCTCTTTATTTTTTTTGTTCCGGGTTGCCCATCGAGTATTTTCACGCACCGCCGCTACATACGAGTACAAGATCAGTGCTGGGTTATTTATCATTAGTTATCTATAAAATTATGTACTTATTTTACTTGTACCGTCTTAGTTACTATACTTATGTACACGTAAGACTCAGAACTACATACGATGTGCATTTATACATAATGTAATAAGTAATTATTTTAACAAAATATTTAAAAAAAAATCGTATGCGCTCCTAATTACCTACATTATACAACTTTTGAGCAATTTGACTTTGACGCTGACGTTTAACTTCGCATATGAAAACCTTGGCAATTACTCAGACTTAAAAGTTTCGTGCCATTTGCCTCTTGTCAGTGCAGCCGTAAATTTATCGTTGATACGTGCTCTAAACTTCCTCGAAGTAAACAGCCATTTTACTGGCTAACTACAAAACTTCGTTGTGATAGAATTTAAAAATAGGTATTACGTACGCAAATTTATCGGGTAAACGTTTGCAATTTCAGTATTGTAAGGTAATAACAAGAATCAGAATTCCATATGTTTCCTGAGAACGTTTTTTTGCAATTAGCCGTTACTTCGCATTCTTTAAATTCCCTAACGATGAAATGATGTCTTTTCAGGACTTTTTGAGACATCGTATTGAACCATCGTAGGTATGTTAGGTTTGTTTTATAACAACCGGGAAATATATTGTACGGTTTTAACGTGCGAGAAATATTACTTCTGAGTCAGTAAACCGAGAGTGCATATTATTGCATTATTCAATACTATGTTGGAAAATATCTCTCAATATAGGTTCGGGATTATACTCTTAAGATGTTCGAAGTAATAATAATAATAACAATAATAATATTTTGGGGACAATCTTACACCAATCGACCTAGTCCCAAACTAAGCAAAGCTTGTACTATGGGAACTAGACGACGATAAACATACTTATATAGATAAATATATACTTAAATACATAGGAAACATCCATGACTCAGGAACAAATATTTTCGCGCTCATCACACAAATAAATGCCCTTACCGGGATTCGAACCCGGGACCTCCAGCTTCGTAGGCAGGGTCACTACCAACTAGGCTACAGGCTATCTTTATCCCTCCTGTTAATACTAATAGGTAGACGATTTCGTTAACTTAAATCAGTCTAGAATTCAGCCAAAAATATTTCTTTCTGTTCTACTAAGTTTAGTGTCCATAAAAGTCGAGCGTCAACAGTGTAAGCCCTCATAAAGTAGTTAATCCGTTTGTCAGCGGATAATACCAACTTGAGGTAATCGTTCGGCTCGGGTGGTTATTTGGGTCCACCTCAATCTGACTGCAGTCAAACTGTTCTAATTGAAAAAAAAAAAGATGCAATGTACCGGAAATCCAGTCACTCGCGAGTTCGATTCTCGGTCTGTTAAGTTAGTAAGTATGCGCGTTATTTTCCTACCGATAATACCTACCTACAACCTGCAAAGTCTACAATATTGTAATGATTTGAAAAACATTATCTAGTGGTTAGTTGAGACCTCTCGCAAGGTACCTTTTTCTAATACTGCACAAACATTACAAGTTAATTATTGCAATTATTAAACACTTCTCAAGCCGCCATAGGCTCAGCAATGTTGAATCAATTAAAATACTACCTTTTACAAAGTCGCAAAAGAAACCCGTGGCATCCAGTTCTCCCAAAATAACTTTCACATGGTCCTTGAGTCCGGCATTGTCTTCCACATTAGGTAAGGAATGAGGACCTCCCCTCCCCCACAGGGACCGCCTCATCTTGCGGACTCACGCTCCGCGCCTGAACTTCGTAAACAACTTACGGGCGCTATAAAGTAAAAATTACGAGGCAGTCTTAATTTTGTGAAATTGTATACTGTAAAACGAGACTTTGAGGAATAAACCCCCACTGTGACGATGTTAATATTGGCTCTAATAACACGCTCCTTGTTATATACAGTTGTGGAAAATATGTAACCTTAATTAAGATCTGATTGAACTTCACTTAAGTATTTCAAATTTGAGAATGGACTGTTATCAAAGCTACGTTAGCCTAGTGGTTAAGGCATGCGGCTGTCAAGCGGCGGTCGTGGGTTCGAATCCCGGCTCTTGCCAATGAGTTTTTCGGAACTTATGTACGGAATATTTACCGTTAGCTTTTCGGTGAAGGAAAACATCGTGAGGAAACCGGTCTAATCCCAATAAGGTCTAGTTTTCCCTCTGGGTTGGAAGGTCAGATGGCAGTTGCTTTCGTAAAACTAGTGCCTATGCCAAACGTTGGGATTAGGTGTCAAAGCGGACCCCGGGCTCCTTTAGGGGCATTAGCGGGAATAACGCTAGGAGGATGATGATGACTGTTATCAAAACAAATCTAGATAAAGCATTATGACTATACAAATTCTCCAGTTAACCAATGTAGGTACATACATAGAACCTATTGACGAGGTCATGGTATACTTATTTATTTCCCAGGAGAGTTAAGTCATAAAATAAAATTACTAGGGAATTTCTTCGTCAGATTGTGACGCTCGTGTAACGCTTTGCGACGGTAATAGAGCCTATATTGCAAATGCGCCCGTCAATTTGCTGCGTAACAGGTCGTCTATGATCGCGATATTGTCTAGTAAGTTCTCATTCTATCAACTCCCTTTGGATTGTTTTGAAATCTGATCTTTATTACGTACGAAGGAAGATTGTTTACCAAATGTATTACTTAATAAGATACGAGATTGATCAGGCTAATGTTGGATATCTTTGTTCTGCGTCGTCTTTGATCGAAAGTTATGATTTAAGTAGTCGGTTCTCAAGGGAGCGAGCGTGGCGGGACGCTTCGATACGCTCAATGGAGACCGTGTGAATCTAGCAGCTCTTGCCATCTACTTATGCTACCTACATATTTAAATTAAGCACACCGCAAGCTTAAGGGGCAAGATTAAGGAATGCAACAGTTGTATTCAAATTCGCGGCTACTCCGCTAATTTGTTGTCCAAGTGAATTTAATGGTGCTAAAGGGTAAATATTTGTGTGGTGACTTTGGTTTGTTGAGTCCCTACTTAGTTTTAAGAGTTTGTGTTAGTCGGGAGATGTGAGTTAATCGTGTCTATGTCATCATCGTGTCATTTAATTCTGTATAGCCCGATTATAACACGGTAAACGACCTGAATACTTAAAAAAAAAACATAAAAAATTGGAGTTCTTAATATTTCCTTATCCCTTTCAGAGTATTTAAATCGGTGTCAGATTCCGGGAAGACTTCATTGAATTACTGCCGTGACCTTGCTTGTTATTTATTTCCAAGCCACTGAACAATAAAGCCGGTTTAAATTTTCGTTAATTACGGTTTACGTTGGTGATCTTCGACAGAGTCGTAAGTACACGTCGCTTGAAGTTTACATACTAAATATGAAGCTACGAGAAAGCCTTTCAATGGACTTTAACTCGCATTAAAGAGTGCTCTAATTTTCAGCAGACTTAAATATTAATCCGTGGTCCACAGGCGTAAGCAAATCATACGCGGTTTTCGGTAATCAAATTGTGTAGACGGTCGTACCCTACTCTTTTTCCTTTTGAAACTATTACTTATATCCCACTTGCAAAGTAATAAAAAACAATAATTATCGTTTTGAATACTTAAAACGTTTTTACACTCCACAATAGTCGAACGTGGCCCGTTCCACGAAGCTATGAGTTACAAGCGGTTTACTGGTTACAAAGTAACTGTGTTATCTAATTCCCCATTATATCGGTACGCTTGCAATGGTCGTTCCCCGTCCCTTGCGTGTATAAACTATTCGGTTTTGCAGTATCATTGCCCCAATTTTGGCGCAGCAAACCTTTAAATAAGGTCAATATTTGTGTACGAATACGACTAAGTGTAGGTACTCTAGTTATTTGAGTCTGAATATACACACTAAATAAATTATAGCTTATTTCTGTAGGTACAGAAGTTTTTCAAAATGTTGATGTGATGTTGATGCATATGAAAATATGTTCACACACTTCGCACACTATAATCCCCCTTCTCAAGTGTTTCACCCAAATAGCAATTAAGTTGCCAAAGGCTTCGCGATTAAACGGAATTAAATTACATCCACAGACCTAGCCCTTATTTTGCTTGCGGCTTAAAACATGCCGAGCTTATGTCAACAAGGAATATACTTGCAAAAGTTTCAACGAATTGTTGAATAACTTTCAGCTTTGGGAACTTAATTACGCACAAAGCATTTGGCCAGCAGCTCCTGTTATTTAAGTTTTCCTCAGAGCTTGTATTTCCTTGAAACTTCAGCTTACTGTAATAGGTACATTTTATTTGCCACGCATTTCTGAGAAATCCTGTAGTCTATATAAACTAACCTTATCCAAACCGTTGTCACACCTAAAAGATACCCCGCGGGCGCGAAGTAAATGGCAAAACGGACCGAATTACGACCAAGGACTTATTTCCCTAGATTCCTGCTTGATGCGTTTATCGTTTATCACACACCCACGCTGCGCGCCTGCGTCCAGAATCACACAGCCACACAGGTTCCAGAAATTTCCTTTAACCCTAGGCAATGTCCCCCGTCTAGTTCGCCCACGGTCGTCTCTCTTTTTTTCTGTTGTTAAGTAAATTTTATGTTGCTCGTTTTAGTTTTTATTCGATTACCAATCCACCACGCGGCTTCGGATGTTTCACAATTTTATTGGTGGTAAATGGTCTATCGACGCCCACAGATTATTTTTATTTTTATCTCATGGAAAGGGCTCGTGATATCATAAATTATTACCCTCTCGACGTGCCTTCAAAGTGGACATATAATCATTTATCAAGTGACCGTAACTGCGAAATACGAAGTCCCATAAAATACAACTTTTGCTCCAGACAAATGAAATCCGTTTTGGTTATTTAAGACTCCGTACTAAAAGAGTTAGTATAATCCAATAATTGTTGTAAATGTAATCTGATAAGGACACGGGCGGCGTGACGACCCATTTAAATCTAAAGGGAAAGGTGCTCCTTTGGAGGTCACAAGTACAAGTTGCTAGGGAACGTGGGCGACGGCGCCCGGCGCCTCCCTCCTACACCTAGCGCAGAGGGCTAAGACACAGGCTATTTCTTCTATCCCTTATTTTACTCTTATTTCCATACTAGCTTCCGCCCGCGACTTCGTCTGCGTGGACCCGGGATAAGAACTATCCTACATTTTAATCCAGGCTATAAATTATCTTTGTGCACAATTTCATCCAAATTGTTTGAGCCGTTTAAGCGTTACTCAATCACGCATGGAAACATAAAAACATCATTATTAGTTACTTTTATTAGTTACTTTTTGTCGTTGTAAATGTTAATTGAAGGGTGACTTTTAAAGGCGTATTTGAATGAAAGCTGTCAGATTACGATCGATCTACGAACAATATAGCTTGCTATGATGGTATACATATATCTCTCAATTACTCGAGAAAAGAACAAAACAAGAGAAAGACTTAGATGATAATGAAAGATTATGTACCTTTATGGTTAGGCAAATTGAAGCCCTGTCTTAGCAAACGTGTTGATGACTATACATATATGGGCTTCTCGTGAAGAAAAGTTAATTATTAATGAACCTCTTCATTCGAGACTTCATTCAAGCGACTACGAAAAAACAGCATTTAAATATGTGTACAAAGCGTGCATGAGACTTGAAAATGTTATGGTCTACGCCAGTGGTTCTTAAACTTTACTTAGGTACGGACCACGTTCAGAATTTCAAAGATACCGCGGACCCCTGTTGAAGAAAATTATGAAAAAAATCTCACATTTCATGTGTCTACGTAGCTACGTAGAAGAGATAGCTGCCTACGTTAAAAGTGAACCAAGTGGTCGTGGACCCCTAGCAATCATGTCATGGACTTTAGGGGTCCATGGACCACACTTTAAGAAACCCTGGTACGCTATCGTTGACAACTTGCACCACAATACAGCCCTGCGGGACTTTTGAATGTCGCGACGGGACGAGCGCACAAATGCTGTCCAACGCTACTGTTTTAATTTACGACATTAACTTAGACACGCACTGCACCCCAAAACTAGCAATTATCGATCGGCTCTTATTTCAATTTGCTCCGTAATGACATGGCGTCGACAACGATGACAGTCATCATGAGGATTTATTTATGATTGTTATTACGAGAGGGGTCCGTTCGTTAAAATACTGGAGTTTGCCTTTCTGATATATTTGTGGGATAAGGCGTTTAGAATCATTTCAAAGATAATTGAAGCCAACGTTCAACGGTGCAATTTTAATTTTTATTTGCACCGCAGGAACGTGCGTATATAAGCGACGTCTGTCCTGAGTTCTTATCACCCCAACGATGTCAAATTGACAAATGTCGGAAAGTATAAACGGCCCGCCAAGAAACCAGTGCGTAACCAATCCCCTTAGGCCATAGAAGCTTGAATTGAATAAGCTCCCATTCATTTGTTTACCATAAACATAATCGATAAACATGGCGCCGGTTCAATTGAATGAGGGTACGCATTCGATTTAATTCAATTACTTTGTGAATCGATTTGATTGCCAGGTGTTTTGTAATAAAGATAAACGTTCAAGATCCCTTTGTCACGGAGAACAATTAGTTGCATACCGACTGAAGATAAGGCTGCGCAATGTTATTTACTTACATGGTGATGTGATGACTAATAGCTATTTGCTTGGGGCAAGTCGCTGCATTTTTGAGGTGCTTCGTATCTACCAACTTTGTGGTAGTAGGGGTAGGAGTTTAATTTCTAGGTACAGAATGTGAAAGTATACAAATAAACCATTGGGTTTAGAACACATTTTGAGGGGTCACACTGCAAGCTGTCTCGAGTTCGAAATTTGAGTGCGGCTGAAGAACACGAGTACTTATTTGTTTACCTGAGCCTTGGAGGCCAAGTAACCATATCTTATGGATATGGTTACTTGGCCTCCAAGGCTCAGGGGCCTTGTCTGCCTCAAAGGCAGACAAGTTGTAAAATCAGCTTTGTAAGACTATAAATATTTGTTTAACTATTATTAATTTACAAAATTATTTTGTTTGTATGAAACCCAATCAAGGTTCCAAACAAATAGCCGCAACAGAATCATAAAATACACACACTGCACGAGTAGGCGTGTTTTAGTCTATTTTGCAAAATCCCTAAAAATGCCCAAATAGAAATAGATAAGCTGTTTTTCTTTTCGTAAATAGAGTTTGTTATCTACAAGGAAAATAAATAAGATATTTAGAGTTTTGTTTTTCTTTTAAGCAGTGGCATCCTTATTGTATCCCACAGCGCTTTATTCGTACGTGGAAATAGATCAAGCTGTTACAGAAATAAAGTAGACTTTCCTTTTTACGTACGGAAAGTAGTGACGGGCGCGGGGCGTTATTAATTATATCCAGTTTTGCCTTTTTGGGCTTTACCTTGCTGCAACGCCAATTATAGACAGTCTGTGTGCCTCCAGTATAGTTATGAAGTATAAAGAGTATTCACCATTTAGTGAGTCTCCCAGTTTTTTCCTCTTTATATCATAATATTAATATATTTTACTTTTTCTTCTCATTTTGTTGAACAAAAGAGAATAGAACTCCTAAATAGAATAATCTCTCTGGTGCTTTTATTTTCATGATGCGCCTCGTTGGCAGTTTTGCTTTCATACTTAATGGAAATGGTTTCTTTCTTCCTTTAATTGGGGCGTAATATCTCACAATGGTATTAATTATCTGTCGAATTTAATTATCATAAATGATTCAAGTCGGTAGGGCTCGGCTTAGAAATTTAGAATGAAGTTGATCATCAGAACGGTAGGTTAGGTTGCGTGGAACGACGGTAGCACCTACTGTTACGAAGACTCCATAAATATTCTAAAGTTCATACTACCCCAAAATCAACTACATCCATTGCAAATAAATTAATTAATGATACGATTCCCAATACTGCATCGGAACGCGAGGGCGCGATCGCGAAGTGACGTCGTTACGCGTCGGCCCAAGTGACATTTCCGCCCGATAACTTGACCGGGAGCGTCCTGCGTCCTGCCTCAAGGACTATTTACTGTCATCACCCGCGAATATTGTGCCTTTAATAGGACAGTTTGTGCAAGGGACCGCAACGCTTGTGTGAAGCGAATCTGATTGTACTAACGAGTGGGAGTGGGAAACATCCGTCTCGTAGCTCTTACGTCTTGTTAAGACGTTTTATCTATTTGGTTATCTCGAGAGCGCTGGACTCGGGAGTAAGGCGAAATAGGGTTGATCAATGATAGCTGGGAACGATTTAATCCATTGCGAACTGAATTATTATTTTTTCACATCATCAGTTTCACTGTTTAACTTGCGCACAATGCTATGACGCTAAAATATGATCACGCTGTGAATTGGATGATATACGGCACCGCTATCGCTAAGTGTAAGGCCTGAGTGGACGCCCTAACCTAACCTTGGCAATAACTTATCCCATCGGTACCTATAATTAAGAGCAAGGAAATTGACAGGACATTGAATTCTGTTTCAGTTTGCAAAAAATTGAACTAATGTTTTTCTGCGACTTGTGAAATGCTTAATTGCCAGATAACATGGATGTATGCCGAATGGACAGCTCCCATCAGTAACTTTGCGGACTTGTTTCGAACTTAAGATAAAATCGCAATGAATTCCGAAAAGTCGTCATACGGTAACGTCGGTATTGCGTGTCCACATATTCATAGCAGCTGTACGAATATGATTTAGAAACCGAAACCAGTCGAGCGTGCGTAAGTGCGGCAAGGGTGCGGTACCTTCCTAATTCACTGGGTTTCCACCCAAGCGGGAGCACCCTAGAATCCGTTTACAGGCATAGAGAACATACTTTCGGGAAGCACTTAAACTAGTTAAGATGTTTTAGTGGCAATTTCTGGCGCCCACACTAGTTGAATGTCCCTGTGGTTCCCCAAACAGCTAAAGTTTTCAACTGTGTAAAGCGTTGGTGCGATTAACAAACACAGCACAAAAACGAGTGTAGTCAACCACGATACTGGCTGCAATCACATTTATTCATTTATTGCCAGGGCAATTTTATTGTCTCCCTTGGACTTAATTTCGAGGTGGGTAATAATACCTTCATTTCATCGACCATGACGAAAATTGGTGGATACAACGCAATTGGCGGATCATGAAACAAAGCAAAAATGCTTCTTTTTGTCTTGAATTTGGGGGCGCTTTGTTTCACCTATTTTTTTAAGTCCTATTATCGGAAGTCCGAAAATGTTCGTCATAAAATTTTACGCCATAATAATCGTTAGTCCTAATAATTCTTGATCCTAACGATCGTAAGTCATAACCATTCGAAGTCATAATGACAGTAATCATAAGTTTCACAGGTCCTAATTTTTATTTTCCTAATTTTTTTCGTCATAACACTCACTTGCCCGTTTTATTTCAATTCATAATGACACTAGTCATACATTTTTTAATCCTAAATTTGTTTTTCATAATATTTCTCATCATTAATCTTACTTGGCGTTATCGAAGTAAATAAACGTGTGGTTTTTTTATCGCTAGGTACAAGACGAGGTCACAAGACTCTAGCTAGACGTCTCTACATTGACACATCGACTCTACATTGACTCTACATCGACTCTACATATAGACTCTACATCGACTCTACATTAACTCTACATCGACTCTACATAGACTCTACATTGACTCTACATATTCGCTCTACCTCGACTCTACAGACTCTAGCCGCCTGTCTGTGCGGACGTAGCCTAAGGCAGGTCCGTATAGGTACGACGACGAGCGAAGCGAGGAGGAGTGTTAGTTGTACTGCGACCCTACGCGCGCGAGCCGAGCGAGCGAAGCGAGCGTGCCGCGGCAGCAGCCGGCGAAGCGCCAGAACCGATTTTTTTTTTTCAATTTACTTAGCGAAAGCTTTTATTCATTAGGAAAAACAAAATTAGGAGTTAAAGTATGTTCTTAGTTATGATATTAGGACTAACAAAATTGTGATGTATGTCCGTTATGAAGAAAAATGTTATGATTAACAAAGTTATGACTTCAAGCAAGTTCTTAGTAATGAAATTAGGAAGAAAAATTTTAGGACAACTGATCATTATGACTTCCAATGATAGTGGCAGAAATTTAGGAACAAAAAAGTTAGGACGAAAAAAATTAGGACTAGCGATGATTATGACTACAATACGTTAGTACAATAAAAATTAGGGTCACGAATTTTATGGCAGCCAATATGGACCCCTTGAATTTTTGTTACTGTTTCAGATTTAGCGCACCTCACTGCCAAAACGTGACTTCTTTACAATGTGAGAAGCATAATCACAATTGGACAAAATTATCTTTCGAATAGTTAACAACCCCGATTAATTTTGCATCCAACACGAAAAGTAAAAAACGAAGGTCTTGAGAAACCACTTGAGATTTGCGTTTGCAAGGACTATTTGGGCGATCAGGCGTACGCGATAAATATAATAAAATCGTTTAACAGTCGATCAGCGGTATAAAATCATATCTCAGGGCTCCCCAGTACAAGGGGCGCCGGAGGGCGAGAAGTCAAGCAAGATCGATGTAAACTGAGCTCCGATACTTGCCCGGGAATTACATTTCGAACATCTTGTTTGTTTATTTCCTTGACGGGGTAATATGAGCACCCTTGACTATCAATACATCTTTAAGAACAATTCTCCTTCCCTATATAAGTTATAGACGTACGAAATCGTACGCTATGCCACAAGTCAACGACATATTCCTTTGTAAATTACACACGCCTTCAGCAGCACTATACACTTTAAAGTAAATGTTTAATTAGCCACAATTATTAGCATAGCGAGTACGTGTTAACAAAAGCGATTTTGTAAGATAATTACATGTTTCACAGTCGTGATTTCGGCTATTAATTAGGCTAGGTGCTATTAAATCATCACTTGGGTACAGCTGTTACTGTTCTTAGATTCTCTTGGTGGTAATAGAAACATAGTTTTATACAAGACTGCTTTTTAAGACTGAACCCATCTGTCATCTCTAATATAGGGTGCGCGGCATGTACATTATTTATAATCCATCAATCCCACTATGCCGAATGAATACTGGACTCGACACTCGATCTTTGCTTTTCTATACTTACTTGTAATTGTGTAGCTTTGTACAAGTTTGAATAACTACGGAAACACTCATCTCTCTCATCCGATAAAAAAACGGTAACTGCTGTAAGATTTTCTTTAATCGGGTAATTGATTCCTGAGATTACCCCATAAATACAATAATAAATACATGGTCACACACTCAGATCTTTACCTCTTTATATAATATTTATTATTTCGACCAGTCACCAACATTCATGTCTGCTATATCAAAGCGCGCGTAATAATCTGACACGACTCTATTTCTACGGGCGGGCGTTAGGACGTGTCAGATAATTTTCAGCACTTTGTTAAGCCAGACTGCACCTGCATGTGATTTAAACGTTCTAGAGTCTGAGCGCGTCTCGCCATCAAACTTAGTAGATGGGCGAGTATATATTTTTACGCCATATCTGGCCATAAAGTAGGAATTACGGCACGCTCGCTACGCAAAATTTGACGTAACATGTTGTACTCATCAAGAAAAAAATTGCTACTACTGCACTAAATTCACTTTTGATGGTATTACTTTCGGTCCAATTTCGTAATGGTCATTCCGTGTTGACGATTTTCCTTTACACCGAATGACAGTAAATCTTGAAACCTTCTGTGCGGGAACACGAGGAAAACCACGTTTGTTAGAATAACCAAATTTATTCTCACTCTTAAAAACACGTTACAAAATAACACCGTTCGTACAAAATGGCGCAATCCGAAATTACAACCAAAAGTTACAGCTTCGTAGTCTATGCGACTGCATTAGCCTGAATCTGATCACGGAGTGACCGTTCCGAGCTGGATGGACCTGTTTTAAAACCTTCTATGACATTCCCCCCCCCAGTGTTACTCGTCGGCTCTCTACCCTCAGTATTATAATGGTTGGTACTAAATTAGTAATTATCTACGCTCAAATATATGGATTGTTACAGTCGGCCATCCTGCTCGCAACGAGTCCTCTCGTTCTAATTTAAAAAGATTCAAATTAGCCCAAGATTATTTACATTGTCATGTGATGTGCAGCTTTCAAAAACAATTATTTCGATTTTACTAATTTATATCTATATAATTAAAATGTCATACACATGGTCATGTAATATACTCTACATACATTTATCTTAACGATATTTTAAGACCAACTAATCCAACTATGTGGCTAAATATATTAAATCACTTTGGTAACTAATTTAAGGTTTGGAATCGCTTTATAATATCACTCGCTATTTAGAGCAGGGTTCATCTCTAATGACCGCTGCTGCACAAGTAATATCATCTCTAATGATATTACGCTCACTCTCTCTTTTTTTTATGACTAGGCATCAGTAGCTAGGAATATTCACATTATTAAATTTAATACAATCAGGTAGTTATTAGAAGTGATTAGTGAACGTGAAAATTGGACCACCTATCCTCCCCTGACGGCTCTACTAATTGCATTCCTAGATTTCCTAGTCACTTTCACCACTAGAGGAATAATCAACATTGTAACTTAACCAGGGAAATATTTTATCGATTGCCACAACTCCTTCGTAACGTCTACCTTTTCTAGTCAGAGGTGTGTCTTCGACAATGAAACGGTCATGAGGTAGTACCTTTTTGATCTTGTAAGGGCCTTGACATTTGGGCTCTAACTTTTTGGGTTTACCTGACCCGGAAGGCACCGCTCTAATTATTCGAACTAAATCGCCCTCTTTGTAAGCAGTAGCAGGCTTCCGACGACGGTCAAACCTCCTTTTATTAATCTCTTGGTGTTTGCTTATAGCCTGACTTGCCTCGCTTCTTACATCGCTTAGAGACTTATCAATAGCTCCACTGCCTATTTCATCTGAAATCTGATTTAAGACGCCTTGTGACGGACATGAAGTTTTTCTTCCGAAAAGTAGTTCAGTTGGAGCCCTTTTAGTAACTTCATGCACAGTTGTATTTATACCCAGCTGTACTTCCTGTACATATTCATCCCATGATTCAGGCTCTTTGCCTTGAGTCATGGCTCCTAGAGCGGATAAAATGGTTCTATTGTACCTTTCCACCTGACCATTTGCACGAGGCGTGGAAACAGAATTAAGAATATGTTTGATTCCGTTAGATGCAATGAATTTTTCAAACTTTTTGCTCGTAAAGCTCGTACCTCTATCAGTAATAAGGCGTGTCGGTACGCCAAACAAGCAGAAAAATGCTTGAAAGACTTTTATGCTTGCTTTCGTTTTGGTCTAACGCACCGGCGTTATATTTACATATTTTGTGAACGAGTCTACTATGACTAAAATATACGAATTTTTCCTTTTGCTTCGTACAAATGGTCCAAGGTGGTCAGCGTGGAGGGTATGGAAGGGTATTTCTACCTTTGGGATTGGGTGTAACAGACCCTCTTTTGCACCTGATGGTAGTTTATGATGAGCACAAGCTAAGCACGAAGAGACATACTTTTTGATGAATCTGCGCATTTTGGGGAACCAAAATAATGACCTTATTCTTTCAAGCGTCTTTTCAAATCCAAAATGGCCAACGTCATCATGATTGGACTTGAGCAACTGCCAACGTAATCCTTTTGGCACAACCCACCGTTCGGTCTTATCATCGATAATTCGGAATACCCTGCCATTTTTGACTTTGTACTCCTTATAAATTGATGCGACCTTAGCAGTTTCAGAGTCTTCAAGAAGATCTTTAATACGCCTTATTTCACTATCTCCTAGCTGTACAGTGGTGATCCAGTCTTCGGAACTGACAGGAAGCACATCGAGAATGTTTGTTTCTGAACATTCATCCGGAATCGGATTCCTACTAAGACAATCTACATGTGACATCTTTTCTCCTGGACGATACTCAATAGAGCAGTCGTATTCCAAAAACTGGATCCACCACCTAGATATGCGCGGAATGAGGTCTCTTTTTGTGAACGTAGATCGCAACGCATGACAATCGGTGACTATGGTGAATGGTATGCCTAACAGATAAGTTCTGAATTTACTTAGGGAATTAATCACCGCCAGTGTCTCCAATTCAAAGGAGTGATATTTTTGCTCGTCTGCGGTGGTCTGGCGACTGAAGTACGCTACTGGTCTTAACGGCATTGACTCCTTCCGCCGCAGTAGGATTCCGGCAAGGCCTATTTTACTGGCATCTGTATGAAGCTGCGTTTCTGCAGTATGGTCATACAATGCCAGTATCGGCCGCCGAATCAAATTGCTCCGCAAAGTTTCAAATGCCTTTTCTTCGACGTCAGTCCACTTCCACGGAACGTTTTTCCTCAGAAGGCCCGTCAATGGCCTCGCTATAGTAGCGAAGTTTTTGACGAACCTTCTGAAGAAACTAGCTAGACCGAGAAACCTGCGGACCTCATGCTGATTGCTAGGGGTCTTGAAGCTGGCCACTGCTAGGGTTTTTTGTGAACCTGGTCTGACTTCACCTTTGCTTACTTCAAAGCCCAAGAAATCTATAGTTTCTTTAAAAAAATGACATTTTTCTAGTTTTAGTGTGAGGCCGCTCTTACGTAATGCGATTAAAA
This sequence comes from Epinotia demarniana, assembly GCA_945867215.1. NCBI lineage: Eukaryota > Metazoa > Arthropoda > Insecta > Lepidoptera > Tortricidae > Epinotia > Epinotia demarniana. Next base: position 12,811,365 of record OX244277.1, read on the forward strand.
CCTCTCCCAGACGGCACATGCCCTCAGAAACGGTTCTCGATGGAATCAATATGTCGTCCATATAGACGATAGAGTGTTTAATCTGAGCATCATTGAGGACTTTATGGATAACCCGTTGAAAGACTGCTGGAGCATTCGCTAGTCCAAACGGCATACGATTATACTCGTATTGACCGTCTGGGGTCACGAATGCAGTCTTCTCTCTCGACTCTTCGGCAATGGGTATTTGGTGATACCCTGACGCTAAATCAAGAGTTGTAAAAATGGACTGCCCTGACAATCGGTCAAGGAGATCATCTATTCTTGGCAAGGGGTAATGGTCTCTTTTTGTTTTGCTATTAAGCGCTCTATAGTCAACGCATAACCGTTTTTCGCCAGATTTCTTTTGCACCAGCACAATGGGGCTGGCATATTGTGAACACGATTCGCGAACTATCCCGCTTTCTAGCATTTCGTCGACCATTCCTTTAACCAATTCTCGCTCGTGAAATGACAGTCTGTAAGGTCTGTAAACGACGGGTTCAGAGTCCTTTAGCTGGATTGCCATTTCCGTTATGGAAGTAAAGCCCAAATCATGCATACCCCATGAAAAACAAGATTTGTATTTAATTAACAATTCTTCTAATTCCGTTTGTTCATCTAAAGAAAGATTCTCGTCGCGATTTATTGTAAATATTGGAGTAGGTTCGTCCTCCTCTACTAGGTTAACTCTTATTTCATGAGCAATATGCCTGGCTCGGGTTATCAACGAATCTTTCTTTAGAGTAACTGATTTTGTACCTAAGCCATATACTAGCACATTACACGCACCCTGAGTTAGCTGGTATTCTCCGGGCAACAAGTAATATTCACTATTAAGACCGCCACGCACCGACCCAGGCACATAGATTCTGCCGCTATCCAGATTAGGCGACTTTGTACAAATGGACGTGAATTTACCCACTGGTACAATCAAATCACACGAAGCCAGTAAAGGAACCTTCACTATAATATCTGATTCTATATTTTCGATCAACAGCTCAGTTGCAGTTTTTGTAATACGCAAGTTGGGGCGTTCACTGAATGAATGACCTAATAAAACTGCGCAATTTATAAGGTGGTCATCTACTATGTACACCTCAACATTAGACTCCACTACTTCTTGTGCTTCGATTGTAACATAGGCCCTACCTATTGGTAGATAGGGTACGTTACCCAATCCACGAAGAAACGGACTATTTACTGTTAACCACTTCAAGTTTAACCGTTCAGCATCAGATTTCCGAATCAATGTTGCCTCACTCCCAAGATCTAGTTGAGCCAATGTAAGATTATTATTTACCTTAATTGTCAATTTATATTTATCGTTTGTATTGTCAGCCCTTATACTATCAGAGCAACTCTTACTGGAATTGTTGGGCAAATCTAAGACGACGGCAACCGGCGAGTCCATCAAAACCTTCAAAACCGATTTTACATTCGTATCCGACGTAGGAAGTTTTTTCTTCCGGCAGTCGGTTTCAGAGTGCCCCATTAAGTTACAATGAGTGCATTTAATTAATGGTTTAGGACATTTAAAGCTAGGGTGCCCTTTTTGTTTACAATTAAAACATGTTAACTGAAACGCATTTCGAGTTGGTTTTGATGAACTCGGCTGATGATCAATGCCCCTAGTCCGAGAGTTCCCATTAAAGTTGGAGATACGCTTATCCCCTCTATCACCACTATCACGTAGAGTCTTGAAAAATTCTAACACATGCTCTGGTTTTTCGAACTTGGCCGCCTGTGCTCCAACTCTAACATTTCTATCGTCGACTCCGTGAACTAAGCAATCGACGGCATTCCTCCCGAAAATTTTGCAGCGGTTTAGTAAGTTAATTTTAGCATAATAATACATTTCTAGAGAGTCTCCAAAACGAGCTCGTTTCTTAAGCATTTCATTTAAAAGCTCTGCATAATTTTCATTGGACGGAAAAGATTCCTTCAACAATGTCTTCCATTCTACCCAACTACGTTTGAGAGATGGAAGGCCCTGGTACCAGATTTTAGCCTGCCCCACTAATTTAGGTAATGCATAATGTATAACCTGTCGCTCGGTCCAATCGTAGATCTCAGCACATTCGTCTACCTTGCCCAACCATACACTAATTGTCTGTTCCTTGGATAAGGGATCGAACTCAGGGATGACATTATTTATGGTAGCAAAACTTTCACGTTCACTGGGCCTATTTTTCATCATTTTAAGAAATTCATCGAAAAAAGTTGATGCCGAGTCATACCTTGATCGCTCTTGTGAGGGGTTAAGTCTCCCTGTTGATGTGTCACGTCGCTCATTCTCTCGCCGACTCGCTCTCTCACCCTCCAGCTGGCTCAACAAGGTTGCAACGCGTTGCTTTTGTAACTCCAGTTCTTCATCTTGTTCGCGTAATCTCCGCAATGGACTACGACTGCGAGTACGTAGGCGTACCTGATGATCACTACGCCTGTCTTGGTCCAACCGGCTACGCCTCGACATATTTCGCTCCGGGGTTTTTAGGCGCCGTTCTGCCATCCGTCGAGACCCCAAAATCGCACTCCTGGCACGGCTTCGACTCCGGCGTTCATGGTCCGATTCATTATCAGGCTCCATCTCTGAAACTCGTACATGATTGGCTATAACTTGCATAATAATAAAAATCTTGAAAAGGTTTAAAGAGAATAATAATATAACAATAACATAATAATCAAAAATGTCCAATTCCAGGGAGTCTGGCAAATTAACCATGTTTGATTAACCATATAAACCCTCCGGAATACCTCCGTTACGGTAAATACACTTTAAACTAAGTTACGAATACAATAATCAAACATGTCCAATTCCAGGGAGTACCCTGGCAAATTAACCATGTTGGATTAACCATATAAACCCCCGGAATATCTCCGCTACGGTAAATACAGTTTAAAATGAGTTATGAATACAATAATCAAACATGTGCAATTCCAGGGAATACCCTGGCAAATTAACCATAAAAACCTCCGGAATATCTCCGTTAGGGTAAATACAGTTAAAACTAAGTGACGAATACAATAATCAAACATGTCCAATTCCAGGGAGTACCCTGGCAAATTAACCATGTTGGATTAACCATATAAACCTCCGGAATATCTCCGTTACGGTAAATACAGTTTAAACTAAGTTATGAATACAATAATCGAACATGTCCAATACCAGGGAGTACCCTGGCAAATTAACCATGTTTGATTAACTATATAAACCTCCGGAATATCTCCGTTACGGTAAATACAGTTTAAGCGTTAAAATGAAAATCACTAAACCAGCTAAAACCAACTATCGCAATGATGCATTTATAAAAATAAAAAAAACACCGTACCTTTTGTGGGCGTATTCGTCTTACTTCTGAAGATGAAACCTTCTGTGCGGGAACACGAGGAAAACCACGTTTGTTAGAATAACCAAATTTATTCTCACTCTTAAAAACACGTTACAAAATAACACCGTTCGTACAAAATGGCGCAATCCGAAATTACAACCAAAAGTTACAGCTTCGTAGTCTATGCGACTGCATTAGCCTGAATCTGATCACGGAGTGACCGTTCCGAGCTGGATGGACCTGTTTTAAAACCTTCTATGACATTCCCCCCCCCAGTGTTACTCGTCGGCTTTCTACCCTCAGTATTATAATGGTTGGTACTAAATTAGTAATTATCTACGCTCAAATATATGGATTGTTACAATCTGTACTAATAATATTGAATAGCAGGTAACTTTATTTGTACAACAAATATATTAAAAAATGTTGTTCCAGCCACCATGGAGGAGCGGGAGGAGGGCCCGGGCGTTCCCGACATGACCATGATGCCCCAGATCACCGAAGACGCCATCAATAACAACCTCAAACGGCGCTACAAACACGACCTCGTATATGTATCCTTTAATCATCGCGTCCGAACCCTCGTGCTGGTAAAACTCAAAATGGATTTATTAATATAACCATTGGAAATTTAGTTTTTTTTTTCAATTTGGGGTATGTAGGTATTTAACTAGTTGTAAACAAAAAACACGTGACTTGGTAATTCAGCCAATAAGATTAATAAATAATAAATATTTGCGGACACATATCAACCTAGCCCCAAACTATAAGCAAAGCTTGTACTATGGTAACTAGACGACGATACACATACTTATCATCATTCTCCTAGCGTTATTCCCGGTTGTGCCCTTAAGGAACCCAGGGTCCGCTTTGACACCTAATCCCAAGATTTGGCATAGGCACTAGTTTTACGAAAGCGACTGCCATCTGACCTTCCAACCCAGAGGGAAAACTAGACCTTTTGGGATTAGACCAGTTTCCTCACGATGTTTTTCTTCACCGAAAAGCTAACGGTAAATATTCCGTACATAAGTTCCGAAAAACTCATTGGTACGAGCCGGGATTCACAAATTTATATAGATAGATAAATACTTAAATACATAGAATACATCCATGATTCAGAAGTAAATATTATGGGATTCGAGCCCAGGACCTCTAGTTTCGTAGGCAGGGTCACTACCAACTAGTCTATAAGCGGTTGGTTGAATGACCAAGTCACGAGGTTTTTTTGTTTACATTTAGGTAAATACCTATCCAAATAATAAGGTCATGGGGGTAGCAATATTGAAAAGGTTAGGGACCCCTGCTTTAACTGCATTTTTGATTTGTTCGTCGTGCCAATATAAGCGGCAGTGATTTATTTTGATGATAATTTTATGGCTAAATTGGATTACACATAATGCGTCGCATTCGGTTGCCTCAATTTTAAATTGGGATTTACCCATCGAAAATACTTATGAAATTGTGTTGTTCATAACATAACAGCCTGTGCAGTACAATTTAATGAATTTGCACCTGGAATTACAAAATTTAATAACGAAAGAGTAAAATACGCAAATATGCAATTCTCTATAAACGCCAGTTATTTTAAGTAGCATTGTTTTAGGTATGCACGATTTTCATAATTTATCAACATATTTTCCTTAATTAATATCACAGACATACACAGGTTCGATTCTAGTCGCAGTGAATCCCTACAAGGAACTGGGATGTTACACAACGGTAAGTTAGCGTATATCTAATAATATTACAGCTATTTTGATCTTTGGAACTTATCAATGTAATCTTGCAGATGAGTAAGTTCCGGAGCTAACCCAGAGGGTGTGTCATCGTTATGAGTAATATTATGATAGCAGGAAGCTTCTGTACATAAACATGCAAAATTAGTTAGGGGGAGTGATATCGTTAATGTTGAAATGAAGATTGTGTATGCGTAATTTGTTTACCCTTGTTTTACCGACAAACGTTCCATCGCATGTATGTTTCGCAGAATTTTAATTTCATGGAAAACCATTTTTTCCCATTCAGTACAGTTTTTAGGATTGTTATCCATACTAATATTATAAATGGGAAAGTGTATGTGTGTTTGTTTGTTTGTCTGTTTTTCACGGCAAAACGGAGCGACGAATTGACGTGATTTTTCAAGTGGAAATAGTTGAAGGGATGGAGAGTGACATAGGATAGTTTTTATCCCCGAAAGCATCCCCTAAGGAGGTGAAATGGGGGTGTAAAAGTTTGTAATGTAAAGCTGCGATATAAACGAGTTCTACGCGGACGGAGTCGCGGGCAGAAGCTAGTAATTTATAAAACAAACTTAAGGGATTCTACACAATTACCTTTTAGCATTAAGCTGTACCTAAAAAGTTCGGTTTCTTAGTAACAAAAATTCGGCGCAACAATGCATTCGGTGAAACTTTTGTCGGTGAAATAAGGGGATCCATATTATTCAGATGCCACAATAAAACCTCTATTGTTACACAACTTTGTAATGGGTCTGATTCGGTTACACCAAATAACATTCAGCCACATCATAATTTATTTATTAGCAATCAAACATGGATATAAATCAAGACGAAAATAGCGTTTTCCGTCTCAGTCGACACTAAGTAGCTCTACTACCTACCAAATTTATATAACAAGTGTATGAAAAGTGAAGAGTCAGATTTATTACTCAGATGTAAAAGAAAATTGTTAATTTCCGCCATATTAGGTACCTATTGATTGATACAATTTCGAAGAACATTTTCATAGAATCATGTTAATAGATAAAACTTCCCGTTTTCATCGAATCGTTTGCACACAATGGTTCACTTTCTAGGAAGTGACGCGCGTTGTGGTCGGGAACAATGATGATCTTAATAAAAAGGTGATAATGAATACGTCACACAGTAATCAATCAAAGGAAATCATTGACGAAGATGCTGATGTATGTTTAATAAACGAGTATTATGCTGAGCCGTTTCTTTTGTTCCTTCCGATTGTAGATTATATATATCTAAAGCGTATTTTCCTGCATTACGCAATAATGAATACATCCTGTAAAGGGAAAAAATAACTTGGATTTTACAGGAGCACATGCAAGATTTTAGAGGAAAAGCCTTTGGGAACCTGCCGCCTCACGTATTTGCTTTAGCAGAGTCCGCCTATAGCTCGCTACGGGTAAGCAAACTGTAAATGATAAATTTATACATATTTAACCGATATCGGCATGCAAAACATAAAGAGTTATTTTATTTATTACTATATTCAGTGTTGGCAAACAATCAATTCGAATTGACGATTTAGGATTGACCGATCAATTCGAATTGACGATTGACGAAACTAATTCTAAATCTACCGATTGAAGATTGACGATTACTAATCGTTAATTCGAATTGATCGGTCAATCCTCAATCCTCAATTGTCAATTCGGATTGACGATTACTTTGTATGTACCTACCTAATGTCCTTTTTATTTAGGCCATTTTTCGAAACTGACCAAATGCGTTCACAAGCGGTGTCTGAGTTTACCAAAGGTTCCGAAACATATTTCCGACGGCAATATGAATGATGTCCTTTTTGGAACATTTTCGGGACTTTCCTTGAAATTACCCAATTGCGTTTAAAATCGATATCTGATGTAACCAGAGGTTTTTAAAACTGCAATATTGAAAGGTGTCCTGTTTTGGGACATTTTAGTGAAATTCTTTGAAAGTGACTGCTTGCATTCAAAATCGATATCTGAGGTGCAAAACATGATTTCAACTTCAACGGCAATATTTAGATTCTACACTTTAGCCGTGTACTTACCTTTGGGCACCTCAGATATCGATTTTGAACGCAAACGGTTAATTTTAAGAAATGATCCATAAATGTCCAAAAAAAAGGAAACTCCTTCTCTATTGCCGTCGGAAACATGTTACGGAACCTTTGGAAGTCTCAGATATCGTTTTAAAGTGACAACGATCAATTAAAAAAAAATCCATCATCATCCGACATCTTTCAATACTGACGTCGGAAACAGTTTTCGGGACCTATGGTCGACATCGATTATTACGAATATGAACGTAATCGGTCAATTCCAAAAATGTCCCTAAAAGGGACATCAGTCATTAACATGGTTTCGAACCTCTGGGAACCTCAGATATCGACTTTAAGTCCAGTAAGTAAGTCCCAAAAAAGGACACCTTTGAAAATTAAAAGTAATCTTAGGGACTATGATTAATCTAGATTGAAAATTGATTTAATCCGAATTGAAGATTGATGCGTTAATTCCAATTGATTCAATCGCATTGACGCGTCAATCAGAATTGAATCAATCCGGATTGATCAATTCGGATTGACGCGTCAATTCGATTGATCAATCCGGATTGATTTAGTTCAGATTGATGCCAACACTGACTATATTATCTTTAATCTTAAGTTGTAATCTTAGTCTTCTAAGTAACTTAAATTTTGCTAATACAGAGATAAAATTAATAAATTATAACATGTTTTATTTGTTAGGCTTAGTAATGTTTTACCACAAAATAATCATTTATAGAATAGAAGGATTTTTCTGTAAGCCAATTGAGTAGTTTGACTTAAAACATATTTGCGGCAAACATTTTGATTCCTTCTGGTAGGTGATTGCATAGTTTTATATTGGATAAGTTACATGTTTACGCAAACTGTTTCACGAACAAGCGCAAAATTAAATCGCAGGCAATATCATATGACCTACTTATCGTATTATAAAAATATAATAATATATTATGATGGCATACTTTATACTTCCGTAGCGTTTCGTTGTGGCCTGTTTCGTCACTAAACAGATACTTGTATTTCATCCCGCTTAAGCTCCTATCGGTAATTCGTTCTCGTGAAACGGCTGTCAATCAACACTTAAATCTATTCATCTGAAAGTAATCACTTAGATTTAATCTTTCCTTTCAGAATGGTGAGAAAAATCAGTCTGTAGTGATTTCGGGGGAAAGTGGCGCCGGTAAGACGGAAACGACGAAATTGATACTCCAGTACCTTTGCGCTGCTGGAGGCCAGGCGACGTGGGCGGAACAACAGATTCTTGAAGCGAACACGGTTTTGGAAGCTTTTGGTAACTATATCTTACATATACGCCTAACAGTTGTATGAACTACATGGTTATGAATGTTATGATGCTTTTGTGTGGCTTGACTGGTTTTATGACAAAAATATTTCGATGAGAAAATTTCACACGTCCTTCCTACGAGCACAACTCTCCTGTAGATAGTCATCATATCAGCCAAAAGACGTCCACTGCTGGACATAGGTCTCCCCCAAAGAGTGCCAAAGTGACCGATCCCGCGCCACCCGCATCCAGTGGACTCCCGCATCCAGCGGACTCCCGCAATATTTACCAGGTCATCAATCCACCTTGTCGGGGGCCTACCCACGCTGCGCGTTCCGGTACGTGGTCGCCACTCGAGAAACTTTCCGCCCCCACGGCCATCGGTTCTACGTGCTATGTGCCCCGCCCACTGCCACTTAAGTTTAGCGATCCGGAGGGCTATATCGGTTACCTTGGTTCTGCTGCGGATAGCCTCATTTCTGATGCGATCACGCTGAGAAACTCCCAACATGGCCCTCTCCGTTGCCCTTTGGGTGACTTTGAGCCTTCTTATGAGGCCCATAGTAAGCGACCACGTTTCAGTGCCATATGTCATCACTGGCAACACACACTGGTCAAAGACTCTCGTCTTGAGACACTGGGGAATATTATTGGACGAAAAGATTTGCCGTAGCTTCCCGAACGCTGCCCAGCCGAGTCGTATTCGACGATTGACCTCTTTCTCGAAGATAGTGGCACTAGAGAAAGTATTCAAGTGCGTTGGAATGATGCTGAACGCCAAATGCAGTAGTTCCCATGCGGTCTACTTGACTAGGGAGCGAACATGCGGTTACAATCCTCAGTGATGATGAAGAAAAAAATGGGTCTTTGTCATACTTATTAATTGTACTGTATTTCACATTCAGGCAATGCAAAAACAGTCCGCAACGACAACTCTTCCCGCTTCGGCAAATTCGTGGAGGTCCGGCTCGACCACCGCGGAGGGATTCGCGGAGCGGTGCTCAGAGACTTCCTCCTCGAGCGGGCGAGGATCACGGGCCCCTCACCTAGAGAGACCAACTACCATGTGTTCTATCAGCTGGTTGAAGGCGCTAAGGTATGTTCCTATTTCAAAAACTCATCCACTCGCAACAAGTGCGTCGTGTGTGGTCGAACGATAATAATATATTTGGTATCTATATTTCAATCAATCAATATCATTTATTTGCCAGAAAATATAGGTATGTAATACAAATGTCAGTAAGATTTCACAGCACAGTGTACTAAGCTCACATGCAGGCATGAAAATGACTTGAGTTTTATTACATAGGTGCATAAATAATCAATTACAAAAAGTCTAAATTTCACAACACAATACCTCCTCACATCCTATTGCTATCAAAGAACTCCTTTACACTAACGGGTGATAACAAAAAAAATTGAATTAATCACGAGGTGAAAAAAAAATACTCATTTAACTTTTTATCACACTTAGTTTATTATTAGGGAAAACACACGTGTTTTTTTTTTGTTATCACCCGTCATCACTTTTTGTAATTGATTATTTATGCACCTATGTAATAAAATTCAAAATCATTAATGCACGTTAGAATAAGGCCCGAGGTCAGCTGTTCCTCGCAGTTTAGACATAATGGTCGAACAAGAGCGTTGGACGGCATTTTTGTCCACATGTTTTGATCCTTTTTATTAGTTGGGCATAATTTTCAGCTCTCCATTATTTTTATACACTAAACAGCTCAAATAACCGAAAAAATCTTCAATTGCGGAAGGTTTGTGGGATTTCGAATTTTCCGTACAAATGGTATATTATTGGTGTACAGGAATGCTAATGTTTTTTGGCGTAATGCGACGATGCTTTATCCGGTCAAAACACAAATTCTCCGATTGAACCACAGTGCACAGTTTAGAAATACCTTTTTCGGAAATAGCAACATAAAGCATAACTTTCTGCTCAAACTTGTGCTTATACTTGTGTTTTATACTGTCCGGAGTTGCAGAACTATTGCTGGTGTAGTATCGGTCGTTTCCAGGTATATGGGTTTTGCTTAGAGGAAAATAACTATCATCATCCAAAATTAACGTTTTTCCTTTGTAATTTCCAACCATCCAGCGACACTGTGACATAATAGTGGATTTTTGCTGACTGGTATATTCCGGTGCTCTTACCTTCTTGCGTCATTCCAAACCTATCTTTTTTAATGATCGACAAATGCACGGTTGTTGGGTACACCTAATTTTTTTCGCGGAATCCCGTTGGCTCATAGAATCATTATATTATTAAATGTGCTATGGAGTCTGGTCAGTCTTCTTGGTCATTATCTTCACTGGCCGGCTGCTACCACTTTTGCGAAATATCGTCAAAGATGCAAAAATTCTATAAATAGTTGAAACTGGTACGTTTTCTTTACTGAAATGATCCACTGTAAACTTTTTTCCCAGTTTAAGTTTGAATTATAAAAATGTACAACACGTTTTCGCAGAGCTTCTTGTTTCGACACCATTTTGACAAATACAAGAGCGGTGAATAAATCAAACAAATGAAAATCAAGAACCTCCAAAGAGGTAGCAACAACTTTATGTACAACCTTTTTTGTCTATGTACACAGTTTATTTGTTAAGTCACCATTAAATAATTCTCATTTTTTTGTTATCACCCGTTATAATAACAAGTGTCCAATAACCAGTCCGACAATTTATGCTTAAAAATAGACCTTGTTCTAATCTTATGTCATTTGGTATACAGTTGTATATTTCAACACACATGTTATAAATGTTTCTTCTATAGATGTACTTCTTGCATGATGGTCTATATAACTTGTTCATCAGTCTTACTCTTGTATCTCTTTGCCTGGTAATTGAATCTGATCACAATTTTACTTACTCTACTATTAAAGAGTAGCATTTCCATTTATCATGATAACCAAAATGTTGAAAGACATCTTAATTCCAGCATAACGCTGAACTCCGCACATCGCTCCGTCTCCGCGACGGCGTGCAATTCAAATACCTCCGGCCGGAAGACGAGGACGCTCGCAAGGGCTTGGGCGGCGAACAGGGCAAGCTGGAAGCCCTGCAGCTGGCCCTGACAGTTCTGCAGGTGCCGCTGCAGATGTGCGAGGGACTGTTCAAAGTGCTAGCGGCGGTGCTGTGGCTTGGGAACATACAGTTTCAGGTGAGATCTCCTTGGTAATTGCGCTATTTGGTCGTCGATGAGGATGCTCTTAGGGCATATGCAGATACGTTTTTTAAACGCGCTGTCGACTCGCGTTTATGTCGATTAACACGTGTTTTGACTCAAACCCGCGTCGATGGCGTGCTTAAAAAACGCAGTCGGCATAGGGTGGCGATTCGACCAAACAGGAAGAGCGTCTATTTTGACGTTTAACCTCCGATTAAGCCCTCCTGTTTGCTTAAATCCTGTCTTAGGGTGAGTTGGACCAAACCGTCTGTAATCTTAAGCGGTGATCGTTTTAAAGCTTACGATTACAGGCGAGTTGATGCAACCCACCCTTAGATAGCAAATGAGGCAAACGGGCAGTGTTGTGGCACGTTCCGTCGAGGCTCGGCTAAGACTTCTAGCGGGTGCTGAAGCGGCAGCGGTGAGAAGCTGCGCTCCGACCTCTCGCTCCCACGTAAAGCCCACCGTTGCCGCTACTGGCTCCGCTTGTTGTCGCCTTTTTTTTATACAATGACGGTGGCAAACGAGCGTACGGCCCGCCTGATGGTAAGTGGACACCGCAGCATATAGACGCATGCCACTCCAAAGGAGTAACATGGGCGTGTCCGACCCTTCACATGTTTGAGGATTCGCCGTGTTGGCAGCTAAAGAAACAAATTCCCGCGCTCTCAACACAACGCGTCCTCGGGAGCTCTGGCGATCTTTCTCACCTCCAGGAACACTACACTACTACAGAGCACAAGTAGTAGTGTTAATATGGCTGTGGTCTTCTGCAAGGCGGAGGTACTTCCCCAGTTGGGCTGCTCCACATTCGAGCGGGATGACATTTCGCGGTGCCCTACGGTAGGGCCCCTACCTCACCAAAACCAACTTGCCACCAGTACTGCGCGTCGTGTGTCAGTTCAATGATCACATTGAACTGGTCATTTTTTAGGGTTCCGTAGCCAAATGGAAAACAACGGAACCCTTATGGATTCGTCATTTCTGTCAAATGCATTTTCCTCGAAAACTAAAAGGTGTATTTGAATAAAATTTTGAGGATAGGTATATTTTGTTAACCGCTACATAGTTTTGTAATTAAATTACTAAAAAAATTTTTTTAGGGGTGCACTATATACATAAAACTGAAAGTCGAAACAATTTTTTTTCACTGCAAGCCCATGTGTGGCACGTCAATCGATAGACCTTTCAAAATAAATATAAGGTTTCTCTGCAATGTTTTTTTATTAAGTGAAGAGAGTCGTGAGATAATCGCCCCGAAAGTCACTAAAATTGTGTCCTTAAAGAAAAGGACGTAAGTGTGCCATAAGATTTCAGTAACGATACGACCTTTTTAATAGGCACGAAACCCTTATTGTGCGTGGTCCGACACGCACTTGGCCGCATTTTTTTTCTGTGATCTAAAATATTTGTGTGAATTGTGTTTCAGGACGTAGACGGCGAACGCAGTGCCCTGGCTCCGGAGGATGCAGAGGCGGTGGACGCCGTCGCTAACCTGTTGGGCTTGGCACAGCCGACGGCCCACAAAGTGCTCTTGGAGCGACAGATCAACGTGCGGGGAAACGTCACTGACATACCGCTAAGGTTGCCTGAGGTGAGAAATAGTTATTTTCACACCTATCATTCGGAAAAGTAAGTTTTGCTCCACGACGAGAGGGACCAAAACGCTACTTTTCTGTTCAAGCTACTTTTTTAATTTATACATTGGCATTGGAACATTTGTACGCAATGTGCCAATTGAACACAGATGTTAATAAAATAATCGATTGTAATTTCATCGAAGTCGATTCAAAACGAACATATTTCAAGTTTTAACTATAACAATGTTGTATAAAAATTTATAAATATTTCGTAATATTTAAAAATTAGTAATAAAAATTAAGATAATTTAGATATATTTTAACAATAGCTTATTTTAAATTTCCTCATAGTCGGTGTGAAAAATAGTATGTGTCACTCGGTAGCAAAATTATTTTCGTCTCGGGCGTAAACACTTGTATCCCTCACTACGCTCAGGATCCTACGTTAGAATCCCTCGCTACGCTCAGGATTCTATTGTAGGATCCCTTGCTACGTTCAGGATTCAATACACCGCCCTCGCCGTAAATATACTATTTTGCTCCCTTGTGACACAAATAACTATTGTCACAAGGGAGCAAAATCGTTTATATTTACGGCGAGGGCGGTGTATTGAATCCTGAACGGGATCCTACAATAGAACCCAGAGCGTAGCTAGGGATTCTAACGTAGGATCCTGAGCGTAGTGAGGGATACAAGTGTTTACGCCCGAGACGAAAATAATTTTGCTACCGAGTGACATACTATTTTTCACACCGACTATGAAGAAATTTAAAAAAGATATTGTTAAAATTAATTAAGAAGTTTGAACAATTTTCTTTATTTTTTTTTATAATTTTTAAATATTACTAAATATTTATAAATTTTCATACAACGTCGTTCAAGTTAAAACTTGAAATATGTTCGTTTTGAATAGATTATGATGAAATTACAATCGATTATTTTATTAAGATCTGTGTTCAATTGGCACATTGCCTAAATGCTACAATGCCAATGTACAAATTAAAAAAGTAGCTTGAACAGAAAAGTAGCGTTTTGATCCCTGTCGTCGTGGAGCAAAACTTACTTTTCCGAATGAAAGGTGTGAAAAAAAGAATAAGTCATTCCAAAGCGAGCGAAGCATTTTTAGCCGTTAGTCTTTATATTGTCAAAATATCAGAAACCCAACATAATATACTTACCGAGAAATATCTACTAGTATGGGTGTACACTAAGATTTAAGAGTTTTTGGAGAGGAACAAATGTTTGTATTAAACAACATAAATACCCAAAAATTGAGACGAGGACTGACCTCGCTGGCGGTAGCCCAAAACGCTTCATACTAATAATTGACATAACAGTATGACGTTGCAATCCGCAATTTGTACTAATCGTTGTATGGAAAATCAAGTATAATGGGGCACGGCACGTTGCCGTCTTTTAGTGACGTCACCAACTGCGAACGTCATCGTTTCATATGAAGTTGCGTTTTGCGAAAAAGGGACAGAACACACCCCTTCTTAAAACCACTTATAACTTCGTGATAAGTCTTATGTTATAATCTATCTTCGTGAGAAAATATGTCATTATTGATTATTTTATTTAGTGTCACTCGCCAATATTAACATGAGTAATTTAATGAATAATTTTCTGAAACTGATCTTACTTGAATTAACGTCGTATGATCGTCGTAGACGTATTTATGTCAGATTGGCTGTAATCGATTTATTGTTTCCAATTAGTATTTGAACTTACCAAAATAGTAGAATAAAACTTGTAAACAGGAATTACATTAAGGGTGGGTTGCACCAAACTGTCTGTAATCGTAAGCGGTGTTCGTTAAAATCTGAATGTATGGAACGTTTGACAAGTTTCTATGGACTAACAGCTGTCAGCGCCATATTTAACGTTGATCGGTCTGTGATCGTAAGTCGGTGCAACCTGCCCTAAAAGAGGCATCCCATTCCCTCTTTTGACGTCCCACAGTCTGCTAGAACCGTCACGTCATTACGCCCTCACTATCACGCACACGAGCAGTTACAAATAAGACTTAAAGCTTGTACAAATAAGGTGTATTTTTAAAGAAACATGACACCAACTCGTTTCCACAGGCCCGCGAGAACCGTCACGCGATGGCGCGAGCGCTGTACTCGCGAACATTCGCTTGGCTCGTGCGCCACGTGAACAGCTGCTCGGCGCCCGGGCGGGACGCGCCGCGCGCGCTCGGCGTGCTCGATATATTCGGCTTCGAGAACTTCGCCTCCAACTCGCTTGAACAACTGTGCATCAACTACGCCAACGAGAAGCTGCACATGTTCTTTAACAACTACGTGTTTGCGTTGGAGCAGGAGATCGTGAGTGTTTTGTTTGTTCCATGATTACTAGTCAACCTAAGAGTGTTTTGTTTGTTCCATGATTACTAGTCAACCTAAGAGTGTTTTGTTTGTTCCATGATTACTAGTCAACCTAAGAGTGTTTTGTTTGTTCCATGATTCCTAGTCAACGTAAGAGTGTTTAGTTTGTTCCATGATTACTAATCAACCTAACAGTGTTTTGTTTGTTCCATGATTACTAGTCAACCTAAGAGTGTTTTGTTTGTTCCATGATTACTAGTCAACCTAAGAGTGTTTTGTTTGTTCCATGATAACTAGTTATTCCTCGTTGTGCCTGGTTGTACTTTGGATTTTAAAAACTCTGTTTTGTATTTCAGTACCGTCAAGAAGGTATAGTGTACAATCAAATCCAGTTTACGGACAACGCAGCATGCCTGGAGTTACTAGAAAAGCCGCCACGAAGTTTGCTCAAACTGCTTAGCGAGCAGTGTCACATGCCAAAGGTAAGCATTTCTAGGGGTTTAGTAGTCATAAGCCCAAGTCATAGCCTTGATGTCTCAGAAGGCAGACTGCTATTTGAATCTGATTTGGGGCTGTTGACACGCACCCTCATTATTGCCATTATAATTTGTTCCAGGGCTCAGACGGCGCGTACTTGACTAATATCCAAGGCGAGTTTGGAGAGCACCAGAGCTTCGTGAAGGGCTCTAGACGCAAGTGGGAGGAGGAGTTTGGCGTTCAGCACTATGCGGGCACGGTAAAATAGCCATTAACTTCCTATCCTTCCTTCCTCGCGTAGCGATTCTTGGCAGTGAATGTGGTAATGAAACTACTACCCTCGTCTCGCGATAATTATAACAAGTACCATTCATTTACCGACAC
Organism: Epinotia demarniana; assembly: GCA_945867215.1. Classification (NCBI taxonomy): domain Eukaryota; kingdom Metazoa; phylum Arthropoda; class Insecta; order Lepidoptera; family Tortricidae; genus Epinotia; species Epinotia demarniana. The sequence goes on from OX244277.1 coordinate 12,827,733, forward strand.
ATTTTTTGTGTAGTCAGCATTCATTCATGATTTCGTGACAGAGTTTTAAAGTGTGCTGTACAGAGCCTCACTCTCATGACTGTTAAGTAAGCTTACTACCTATAATTATGCAATTGTTTTGTTGTAGGTGTGCTACAGCGTACAAGGCTTCGTGGACAAGAACAGGGACACGCAGCAGGACGCGTTCATAGACCACCTCAGCAGGTCGGCCAACCCGTTCGTCAGGGAGTTGGCCGACTACGTGCAGGACCTAGCGCCGCCCGGACAGGTTTGTACATGTTTCCCCGTACACTCACCAGGGGGGCTAGGACAACTGACGCCGCGCCGCGACGCGAGTCGACAAAGATCTATCCTCCTCTATTTAATTTGCACGGTGCGAGTGAGACTGGAGACGCTCAGTCGCGCGCGAAGCGACTTGTCAGCAAGTTGTGCTAGACGTCCAGGCCCCTATTTCACCAACTTGACAATTAATTTTCACCTGACACTGACAACAATTGTCAAGTTGGTGAAATAGGTGCCAGGCGAGGTGCTACAGCGAGAGCTTCGTGGATAATAAATAAAGAAACATCGAATTTGTACCAATTATTTTTATGCGATGTAAACCTCACATAATGTTAAAGTTATTATATCAAATAATTGTTATATAGTGAAACATTTGAATTCTTTCACAGGACATGTCGCTTTCGAGTCCAAGTTCGATGGGCACCACGCAGCGAGGCACTTCCAAGGGGCGGCCGACAGTCGTGGACACGTTCAGAGCTCAGCTGCAGTCGCTTGTTGATATGTTACAAGCCACCGATGTGTGGTAAGCAGTTTTAAAGATTTGTGGTTAGGTTAGGCTGGCAGGGCTAGAACAACTGACGCCGCGACACGGCACGGGAAAATTCTCGTCTTGTCTCCCTCGCACCGTGCAAATTAGAATGCGCCGTGCCAGAGAGACAGGAGTGCGCTGTGAGACTTGGCAACTAGTTGTAGGTACTAGACGTATTGCTTTTTCTCAAATAGTGGTGACTTTTGTGTTAAATTTTTCCTCCTGAGACTACGGCATTCGGTAAAATTTCAGTCAATTTTCAAAATTGTACTAAATTTTAACTGTACCCTTAATAACCCCGTTTTGCATCATCATCATCATCATATCAGCTGAAAGACGTCCACTGCTAGACTTAGGCCTCCCCCAAAGAGTGCAAAGTGACCGGTCCTGCGCCACCCGCATCCAGCGTACTCCCGCAACCTTTCTCAGGTCATCAGGCCACTTTGTGGGGGTACGTGGTCGCCTCTCGAGAACCTATCCGTCCCCCGCCGCCGCCGTTTTGCATACGTTGAGGAAATGACAGACGTCATGATGACATGACACATGACATGATCCGTCCGACCGTTTTCGGTCATGGCGACTACTCCGACTCCTATGCTGCGTTTTAGCGCTCGTGCGCTCGAAGATGGCTTATGTAGCCTATCCTTGCGGCGAAATTATTCCGTGCACATTGCAGGCACGTAAGGACGCCGTTCTGATAGTTGTATATAATGGCAGCAGGTGGGCGGGCCTTCAACTGGTCACGTTTATTGTCGAGGTCAACTTTGCGCTGATTGCGATGCCAAACACTCCCATTAAGAAGGCTCAATGTTGCATCTCTTCATATGTCGCTTTTGGACATCCTTGTATCGGAGGAGTTGGTTGGTTGGTTATCGGAGGAGGATGACAGACGGACTGGGTTGTTGACTCGTTATAATGAAACTTTGTATTCGCCAGGTACGTCCGCTGCATAAAACCGAACGAGAACAAGGAAGCGGGCACGTACAACGACCAGCTGGTGTTGGAGCAGCTCCGCTACCTGGGCATGAACGAGATCGTGCGCATCCGCCGCGACGGGTACCCCGTGCACCTGCCCACGCCCGCCTTCCAGGCGCGCTACCGCTGTCTGCTGCGCCGCGGCCCGCCCAAGCCCGCGCCCGACGTCGCGTGAGGGCACTTCTTAATTACTAGATAATATATAACCAGGCGCGGGGGGGACGTTCATCGCTACAAGTACATGCCGGTGCCCCAACGTTGGGGAACCGGTATGCGATGAACGTCGACGACGTCAGCACGTCTATCATGAGACGGCCGCGACATACTCTCGATTTTACTCGCACTATACCTCTCGTTCTAAGTGTTCTAATAAGCGAGAGACGGATAGTGCGAGAAAAATCGAGAAAGCTCGCGCGCCGTCTCGTGATAGCCGTGCACAGAGGGCCATAAATCTTAATGTTTTGGCTGAGAAAAAAGCGCCATTTTTAAAGATCAAAGGAGTATCCCTTCTGTACTTGTACTATTATCTATTCTGTGCTACAACTTAGAAAAGTTGAAAAACCCCCGACATTTTCATTTCAAAGTTTAAGAGCTCAAAAACGGCTGAACAGATTTTCATGAATCATGGCTAAGAAACACTCGGGATAAAACTATCTATGACACTAAAAAACCGCATTCAAATCCGTCCATCCGTTTGGGAGCTACGATACCACAGACAGATACACAGACAGACACGTTAAACTTATAACACCCCTCTTTTTTCGTCGGGGTTTAAAAAGACCAAGCCTTTTGACGACCGGTTAGCCTAGTGGGTAGTGACGCTGCCTACGAAGCTGAAGGTCCTGGGTTCGAATCCCGGTAAGGACAAATATTTGTGTGATGAGCATGAATATTTGTTTCTGAGTCATGGATGTTTTCTATGTATTTAAGTATTTATATCTATTATATATATCGTCGTCTAGTACCCATAACACAAGCCTTATTGAGCTTACTATGGGACTAGGTCGGTTTGTGTAACATTGTCCCCTTATATTTATTATTTATTATTATTATTATTTATTTATTAAGCCTCGCTCGTGTAGACGAGAGCCAATAATGCATGGCCAAATAATGTTACATACATATACGGCCCGATAATCCGCGTCCACTTTTTGTGGCGCTCTCAAGTATCGCCATACAGCTACCGCTGCCATCACCGCTCGAAGTCGTGACCCAGGTGAGAAGCGACATTATGTCGTATTAAAAACTGTCAAGCAATGGATCAGGTGACAGAGAATTTCGCGCCGCGCTGATATTGTCACTCCGCTCTTTCACATGCTATGTCTACCCCTTATATTGTGTCCCACTGCTGGGCAAAGGCCTCCCCTTTTTTCCGCCACTGGTCTCGGTCCTGTGACAGTGTTCGCCAATCTGCACAAAACGTATCAATGTCGTCCCGCCATCTCCTTTTCGGTCTGCCTCTACCTCGGAAGCCATCTTTTGGAAACCATTCGGTGGCTAATTTGGCCCATCGCTCCGCGTGCATCCGACAGACATATCCAGCCCAGTCCCACTTTAGCTTCGCGGTCTTAGCACCCACATCTACGATGCCAGTTTTGGCACGCAGCTCCGTGTTCCTGATCCGATACTACCCCTTAACACAAAACAATAGGAGGGAAACCTCTGAGAAGTATTAAATTAGGTTGTCAGGACGCTATCACTTTTTAATAAAATTACAGTGTACGAGATTTGGGACTAGTGATGTGCCGTTCCCAGGAATATTCCCCAGACGGGAATATTCCCGGGAACATTCCCGGGAATATTCCCATGCAAGGGAATATACGGGAATATTGAAATTGTGTATGTATATACATCTTTTGACGACCGCTTTAGCCTAGTTGGTAGTGACCCTGCCTACGAAGCAAGAGGTCCTGGGTTCGAATCCCGGTAAGGGCATTTATTTGTGTGATGAGCACGAATATTTGTTCCTGAGTCATGGATGTTTTCTATGTATTTAAGTATTTATTTATCTATATAAGTATGTTTATCGTCGTCTAGCACCCATAGTACAAGCTTTGCTAAGTTTGGGGCTAGGTCGATTTGTGTAAGATTGTCCGCAAATATTTATTATTTATTATTTATTTATTATCTTGCTATCAGGGATTCTATGATAACTTGGGACTTTGATTTTTTTACCAATACATTAACCAGTGTAACTTATCCGCAAAAGTAAATTCCCAATGTTACTGGGAATATTCCCCGGAACAATGGGAATATTCCCGGGAACAATGGGAATATTCCCGGGAACAATGGGAATATTCCCAGTCATTGGAAATATTCCCCGAGCCGAAAAAAACAAATTTTACAAAAGTACTTCTGCAAGTAACAAAAACGATACAAAGTTAACGAAAACAATTACAATAAAATGTGTACGAATGCAAAATATGAAAATATTCACATACCTATTTAATGGTAATTGAGATAAAAAGGCAGAGTTAGTACAATAATGAAGTTTTTGGCGAATGGCACTTCATTTGTCGGGGCACTACTCATTTAATTACTTTTATTACAACTTAAATTTTCCTAATTTGTATTTCAATATTCCCCAGTTTGGGGAATATTCCCGGGAACAAGGGAATATTCCCGGTAAATTCCTACACGGGAATATTCCCGTTCCCGGGAATATTCCCCGGCACATCACTATTTGGGACTGGTCTTTGGACAGTTCCAATATGATGTAAAGAGTGATGTGGCTAGAGTAAATCGATTGTCATAATATCCGATTACGATTGATGATGGCTAATAAAAGGTATCGATTGATTACTATGTAATAATTATTTTTATGAAATCAAATAGAGAGCCTATACACTGTTGTCTGCTAACACAAGTGTCCTGTAAGTAAAGAGAGAGACTGATAGTGCGAGAAAAATTGAGAGAGCTCGCGCGCCGTGCAGAAATAAATGCCATATTTTCAAACGCAACATTTTGCACAATGAAATATGTCGGTTTCGATCGATGTGATTTTATTTCGTATTATCGTGACAGTAATTAAATAATACATGGTTATTTTCCTATTCACAATTTGATTCATATCGATTTATTTCTAAATTGACAGACTCCAATCGATTAAAGCAGTGTATCACTAAATTTAAAAAGGAAAAGTCGTAGGACGTAATGGTTTGCATACCGAGTTTTCAATGCTAATTTCCATACAAATAAGCCGTAAAAAAATATTACTATCATTTTATATGTGCTAAAAAGAGCGTGCATGGAGATTGAACTTTGTTTTGTAACTCGGAAGCGATTGAAACTTTTTTTATTATTTCGATGACTAGTGCCAATTTACGTTATATGGGTGTCGCGATGTGTCAAAAGACCAGTTCCAAATCTCGAACACTGTAACCTGCTAGTTGACGGATTAGATTCAACTTTTAGCATGATTATGGTCTATTAGAACAATGTGGTCTTGTTTACAGAACCGTAATGTCTGTCGTGAACGCGCCGCAAGGTGACTGGCAGATCGGTCACACGAAGATTTTCATGAGGAGCACCGTCCATTTGCCTCTGGAGGCGAAGCGGACGCATCTTATACAGTCCTCAGCGTTACGGATACAAAGAGTGAGTAAAAATATTCATTTTCTCAAATATGCAATGAAATATTGATGTTGTGTTCTTCGTCGTTCTTCGAAGTGTCACGTTTCGGGCGCAGCGAGACGAGAGACTCGTAATGGCATTTCATACAAAATTGGAGGCCTAGGCCGGCAAGATGGTTGTTTTTAATTTCCATTCCACAATTTGTGGCACAGGATCACGGCGGTCAGCCATGAAAATTAAAGTTTGGAGTTTTTTTTATTTAGAGGGTATAGGTGAAAAACTAAAGTTAGGCCACTCTCTTATGCAGTTTTGAACTGTTCGAATAGGCATTTGTTTTATTTTTTAACCGACTTCAAAAAAAGGGAGGAGGTTCTCAATTAAATTGTATTTTTATTAAATTTGTTGAAAATGTTATGGCTATTCGTACAGGTGACAAAAACATACACTTTACTTAGTTTTTTGACCTATAAGTCTTATATGGTACTGAGATCCCATGACATCAATCTGCGTCCTCAAAACCCTCCTGTCCTGTAAACGACTTCCTCAACGCCACTCATGAAATGCTTGGTGAATTTCAGAAAAACAGAATTTTGCCTTTTTTTTCTGACTAATTCTAGCAAAAATTGTCAGTGGTACAAAGGTTCCGTGAAGCGCCGTCAATACGTCCAATGGCGCAACGCGGTGATCGTCCTGCAAGCGGCGTGGCGCGGCTGGAAGGATCGCGCCGCGTTCCTTCGTCTCCGGCGCGCCACGCTCACGCTGCAGCGCCATCTGAGAGGCGCCTTCGCGAGGGAAGTCGCGGCTGCGCTGAGGGAGATGAAGCGAGTCAACCAGGAGATCAAACTGAGAGAGGAGAGGAACAGGTTAGTAAAGGCGCTGCCTTGCAGCACGATCCGCGCGCTTTGAACGAATGGAGCTTACGTCTAAGCCACGCTGCAGTAGAACTTAGGGGGCAGGATATTTTTCCGTCATATTTTCTGTCGCGGATGTTCGTTAGAATGTTTGCGTCACGGTAACGCACAGGTTTACCAGAAACGAGAAAAAAGGCACTACTAATGACGCCATTTCTTCCAGCCTCGCCGAGAAAGCGAACCAAGAGCGAGTGGAGCTCGAAAACATGGCCGACCAGCTCCGTGGGTTGGCCAACCCGAGCGGGCGCGTGGACTCGGTGAACCTGGACAACCTGTTCGACTTCCTGGCCGACGTGCCGGCGCAGCGCGGCGCGCCCGACGGCCAGCCCGCGCACCAGCCCAGCATCGCCGAGATCGGGGACTCCATGGAGCGCCTGGCCGAGGACATGCACCAGGAGGTGAGTGCCAGGGGCGGTGGAGCGAGAGGTTTGTCGAAAATATTTTGGTTTGAAGAAGTTTTAAGAAGAGGTATGTTCTGTCCCTTTTTCGCAAAACGCAACTTCATGTGGAATGATGACGCTTGTAGATTGTGACGTCACTAATAGACGGCAACGTGCCGCGCCCGTCGTGATCGGCGCCGCCGTCGACGTAAATAATTTTCGAGTCTACTCCCCTATTCAGATTAATGTCACATTTATTTTTCTAGTTGGAGCACGTACTGGCCGCCGAGATGAACGAGCTAAGCAAATCCACGACCGAAGCCCAACGCAAACCGGACGGCGCCCCCTCAGAATCTATACCCCCGCCGCCCCCCTGCTCCCTTCCCCTCACATCCATCCTCCAACCGTCCACGCCCGTCTCCAGCGTCATGACCTCCTCTATGACATCCATGAACGGAGTGTCCAACGCGATGTCATCATCGATGAACGGTTCCAACGTGATGACGTCATCAATCGGATCTCACGTGATGTCACCGATGAACGGCGGGATGAGTTCGTCGTCGGGCAGCCTGCCGCCGCCGCCGCCGCTGGAGCCGGAGCCGGCGCCAGAGTCGCCGCGGTTCCCGCCGCCGCCGAGCCTGCTGCCCGAGCCGGCGGGGCCGCCGCCGCCGCCGCCGCCGCCACCGCCCGTACCCCCAGGGAAAGGTATGTGGACCTCCGCAACCTTTACCAGGTCATCAGTCCACCTTGTGGGGGGCCTACCCACGCCGCGCCTTTCGGTACGTGGTCGCCACTCGAGAACCTTTTCGCCCCAACGGCCATCGGTTCTACGTATCGTAGTATTGAGTGAACGTTTTATTTTGCACTAGCTTCCGCCCGCGACTTCGTCTGCGTGAACTCGGGATAAAAACTTGCTTATGTTTAATCCAGGCTTTAAAATATTATCGTGCAAAATTGCATTCAAATCGGTTGAGTCGTTTAAGCGTGATTCTAAACATCCAAACTTTCCCATTTATAATATTAGTGGGATTAATGAACTTATGAATGAATGAGTCGTGGTTATCATATCAAACTTTACACAAAGTACACTTACTAAAATTACTGCCAAGTCCTATAAGTAAGCTGTTCTGGCCAATTGTAAATTGGAAAGCCGAGCCAAAGGCTGATCCCATCTATACGAGACCTAGCTTAACTAAGAAACTTTATGTTAGTTCTTCTTACTAACTAATAATAAGATGATCTTCATCCAGACACAACGCCGCCGGAGCTCACAAACGGCGTGATACCGAACGGCAAGCTGTCGGTGTTGAACGGGAAAGAACCCATCTACGAGGCGGTCATACCGCGGCCCAACGCCGAGCCGGAGCCCGCGCCGCCGCCGCCGCCATTCCTGCCGCCGGAAAATGGGTGGTTACCCTGATCACTGAACTGTTTACAGTACATATACAGTAGTGCGGAAAAGAGCACTTTCCGTGCATATTTCGAAACTTTAAAGATCCATATGTACAGTAAAACGTTGTACGATACACGTGCGAATAGGTGAAAATAACAAACCCTTTAATTCGCAAAAAAAAAAGCCAAGCTCCATAGTTCAAGTCCTGTTGTCGCTAAGTAGCACAACCCAGTATGGTCAGGAAGAAAATAAAAGAGACGGTCAACTGGTATGTCTGGCCCGCTGGACAATACGAATTTAAGGGACCGACGTTGAAAGGTCATCTAACCTTCCTTTTTTCCATCCAGTTTCTCAACCAGAGAGCCCGAGCCTGAACCCTCTGAGCCGCTGCCTCCGCTACCCGTCCAAAAGGCGCCACAACAGAAACCACCCAACGTCATGACTAGCAGCATGACGTCACAGAAGCTGCCGACGTCGATGACCAACAGTATGACGTCACGCAAGTCGGCCACGCCGCCGCCCGTGCCCATGGACACTTGCATAAGCCCGCCGCTCATGAATGGGGATGTAAGTTTTTTTTTTTTTTTTTTGTTTGTTTTAACATGAAAATATAAAATATGTGTACCGTAATTACATCATTTCGCCAAACTGCAGAGCAGTTTGTTGGCGATGAGCTCACTCCTTCTACGACAAAAGTAGGTATACATAGAAATTACACTGTACTACCAGCCCGACGTAGCCCATTCATAACTCATAACTGATAACATATTGTGCATTAAGTGCAAATAAGATGACTGAGCCACTGGCAGGACAGGAGTACAACGGTGCTTATAAACTACCTTGTTGTGTAAGTAGATCAGTCAGATTCGGTGTAGTACCATCGCCAACACAATTAACTGACTATCCGTACACTTTACTGACGTAAAATTTTGCATTTTTTAAATCGATTCTCTTCCATTTCAGAACTATCGATACCGATAAAAAAGTTTTGCCGTGGAAGTTCCGAGCCTTGTTACTGATGAACTATTAACAATCGATTTGAATCTTTATCACCCTGTCCACAGAGTACAGAACGCAACGCCCGGCGCAAAGAGCGCGTGGAGCGCCGCCTCCACCAGATGGAAGCGTCGGCGTCGGCCAGCCCGCCCCCCGCCGCGCCCGCCGCCACCCCGCCCGCCGACGCCGCCTCCGACCTCAGCGAGTTCGCCAAGCTGTACTTCAACGACCATCCCAGGTCGCCTGAAGGTAACATAGCAATGACGGATGATCATTTAGGTTAACTATCACCTAGCTGGCAAGCATGCGAAGTGTCAGAGGCGTCTCTAGCCCCGGTGGCGCCCTTGAGCAATCATTATCCTAGCGCCCTATAGCACCCCTCTCGCTCTCTCACGCTAGCGCAGTGCATAGCGCGCCACATGAGTGGGGGGATCGTGAATGGCGCTCGGCGCCCCTTAGGACCGTGCGCCCTAGTGCAACGCACACCCTGCACTATAGGTAAAGCCGCCCCTGCGAGGTGTCAAATCCATGAAAACGAATTTTGTTAGGCTCTCATTATGTCCGTTCGAAGCTTGACATCCCGTGTCAAGTTAAAATTGGAACTTACACAGGTATTCGTGAAATATGAAATATCACCCTCTAAAATTTTATTTAGGTCATGACACTCATAATGCTGAGATGTTGAATGATTCGTATAGAATACAAAAAAAGAAGTAATAAGTAAGATATTGAAAACCGGTATTTTTGAATGAAAATAATACCGGTATACGGTTTTTGCTGTGAATAAATGGCAACTTAAATTTTCGTTTCATTCTTCTCAGGTACTATAATAGCGACGCTCACACGCAAGAGTAAATCCATGGAACTATTGACCAAAGAGGAAATGATAACGTACCACAAAGGAAACAACATTCCCACCTCGCACATACAACTACACGACCCGGACAGCGTCACGGCTGCCGTCAGCATATTCCGCGTGAGTGTCAATTTGAATCTTATTCCCGTCTAAAAGGTCTAAATTTAATTTCTCGTAAATTCCAATGTTGCCAAGTAAACAAAGAATCTTATCGTGACTAGCATAAGGTCCATATTCATTAACTCGAAAATTTAGAATGTTTAACGTATGGTCATAGAAAAATACCGTAAATGCAAAAATGCTCTTTCGTTCTTTGATTTAATCCCGCCGCTAGGAAATCCTTCGAGCATTGTAATTGAAATCTAAGCTGTCTGTATAAGGTTCATTTCTGATTGACGAATGGTGAATAGTTTTTATGAGGCGTCGGTTTTCAGGATTTGTGCCGGTATATGAGAGGAGAGTTGACAGCGGATAAGGAAACGCAAGTGATCCAAGCTCTTATAGGCAAGGGTTTGGAACGGGAAGAACTGAGGGATGAAATATTGGTGCAGTGTGTCAGACAGGTAAGAAGTTTCTCATAAACGTCGAGTATTCATTGATCAAATCTTTCTTTATAAGCTATTAAACAACTACATTGACTCACCCATTCTTCTTAGAAGTATTACTTTTAAATTGCCTCGCTGCATTCCTTGTCGCCACCCCTTAACATTCCTCGTCAGACTTTGCCGTACCAAGTTTGCCAAAAACACATTCTTCAGACGAGCATGTCAAAATTATAACGCCAACTTTATTAGTTTAGATATTTTTTCTCTCTCATTTGTTCAATATCGCAGCGCTCTGCGTAGCCTGATCTACACCGAATAATTGAATAATGATAACTCCGGATTGTATGCATGAGTTAGAAACGCTTAATTTAGTTAGTTAATTAGTAACTGTATTCTTTTTCATTTGTAAACCAAGGTAAATGTAGCATTTCATTATATTGCAATATGAAACAACTTACATCATTCTGCGAAATAGACTTGCATGGTCTTACCCACTCTTTTTCGACACTTGTAATACTCTTTGTCTGTACCTATACTTAATGGAACTATAGGTTCAATCGTATATCTCATAAGCTAACATGATTCTGTTAACAACCGTTTGTTTCCTAAATAAATTTAAAAAAAAAAATATTAAACTGATTTATTTTTGACTAGTTTCTGCCCGCGACTCCGTCCGCGTGGAACTATCGTCTTTCTCTGGGATTCAAACTGTCTCCATACAAAATTTCATTTCAATTGGTTCAGCGGTTTATGCGTGAAGAGGTAACCGACGCACTATTTATAATATTAGTACGGATTAATATTGAAATTCAATCAATCAATCTTTATTTTCAGACCGTAAGATCCATAATTTGTTAGTTAGATACAGGTATAGTTGGTGCTAGTGCCTCTGTAATGGTGCACAGGTATAGTTGGTTCTAGTGCCTCTGTAATGGCGCATTCAGTTTATCAACAAACACAGACAACACAGTAGGTACAGAAACAGTTTATTCTAGTAAGAATATTTTATTGTAGGGTGGACCACAGGGTAACTAGCTAACTAGAGTGCTGGCCCGTATTTTGCCTGTATCCCAAATTCTTCCCTCCCCTTCATTCATAAAACAACAAACATCTGCCAACTAAAATATGCTTAGTGATAGATAAATCTGCCAGACGAAGGCAAACTAATAATTTTATTATAACTAAAATAGTCTTGATGAGCTCTTACGAATGGCCATGAATGTGTCCCAACCAGATCACCGAATGCCCCGTGGAGGAATGGGCGGAGCGCGTATGGCTGATCCTCTGCCTGTGCGCAGTGGCGTGGCAGCCGTCGCGCGGCCTGTCGCGGTACTACTGCGCGTGGCTGCGCGCGCGCGCCCGCGGGCCGCCCGCCGCGCCCGCCGCGCCCGCGGCCCGCGCCGCGCACTGCGCGCAGTGGTGTCTGGACAACTGCAGGGGCGCCGCGCCAAGGCTACTGCCGCCTAGCACTGTGGAGATTGCGGTGAGTGCAACATGCATTATTGGGGTGGTTGTCCCTGGGAACCGTCGCGCGGCCTGTCGCGGTACTACTGCGCGTGGCTGCGCGCGCGCGCCCGCGGGCCGCCCGCCGCGCCCGCCGCGCCCGCGGCCCGCGCCGCGCACTGCGCGCAGTGGTGTCTGGACAACTGCAGGGGCGCCGCGCCAAGGCTACTGCCGCCTAGCACTGTGGAGATTGCGGTGAGTGCAACATGCATTATTGGGGTGGTTGTCCCTGGGAACCGTCGCGCGGCCTGTCGCGGTACTACTGCGCGTGGCTGCGCGCGCGCGCCCGCGGGCCGCCCGCCGCGCCCGCCGCGCCCGCGGCCCGCGCCGCGCACTGCGCGCAGTGGTGTCTGGACAACTGCAGGGGCGCCGCGCCAAGGCTACTGCCGCCTAGCACTGTGGAGATTGCGGTGAGTGCAACATGCATTATTGGGGTGGTTGTCCCTGGGAACCGTCGCGCGGCCTGTCGCGGTACTACTGCGCGTGGCTGCGCGCGCGCGCCCGCGGGCCGCCCGCCGCGCCCGCCGCGCCCGCGGCCCGCGCCGCGCACTGCGCGCAGTGGTGTCTGGACAACTGCAGGGGCGCCGCGCCAAGGCTACTGCCGCCTAGCACTGTGGAGATTGCGGTGAGTGCAACATGCATTATTGGGGTGGTTGTCCCTGGGAACCGTCGCGCGGCCTGTCGCGGTACTACTGCGCGTGGCTGCGCGCGCGCGCCCGCGGGCCGCCCGCCGCGCCCGCCGCGCCCGCGGCCCGCGCCGCGCACTGCGCGCAGTGGTGTCTGGACAACTGCAGGGGCGCCGCGCCAAGGCTACTGCCGCCTAGCACTGTGGAGATTGCGGTGAGTGCAACATGCATTATTGGGGTGGTTGTCCCTGGGAACCGTCGCGCGGCCTGTCGCGGTACTACTGCGCGTGGCTGCGCGCGCGCGCCCGCGGGCCGCCCGCCGCGCCCGCCGCGCCCGCGGCCCGCGCCGCGCACTGCGCGCAGTGGTGTCTGGACAACTGCAGGGGCGCCGCGCCAAGGCTACTGCCGCCTAGCACTGTGGAGATTGCGGTGAGTGCAACATGCATTATTGGGGTGGTTGTCCCTGGGAACCGTCGCGCGGCCTGTCGCGGTACTACTGCGCGTGGCTGCGCGCGCGCGCCCGCGGGCCGCCCGCCGCGCCCGCCGCGCCCGCGGCCCGCGCCGCGCACTGCGCGCAGTGGTGTCTGGACAACTGCAGGGGCGCCGCGCCAAGGCTACTGCCGCCTAGCACTGTGGAGATTGCGGTGAGTGCAACATGCATTATTGGGGTGGTTGTCCCTGGGAACCGTCGCGCGGCCTGTCGCGGTACTACTGCGCGTGGCTGCGCGCGCGCGCCCGCGGGCCGCCCGCCGCGCCCGCCGCGCCCGCGGCCCGCGCCGCGCACTGCGCGCAGTGGTGTCTGGACAACTGCAGGGGCGCCGCGCCAAGGCTACTGCCGCCTAGCACTGTGGAGATTGCGGTGAGTGCAACATGCATTATTGGGGTGGTTGTCCCTGGGAACCGTCGCGCGGCCTGTCGCGGTACTACTGCGCGTGGCTGCGCGCGCGCGCCCGCGGGCCGCCCGCCGCGCCCGCCGCGCCCGCGGCCCGCGCCGCGCACTGCGCGCAGTGGTGTCTGGACAACTGCAGGGGCGCCGCGCCAAGGCTACTGCCGCCTAGCACTGTGGAGATTGCGGTGAGTGCAACATGCATTATTGGGGTGGTTGTCCCTGGGAACCGTCGCGCGGCCTGTCGCGGTACTACTGCGCGTGGCTGCGCGCGCGCGCCCGCGGGCCGCCCGCCGCGCCCGCCGCGCCCGCGGCCCGCGCCGCGCACTGCGCGCAGTGGTGTCTGGACAACTGCAGGGGCGCCGCGCCAAGGCTACTGCCGCCTAGCACTGTGGAGATTGCGGTGAGTGCAACATGCATTATTGGGGTGGTTGTCCCTGGGAACCGTCGCGCGGCCTGTCGCGGTACTACTGCGCGTGGCTGCGCGCGCGCGCCCGCGGGCCGCCCGCCGCGCCCGCCGCGCCCGCGGCCCGCGCCGCGCACTGCGCGCAGTGGTGTCTGGACAACTGCAGGGGCGCCGCGCCAAGGCTACTGCCGCCTAGCACTGTGGAGATTGCGGTGAGTGCAACATGCATTATTGGGGTGGTTGTCCCTGGGAACCGTCGCGCGGCCTGTCGCGGTACTACTGCGCGTGGCTGCGCGCGCGCGCCCGCGGGCCGCCCGCCGCGCCCGCCGCGCCCGCGGCCCGCGCCGCGCACTGCGCGCAGTGGTGTCTGGACAACTGCAGGGGCGCCGCGCCAAGGCTACTGCCGCCTAGCACTGTGGAGATTGCGGTGAGTGCAACATGCATTATTGGGGTGGTTGTCCCTGGGAACCGTCGCGCGGCCTGTCGCGGTACTACTGCGCGTGGCTGCGCGCGCGCGCCCGCGGGCCGCCCGCCGCGCCCGCCGCGCCCGCGGCCCGCGCCGCGCACTGCGCGCAGTGGTGTCTGGACAACTGCAGGGGCGCCGCGCCAAGGCTACTGCCGCCTAGCACTGTGGAGATTGCGGTGAGTGCAACATGCATTATTGGGGTGGTTGTCCCTGGGAACCGTCGCGCGGCCTGTCGCGGTACTACTGCGCGTGGCTGCGCGCGCGCGCCCGCGGGCCGCCCGCCGCGCCCGCCGCGCCCGCGGCCCGCGCCGCGCACTGCGCGCAGTGGTGTCTGGACAACTGCAGGGGCGCCGCGCCAAGGCTACTGCCGCCTAGCACTGTGGAGATTGCGGTGAGTGCAACATGCATTATTGGGGTGGTTGTCCCTGGGAACCGTCGCGCGGCCTGTCGCGGTACTACTGCGCGTGGCTGCGCGCGCGCGCCCGCGGGCCGCCCGCCGCGCCCGCCGCGCCCGCGGCCCGCGCCGCGCACTGCGCGCAGTGGTGTCTGGACAACTGCAGGGGCGCCGCGCCAAGGCTACTGCCGCCTAGCACTGTGGAGATTGCGGTGAGTGCAACATGCATTATTGGGGTGGTTGTCCCTGGGAACCGTCGCGCGGCCTGTCGCGGTACTACTGCGCGTGGCTGCGCGCGCGCGCCCGCGGGCCGCCCGCCGCGCCCGCCGCGCCCGCGGCCCGCGCCGCGCACTGCGCGCAGTGGTGTCTGGACAACTGCAGGGGCGCCGCGCCAAGGCTACTGCCGCCTAGCACTGTGGAGATTGCGGTGAGTGCAACATGCATTATTGGGGTGGTTGTCCCTGGGAACCGTCGCGCGGCCTGTCGCGGTACTACTGCGCGTGGCTGCGCGCGCGCGCCCGCGGGCCGCCCGCCGCGCCCGCCGCGCCCGCGGCCCGCGCCGCGCACTGCGCGCAGTGGTGTCTGGACAACTGCAGGGGCGCCGCGCCAAGGCTACTGCCGCCTAGCACTGTGGAGATTGCGGTGAGTGCAACATGCATTATTGGGGTGGTTGTCCCTGGGAACCGTCGCGCGGCCTGTCGCGGTACTACTGCGCGTGGCTGCGCGCGCGCGCCCGCGGGCCGCCCGCCGCGCCCGCCGCGCCCGCGGCCCGCGCCGCGCACTGCGCGCAGTGGTGTCTGGACAACTGCAGGGGCGCCGCGCCAAGGCTACTGCCGCCTAGCACTGTGGAGATTGCGGTGAGTGCAACATGCATTATTGGGGTGGTTGTCCCTGGGAACCGTCGCGCGGCCTGTCGCGGTACTACTGCGCGTGGCTGCGCGCGCGCGCCCGCGGGCCGCCCGCCGCGCCCGCCGCGCCCGCGGCCCGCGCCGCGCACTGCGCGCAGTGGTGTCTGGACAACTGCAGGGGCGCCGCGCCAAGGCTACTGCCGCCTAGCACTGTGGAGATTGCGGTGAGTGCAACATGCATTATTGGGGTGGTTGTCCCTGGGAACCGTCGCGCGGCCTGTCGCGGTACTACTGCGCGTGGCTGCGCGCGCGCGCCCGCGGGCCGCCCGCCGCGCCCGCCGCGCCCGCGGCCCGCGCCGCGCACTGCGCGCAGTGGTGTCTGGACAACTGCAGGGGCGCCGCGCCAAGGCTACTGCCGCCTAGCACTGTGGAGATTGCGGTGAGTGCAACATGCATTATTGGGGTGGTTGTCCCTGGGAACCGTCGCGCGGCCTGTCGCGGTACTACTGCGCGTGGCTGCGCGCGCGCGCCCGCGGGCCGCCCGCCGCGCCCGCCGCGCCCGCGGCCCGCGCCGCGCACTGCGCGCAGTGGTGTCTGGACAACTGCAGGGGCGCCGCGCCAAGGCTACTGCCGCCTAGCACTGTGGAGATTGCGGTGAGTGCAACATGCATTATTGGGGTGGTTGTCCCTGGGAACCGTCGCGCGGCCTGTCGCGGTACTACTGCGCGTGGCTGCGCGCGCGCGCCCGCGGGCCGCCCGCCGCGCCCGCCGCGCCCGCGGCCCGCGCCGCGCACTGCGCGCAGTGGTGTCTGGACAACTGCAGGGGCGCCGCGCCAAGGCTACTGCCGCCTAGCACTGTGGAGATTGCGGTGAGTGCAACATGCATTATTGGGGTGGTTGTCCCTGGGAACCGTCGCGCGGCCTGTCGCGGTACTACTGCGCGTGGCTGCGCGCGCGCGCCCGCGGGCCGCCCGCCGCGCCCGCCGCGCCCGCGGCTCGCGCCGCGCACTGCGCGCAGTGGTGTCTGGACAACTGCAGGGGCGCCGCGCCAAGGCTACTGCCGCCTAGCACTGTGGAGATTGCGGTGAGTGCAACATGCATTATTGGGGTGGTTGTCCCTGGGAACCGTCGCGCGGCCTGTCGCGGTACTACTGCGCGTGGCTGCGCGCGCGCGCCCGCGGGCCGCCCGCCGCGCCCGCTGCGCCCGCGGCCCGCGCCGCGCACTGCGCGCAGTGGTGTCTGGACAACTGCAGGGGCGCCGCGCCAAGGCTACTGCCGCCTAGCACTGTGGAGATTGCGGTGAGTGCAACATGCATTATTGGGGTGGTTGTCCCTGGGAACCGTCGCGCGGCCTGTCGCGGTACTACTGCGCGTGGCTGCGCGCGCGCGCCCGCGGGCCGCCCGCCGCGCCCGCCGCGCCCGCGGCCCGCGCCGCGCACTGCGCGCAGTGGTGTCTGGACAACTGCAGGGGCGCCGCGCCAAGGCTACTGCCGCCTAGCACTGTGGAGATTGCGGTGAGTGCAACATGCATTATTGGGGTGGTTGTCCCTGGGAACCGTCGCGCGGCCTGTCGCGGTACTACTGCGCGTGGCTGCGCGCGCGCGCCCGCGGGCCGCCCGCCGCGCCCGCCGCGCCCGCGGCCCGCGCCGCGCACTGCGCGCAGTGGTGTCTGGACAACTGCAGGGGCGCCGCGCCAAGGCTACTGCCGCCTAGCACTGTGGAGATTGCGGTGAGTGCAACATGCATTATTGGGGTGGTTGTCCCTGGGAACCGTCGCGCGGCCTGTCGCGGTACTACTGCGCGTGGCTGCGCGCGCGCGCCCGCGGGCCGCCCGCCGCGCCCGCCGCGCCCGCGGCCCGCGCCGCGCACTGCGCGCAGTGGTGTCTGGACAACTGCAGGGGCGCCGCGCCAAGGCTACTGCCGCCTAGCACTGTGGAGATTGCGGTGAGTGCAACATGCATTATTGGGGTGGTTGTCCCTGGGAACCGTCGCGCGGCCTGTCGCGGTACTACTGCGCGTGGCAGCGCGCGCGCGCCCGCGGGCCGCCCGCCGCGCCCGCCGCGCCCGCGGCCCGCGCCGCGCACTGCGCGCAGTGGTGTCTGGACAACTGCAGGGGCGCCGCGCCAAGGCTACTGCCGCCTAGCACTGTGGAGATTGCGGTGAGTGCAACATGCATTATTGGGGTGGTTGTCCCTGGGAACCGTCGCGCGGCCTGTCGCGGTACTACTGCGCGTAACTGCGCGCGCGCGCCCGCGGGCCGCCCGCCGCGCCCGCCGCGCCCGCGGCCCGCGCCGCGCACTGCGCGCAGTGGTGTCTGGACAACTGCAGGGGCGCCGCGCCAAGGCTACTGCCGCCTAGCACTGTGGAGATTGCGGTGAGTGCAACATGCATTATTGGGGTGGTTGTCCCTGGGAACCGTCGCGCGGCCTGTCGCGGTACTACTGCGCGTGGCTGCGCGCGCGCGCCCGCGGGCCGCCCGCCGCGCCCGCCGCGCCCGCGGCCCGCGCCGCGCACTGCGCGCAGTGGTGTCTGGACAACTGCAGGGGCGCCGCGCCAAGGCTACTGCCGCCTAGCACTGTGGAGATTGCGGTGAGTGCAACATGCATTATTGGGGTGGTTGTCCCTGGGAACCGTCGCGCGGCCTGTCGCGGTACTACTGCGCGTGGCTGCGCGCGCGCGCCCGCGGGCCGCCCGCCGCGCCCGCCGCGCCCGCGGCCCGCGCCGCGCACTGCGCGCAGTGGTGTCTGGACAACTGCAGGGGCGCCGCGCCAAGGCTACTGCCGCCTAGCACTGTGGAGATTGCGGTGAGTGCAACATGCATTATTGGGGTGGTTGTCCCTGGGAACCGTCACGCGATCTGTCTCGTTTCTGATATCGTTTTCACGCCACTGCTCGAAAAAGTGCCCCCCCGGCACGCGAGCGGCCGCGCTCATTAGTTTATTATTATAATCTTTAATTATGTACCTTATATTGACTTATAATTAAAATTATTTGCAATTTCTTCGCAGTAGGCGTGAAAAGCACTATGTAATGCCTCGGCCAAAGTGCAACAGATGCACTCATTTCCTTCGAGGTCCTCACCTTCGGCTCGGACCTCGAACCCACTCGTCCATTTAATGCCTACTTTCTAGCCTTTACAACAATGTCCTATTTCATGCGTCTGCTCGGCCTCACCTTTGGCTCTAACCTCGAACTGACTCGTCCAACTATTGCCTACTTTCTAGCCTCTACAACAATGTAAAATTTTAGGGTGCACGGGGCACCGGGCGCAAGACCCTACTCGCCGTAGCGTAACAGCGGTCTTTCCCGTTCATTTTAATCTGTAAAGGCCGAAACGCACTGACAGCGGTGGCGGAGGTGGTAACGGTTGTAATGTTCGAACTAGTACGACAATCCGCACAGAATACCGCGCCGCACCGCGCCGCTCTGTGCGGATCCTTTCATATTAGCTCGAACATTACAACCGGTACCACCTCCGCGCTGCTCCGCCACCGCTGCCGCTGTGAGTGCGTTTCGGCATTTAGGCTTGCAAGCTCTTACCACTGACGTATCCATTGAAAGTAGAAAATAATCTACCAGCGAGGTGGTCGTTATACTAAAGAGCTTGTATTCTCCAGGCGATGCGTCGTCTCGGCACAATAGTGTGCCGCTTCTTCTTCCTCGACGGGCGCACGAAGGCCATCGACGTGCACCCGGCGGACACGGCTGCGGCGGCGGCGGCGCGGCTCGCCGACAAGCTCGGGCTCGCGCCGCACTCGCGCGCCGGCTGGGCAGTGTACCAGCAGCGCGGCGCGCGCGAGGAGCACGTGCGCGCCACGCACTACCTGTACGACGTCATCGCCGCGTGGGAGATGTGAGTACACGACTACACGGGGGCTGGGACAACGGACACGGCGGTGGCGCGGCTCGCCGACAAGCTCGGGCTCGCGCCGCACTCGCGCGCCGGCTGGGCAGTGTACCAGCAGCGCGGCGCGCGCGAGGAGCACGTGCGCGCCACGCACTACCTGTACGACGTCATCGCCGCGTGGGAGATGTGAGTACACGACTACACGGGGGCTGGGACAACGGACACGGCGGTGGCGCGGCTCGCCGACAAGCTCGGGCTCGCGCCGCACTCGCGCGCCGGCTGGGCAGTGTACCAGCAGCGCGGCGCGCGCGAGGAGCACGTGCGCGCCACGCACTACCTGTACGACGTCATCGCCGCGTGGGAGATGTGAGTACACGACTACACGGGGGCTGGGACAACGGACACGGCGGTGGCGCGGCTCGCCGACAAGCTCGGGCTCGCGCCGCACTCGCGCGCCGGCTGGGCAGTGTACCAGCAGCGCGGCGCGCGCGAGGAGCACGTGCGCGCCACGCACTACCTGTACGACGTCATCGCCGCGTGGGAGATGTGAGTACACGACTACACGGGGGCTGGGACAACGGACACGGCGGTGGCGCTGCTCGCCGACAAGCTCGGGCTCGCGCCGCACTCGCGCGCCGGCTGGGCAGTGTACCAGCAGCGCGGCGCGCGCGAGGAGCACGTGCGCGCCACGCACTACCTGTACGACGTCATCGCCGCGTGGGAGATGTGAGTACACGACTACACGGGGGCTGGGACAACGGACACGGCGGTGGCGCGGCTCGCCGACAAGCTCGGGCTCGCGCCGCACTCGCGCGCCGGCTGGGCAGTGTACCAGCAGCGCGGCGCGCGCGAGGAGCACGTGCGCGCCACGCACTACCTGTACGACGTCATCGCCGCGTGGGAGATGTGAGTACACGACTACACGGGGGCTGGGACAACGGACACGGCGGTGGCGCGGCTCGCCGACAAGCTCGAGCTCGCGCCGCACTGGCGCGCCGGCTGGGCCGTGTACCGTTAACATGGGAAGCGCGAGAGGTTAAACGGATGCCCTATATACTCTTTTCTATCCTAGTTTATGGTATAATGTTTTAAATTGAGCCATTTGTTGAACAGGCAACAAGGTCCCGGCGGCGGTTCAGCCGACAACCGCTTCGTGTTCAAGCGGCGACTGTTCCGCGGCGGACGCGAGCTGCCCCACGACCCAGTCGAGGTCGCCCTGCTTTATGCACAGGCTGTTCATAGCGTTGTCAAGGTAATGATTCGTTCGATAGCTTACCTAAAGACAAGGAGACCCCTTTTCATTTCGAGCCACGGGATAGCTTATGCGATCAACTGTTACAACAAGACCCTAGAGATTCTGCTGACGACCCCTTCGTGAAGGATCGGTGCACACGGAGTGTTCGGGTGGCGCCGGCGGAGCCACGCCCGCTAGCTGCGTTTAGTGGCAGCCACAAGTAGCCTTAATGTGCTGCTCTAAATATGTCATTTGTTTGCAGATGGACGAGTTCCCAGTGTCGGAGAAGGTGGCGCTGCAGCTGGCGGGGCTGCAGGCGCAGGTGTCGCTGGGCGAGCCGCCGCCGAGCCCGCCGCCGCCGCACACGCGCGCCTACTACGCGCACCCCGACCAGTTCCTGCCGCAGCGCGTCGCCCGCGCGCGCCCGCAGCACCAGTGGGTCAGTACTGGAGTACAGTAGGACGAGCTCCCGTGTCGGAGAAGGTGGCGCTGCAGCTGGCGGGGCTGCAGGCGCAGGTGTCGCTGGGCGAGCCGCCGCCGAGCCCGCCGCCGCCGCACACGCGCGCCTACTACGCGCACCCCGACCAGTTCCTGCCGCAGCGCGTCGCCCGCGCGCGCCCGCAGCACCAGTGGGTCAGTACTGGAGTACAGTAGGACGAGCTCCCGTGTCGGAGAAGGTGGCGCTGCAGCTGGCGGGGCTGCAGGCGCAGGTGTCGCTGGGCGAGCCGCCGCCGAGCCCGCCGCCGCCGCACACGCGCGCCTACTACGCGCACCCCGACCAGTTCCTGCCGCAGCGCGTCGCCCGCGCGCGCCCGCAGCACCAGTGGGTCAGTACTGGAGTACAGTAGGACGAGCTCCCGTGTCGGAGAAGGTGGCGCTGCAGCTGGCGGGGCTGCAGGCGCAGGTGTCGCTGGGCGAGCCGCCGCCGAGCCCGCCGCCGCCGCACACGCGCGCCTACTACGCGCACCCCGACCAGTTCCTGCCGCAGCGCGTCGCCCGCGCGCGCCCGCAGCACCAGTGGGTCAGTACTGGAGTACAGTAGGACGAGCTCCCGTGTCGGAGAAGGTGGCGCTGCAGCTGGCGGGGCTGCAGGCGCAGGTGTCGCTGGGCGAGCCGCCGCCGAGCCCGCCGCCGCCGCACACGCGCGCCTACTACGCGCACCCCGACCAGTTCCTGCCGCAGCGCGTCGCCCGCGCGCGCCCGCAGCACCAGTGGGTCAGTACTGGAGTACAGTAGGACGAGCTCCCGTGTCGGAGAAGGTGGCGCTGCAGCTGGCGGGGCTGCAGGCGCAGGTGTCGCTGGGCGAGCCGCCGCCGAGCCCGCCGCCGCCGCACACGCGCGCCTACTACGCGCACCCCGACCAGTTCCTGCCGCAGCGCATCGCCCGCGCGCGCCCGCAGCACCAGTGGGTCAGTACTGGAGTACAGTAGGACGAGCTCCCGTGTCGGAGAAGGTGGCGCTGCAGCTGGCGGGGCTGCAGGCGCAGGTGTCGCTGGGCGAGCCGCCGCCGAGCCCGCCGCCGCCGCACACGCGCGCCTACTACGCGCACCCCGACCAGTTCCTGCCGCAGCGCGTCGCCCGCGCGCGCCCGCAGCACCAGTGGGTCAGTACTGGAGTACAGTAGGACGAGCTCCCGTGTCGGAGAAGGTGGCGCTGCAGCTGGCGGGGCTGCAGGCGCAGGTGTCGCTGGGCGAGCCGCCGCCGAGCCCGCCGCCGCCGCACACGCGCGCCTACTACGCGCACCCCGACCAGTTCCTGCCGCAGCGCGTCGCCCGCGCGCGCCCGCAGCACCAGTGGGTCAGTACTGGAGTACAGTAGGACGAGCTCCCGTGTCGGAGAAGGTGGCGCTGCAGCTGGCGGGGCTGCAGGCGCAGGTGTCGCTGGGCGAGCCGCCGCCGAGCCCGCCGCCGCCGCACACGCGCGCCTACTACGCGCACCCCGACCAGTTCCTGCCGCAGCGCGTCGCCCGCGCGCGCCCGCAGCACCAGTGGGTCAGTACTGGAGTACAGTAGGACGAGCTCCCGTGTCGGAGAAGGTGGCGCTGCAGCTGGCGGGGCTGCAGGCGCAGGTGTCGCTGGGCGAGCCGCCGCCGAGCCCGCCGCCGCCGCACACGCGCGCCTACTACGCGCACCCCGACCAGTTCCTGCCGCAGCGCGTCGCCCGCGCGCGCCCGCAGCACCAGTGGGTCAGTACTGGAGTACAGTAGGACGAGCTCCCGTGTCGGAGAAGGTGGCGCTGCAGCTGGCGGGGCTGCAGGCGCAGGTGTCGCTGGGCGAGCCGCCGCCGAGCCCGCCGCCGCCGCACACGCGCGCCTACTACGCGCACCCCGACCAGTTCCTGCCGCAGCGCATCGCCCGCGCGCGCCCGCAGCACCAGTGGGTCAGTACTGGAGTACAGTAGGACGAGCTCCCGTGTCGGAGAAGGTGGCGCTGCAGCTGGCGGGGCTGCAGGCGCAGGTGTCGCTGGGCGAGCCGCCGCCGAGCCCGCCGCCGCCGCACACGCGCGCCTACTACGCGCACCCCGACCAGTTCCTGCCGCAGCGCGTCGCCCGCGCGCGCCCGCAGCACCAGTGGGTCAGTACTGGAGTACAGTAGGACGAGCTCCCGTGTCGGAGAAGGTGGCGCTGCAGCTGGCGGGGCTGCAGGCGCAGGTGTCGCTGGGCGAGCCGCCGCCGAGCCCGCCGCCGCCGCACACGCGCGCCTACTACGCGCACCCCGACCAGTTCCTGCCGCAGCGCGTCGCCCGCGCGCGCCCGCAGCACCAGTGGGTCAGTACTGGAGTACAGTAGGACGAGCTCCCGTGTCGGAGAAGGTGGCGCTGCAGCTGGCGGGGCTGCAGGCGCAGGTGTCGCTGGGCGAGCCGCCGCCGAGCCCGCCGCCGCCGCACACGCGCGCCTACTACGCGCACCCCGACCAGTTCCTGCCGCAGCGCGTCGCCCGCGCGCGCCCGCAGCACCAGTGGGTCAGTACTGGAGTACAGTAGGACGAGCTCCCGTGTCGGAGAAGGTGGCGCTGCAGCTGGCGGGGCTGCAGGCGCAGGTGTCGCTGGGCGAGCCGCCGCCGAGCCCGCCGCCGCCGCACACGCGCGCCTACTACGCGCACCCCGACCAGTTCCTGCCGCAGCGCGTCGCCCGCGCGCGCCCGCAGCACCAGTGGGTCAGTACTGGAGTACAGTAGGACGAGCTCCCGTGTCGGAGAAGGTGGCGCTGCAGCTGGCGGGGCTGCAGGCGCAGGTGTCGCTGGGCGAGCCGCCGCCGAGCCCGCCGCCGCCGCACACGCGCGCCTACTACGCGCACCCCGACCAGTTCCTGCCGCAGCGCGTCGCCCGCGCGCGCCCGCAGCACCAGTGGGTCAGTACTGGAGTACAGTAGGACGAGCTCCCGTGTCGGAGAAGGTGGCGCTGCAGCTGGCGGGGCTGCAGGCGCAGGTGTCGCTGGGCGAGCCGCCGCCGAGCCCGCCGCCGCCGCACACGCGCGCCTACTACGCGCACCCCGACCAGTTCCTGCCGCAGCGCGTCGCCCGCGCGCGCCCGCAGCACCAGTGGGTCAGTACTGGAGTACAGTAGGACGAGCTCCCGTGTCGGAGAAGGTGGCGCTGCAGCTGGCGGGGCTGCAGGCGCAGGTGTCGCTGGGCGAGCCGCCGCCGAGCCCGCCGCCGCCGCACACGCGCGCCTACTACGCGCACCCCGACCAGTTCCTGCCGCAGCGCGTCGCCCGCGCGCGCCCGCAGCACCAGTGGGTCAGTACTGGAGTACAGTAGGACGAGCTCCCGTGTCGGAGAAGGTGGCGCTGCAGCTGGCGGGGCTGCAGGCGCAGGTGTCGCTGGGCGAGCCGCCGCCGAGCCCGCCGCCGCCGCACACGCGCGCCTACTACGCGCACCCCGACCAGTTCCTGCCGCAGCGCGTCGCCCGCGCGCGCCCGCAGCACCAGTGGGTCAGTACTGGAGTACAGTAGGACGAGCTCCCGTGTCGGAGAAGGTGGCGCTGCAGCTGGCGGGGCTGCAGGCGCAGGTGTCGCTGGGCGAGCCGCCGCCGAGCCCGCCGCCGCCGCACACGCGCGCCTACTACGCGCACCCCGACCAGTTCCTGCCGCAGCGCGTCGCCCGCGCGCGCCCGCAGCACCAGTGGGTCAGTACTGGAGTACAGTAGGACGAGCTCCCGTGTCGGAGAAGGTGGCGCTGCAGCTGGCGGGGCTGCAGGCGCAGGTGTCGCTGGGCGAGCCGCCGCCGAGCCCGCCGCCGCCGCACACGCGCGCCTACTACGCGCACCCCGACCAGTTCCTGCCGCAGCGCGTCGCCCGCGCGCGCCCGCAGCACCAGTGGGTCAGTACTGGAGTACAGTAGGACGAGCTCCCGTGTCGGAGAAGGTGGCGCTGCAGCTGGCGGGGCTGCAGGCGCAGGTGTCGCTGGGCGAGCCGCCGCCGAGCCCGCCGCCGCCGCACACGCGCGCCTACTACGCGCACCCCGACCAGTTCCTGCCGCAGCGCGTCGCCCGCGCGCGCCCGCAGCACCAGTGGGTCAGTACTGGAGTACAGTAGGACGAGCTCCCGTGTCGGAGAAGGTGGCGCTGCAGCTGGCGGGGCTGCAGGCGCAGGTGTCGCTGGGCGAGCCGCCGCCGAGCCCGCCGCCGCCGCACACGCGCGCCTACTACGCGCACCCCGACCAGTTCCTGCCGCAGCGCGTCGCCCGCGCGCGCCCGCAGCACCAGTGGGTCAGTACTGGAGTACAGTAGGACGAGCTCCCGTGTCGGAGAAGGTGGTGCTGCAGCTGGCGGTGATCAAGACCATAGAGAGAGGAACCTCCCGACTGAGCCATCCGCGCTGTGTCTAAGAGTACTGCCTTCTGTATTCCCTTAACCGAGCCAGTGTCATGAGATGTTGGTCGAAACTCTTCACTATTAGACCGTTCGCCGAAAATACCATCGGGACAATGATCGTCGCATGGCGGTTACCTCGTGAGTCCGGTCGAGGTACTAGTTGGGAATGGTGATTTCGACGATATTGACTTTCGGTGGAAGCATTCCATTGTCTATTCGACCAACAAAAATTACGTTTTTGTTTCTTATTTTTACCTATGTTTCTTATGCCACAGACAACGATCCTGGCTCAAGCGCACCGGCAATTCGGCGCCGGGCGCGCGGAACTGACCGCTAAGGCGCTATACCTGTCCTGTGTGATGCAATACCCGCTATACGGCGTCACACTCTTCCCTGTGACTTATAAAGGATACTGGGCGCATGGTAAGCCAAAATCAAAGAAATCTTTTTAAAACATTTTCAGTCGTATAGCCCTTTAAATTAGCTACTTGACAGTTTTCGGTAAAAGTAATGTAGAATTTGCGCTAAACACGCAATATCCCTTACAACAAGATTTTTCTCGTAAATACGTTATTTATGAGAGAACAATTTTTTCGGAATTTGCTTGGAATACGCATGTGAATGGCAGGTCACGTGACATAAGGAATAAAATACTAGCATCAGTGTCTTGTCTGACAAAATGTTCGTTATTCAGGTCCGAATGTTCTGCTCGGCGTGGGCGCAGAAGGTGTTGTCCTCGTCCGGCCATCGGACAAGGTCGCCCTAGCGGAGTACCCGTACAGCAACATCGCGGCGCTCGTCATGGATCCCGTGGACAACGGGCTCACCATCAGCCTCACGCACCATGGACAGCACGACGGACACCGGTACCTATACATACGCTTTATACCTATTATATGTAACACATCAGTGCTGGCTTGGAGCGGACTGTACTTGTAACAGACAAGAAGGTAAAATCTTTACGCTTGTGTCTGAGCGCGGTCCACATGGTCAAGTTAGGAATGACCTGTTCCCAAAAACGGTCATAAGTCTGAATGTTCTTTGATGAGAGCAGGTGTTGTCCTTGTCCGGCCGTCAGACAAGGTTGCCCTAGTGGAGTACCCGTATACTTCTAAGGTTCGGTTGTTTCAAACTTAAAATCTGGTTGTATGAGAAGTTTGACAGTTTTCTAAGAGATGGCAGCTGCCAAATGTGAAGTGGTGTTGATGCAATTCTAATTCCTTCTTCAGGCGCGGAAGTTTGGGTTGGCCTTAGATGGACGTGGAATGAAATGACAATTAGAAAATCCTAAAGGGGTCATGGGGACTCTCCTTAGGGCCTCTATCCCGTAAACCCTGGGTTCCGAACATGAGTTTTTAAAATTGACAATTCTTTCTATGATAACAGGAATCTAATACTAAACCTATCTTAACTCCACTCACGACCTTTTTGTTTCCAGCTGTATAGTCCTGGAGTCACCGCAGAAGAACGAGGCCGCCTGGCTAATGGCGGCCTACAGCCCTGTCCTCGCTAACGGGCTCGCGGACGAGCCACCGCGCCGCGCCGCGCCCGCCTCGGAGCGCTCCCGTCTCGCTGCAGCGCTCAAGAGCGCTCGTCGGGCACTCGTCGACTCCGGCATGCTCAGGCGGCCCACTGAGCTCTCCGCCGGCAACTTCCTGAGGAACACTCTGCGAAGGTCAGTACAGAAACAGTCCGTCTCGGAGTTTTGGCGTCTTGAGGCAGCGCTCAAGAGCGCTGGTCGGGCACTCGTCGACTGCGGCATGCTCAGGCGACCCACTGAGCTCTGCGCCTGCAACTTCTGAGGAACACTCTGCGAAGATCAGTACAGAAACAGTCCGTCTCGGAGTGTTGGCGTCTTGAGGCAGCGCTCAAAAGCGCCGGTCGGGCACTCGTCAACTCCGGCATGCTCGACCCACTGAGCTCTCCGCCGGCAACTTCCAGAGGAACACTCTGCGAAGGTCAGTACAGAAAGCTACAGTCCGTCTCGGAGTGCTTCCGTCTTGCTGCAGCGCTGAAGAGCGCTCGTCGGGAACTCGACTCGGGCGTGCTTAGCCTACCAGCTGCGGTCTTTGCCGACAGCTTCCTGAGGAGGTAGCCGTTCAGGAGGTAAGTGGCGTTGGCAAGTACTATCGAAAGAAAGTCTGTGAAATGTAACCATCTTGTAGCCCGCTGGTAATTTCCTGGCAATGGTTATAAAAAAGTAAGTCACGAAACTAGTAAGTGCAAGCTACTTGAGCAACTTTTACTATCTCTCCAAAAGAAAAGCTAACCCAGAGTATCCACTAAACATACAATGTTTGTTGCAGACTAAGCAAGCACCGACTGGAACGCGTCCGGCTAGACATGGCAACAGAAACGCAGGGCGAGTGCTACAAGGGTTTCCCGGCCGGCTACTGGTGCTGGTCGCGTGCGCTGCCGCACAGCCTCACCAAGCTCAACGAGGCGGAGGAGGTCGCCGCCATGCAGATATTCAAGGTTGGCGTTACTAGAGTCTCGTAAAGGCGGCCGCATATATACTACCACTAGAAGCTAGCGCGGGCTGCTCCGATAGCTTGTGCGACCGCTCTTGAGAGCCCCATGACTTAAGTCATGGGAGTCATTTGCAGCACTTTTAGATGTGCACATTCCAAGATTGCGGATTCCACGATGGCAGTCTTTGTTTTTAACGGACTTCAAATAAGGTTATATTTTCCACTGTATTCTTTATAAATTGTTGTGACATCTTGGCGAAGTTACTGCATTGGAGACGGTTTAAACATTATAAAATTTTAAATGAAAGGAAAAATTGAAAAAATTGAATGCTCCGAGCCGGATTCGAACCGGTGATCACAGGCATTCATGGCCCGTCGCTACTAACCAACTGAGCTATCGGAACAATCTGGTTCGGGCACCAAATCCTTCAATCAGTTCCTTCATACAACGCCTTAGGGAGGCGTATGTAGCGACATCTACCAGAAGACTTAGGCTTCTTAACGGCACCAACGTCTCAAATTAAATTATAATGAATATTATTGTATTAATTTATAATTTTCTTTAGCAGCGTTACTGCTTAAAAAAATAAATATTAATTGGGTTTAAACATTGTTGTTTGCAGAGTGAGTGTGAGATCGGCATACAGAGCGGTCGTATCGCTAAATAAATCTAAAAAATAAATTCTACCGATAGTCGACTTTAATCCTTACGTAGTGAATAACAAAACTGTAAGTGCTTTGCCGGATTGCGGTTTACTTACGACCTTGTCTGCATTCAGTGAGTTACCGACGCATTCTCTTATCTACGCTGCACGTGAGTAAACACGGATCAATGCATCGCTCACCAAATGGAAGTGGCCTGAGTGGCGAGCGTAGTGGATCTAATCCGGAGTTGTATAGTACGAATCTGTCTTACGAGACGCCTCACTTGCCACAACAATACTATCGTCGGAAGCGTAAACAATGTGATGATAACGAAGGAATTAAAAATGAGATAACTGAAATGCGCAAGCAGATGTCAGAATTGGTATCATATCTAAAATCTGTACAGACCAGCCAAACAGAACATCTTAGCAAGCTACGTGATGATGTTAATTCAATTAATAATAACGTCAGCGATATTAGGGCAACGGTGGAAAGATTAACCGGCGAACAGGACAAGATAAAATCAGAATTGTCAACTTGTGTAGAAACAAATAAGAAAACTGAAAAGAAGCTTGAGCTTTTGGAAGCAAACATACAGCAAACTAATTCCTCATCAGCTGACTGTGAAAATATGTTGGCGGAAATCCAAAATCGCAACCTAAGAGCCAAAAATATAATCATGATTGGAGTTCCGGAATATGACTCTTCTATTGAAACAGAAAAAGCGGAAGTAGACAAAGCGGAAGTCATCAAAATCATAAAAATGATTTCTCCAAACTGTCCAGATCCAGTTACAATCTTTCGAATGGGAAAGGCTGACCAAAACAAGATCCGGATCATTAAAGTCTGTTTTGCAGCCCAAGAGACTGCCACATCCCTTCTGAAGCTGAAAAGTAAGCTGAAGAGTGAAACGGTCAAGATCTTCCCAGACCAAACGCCATGCCAACAAGCTTTTCTAAAAACATTAAGGGATGAGTTGAACAATCGTGTAGCTAATGGGGAAAACAATCTGACCATCAAATATATAAAAAGTGTCCCTAGAATTGTACAAGTACAACCTCCAAAAAACTACAAATCATAGAAAATAACAAGACCAACATCAGCGCTCGGATTGCCACGACTAACAACATCAGTTACCAACTTGCTGACTCTTATGAAAATATAATAACAAATAAAGGCGCTTTGAAATGCTTCTATTCCAACGTACGGAGCATAGTTAAGCCTGGAAAGTTTGATGAATTAAAGTGCATCGTGCAGAAATTTCAAGACATAATCCACATAATAATACTTACTGAGACTTGGATAAAGTCCGAAGATGAAGCCAAAAGATATCAGATTCCAGGTTACTCCCATTACTACAACTTTAGAACTAACATGAGAGGCGGCGGTGTATCCATTTTTGCACACAATAACATCAAACACAATCTTATTCAAGAAAAAACCCTAGATGAAAATCACTACCTCTGGGTACATCTGGATAAATTTTCTGTAGACATTGGCGCCATATATAGAACTAACCACGGAAATGTTAATGACTTTCTTGAAACTCTGTCACCACAACTCCAGAGAAGCCACAGGGCAATAGTGTTCGGAGATTTCAATTTCAATCTGCTAAGCAACGACAGAAACCTGATGGATTACAAAAGATTACTAAAAGAGAACTAATTTATTGAATCAGGCGTTACTTTGCGGAAGTCCATGATATATTAGGAGAACAATATTTCTTTGCTATTCCGCTAAAAAAAAAGAAAGAAGAAGAAAATTAAAAAGAAGAAGCCAGAAGTCTAATTTTGAACCAAAATACTGTTTAAAGAATAGTTTGGATTTAATGGAAAGGATCAAAGACATCAACATGCCACAAAATGCTATTCTTTTGTCGCTGGATGTGGATAGTTTGTTTACAAATGTACCATATTTGAATACTTTAGACATTCTCAGGGCACTTTTTGAAAAACAGAGGCTGCACCCAGGGGAGGTAGATGATTTAATAGAATTGGCGACAGTCTGTATGCGACAGAATTATTTTAGATTTGGGGGGCAATGTTATCTGCAAGGTGATGGTTTGGCAATGGGTTCCCCACTTAGTCCTTTGATGGCAGATATTTTCATGGATCATTTTGAGAACCAACACATTGTGGATAATAATAATATATTATATTATTTTCGGTATGTTGATGATTTGATTATTTGTTGGACGGGTAGTATGAGTCAACTGGATATTTTTGTGAATGAAATCAACAACAAGCATCCTAAAATCAAGTTTAAGAAGGAATTAGAACAGAATAACTCACTGAATTTCTTGGATTTAACGATTACTAAGGTGGATAACAAACATCAATTCCAAATTTACCGTAAGCCTACGCATACAGATACTGTTATCCCGGCTTCTTCCGCTCATCCATGGCAACATAAGTTAGCTGCTTTTCATTGTTATGCACATAGGTTATTGACAGTGCCTCTTTCTGATATTCATTATAAAATGGAATTAAATAATATATACCATTTAGCAATTTCAAACGGTTACAGCAAGTCTCATGTGGATGGTATTATTGGGAAAAAACGGGCTAGAATGACAAACTATCTTCTGTACGCTGCACGATCTTCGGACCCACCTAAAAAGTACAAAGCAAGCATAACTTATGTTGGCAAGTTGTCTGATAAGATCTACAATATTTTAAAGTCTAACGACATAAACGTGGCTTTCAAAACGAATAACACCTTGCGCTTTAGACTGTGCAATGGCAAGGAGAAAGTGGAAAGTGCCAAAAAGTCGGGAGTCTACAAACTTGCCTGTGATAATTGCAATAAAGTTTATGTGGGACAAACAGGCCGTAGTTTTAGCACAAGGTATAAGGAACATGTTGCGTCGTATCGGCATAATCACCCGGACAAGTCTAATTTCGCAAAACATTTATTGGAGAATAACCATGCGTTATCTGACAATCATTCTTTCAACATCTTGCATGTTTGCGAAAAAGGATTGCGTCTAAGTGTTCTAGAACAATTAGAAATAATTAGGTACAGCAATAGAGGCGTTATTATCAACGAACAATTGAATGTTGCGTCATCACCGTTGTTACGTGTTCTTCCATCTCTTTCACGCATGAACGGTAGTATGGGGGGACAGAATATAAATATGGCGGATGGCTCCGGGCGGGTCATTTGCTCAGTGGACGTGGCGCAAGCAACATCTCCTGCCAGCATCTCCTGATGATGCCTCGTAGAGAGGCGAAACACGTGTCGAGGTTTTTGTCATTATTGGTGGTGGTTTGCTGTAATTTTTTGCATGTTTTTACGCAAATAGTTGCATCTTATCTTCACTAATAGACCAGCACGTTTTTTAGCGGAATAGCAAAGAAATATTGTTCTCCTAATAAAAGAGAACTGTTTTAAAATTTTAAATAAAATTGACAGTAATTATTGTACCAGAGAAACAAGTGAAACCAAAACAATACTAGACCATGTTAATACAAACCTCAAAGAAAATGAGTTCCACCTATCTATAATTGACTCAGCACTATCAGACCACAAACAAATCTACTTTGAAATAAAAAAAGTGTAAGCCCAAGATACTTCAAAAAGTTAAATATGAAGCAATCAACTATAACATACTGTACAAGGCAATGGCAGACTCTGGCAGTAACAACGAACACTCCGAATATACAATATTAGAAGACAAATTACTAGCATGCATCTGTAAAAGTAAAACCACCAAGATGAAGACGCTAAACTTACCAAAACAAGACTGGGTAAACAAAGAAATCATAAAGGAAATAGACGCACGAAATGTAATATGGCAAAAACTTAAACTAAACCCCAATAACAAAGAAACAGAAGAGCTATTTACGAGAAAAAGAAATGAAGTCGTAACTAAAATACAAAAAACAAAGAAGGAGTACTACTACAAGAAGTTTCTGAACTGTAAAAACAACCCTGCCAAAATGTGGACCCTCATTAATAGTTTGAACATTAATAAAATAAAAGACAAAACATCACCTACTAAATTGATAACCGAAGATCAAACTATTACGGACTTAAGCGAGATATGTGAATGCTTCAATGAGTTTTTCTCAACAATTGGATCCAAGCTAGCCGAAGAAATTCCAATCACTGGCCTTACTTCAGAAACAGGAACCTCAAATATCACTGGATCAACGAGCTGCAGTCTTTTTAGTTTGACTCCAACAACAAGTGATGAAGTAATTGGTTTAATAAACGACCTAAAACTTAACTCCAGCTCTGGTCTAGATGGGATAAATACTAAATGTCTTACATGTGTAAAGGATCTGATAGTTGATGAACTTGTACGATGTATCAACAAATGCTTTGAATTAGGAGTATTCCCGGACAGACTAAAAATAGCTAAAGTTACTCCGATATATAAATCAGGAAATAAGAGCGATCCAGGCAACTATAGACCTATTTCAGTATTACCGGTAATCTCCAAAATCTTCGAAAAAATACTTTATCGTCGCCTAATAAATTACTTAAATTCTATTAACTATTTGTACGAAAAACAATATGGTTTCAGAAAAAAATCAAATACATTGTCTGCGACAATAGATCTGGTCACGAAAATAAAAATACATGTAGATCAAAAGAAAATAGTGCTCGGAGTCTTTATAGACTTAAAAAAGGCTTTCGATACGGTCAGTCATGCTATGATTTTACATAAACTTAGTAGTTCAGGAATTAACGGGCCTGCATATGATATCCTTAAATCGTATCTATCAAACCGTTGCCAAATAGTCAAAATAGAAGACTGTACAAGTAGTTCCAAACCAATTACTTATGGTGTGCCCCAAGGATCAATTTTAGGTCCCCTACTATTCCTTGTCTACATAAATGGCATTAAGGACATTGGTCTTACAGGAGACATAACACTATACGCAGACGATACTGCCTTATTTTATTTTGGAAACAATATAGATACCATAATAGCCGAAGCGCAAAGAGATCTTGATTTGCTCAATGCATGGTTCCAAAGCAACCTACTTACTATAAATACTACAAAAACCAACTATATAATATTCCTAGCGAAAAATAAAAAAATTACGGAATTTGCCCCATTACAAATCAATAACCAACCCATTACAGAAGTAGAAAAAGAAAAATACCTCGGCTTAATTCTAGACAAAAGTCTAAGCTGGAAACCACACATTGAAAAAATAAAAGCTAAAATAGTGTCTTTGACGGGGGCCATACGGGGCATTGCTCGATGTCTTCCAAAGCAAACACGCTACACAATATACAACTCACTCGTAAAACCACATGTCGACTACTTAATTGAAGTCTGGGGCACGGCTGCCAAAACTAACATAAAGTTGCTACAAATCGCCCAAAATAAATTAATAAAAGCATTATTCCATTACGACTTCTTAACACCTACGAACAAAATATATAGAGAAACCCAGATAATGAATATTTTCCAGACATATACGTACAATACTTGCATCTTAGTTCGGAAAATATTGAACAAAGACATACGGACACAAATAGATTTTTCAAAAAAGAAAACTGTACAGAAAATGAAACTTAGAAATGCCAATGATTTGATACTAAGACAAAGTAGAACAAAATTTGGAAAAAAATGTATACTATACGAAGGTGCGCAGATATACAATAAACTTCCTAAAAGTATTAAACAAACTACTTCCTTATATAGTTTCAAAAAACAGCTTAAAACGCATATACAAATAGTCTTGCCTTAATTAACAATAAGATTAAATATCTCACTTAATAATAAGTAAAAATGAATAAAGCTAAGCATTCCTGCACGATTCGTGATTAAAACACGAATAATACTGTAATTATTAGATATGTGTTTATAAACATAACAAGAAAAAATATATATATATATGTAAAAAAAAAAAAAAAACTTAAATAATACATGTAAAAAGAATAACATAAGATAAGATCGAATAAATATATCAGATACAACTAATCTATTTTCCTTATATATATATATATATATATTTTACCTATATTATTATTTTTGTGTGGAGGTACGTTAAGCCGATTTGATCAATCTTATACTATTATTATCACATTTTCCAGTAACCATAAACATGCATAGTTAGCAAGTTAAACGATGCTGAAGAATACTAATAAACAAAACAATTAAATACAAACCTTTACTATAAACTGTACAATCTACGCTCACAAAATATGCGATGCCACATCCAGAAATCATAAGCTATCGAATTAGTTGAGTTGCATTACAAAACAAAATAGCTTACCTTTAAGCATCGACCCTAAGCAAAGCGAATAAGAATCATAGTCGAATACTTAGCGTGATCATAATCACAGCAACTAAACCAGTTTTATATATTATTCACCATGTATACCAAACACTGCTGCTGGCATACCAGTATAAAGATTATCTCGCATTACGCATAGGACTGCGTGCTTAGGGATCATGTTACATTAGTCAATAGCTCATAGTCGTATACAAATTGATTTGTAAATAAAAACCAAGCAAGCCAGGGCATTACATCTCGACTTATTTTGTTGTTAAGAATATCGGCCGAACCGACTTGTTTTTATGCCGCATATTGAAATACCCTCATTGTATTCCGATTATTTCACATAATATTATGTAATAGTTTATTTAAGTTCTCGTGTAAGTGAATTGTAAAATTCTTAATGAGAATAAAGAATCTTAAACCTGAAACCTGGTTTTCAAAGTAATTATTTCTTAAAAATAGTAGTGAGAAACATTTTCAAAGTTTTCGAACCCTGTATTGAATATACACTGTTATTACTGTATTGAAATAACTTCTTTGATATTTTCAAGCAGTGTTTCGTAATATGACAAGAGGTTCTGCGATCAACACGAAAACCTGTATTTTTACATTCGATAAAGTGACTTGAAAAAAAAGTATATAAATAAACAACCTGCCTCCAAAATTTCACGAGTATCGGTTGATAAATGAAATGAGACCTCCAGAGGAGAACAGCTGGATAGACACCGGGCAGACAAACGATTTTGTCCTGAAGCATATAACTTCGTTCGCTTGGCTCGCTTGTTCGAATATTTATATTGACTGTTTATTTACACAGGATATAATGAGCCACGCAGGCCTGAACACCAACGAGGGGAGCACCACCAGCCTGGCCAACAACAACAGCGTCAGCAGCCAAGAGAGCGAGAGCGACGACCGCGTGGCTCTCGCTCAGTCGCTGCTGCAGCGCTGTCTGCAGAAGGACACGCTGCTCAGCGAGCTGTACGTGCAGCTGATCAAGCAGGTGTGTACACAGTGAGCCAGCCCCGCAACAGCGTCAGTGGGTACACAGTGGGCCACACCGATACCAACTCTTGCAATAACAACGTCGGCAGCCAGTGTGAGAGCGACGACCAATTACAATTGTTTTGGACTTCTAGGTATTCATATTCATATTCATTTAATCCATGGTTATCATGTTCATCAGCACATAAAGGTCACATTTTAGTCTTGGTAGGTACATGATACCCTGATAGGGCATACAATATCGGACATCTTATACTACTTAATAACTAAATAAAAATTACAATGAACACTCGTGCAGCACTAGGTTTAACCGTTTAACTAAAGTTAATCACAAGAGCAATTGAAAAATGAAAAGGTTGTTTGTACATGTCAACATAGAGTTACTTGATGTCAATTCATTAATAATAAATTCATTATAATTCAGTATATTATGTCATGTGAATATCTTACATGACCTATTAGCCATGATTCCACATCTTACGTCTGCGATGATGGGCCATGTTGGTGCGCGCTACGTGTCTCACACATGACTCCTTTTCTGCTCATCACATTCGTTCCGTATTGTTGTATTTTTCGACAGTGATACCACATCTCAAATTAGTAGGGTTGTTCTTATCGTAAAATAAATAAATGTAATGTCCCACAGACGACCGACCATCCGGAGCCCATGTCGCGCGTATCTGCGCGGCACTGGGCGCTGCTGTGTGCCGCAGTGGGTGCCGCACTGCCGCCCACCAAGCCGGTGCGGCGGCTGCTGCTGGCGCACCTGCGGTACCGCGGCACCGCGCTGCACGCCGGCGAGGAGGGCAAGTTCGCGCGCCGGGCGGAGCAGGTCAGTGCTATACACAGACACCCGTCCATCCTTAAGGATATTTGTTTTTGTTCCATTTGAAAAACACATGTAACCCCAGCCCTGATAAAAACATAGACAAAATGTTGACCGCTTTGATACATCAAAGACGCTACCGCTACCGCATGCAGCATTGAGATCTGTGAATGCACTCCAACCAGTGGTGGCTATGACCTGTGAATTCCTTCGTCCGCGCTACTCGTTTTGGTCACCGCAAGTGTCAGACAAGTCTAAACCTCCCTTTCTTCGTCAGGTGGCGCTAAGCATAGCCCAAGTGCCCCGGCGCGCGACCGCCCCGTCCAAGGAAGAGTTACTATGCGCGGCGGCGCGGAGGCCGCTCCACGTGCGAGTGCTGTTGCTGGACGGGAAACAGCTGGGGCTCGTGTTCGGGCCCGCGGCCACCGCTGACCATCTCGTCGCCATGCTGCGGGATAAGATCGGCCTTAGCGAGGCGGCCACAGGTTATAATCTCTTTACGCACATTTTACAAACACGAAAAAAGTGACACAATACAGACAGGACAGGGTATAACGGTACAAAGGCGAAGTTATACCTATTATGCTTTCCAATTGAGTTTAGAACAGTAGACGAACTGACAGGAGTGAACAAGCGACGAGCGGGCGGTGCCATGGCGACCCAGTGTGCTTGGAAATGAAACCAAGTGCCCGTCAATCACAGGTTAAGTAGGAAGACAAGTTGCGTCAATGTAGCTTTCGCTTAGGCTGCTGTCTTGGCGTGATGGAATCTGTGTGAGGTATGTTATCTACTTCCCCGAATTCTTATTTTTTTGAATTAGTGCCTTGAATATATTGGCACGGTAAATGTGCGGGAGCAAGGCGCAGATGCCATACCATCCGTTACCGAGGTTTAGTGTTTGGATTTCTACCCCTTGCAGGGATAAAGTGAAAAATGCCACGGTCTTCTTCGCACGGTGTGGTTTCTTATAAATTTTTCGGGTTCCGTACTTAAAGGGTAAAAGGGGACCCTATTATTAAGACTCCGCTATCCGTCCGTCCGTCCGTCTGTCTGTCTGTCTGCCTGTCTGTCCGTCTGTCACCAGGCTGTATCTCATGGACCGTGATAGTTAGACTGTTGAAATTTTCACAGATGTATTTGTATTATCGCTGTAACAACAAATACTAAACAACATAATCATATATTTATGGGGGCGCTCATACAACAAACGTGATTTAGTTGCCGTTTTTGTACATAATGGTACGGAGCCCTTCGTGCGCAAGTCCGCCTCGCACTTGGGCGGTTTTTAATATTTTTATGCCGGCTGTACACTCTCGGCGAGACACCCCGACACAGGCCGAGAACATGATGCTCTCGCCTTGTCTCGCCCGGTCGGGTCTCGCCTCGGTACGTCTCAAAAAGGGTTTTCGTCAAAGGGTTGTTCCGCGGTTCAAATGACGCAACAAGACTGTACATGGTGTGCTCTCGTCGAGAACTTCTCCCCCGAGAGTCTCGGCGAGAGGTCTCGGCCGAGCGTGTACACTGTACAGCCGGCATTATATAGTGAGTAAGTGTGATCTCTGACGGCAGTTTTGATTGGTACAGGGTACGCGCTATACGAAGTGTGCGCGAACTCGACGCCGGCGGGCGCGGGCGAGCGCGCGCTGGGCGGCAGCGAGCGCGTGGGCGACGTGCTCGCGCGCTGGGAGAAGGCCGGCGCCACCGCCGCCGCCTGCAGGTCAGCTCCACTGCAGCAGGGACGGGACATCTTGTGTGCTAGAACATTCTACGTTGGATAATGTGCGGTGTGCGGTGTGCGGTGTGCGGTGTGCGGCACAATAATCCGCGACTCCTATGTCTCTTGTCTTTTAATACACGTTTAATAAAATAATCAATAATTACATATTTTCTCGAAAAAGGATTAAAAAATTGTAGTCAGATGGAGAATAAACCAACGCAAAAGGTAAAATAATCACGAAGTTAAAAGTGTCCAAAGTTTTAAGAAGGGATTCTATCCCTTTTTCGCAAACGCAACTTCATATGAAACGATGACGCTGGAAGATTGTGAAAACTTATAGACGGCAATGTGCCGTGCCCATCGTGTTCGGCGCCGCCGTCGACGCGGCCCCCCGGCAGCATCCTGTAATGTGACGTCACACACCGTTTGCGTTTTCTTTCTCTGACGAGCAATATTAAAACGGTTGTAGCTTCGTAATTCTTTGTGATATCTGAATGGGATTTTCGTCACTAGGCATATTTTTTGATTTTTTTCTTTTGGACTAATAATAATTTTCGGAAAAACACGTGCACGCGGATTATTGAGCCGTACATTACACGGACCTGATTCTACGCTATCGAGTCACGGAATAGATGATTGTACTGAAGATCCTATGTTGACAGCCTAACCCGATATTTACCAGAACAAATAACCAGAATAATGTTTTCGATCTCTCTCGCGTATCACATGCACTTTAGTGCGGAATGTGACCCGACAGAGGGCAAATTGCGATCGTGTAATGCGGTTTCGATAGTTTTAGTTTGAATTCCCTTTGGCAAAACCTGCTTAATAAAGGAATATGAATCGTCCAAGCGAGCAATATGATGCCCCGACAATTATACTGTTTCGTTCCGTACAAGATTCATAACTTGTGTGATATTTATGACAGGCTAGTATTCAAGAAGCGCTTGTTCCTGGGCGAGCGACCGCTGCACACGGCGTGCGCGGCCGAGATGGAGCTACTCTACTACCAGGTGCTGCACTCCATACGGCACGACCGCCTGCCCATCGAGACCGACGAGGCGGTAAGTAAGGCACTTGTCCCACCGTCGGCTAGTAGCGAGTACTCACTAGTTCCTTAAGGGGCTCCCATACGCCAATGATTTTCGATCTGAATCCCGTAGTTTTCTTATGTTTTTTGTAGCTTATTATGTTTACAACAACGGCTTTAAGCAATATAGTATCCCATATTTACTTCAATGTTCATTGTTTTCCAGATATTTGGCATCAAAATTGAACAATTTAAGGCCAAAAATCCGGATTTCTGGCCATAAGTTCTGTGTTGATTGGTTTAAAATGAAAACCCTGGACCAGTTTTTAGAGACGTCACAGACGAACCCCAATATGTACATTTCGTATATGTTAGATCTGTCACGTCAATAGAATACGAAATAAATGTTTTTTTAGACAATGTTTAAAATAATCATACAAAATTATGTTTGAATAAATCTGGTGGACCAAAATGGAGATAAAAGATTGAAGATCCGATAACCGTTTGATTCATACGTCATCTGTGTGTGGTTTCATCTGTAGTGCAAAAGTAGGAGATACGATTCAAAACTTGTCAAAAAACGATGATAACCTCGGGTAGCCCCGAATTAATATAGGCTATTGTGACCCCTTTGAGGCCTATGTCCAGCTGTGGACGTCTTTCGGCTGATATGATGATATTGAACATACTTACTAATGCAGTAGTTCCTAATCTTTTGTGTCGTCCCCATGACGTTTTAGGGAAAGAAATTTTACCCCCGATTTAAATACTATATGGGCATACCCTTAAAAAAGAACTTGAGAACAATCTTACACAAATCGACCTAATCCCAAACTAATCTAAAGTAGATGACGCTATACATACTTTTATAGATAAATAAATACTTAAATATGTACAAAACATCCATGACTCTGGAACAAATATTCTTCGAGCATCATATATAACATTACCCATATCTATTCATACGACATCCATTTTGTTATTAGGTACAAGCTTTTATTTTGAAGAAGATTGAAGATTCAACCAATTGAGCTGAAATTTTGAGTTTGGATGATAATTCAATATTATTGTTCCATCGACCTGTTCTGATGATGGAGATGGAAGGTGGCCAAGGGAATTCAGTACTTAACAGACGTAATCCCGTTGAATTTGGGCTCGTTAGAATCGTATCAATGAGTAGTTGATGGCAGTATACAGAAAAGTACGGTGCGGCTTGAATCAAGATCAATTTTCCTGGCAATAATGCCCTAACTGCATTTATTGTTGGGCGGGCTGTGTGCGCAGTTGCACCATCTTATTAAAACCATGTGTTTCGATTGAAGAAAGAACCAGCTTCAACATGCTGTCTAAAAAACCGGTTATAGCTGCCCCCCGTATATAACGTCGAGATAAAAATGAGCTTTATCGCTGAAGATGATGTTCCCCATACGACGATTTGACGCAAATCCTAAATTTTCTCCTGGCCCAAGATTGCTGGCGTGGCCTGCAACACATTGGTAAAAAACCAATTGTAAACCTCGGACTTCACGTTCGAAAATTATTTGAATTTGAAATCGGAAAAGTGCCACTGACCACCTTGTATTGTAGTAATGTGAGTATATCGTTGTGTATGTGTATGTGTATATGTATGTGTTGTGTATACAGGTGATGGTGGCGGCGCTGCACGCGCAGGTGGTGGGCGGCGAGTGCATGGGCGGCGGCGAGGAGTGCGCGGCGGCGGCGGCGGCCGTGCTGCCGGCGCGGCTCGCGCTGCCCGCGCCCGCCGTGCGCCTGCACCACCTCGCGCTGCGCGGCACGCCTCCGCCCGCCGCCATGCAGCGCGCGCTCACGCTCGCCACCAGCTGGCCGCTCACCAGGGCCACCATCTTCGACGTCATGGTGACACATTACAATACAATACTATACAATACACGTTACATGTCCACTACACTACACTCACCATCGTATACTTATTTGCAGCTAAAGTGGACAAATATGTAAATCTGAACGTCTTTTTAACTGTAAGAGTAAGGGTGTGTTACGACATGTTTGGCTACTTTGGCTGCTACTAACTGTATGACGTTGGCTGTAAACACACGGCATCTTATCTACATGAGGGTCCTTCCGGAACATTACACGCATAATGACACATTTTGACCACGCAGAACGCCACCTACGCTAAACGACACTTACGCTAAATGACAAATACGCAAAATGAAACATATCTATCCTATACTACTCTAAGGCAGGTCGGTGTAGGTACGACGACGAGCGAAGCGAGGAGGAGTGTTAGTTGTACGGTGAGCCTAAGCGCGCGAGCCGAGCGAGCGAAGCAAGCGTGCCGCGGCAGCGGCCGGCGAAGCGCCAGAACCAAACAGTGTGACTACGAGGAAATAGGCTTATGTGTCGTTTCGCGTAAGTGTCGTTCCGTGTATGTGTCATTCCGCGTATGTGTCGTTTTGCGTATGTGTCGTTTTGCGTATGTGTCGTTTCGCGTATCGGTCGATTTGCGTAGATATGTCATTATGCGTGTAATCCCACTTAAATATGTACATCCGCTTTACTTTAGCCATGCAAATCCAAAGCCGACTACGAAGAGATTTCTAGTCACGTCATTCCATTTGCGACCAAGGTGTGAGAGTTTTTTCTGTACACAGCAATCGTTCACGTCGAACTGGCCGCGCGCGCTGTGGCTGGCGGTGGACGCGCGCGGGCTGACGCTGCTCCGGCGCGGATCACGAGCGGCGCTCGTGTCGCACGACCACGACCAGCTGCTGGCCGTGTCGCCCGCGCCGCGCGCGCTGCTGCTCGTCACGCGCGCCGAGCGCAAGCACGCCAAGCTCGTGCTGTCTACTGACCAGGTGGGTGCCTATAACCATCCACGTCCGACTGACTGGATGGACGCTGCCGCAGATAGCCTCTAGTAGGGAAGTGACAAAAATGGTGCCAACGAAAGTTTTGAATCCATCACCGTTTTCATTTTCTTAGGCGTGTACTGAGCACGAACATGAGGCATATTTTCCCAGACGTGTGTGTGCTATGTGTATGTGTGATGCGCGTCCATTTTACAACGCCGTAGTTTTTTTGGGGGTAAATGATTTTTATATCTTTCTCTCATAGCGTGAATCCCGGTTGCATCCTGGGCTACTTGCTTACAAGCCCAGGGTCGGTAAGGATGCATTTCCTACTATATTCTTCTTCTACTAATGCTAGGTCCTTCAAATGCTATAAACGAAAATAATAGTTTTATAATTGAATTACGGCCGTATTCATAAACGTTTAAGCCTATTTTTAA
This sequence comes from Epinotia demarniana, assembly GCA_945867215.1. Taxonomy (NCBI): domain Eukaryota; kingdom Metazoa; phylum Arthropoda; class Insecta; order Lepidoptera; family Tortricidae; genus Epinotia; species Epinotia demarniana. The sequence continues at coordinate 12,870,408 of OX244277.1, forward strand.
CTAAAATGCCGTTAAAGTTTGTTTGTCTTTATCTGTCAGTTTGACATTTGGGTGCGTAAAAATGGGACAAAGCACATTTTATTTAGCAGAGGCATTTTAAGTTTTATGAATAAGGGCGTTAGTCTCCTCCTCCATTGGCGAAAAGGTGTTATGAATAAATAAATAATAAATATTAGGGGACAATCTTACACAAATCGACCTAGTCCCAAACTGAGCAAAGCTTGTACTATGGGTACTAGACGACGATAAACATACTTATATAGGTAAATAAATACTTAAATACATAGAAAATATCCATGACTCAGGAACAAATATTCGTGCTCATCACACAAATAAATGCCCTTACCGGGATTCGAACCCAGGATCTCTTGCTCCGTAGGCAGGGTCACTACCAACTAGGCTAAAGCGGTCGTCGAATGAAATTTTGGATGATATAAAATTATTGTGTTTCCATCCAGGCGTACCAGATAGCGACGCTGATAAAGGACTACATCGAAGCCGTGCGCGGGCCCGTGTCGCCCGCCGTGCCGCAGCCGGCCGAGCCGTGCGGCACCGCGCCGCGCGCGCCGGCCTCGTGACACCCGGCCGCCTAGTGCCAGTGCTTCCACGTCAGGCAGTGAGCGGCCGGCCACGGCAGGCGGTAGGCGGTACACGGTAGAGGGCGGGTTCACGTCTTGGCTGTCCGTGCAGTACCACTTTTATGAGCTATAAATGTACGCGGCAAGGCCAGAGTGCGGACTTTTGTTTAAAAGACTGACCAGTGATTTACCCTAGTCTCACTTGATAGTAATTGACGACAGAGCCTGAGACAAAGTCCCCTGAACTTCATAGCGTAAAGATTACAGGGCTAGAAGTGCGAAAATCTTTCGAATATAACAATTGCACTTGCATACTTCGAGCGATGGTGCACCTTGGGACGCGCCACCGCGCCCTACGTCATTAGTCGCCCGCACTTCTGCATTGTCACGTACTAAAGACATCTACTTATTGTAGCCAATCATAAAACATTGATTTCGCATCCTCTAGTGAGTATTGCGTACCGTAGCGACTACGTTTAACCCTTTGAATGCAAATTATCACCCACAATGAATGAACTTTTGTTACTTAAATCCTGATTACTTTGACAGGGTTAAACTAGGGTTAATCGATCTTGGCACTGTAGGCACGACAATACGCCGCGCATTTAGAGATTGGCGTTCAAAGGGATGCTCTTTATTCAAAAGTCATAGTTTTACGGTACGCGTACTGGGAAATAGTGTCGATGTAACTCATATTAGTTGTTGTACTGTACATGTTTTTGGATATTGAAGCAAATCTTGTTTAAAAGATAAAAAATGAACTTACATCTTCCTCATCATATTAAATTAGTCTTCCGTTAGTTACATATTTGAATATCGGTGATGTATTCGGCAGCCAAGCCTTAGTAACCCCGACTTAGCAGTTTCATTGATTTTAAAGTTGCTAAGTTGGAAAGTGCTCCTAGTTTGATGGTCGTTAGTGAAGAGTATCAAAATATAAGACCTGGCTGGGAGCTGTTTCGCCCGTGATATGAGTAATGCCATGACGGAGAAGTAAATGTCGATCTCACACATTCGCACGATCTTGAAAACTAAACCTTAGCCAAAGGTTTGTATTACGACAATCGTAATTAACTCGTGTTGAAAGGTCTTATAGGATTGGTATAAATGCAGAGCTTTATTTTATTATTCGTTAACTAAAAGCATATCAATTGGACAGTATATAAATCCGCATTTACTTCGGATCACAGGAGGCAGGTGTGTGGTACAGTGGTGTTCGGTTTCGAGTGTCAGGATGGACGATTTCAGTTACCAGAAGACGGGGAAGCAAAACTAAATAATCATAGTTTACAGTATTTACACTCTAGATTACCGTAACCCTGTAAATTTACTGGCATCTGAGTTGCAAATGTCCTAGCACTCTTCGAAAAACAGATGCGGGTAAATCCATTGGTGTTCGGATCTTAGACTAAATAGCTCAGGAATTTCAATCCGCTATATAAAATAGTAATCATATTCCAATTTTATCCACTTCCTAACATAGAGCTGCCAGTATTAGTGCTGTTAAAGGTGTTATTTGATTAATGTTGCAGTTTAGACTTATTGAGTGTTAAGAATTATATTCAAAAGTTAATAGATAGCGTAACGTTAATCTTATCTATCCCTTTGAGGTGGACGGCGTGTGTCGACATTTTACTCTAACCAACGTACTTATAAGATGCATTTTGTGACCTAGTAAAATATACATTTAAATGAATTTAATTAGGTACTCATTGATATAGTTGCTCACGTAACGATACAGGCGCTACGATTTTACTCAATTTCGTCTCGTAAAGCGTCTCTCAATAGTAGGTAAGTAAGATTAGATGCAATACGGCCACGAAATGTACTCCATAAGACAATGTATTCACCGATTTTGGTTAGCCAACCAACAAGCAAATAGGTTTTCTCAACTTAATATTCCAAACGGAATCAAATACGGCTATAAGTATTAACCTTAAGCTTAAAATCTAGCTAATCAAATGGTGTTTAAACAAGTTTACCATCATAGATAAGTAAGTAAATGTTGATGCTAGCTAATATAACCCTCCTATCCTAATCGAGCCCACAGAATCCTCCTTGTATTTAAATGTAGTTTTAAATAGTGCTAAAGGTAGTTATCATTATCACTATGTCTTCACCTCATATCTTCACTCTAAATTATTAGACTCGGTAAATATAATACCAGCTGTATCGTACACTATTTCGTTAACCCTATTTCAGGCAGGCATTTGACAAATGACAATCGAATCTCAGTCTTACTATTTCAAATTCTACATATTTAGCAGTAATTATGTGATAAAGTGATAAATATTAACGCCTCCGCCTGGAAGAGGGCTAATCATTTACCCACTTTAGAATCGGGACCTATCCACCTATCTATTAAAATATGAACCACCGCGACGTTATTATTGTATGATATTTGAACTTAGGCATTCTACATGTTAACTGAAATCTTCTCTATTTCTGCATTTGTAAATCTCTGTTGAATATGTCGTTAAATATCATTGCTCAGGCCGTCAAGATTCGTGCTGATGTCTCGTTCTATAGCAAAAAGACCGAAAGAGAACACGAATATTTGTCGCATGGCCTATTATCACGAGATGAGTGTTAAATAGTACATTACGTAACTAGGGCGGTGAATTCGTGAATGCCCCAGATCGCAGGTGTTTGTGGTCCGAACCGAAGGTGAGGGCCTTAAATATGCGCTCTGGGGCTTTACGAATTACCGCCCGTGTTGCGTACAAAATTTTACGTCTTCACCTGGCCACAATGCGAGTTTTCCCGTACGCGCAGCGTGCAGTAAAACTCGCATTATGGCCAGGTGTGACGTAAAATGTATTTCATTGTAGAAAAGTCTCATGCAATGCTTTTCACAGCAAGCCATACAAATGTTTTGTGTAATTTAATTGCGTTTCATTGTCAGAGTATAATCTGCTAAACGAACATCTCGCAACATGTTTGTTTCTTGATTTGTCGATTCTACAATGAAATTGTTAATTAGTATATTTGCATAACTTATTTCTCCTGATGTCTTGTTTTGTGCCTTGAACATGCAAGAATAATGATGCTTACACTAACCCTGGCTCTCGCGCGGTGTATCAGCAGTCATTATTCTTAGCGTATTATATTCAGTGAGCCACAAGTGCAAATTTATTGTGACTGCGAGATAATTACTTCTTGTTTACAAATTATATAGCATCATCTATTATATACTATAATGCACAATGTTATAAATCAATATTTTATGGTTATATATAATATAGATCTACTAAAATGATGCATTTTATGCTAATGAATAATGATCTTAAGGTAACACATACTAGGTTAATACCCCTGTCTACACTTGTAGTCGAGGTCACATGTATCATGGAGGTTATTTCTCAACAGTGTGACTGCTTTCATTTACGTTTAGCAGTTTTGTACTGGTTTGCTTACTTGTGTTTCTGATCTCATAATGAGTATTATTTATTTAGAGGCCATATTGCGTTGTAATAAATAGTTTTTTAAGATTTATTTATTGAGATGAATGTACATATTTGGGAGAACAAGTACACCAAAGATTTTGAATCATCCCTTTGGATATTTATAATTTTGAGAAATTTAATTGCTTTTTTATAGTTTAATATTGACATTTTGTATATAACTATTATTAGAATGATAAAGTGAATAACCTTATTGACGTGAAATTTACATAATAGCGAGATGATATTTAAAGCACTAGGGCTAATGCAACATTTGGCATTCAAGATATTGCTAGCTTCAGCTTACCGTAATACTCATTACCCTCTCGTTCGTGTTGTTCCTTTATGAATCAGTTACATTGCTTTGCATGTATTGCATATATTAGGATACTATGTAAAATATTCAGTGCTGTTAGGAATGACAATATTTGGTAATTGTTTCTTATAGGTTTAAGATTATACAACAGACTCATGATCCATAGGTTTTGTGTGACTACCACACTGTACTGCCCAAATAGACTGAAAATGTCCAAATATGTCCTTTTTGATATTTGATAAATTGTTTTGTTACATTATGTATGGAATTATACCCCATGATTTGAATGCCAAATAAATACTAATTGATACTTGCTGGCTTTTATTTCAAAATTCATAATAGTTAAAATAGTCCATGTTCACTGTGTCACTAATCCTAAATAGTCGTCCATCAATGTTCCAATAGCAAACTGAAACAATGAAAAATGTTGGTTACAAAACATGCTTTAAAAAAACCCTCAATATGGCGCGTTTTTTTCACGCCCATCATGGTACACACATGTACAGGTATGCAGTCAAAGTAACACATGAATTCTCTCCTGTAAGCATGTGAATGCAATTTTTACGTGACAAATAATTGTGGTCAAGGGTAATTCGTGAATAAACATCCTTTCCGGTAAGCCAACTTACCAAGTAGTAAATAATCAGATTTATTTGGAGATTGAAAATTCAATCCTATAAAGAAAGAGGCAGCCTTATGAAGCACTTACATGCTGATGTCAAGATTGCCAAATCGAATTGAGATTTTTAATATTCTAGTAACTTTATACATCCAAGGCTTGCGTCAAATCCGGTAAGTCTGATTTTTTGCAGACTTGTTTACGATGTTGGTATATGGGGTATTTTTGACAAAGTTGCGTTCGGCGCTCGAGATCACAAACTTGGTTTCTCCATTGGGCCAACATCATAAACAAGTCTACAAAAAACCAGAACTACCTGATAAGTCGCAAAGTACCCCGTACTTTCAGGCGACAAGGTTACTGGATTAAAAACAATAGATTCAAATTTTAAGGAATTCTGGATACTTACAATACCAGTGGCATCAACCCTGGTCCCGACAATCTTCAGCCTGATGACGTCCTCCTCTTGGATCACATTATCTTCCTGTTTGCTCTTGTAACAGGGCGGGTTCACATTTGGACAAAACTCCATATCAGCTGGGATGGACTGCAGATAAAAACATTAGAAAACATTATAATATAATGCTACATTTTGCAGCCATTGCGATGGCCTACCGTGGAGAATGGAGCCGTAACCGTAGTTCAAATAGCAAATGTCACTTATCACTAAAGAGATAAGAGAGAGACGGATAGTGCGAGAAAAATCGAGAGAACTCGCGTGCCGTCTTGTGGTAGCCGTGCAGGTAACCATGTCGAACCTCTTGAGTTACAAAGTTGAAATAACTGTAATATTATTTCCAATTAGTTCAACTAGTTGAACTTAGTGTAATAGAGGCTTGCGCCCAATCCCTCAAAACAAACAGATCTAGCTCTTTCGGACCCGGCCAATACAATTGTATGTACAGGGCATTACATGTAATCGTCAAATCAAAGGCACTAATTAAATCCCTGTTATCGTAAATAATTTTACGATAACAGGGTCTTGTTTTTCCAGTCTGGAAGGAAGGGCTATTAAGTTTTAACATTTCATGATTGATGATGCAAACTTAAGGCCTCCACACACCGGGCGCGGTTGCGGGTCGGGCGCGGGCCCACGCACGTTGTAACAGATTGAAACTACAGTTCAATTCAAACACACATCGAACGCGAGCCCGCGGCGCTAAGTTACAACTCGGGCAGCGCAGCCGCGGGTCGTGCGCAGCACGGGTGGGAAGCGAAGTGGTTCAAGCGTGGTGTTTGAGCTGTGATAGTTCCATAAGTAAAATTAATAGCTCCCAAGAGCGCGATTTTATGGTTGAAATTTATATGTCATCATATAATGTACTCTCTACTAGTAGTAAAAAAGATACTGAATTTTGACATTGATTAGGATATAGATTAACGACCCTTGTAAATCCAAGGCAAAGATATTTTTCTTCAATGGAGTATCGCATTTAACTACTATATAATCTCCACTTTAGTTAAAAAAAAATGAAAAATGTTCATCAAGTCAAAACGTCAGTATAATCTAAACCAAATAAAAACGGTATACCTATTTCCTCTAAAAGATTAAACTAAGTGACTTTTGGTCGCCAGCGTCTGGGTGTCCAATTATGTACGATTCCCACCGAACGGGTCGGGCCGGCGCGCATTGTATTACATGCAAAGGAATTTGAACCGTCTATAGTTACATTTCATATTTGAATGAATCATGCATCCACTGCGAGGCGGCGGCTACCGACGCGGTCATCAAATATGAATTGTATTCTGCTCCATAGACTGTTCAAATTCCTTTACATGTAATAGAATGCGCCGCGGCCCGACCCGTTCGGTGGGAAACGTACATTACTCTGGGTATATATTCAAACTGTATTTGTATTCTGTTTGCCGTCTCTTTGGGACCAACGCGTGGTCAATGCGGAGCGGGCCCGCGGCGAGCCCGCTATACTACACGCCGCCCGCCTGCTGCGTTTATATACCGCGTTCGATGTGAGGAGGCCTTTATGTTTACTTGTATATTTTGTGTAAAGAAAATTATCAAGAAATAATGCAAAATAATTAAACTTGAACTTACATGATGTGATATAAAACAGCTGAGAGGTCCAATTTGTGCAAACATTCCAACCTGTAGACAAATTGGCAATTTACTTCACAAGGAAAAATTATAATTATGTTAAAACAGGCCAAGTGCGTGTCAGGCCACGCGCAGTGTCGGGTTCCGTTGTTGCCTGTCTTTTTTACATCCACACGCACGCGCCAAGTAAATGGTGCGGTTGCGTCGGCCGAATTTGTACGAAAGTGGGCCTTTTCAAGTACATTTTAAGTTGGTCGACTATTACTCGGTAAGTAGTAATGTTTTTCTTTTTAAATTCATTATATGTACTACTGCAATGAACTTTTTCACATTCCCAGTAGCAGCCATTTAGCCGGCCGGAGGTGGGTACACTTGACTCGAACAAATTGGGCTTTAAAGTCCAATATCACACAAATGGACCACTGAGTAGAAAAATGATTATTAGAAGACATTAAATTCTTGAACAAGCTGTCCAACGATACCCGACGCCATGAGTTTATCGAGAATAAAATATACATCTTCAATTTAAGTGTAGGGCAGGTACAGTCAAGTGTAAAACTATGGGTGCAAACAACTTTCTCATTACATAAATAAGTCCCATAACAGTGGATGTGAAAGGGTGGACGAAGCGTTTGGTGGAATGGTATCCGTGTGAATGGAAGAGAAAGTGAGGATACCCAAGGAAGAGATTGAAGGATGTCTATACAGAAATAACGGGTGTCGATTGGATGCGTAAGGCTCGTGACAGACAACTGTGGAAGAGCATGGGGGAGGCCTACACCAAGCAGGTGACTACTTAATAGTTGTAGGGACACATTACCTACATTGGATATCTACCAACTCTACCTACTTATAGCGGCTGCGCCCGCCATGTTAGTCTTAAGTTTATTCAGTCATTAAACGACCATCTATCCTGTCATACACATTTCATTTGTCTCCGAACTTAGCAACCTTATTAGATATATTTGATACGGCCTCCAAGACCGTACAGTGGTGACCCTGAAAACGAATACTTTAAAAAATACTATAAGACAGTAAAATGACGAACGGACAAGGACAGCCAAAAGTCGTGGTACAGCAGGGACCGGTTCAGACGGCGCCTGGAGCATCTGCAGCGACAGCTCCACCAACGGAACCACCAGCGAGCACACTACAGTTGGAGCAACTACCGGCCACCAGCAATAGTGAGTCGGGGAATGCTGCGGCGCTCGACAGCATCACCGTGTCTTCGAGGATCCCGGAGTTTTGGACCGACATGCCAAGGCTCTGGTTTATACAATTCGAGGCAGCGGTGGAGAACCAGCGGTTAGGGGATGCAGCCAAGCAGAACCTAATGGTGACGAAGCTCAGCAAGCACGCCATCAAGCAGGTGAGCGATTTATTGTTATCACCGCCGCCGGAAAATCGCTACGGGACGTTGAAGGACAGACATCTTAAGATTTATGAAGAGTCTTATACTCGTCAAACGCAGAAGTTATTAGGGGAGATGGAGCTAGGCACCCAAAAGCCGTCCCAACTCCTCAGAAATATGCGCGACCTTGCACGAGGGAAGATTTTGGACCAGACTTTGGTTATTATGTGGAATGGTCATCTCCCACCGGCGGTGCAGGCAGTTTTAGCTGCGTCCGAAGTCACTGATATGGAAAAGTTGGCAAGCATCGCCGACAAAGTCATGGAAGCGACTCGGCCGATGGAAGTTTCCGAGATATCCACCAGTAGGCGGCGCCCTGCGGATGACGACTTGACCACCAAGTTGAACAAACTATCGATGGAGGTGGCGGAGTTACGGAGGTCGAGGCCTCCGCAGAGAAGTGCCACACCAGCGAGGCAGCCCTCAAGGTCACGAGAGCCGAGTACCAGCAAAGCGGGACGGAGACCGGGATGGTTATGTTTCTACCATTTCCGCTATGGAAAGAAGGCTGCGAAATGTGTTAAGCCGTGCCACTGGGAGAACCTGCCGGAAAAGGAAAACTAGGTTCGATACAATCTGAGGCGGAGATATGTATCGACACAACAAACAATCGCCTATGTGTTACAGACTTAAATAGCCGTTTAAACTTTCTTATTGACACAGGGTCCCATGTGAGCGTCTTACCCGTGTCAAACAGACGTGCAGCATCTGCTTTGGTGAGTGCTAGATATAAGTTATATGCCGCTAATGGTAGCGAGATACAAACTTACGGTGTGCGTAGCCTAGTACTAAATTTAAACCTTAGAAGAGCATTTAAATGGATTTTTATAGTAGCGGATGTAAAGCAGCCTATAATCGGAGACGATTTTTTAAGCCATTATAAGTTGTTAGTTGATCTCCACGCGCGAAAATTGCTCGATAAAGTTACTACGTTTAATGTCATTGGTTCCGTTACTAGCCACGATGCATCCGAATTGTCAATTAAGTCTGTAGATGTAAAAAACCCTTGGCATGAAATATTGTTAAGTTACCCAGATTTAACGAAAGCGGTGTGCTATAAAGACACCCCTAAACATTCTGTGGTTCATTACATTGAAACTACGGGACCCCCGGTATACGCGAAGGCACGACCTTTACCACCAGACCGGTATAATAAGGTAAAAGAGGAATTTAGGTTGATGGTTGAACTAGGCATCTGTAGACCTTCTAATAGCCCCTGGGCAAGCACTTTGCACGTCGTTCCCAAGAAAAATGGGGAGCTACGACCTTGTGGCGACTATAGGAGACTTAATGCAATTACAAAACCTGACCGATACCCGATTCCTCGTTTACAAGATTTTACTTATCTGTTGGCCGGTAATAAGAAAATATTTTCTCGGTTGGATTTTAACAGAGCGTATCATTTTATACCGGTGGCCCCGGCGGATATAGAGAAAACCAGTATAATAACGCCCTTCGGTTTGTTCGAATTTCCTCGTATGTGTTTTGGAATGCGAAACAGTGCGCAGACGTTCCAGCGTTTTATGGATACTGTAGTACTAAAAAACTTAAATTTTCTGTTTACATATATAGATGACGTAATAATAGCGAGCGAAACAGAGGAACAACACAAAGAGCAGTTAAAACTAGTTTTCAATCGTTTTAATCAATATGGAATTACGATTAACGTGTCTAAATGTGACTTTGGCAAATCTAAGCTCGAATTTCTTGGTTACGAAGTGTCAGCAGGCGGTATACGACCTTTGGACGACAAAGTGCAGGCTATAGTTAATTTTCCGAAACCGGAAACCGTCGAACAATTGCGACGATTTCTAGGTATGTTAAATTTCTACCGATTGCATATATCTAGGGCTGTCGATTACCAGGCTGAATTGAATAATTATTTACATAATGCGAAAAAAAGAGATAAAACCGTTATACACTGGACAGATAGGGCCAATGAAGCGTTCGAAAAGTGTAAGGAGAGCTTAAAAAGCGCCGTCACACTTTCTCATCCATTGCCCGATACCAAACTTGCTTTGATGACAGACGCGTCAGAAATTAGTCTAGGAGGAGTTTTACAGCAGCGGGTTGGCGACGTATGGCAACCCTTAGGATATTTTTCTAGAAAGCTATCCGATGCGCAAAAGAAATATTCCGCGTATGATAGAGAATTGTTAGGAATTTATGCCGCTGTGAGGTACTTTAGAAATCTTTTAGAGGGTCGTGATCTTAGTATCTATACGGATCACAAACCTTTAACATTTGCGTTCAGTAAAGTTAATAGCGATAAGGAAAGTCCTAGAAGAGTCCGTTATTTATCATATATCAGTGAGTTTACAACAGATATACAACATATAAGTGGTCAGCAGAACGTCGTGGCGGATACCTTATCCCGGGTTGAAGCTATTTACTGTCCCACAGGCATTGATTACGCAGAGTTAGCAGTTAGGCAAGATAGTGACGACTATTTACAAGAAAGCTTGCGAGCGTCACATGATACTCTGCAGTATAAACAAGTCAGCTTGCCCGACTGTGAGAAAAATATCTACTGTGAGGTCTCGACAAGGCATATTAGACCTTATTTACCGGAAAGTTTTAGAAAGCAGGCGTGGCATTCTATACATAATCTGAGTCATCCTGGTATCAGAACTACGAAGCGTTTAGTTACTGAAAGATTTTTTTGGCCGAAAATGAATTCCGATGTTACCAAGTGGACTCGATCATGTATTCAATGCCAAAAAGCGAAAATAACACGTCACACAGTATCAGGCCTAGAACGATTCGCGGAATCTGATCGGTTTGCGCATGTGCACGTGGACATTACGGGACCGTTAGCAACAACAAGCGAAGGTTACCGTTACTGTGTTACTATGATAGATAGATTTTCAGGTTGGCCTGAAGCATATCCAGTTCAAGACATCACAGCGGAAACGATAGCCAGGATAGTTTATGAGGGTTGGATAACTCGTTTTGGTTGCCCTACGCGCTTAACAAGCGACTGTGGTAGGCAATTCGAAAGTGATTTGTTTAAGCAATTAATGAAGTACCTAGGAGTCCATAAATTGCGTACAACCCCTTACCACGCCCAAAGCAACGGGATGATCGAACGTTTCCACAGAAGTATGAAAACAGCCCTTAAGGCTCGCTTAACAGATAACACTTGCTGGGCGGACGAACTGCCCACAGTGATGCTAGGTCTGCGTGCCGCTCCTAGAAGCGACACCGGAGTGAGCGCGGCTCAGTTAGCGTACGGGAAAACAATAAGGTTACCTGGTGAATTTTATGACGAGGTTAAGGTTAATGATTCAGATTCGGAGTATTTGCAAAGGCTAAAGGAATCCATAGATAAATTAAAACCTAGACCGCCAAGTCACAGTAATTCACGTTCATTGTTCGTCCATAACGACTTAAAAACATGCCAATACGTATTTTTAAGGAACGATGTATTACGTAAGTCTTTACAGCCTCCTTATGATGGCCCGTATAAGGTCATAAGTAGGAAAGATAAAACATTCGTTATTCAATTGGAAAATAGGGAAACGACTGTTTCCATAGATAGGTTAAAACCGGCATATGTAATTAACGACATGGAAAGTACGGATGAGAGTCCTGTAAACAGTATACCTAAGAATTTTAGTTGCATACAGAATAATTCCACATTGAATAACAATGACACTTCTTGCAATACTATGCCCGTTAAAACAACGCGCAGTGGACGTATTGTAAAGAGGCCAGTGCGATTTGCGGACGCAGCGAATAGCTGTTACAATGACAACGCCTCGATGCGGTAGGCATAATGCTGCAAGTTATTTTATTAATTAATGTTATAGACATATGGTGTATTTTCCTATGTTGTATAGTTTTAATATTTTATGTACGTAACGATTATGCAATTTTCGTTCGTACTAAGGTAATTGTCAGTATATAAGAGTTTTTTAATTTTTTACATTTTATTCTCGAAACAATTTGTACTGTTGCTAGAGTGTGATTTAAATAAGTAAAGTTTTTTTACTTCAATTTTACTTGTAATATCCAGCCATGGGTTGGGGACAAAGTAAAGAGGGAGATAAAAGCAGCAGTGTCGTTACTCAGACACAGACGGTGACGACCGATTTTCAGTACCAGCTGGGTACCATAAGCTGGATAATGGTTGCCATAGCAGCCATGTTTCTGTTGGTCCTGTTGTGTATCCTATGGTGCCGCTGTAGGAAAGCAGCTAGAACCTGGGTGCGAAAGCAGCTAGCGGCGACAGCATCGCAAGCAGCGCCGACTGTCACCTATGCATAACGCTATGCGTATACTATGTATTTTACTTGGTGTAAAATTGCAGTGCTACTGAGGCAAAGTTTTTATGTGTTAGTGTTAAGATAGTAAGTGTTATTTTAATAAAACGATATTATTGTCTCTTTTAACAAGATTTATTTTTGCTTTTTCATGTTTTGTAAAAAAGGGGAAGGGGGAATGGTGTAGGGACACATTACCTACATTGGATATCTACCAACTCTACCTACTTATAGCGGCTGCGCCCGCCATGTTAGTCTTAAGTTTATTCAGTCATTAAACGACCATCTATCCTGTCATACACATTTCATTTGTCTCCGAACTTAGCAACCTTATTAGATATATTTGATACGGCCTCCAAGACCGTCCAATAGTAGTCACAAAATTTTAAATCTGAACTAAATTTTGTCAAACAAAACAAAAATTATGATGTAAGCAAATGTAATAGTAGAAATAAAGGCTATTTATTTTTTTATTTTTTTTATTAGTAGTAAGGGTCACTGAGCTAAGCTGCAGATGGACATGCCGAAACAATACGGGTTCCTAGATGACTACGGAAGGAGAGATGAAGTGGGAGTGGGCTGGGCATGTCTACCACATGCCAAATCAACTGCGGGCCCGCCACTGACTGGCAGCCCAATAGCTCGAACCGGAGATGTGGCAGAACTCATCGGTGATCGTGGTTTTCAAAGGATTGGCCACAAGAAGCTCAGAATTGAGAATACTGGAAACGGAGGGAAAGGCCCAGCAGTGGGACAATACAGGCTCCCAATAATAAAGTGAATACTTTTGAAATATCTAATTTTATTTGCTTTAACTATAACGCAAGAGTTTGCCATAAAAGTGATTTTCTCTGAAATCATAATATTTTCACGACAAATTATATAAACTTTGGAGAGAACCTTGTAGATTAGCCGTGTCCACACCGGACGAACGGCTCGCCCGTTCGCCAAACGTGCTCGCCCGGTGTGGACGTGAGCCGTTCGGGCGAGCCGCCGAATGCTTGTGCCCGCCGAATGGTTCGCCCGAGCCGCGAGCGGCTCGGCCTATGTGGACGGTGGTTTTTTGTTCGGCCGAACGACAGAAGGCGAGGGCGATTTTTGCCCTACGTATTTTATTTAAACATAGAGTGTACTATTATATCCATGTAGCTTTGTAGGACAGTTGTAAACATCGGTAGATATCCAAGTTTTGACAAAGAAAAAAAATGTCTGGTAGGTAGTCGAGGTCAAAGATATGTATATACCCAAAGCTGCAAAAATATATATACAACAACCTTATTTCCGTAGTAACAAGGTCTGTATACATATTTCTGTGAGTTTGTGGTGTACCTATACATATTGGTGACCTTGACTGTACCTACTTTATGTAGCGGCGGAAAAAAAGCGAATGGAAGTGATTATAAATATGAGTTGTGACATATGAGACTTGGCTAAATCGATTTTTCGGCCGCGTAAACCTCTGTATTGCAGATTTCATCGAAATCGTTAGAGCTTTTTCCGAGAACGTGATAACAAGTATTTATACGAATAGGTACCTATTCCTCGTTTGAAAGTAAGTAAAATAGTAGGTAAATTGGCTCCAGGAAAAAAAGTTGATGTATATGCAGTAGGTATGGCGGGCTATCGTAGACGGGTCGTTGGTTTGTTTGCCACCATTTTTTCTTTTTTTTTTATACATTTCCTTCGATTTCGTACTAAATCTAGGAGCAAAATTAAAGTTGTCGCAATGACAGATGTGCGCACGTGCGGCTTCATTGCGATCGTGAGCTCAACTAACGGTAGGTAAATTCGCCCGAGCCGATTTGGGTCTTTGCCCGAACGCCCGTGCACACCGACCGAGCGCTTGCGGCCGCGTCTTTTGACGGCTCGCCCGAGCCTTCTAATGGCATGCCCGTTAGTTCGGGCGAGCGTTTTTGATGGCTCGGGCGAGCCGCTCGGGCGAACCGTTCGCCCGGTGTGGACACAGCTATTCACTTAGGTTTGTTTTATAAAAATCCTGAAAAGTTGATAGATTCTGAGAAAAGCTATTACTAGAGCAAATGATGATTATGGCAAACATTACATTTATGGCCAATTAAACTATGGATGTCATTAGTGACCCCTTATAAAGGATGTTCTGTCTGCAAGAACAATAAGCTAGTTACCTTGTTAACTTGTGTCACAATAGCATCAAGCACTTCTCCTTTGAATGGCCGGAAAACTATGGCCTTATATTTGATTGGATACACTACAAAGCCTTGCCCTGGCTGTATGAGCCCTGCTCCTATATTATCTATGGTGGTAACGGCTATCACAAAACCGTACCTGAAATAAAGAGACATGTTAATTAGATTTAATACAAATAAATCAAAATATAACCTAAAACGTGGTACAAAACCGACTTACTTTCCAGTGCATGTCCCTTCCACTTCCGTATATAGTTTTTGTTTTACAGTGTCCAATAACTGTGGCCCGAAATAACGCGGATGAAGCAATATTTCGTGTTCTAAGGAGATCTGTAAAGAAATTAAAAATGAAACAACTAGAAGTTGGGTAGGGTAGGGTTAGCTTAGCTTATTCAAATATAAAATATACTCACATGATAAAACATTGTTTTATTTGGCTTATGTTAGTAAAAGGACATTATTGGTCATCAATAAGCATCAAAAACTTAAATATTACACCGCCGAAATAACCGTGAAGCCGCGTAGCGTCCGCGTCCAACAATAAATTGTCATGATTGTCATTGTCATTTTGACAATGACATTGATTTTTTTTTTTTAAATTCGTCCATTCCAATGACATTGATATATTAAATGTTTTCATGCATAATGTTGCCATATGTACAATAAAATGGTCAGTTTTACACTGCGCTCAAACATTACGCGAATGACCTAGTGATGTTACCGATATTTTCGCAATGTCGCAGTGCGGCGATTATGTTATCTTATCTATAGCAAAGTGACACATCACTAGCTATTACTCAAAAATGCTAATGAATGGATATGTGTGTTCACTACTAACTTTGTTGTAAAAATGGCAAAAACTTACGATTATTTATTTAAATTACTTTTGATAGGTGACTCTGGAGTGGGTAAAACCTCTATATTATTCAGATTTTCAGAAGATGCTTTCAATATCTCATTCATATCGACGATTGGTAAGTGCTCAGCTTAGACACCAAAGGTTATTGTCAGATAACTTGAAGGTTTTTTTTCGTATAATTTGTCATCAGGGCTTCTTGTTTTCTTGCTCTTTGTGTTTTTTTGCGCCTGTTATCCACAAAGATGTGTAAGAGGGTGCGGCTCCACGTTAAACAGAACCTTTATCGAATTAAATGAGTGGAACAGTTCATGACATCATAGACACTAATTTTAATAATTAGGAGACCTTAATTTAACTACAGCTTGTAATTTTCAGGAATCGACTTTAAAATCCGGACAATAGACCTTGACGGAAAAAAAGTAAAGTTACAAATATGGTTGGTACTAATTTTGTTATTATTTAGTCAATAAATTAAAATATGTGTTTGGGTTTTTACATAAAAATATTATTTTAGGGACACAGCAGGGCAAGAGAGATTCCGCACGATTACAACTGCCTACTACCGTGGGTCAATGGGCATAATGCTTGTTTATGATGTTACTAATGAGAAGAGCTTTGAAAATATTAAGAATTGGATACGAAACATAGAAGAAAATGCCAGTGCTGACGTGGAGAAGATGATTCTGGGCAACAAGTGTGATCTAAATGCTAAGAGACAGGTAAAATTTCACTTTAAAATCTATAACAGGCTTAATTAGTTGAATACATTTCCTGTCTGATTCAGTGGCCCTTACTCATAATTAAAATTAATTGTTTGTTTCCCTGTGACCCTCATGTTCTGTTGAACTAATTTTGTGATATATTGATGCACCATAGCTATATTCTTCTGTTAACTCAGAAGAAATAAAACATTAACATAGAAAAAATGTATGATTATGTATATTTAGAGTTCAATCATTACTCAAATTCCAATAAAAAATGCTCTTGTATGTATGTATGGTAAAGTAAACTAAAGTTGTATGTGTGTACAATTTTAATTGGGATATGTTCTGTCCTTATTATGGAAACAATCATTTGTATGGAATAGAATCACTATCACATTAATCAAACATCAAAATGTATGAAATATTTTTTAATGTTGTAGCAGTAATAATAAATGTAAATATAAATGTGTGTGTTGAAACCACAGGTTAATCAAATTTTTGCTTTTCCATGTTACTTCCTCATTCATTAATATTAAAACAGGAAATAAACACTGATGATTTTAGGTATGTAATTCTATAAAGAAGGAACTAATTGCGAAGTGCACCAATAACTACACTTTTTTTCTACCTTTGCTGATTACAATTTTTAATATAAATTGTTTAAAACTTACTGTTTGAAAACGAATTTTGCATATAATTATTTACTTTATACAGGTTTCAAAGGAACGAGGGGAACAGTTAGCTGTAGAATATCAGATAAAATTTGTAGAGACATCAGCAAAGGATTCATTAAATGTGGAATCAGCATTCTATACACTGGCAAGGGATATCAAGGCTAAGATGGAAAAGAAACAGGTATGCACATTCTTATTATAATATTAGTTTCAATGATAAATGTCAGAAATATGGTGACTGGTTATCTATTTAATAGTAAACATTACTGTAGATTTGTTGGAGGATTGTTTACTGTGAACTTTTTTAACACAACCGCACGGCTATCACGCTACGGCGCGCGAGCTCTCGATTTTTCTAGCACTATCCATCTCTCTCTTGTTAGAACCCTTAGAACAAGAGGTATAGTGCGAGAAAAATCGAGAGTATGTCGCAGCCGTCCCACGCGGTGATATACGTGCAGATCAAATACACTACAATTAGTAATTGTCAATATATCAAATATTGTACAGTCAACAAGTCAAGTTCAAAAGTATGTTATTTCTGCAACAATAAGGTTGTAGTATACATATTTATGAAACTTTGAGTGAATACATATTGGTGCCCTTGACTGTACAGGAGAAGTTGGGCCAATTACATTTTTGAGTTGTTTACTAAGATAATTGTCTATTAGTTGTAGTGGCCTGTAAGTCACCCACCAGCGTGAATGGTCATATCTATAAATATGTATACAATTTCACAGACCTTTTCCGAATATATGCACATTAATTAAATTTATTGATAAAATACAAAGTATAGAGATTGCTTAACATTTTAACCATTTTTAATTAAGTTTTATTCAATGGTGGAGATCCCTATAATTTTTACCCAAATAATCTTACATCCACTATATCTCTGTCTCTTTTTAACCCATGCAGTAAGAGAAAGATGATATTCAATATTAACAACACCATTATCCTATCCAACTCAAGGAGATAGCTCGGTCATTCCCTCCCCACTTAACAAAATCCAATCCACTTGTACTACTTTTGCTGAAGGTGAACTTGTAATTCCTCATTAGCTAATAAATACTTTTTTGTTTCATGGCTGTCTTGAAAACAGAAGGTAACTCATACATTTGTGTTGTTGACTTGTTGTTGTTGTCGTCTTGTGTTTTGAGTACAGTATTGTTAAGCCTTGTGTATTATCAAGCCTAAAGCGGCAATTACACTTCGTCGTTCGCCGCATGCTGCATGCGGCGACCGCAAAAGTGTAAACAACACGTTAGTCGGCCGCATTCGGCGATCGACAGCTGCCAAGTCGCCGTAGTAGGCGGACAGACTAATGTAAAGGCGACGTTTGTTGGCCTAAGTAGTTTAAAATGAATTCGGCGACCGCATTAGGTGAACGACGCCCCTCGTGGCCTTAATAGGTACACGAGAGTTGCAAAATACAATACTCCCGATATATTAGAACCAATAAATATCGCATTCCCAAAATACCACATTTTCTATGTACCGGTTTCCCTTTACGACCAGATTCTCAAAATACCATATTCTCAGTAGAACATTTTTTCGTTAATATTACATTCCTTAAACGTCAAATACTGAAAATACCAGATGTCCAATAAAAAATAATACTTCATACACCATATAAATCAATGTAGCAGATAGCTTTACTACCAGAATATGTATACAATTTCACACACCTTTTGTGACAGTGTTCGTCTTATTTTTTTATTTCTCTGTTGTTATGTGTTTGTCATAAATAAATGTTTTTCTTTCTTTCAGAATGCCAGTTTTACCTTATTCCCGATACATGGGATGTTCAATATATATAATTCCCGTATATCTATGTTCCAAAAAATACCATAGATTTAATTTATTTGATTTACAAGAATAAGAGTAAGGTCATGCAACACCATTATATGTATACACACGCATTATCTCATCTACGCTATAACGCATAAAGCTGCAAACGCACAGAGGCGGAGTGGCGCGGCGCGGTGCGGAGGCGGTACCCGTTGTAATGTTCGAGCTAATATGAAAGGATCCGCACAGAGCGGAGCGGCGCGGTATTCTGTGCCCTTCCGTACTAGTTCGAACAATACAACCGGTACCGCCTCCGCGCCGCGCCGCTCCGCCACCGCTGTCTGTGCGTTTCGGCGTTAAGGCTTTCTTATTCGAGTAAAGCTACATACGCGACACAATATATCCGCTAGTCGGCGCAACGTTATCGTAATTCTCCCCAGTGACGCACACCATTACATTTCACGCACACTATCTCACTTTAATGAGACAGGTCACTGACCTAGGATTGATTATTTTTTTGGTGACATTAAGAATTTAAACCAGTCACCGACCTCCTTAGAGAAACTGAAATTGTCAAAACATCTTACAGGAAAATGACAGAGACCTGTTGACATTTCGTATTTTATTTCAAGCAAGATTCCAAGTATGTTTCTTAGATACATTTCGGTAGGTGATATACAATTAAAAAGGCAATAGTACCTACGTTAGATTGACAACGTTATAGTAACTCTATGTGTTTTCCTCTAAGGTGCAAAATCGCATGAATATAAGCAGGAGAACATTGATGAAATTTTCCTATAATTTTGCCAACTCCTACCGAAAATACGGATCTTCCTATCGTATAACTTAATTTCAAGAGAATCCAAGAAAAATGCAACTGATTTCAATAAATCACATTCCCCAAATAAAAATGTAAATAACTTTAGAATTTATCGTGCACAAGTGTGCGCTGTCTTTTACAACCCGACTATCCACGGTCCTACAAAATTAATTGCTACACCACATCATCATCATCATCACCACCACCACGCATGTGCATAAAACTGACCCCATGTCACAGTATGCTACCTTCATTAGAAAATTCTAATTTATTACGGAATCTAAAGAAGTGCCATAAAATATACCTACAGGATGTGTGCAAGATCAGCGATGAGAAATGGAATTGTGATATCCGAACAAATATATACCTTTATTTTTAAATATTTTGGTATTTCTTAGCTTTCAAGTAGGGATGCAACGATACCGATGCCGATAATCGTAAACCGCAGTTTATCGTTATTTTTGACGATCATCGGTATCGTAAAAAGTATTACGATTAATAACGATTCTTAAAACTAGTTCACTTTCAAATTATTGGAGAAAAAATACTGTATTTCCTAACTTGAAAAATTGGCCATAAGTATTTGTCCATCCAGAAGGTATATTTTCCCGGAAAGTACCTACACTTTAGGGGTACGGATGTGTCCCTGTTTATAGTACCTACAGTCAGCGTCATATAGTCAGTAGCAGCCAGAGTAGCCAAACATTTCGTTACACACCCTTATTCTTACAGTAATAAAGAGGTGTACCGAAATATTTGTCTACCTTGGCTGCTACTAACTATATGACGCTGACAAGGGTTTGCGTCAAGATAGAGCGAGATAGGCATAGAATTTTGTACCACGCCGTGCTTTCGACACATACATAAAATAGTCCATCCACAGTATATAACCAGTTTATAACCAGCATATGTTATAATGATCTAGAATTTAGAGAATTCCTTAGCCTCAGAGTAAATAAAATGAAACAATTACTTGCCTTATCATATTACCCTTATACGAAAAGTATACACAGTACATAGGTACCTACGTAACTGCCTTCAAGTAAATTACACCTTATAATGGCACATTTAAATTCGAAAATAAAATAGCTTTATTTTTTGGTTTATGAGTTATCAATGTTATCATAGGTAACAAAATATTAAACAGATGTATACGCCATACAGTTTTAAGTGATTGTTGGGGTCTTCATTTCACTTTCAGTTTAAAAAACATCCAGAGGTTGAAGTGTGCTGTAGCTAGATTAGTATTTTGAAAATTGGTATAGGTACAATAGTGGTCGCGTTGTTCACAATTTGTTCAATAGCATCCTGACGGGGCCTGCTATACTATGTCATCGATAGTTTTTGCAGCAGCAGAAGTATTAGCGGGAGACCAGTGGAACGTCCAACTGTAGAGGATTACGGGTTGATCTAATAGGATCCAAGTCGTTGGCATTGCAGCACTGCACTTCACAGGATGGCGTAAACATAATGGCAGGATGACAATTACAGCATCATAAATGGCAAAATCTGCATTTCTCGTAGGTACAAGATACGGTGCTCCTTGTACTTCATAATATTTATTTAGAATATTAGCTTTGCAAAATCAATAATTGCGTAAGACAACATGACATATATGTCAAATGTCAGACGTACTAAAATATGTCACGATAAATCTATCACAAATACACACACATACGCCTATACGGCGTAAAAGACAATGTGGCCTGTGTAATAAAAAAATGCTCCTCATACTAAAGAAACTAATTGAAACTTTTTACATTAAGAAAGGGCTCGAAGAAGAAAAATGTGGAAAATTGCGTTTTAATGGCATGTTTTTTGAACTTTTATATTATTGCGTTTGTAAAAATACCATATCATCTAGTTTGAGTGCTTATCCAACCACATCACATCTTATGTTTTTTCCCTAAAATCATATTATTATCTGGTGGCTGGTATTAAATTTGCGAAAATCACGGTTGTCAAAATGAAAAAATCGCTACAAACGTCCGTCCAGCCTGAGGCCGCGCGGCCATCTGCCTACTAAAACGAGACGCGCAGGTCACTTTCCCAGATAAATTGTGAATAGAAAAAAATAAAGCCATTTTTAAAGAAAGTGTCCGTAAAAAGATCTTCTTTACATCATTGCCTATTTTTTATCATTATTCACTTGAGTCAATTTTGCGCCCACTTTATGTATGACTCGAAATAAGATCCGAATATTCCCTTTTTTCTTGGCATGATATGATCGAGCGAAGTTTAAAATTTCGTATTTTGGTCCGTAAAAGTAACAAGGGCGATTATTAAACTATAACATATCTCAATATCCCATCATTAAACTCAAGATTTCATTGTTTATTATTGAATGTAAAAAAGGTCGATTTCGGATAACGTGCCCTTAAGAGTAAGAGCCACCGGTCGTTTTGTTTTTCGAGTCGAGATAGTGAGTGAGTCGACAAGTATTATTATTACATTAATCACAAAAGTCCATAGGCTACGGTGTATGCTTACCGTCAGGCAGGCCGTAAGCTGGTTTATTATAAACAAAAACTAAACCAACCCAGAGATTTGAGCAAATGGAAGTGAAACTCACATTTGTAAAACTACTACCTACATATAGCTTATGACCATTCATGACGTAAAGTCCAATCTATACAAAATTTAAAGAATGTTTCATATCGCTCAAGGAGTTCCCGGGATTACCCTTTACATGCAAACTTACAAAGCCACAATCTCACAGATTTTTTTAATAACATTAGTGTATTTGCTTGTTTCTGACCGTACATATATTTTGCGAAGCTGGTGTATTCAAAACTTGGGGTACTGAAATTTTGGTGTATTCGTAATAAGTTTTTTGAGAAATCAGATATAATGTGCGATTATGATTATGTTATATAGAGAATATAGTATTGTGAAAAATATGGTTTTTCGATTATCTAGTGTTTAGGGAATCTGGTCTTTTCAAAAGATGTTATATTGAAAATGTGATTCAATGAAAACACGTTAAATTGAGAATATGGTCTTTTAAAAATCTGATTTAAAAAGAAACCCGGCGTATAGAAAATGTGGTATTTTGGGAATGCGATATTTGGAGAATATGATATTTAACGCAATGTGGTGCTTTGCAATTATTGTATTAAGGCCACGTGGGAACGACGCAGTGTAATTGCCGCTTCAATAAGAAAAGCGAGTATTAGCTGGAATACTCATTTTGCACACCTGGTGCAGAACGCGAGTTCTATGAAGTCGGCTTATGCACAAGCCATGCCACGTTATACCTGACCGCTCGTCGTTCTTAGTCATACATTTTAAAATTAGCACAATGGCCGAGCCATAACAACTATTAACAGTATTTTATGGAAAAAATAGGTGAAAGAGGTTCGCAAAGAAGTCGCGGTCTGTTGTGCTAGTCTGTGTGGCTGTAGTTGGTTTATTGCATGGTTGCGCATTCATATCTAAGTGTCGGCTAGCCAAAAACCGCTTTTTTAAAGCGACCGTAATCCTGACTTTAGGAACGCATTTTAAATTTCTATCCATCATGTTTCATTGCCATTCATGAGCATAGTTTGAATAGTGTTTTTTAGTTGCTTCTTGTACCTACCTGCTCCTTGTTCCACTATCTTATCGATCATTAATCATATCTTGACGTGGCATGGTTTGCAGTTCAATTGTATCACAAGATCTTATGGGCATTACGTAATGTAGCATAACATCGATTTGCCTGAGTTTGAAATATGTTTATACTTAGTTATAAATACTTTAGTCCTTTTATGGCCACTAGTGTTATCATTATCCCTATCGGTTATAACACCGCTTATCAGAAGAATATGTAATGGTAGAAACCGATGGGTACCGTTTTATTTGTCTTATGTAACATACTGTGTTTTGATGGCGATAGAATAGGAAATTGTCATGAAAATCCAGGAACATCATTTGTCGCACAGTAGTCAAATGATAAGCCTTTGGACCCGGCTGCACCGAAATGTATCAGAATGAGTAACACCGGAAATGAGTTATTATTTCTGCTTCATGTTGTAGGTAACGGCTGATAAAAGTGTTATCCAGAAAGTCCCCTCATATTAGTCACTAGCTAATGTTTCCATGTGGCAGGAGGCGAGCAACCCGCCGGCGCGCGGCGACCAGCGACAGATCAAGGCCAGCGACCAGCAGCGCAAGCCCGTGTCGTGGCTGTCGCGCTGCTCCATCCTCTGACGACCCCGCGCCCGCGCCTGCGCCGTCGCCGGCCCCACTCACGACCGTTTTTCAGTTCACACCAAGGCGATAGCAAACAAGCTCAGTCGACGATACACCAAACTTAACATTTAACTTTGCATGGTAACACAACGTCGCAAATGAATGACCCATCCACGAACGCTCGACGACCTTCAGAGTTAGTTTGCACGTGCCGTAGTTACTAGACTCGGGCGTTCGCCGCAATAATAATGTAGACTGAGACCGTTTGCTGCTGAAAAATCGAATTTACATCACTGTGACCGTGTACAGAACCCCACCTCGACTATATTTTTCGACCTTCACTTTATTAAAACTGGTGCGCTAACTTCACACGGGATCAGACTTGCTTTTTGTATTTTTATATCCAGGATTCTTAATTACTTTCTTAGTTTAAAAAAAAAACAGTATTTTTGTCTGAAAGTAGCTGTAAATTTTGTTTACTTCTGATGTGACAATTTATTTTTATAGTGCAAAATTTAGGGTGTTGTTTATATTCGAAAAAAAGTGTTTTAAAGATATTATTTCAATAGTTTTATTTAGTTGTACTTTTCCATTTGCTATTTTGATTAAGATTTTATTTTAATGTAATATATACTATTTAATTTGAATAAACAGTGCTTTTTTACACAACTTGGTTTAATATAAAGAGTAAACCACCAATAACAAAACCTTTTAGAATTAGAATCTTTATTGCCAACAATATATACAAAAGACGTGTAACATTCTCATTTAATTGGAAGAGCTTTATAACAATGACCAATCAAATCCAATTCAATTGGTATTTGATGTTAGTAAAAAAATGTTAAATGCTTTTATGATGCCTGTATCTGCTTAGCAGATGGTCTCAATGGTCTCAGTACCAGGTTTTTAACTCCAACAAAGGCTGAACTCGAAACAAAAGCTATCAACTTGAAGAAATTCTTAGCTGACAGAATGACTAAATCACCAACCAATTGCAATCCATTTCTCCAATATACAGCGTATACTGGGATTGGAGGCAATTTTTCAGACCAAATTCCATTGCGGTTTTTCTTGGCATGTTTTTCAGCAGACAATATGGCAGGTGCTAGTTGTGACTCAATAGTGTTCTTTCCCAGCGATTGTGGGACGGAAGCTTTGGCATAACCAAGTTCCACAAGTTTTTGGCCGATGTCTAGAGTTTCCACTTCTTTAGACTGAAAGCAAGAAATATTATATGTAGATCATGATAACAATAAAATGATCATGAGCTGTCACCTTTTTTTTTCATGTCATTTTTAGAGAGGTTTAAATGTCTGCATGGAACCAATTAAAATTATAACACAACAAAAGGCAACATAAGAGTACTATAATGTCACAACTATAAATCCATACTAACTGACATGAAAAATAAGTAAATTGCTGTTGTTGGGTCATGAAATACTACATTTAGGTACATAGTTGTTATGCAATTTTATTGTAACAAAAATCCCATTAGTAACTTAATCTATTCATGGACTAAATTTAAAAAAAAACATGGTGACTCCATTGTAACCCTTTCAGTCCAGCTGATGATTTTACTTGTTTTGTGTGATGAGCTCTCAGATTGGGTAGCCAAGTATATTTATTTTATTTTTTTTGTCACTACATTGTGGATTAGGACATCATTAACTAATAAAGTTAACACGTTACCTGTGTACCTAGGAACCATAAATTGAGTCCTCACGTGCAACATGTTTTTTGTCAAAAGGTTCATAGCCAGTGTGTGCATGCAAATAAAAAAGATCTAGCTCACACGTGTAAATTTTGGCAATGCTTTAAGTTTATATGGGGTCGTGCATCATTAATGGTGCATGCACGTATCATATGTACCCTAAAATGCTACACATATGATGCATGCACAGGGAATGTGTTAACTCACCTACAGGACTGCGGAACAGATATAATTTCACTGGACCTAACATACTGGGTGGATTATGTGTAGGACTTTGTCGAAACAAAAGGGTTAACATAAGGAAACTACCCAATTGACATATGATCTTTACTTTAAAAATGTTTTTTTGTTGGAGGTGCTTACCTTTAGGATATATTGGGGAAATAATATTGCAGCCCTAATCTCTAGAGAATAACATAATGTACCTTAGCATAATACCTTCTTTGTCAAAATATCAGGAGGATGTCACTAATCTACAGTAATAACCTTTGTTTGTTTCATTATGAATTGTAACAAATGAAAATATTCTCACAAAAACACAAAAACAATACTTTACCTTGGGCTGTTGTAAATGCAACTGGACTGTGGAAACCAGGCTGTCCTTGTCCCTGGCAATGGGCTTCAGGGTGACCTGCTGGTTGCGAGCCACACACTCCAGCCAGTTGACAGCATTCCCACTCACAATGTCAACACCCCACAACTGCAAACATGTAAAATAGTATATTTTTACTTTTATGCCTGAAAAACTAAAAAAAAACTTCTTATTCTTGGCAGTTTCTCAAGTGTGTCAAAGTCATTATAAAGTGTTTATGGTGTATTGTAGACGCAACCTTGACTGGCAGAGGCGGTTTACTGGAATGCCATAGCGGCATGTAGATCGGCGCGCGATGGTCCACCAGCACCCGCAACGGAGAGTGCTGTACACCGGCGTACCGCCCTCGGAGCGGCTCATGCTGCCTGATGAAATGGCTCGGAACTTGAGTTGCTTTAGAAAACTTGCTAACCTGATTAAAAACATGATTCCAGTTATGTAACGTCTTTATAAATAAACAATTACGATGATAGGTGTATATTTACCGGACGGATCTTATGCAGCGAGACAGCGAGACCTGCAGTAGCTAATGCGTAAACCGCTATCTGTGGACAGGTATTTCATTAGTTGTTGAAACAACATCGTTTATTTTGATGAATTTGTGACCTATTTACATACATTCACCCCGCGGTAATCCTGTTGTAACAAATTGTTTAAACTATGCAAATACCCGCTATCAGCTGCAGACATTTTTGTTACTCAATAGGAGAACAAACTTTCATAATTTACCGAGAGTTAGCTCATTTATATTTTAAGAAAAACCTGAGATTTGATTTTTCTAACTTGAACTTGACAATCAACTGACATTTATATGGGTATTGCAGTTTGTAAAAAAATATGCCACGTTTACCGGTTAATTCACGCAACACGTCAACTTGAATACCATTCATATTGTGATTTCTCCTTGAATACATATGATTTCAAATAATTAAATAACTTTGAGGCGGATATAAAATAAAGATATTTTATGTTTTGTTACCGGTCTTTGTTTCTGTCTCAAATAAGTTATATGTAGTATGGTAGCAACATTACATTCCACGTCAACTTTTTTGACAGCTAGCCCACTGATTTGCTGTTTGTACCATACTTGTAATTTATTATAATCAGAAAATACTATAAAAATGATTACTGTGCTAAATACTATTGATACTGGTCACGAGGATATGATACACGATGCCGAACTGGATTACTATGGGTTAAGACTAGCCACGTGTTCTTCGGATAACTCGGTGAAGATTTATGACATCAAAAGCGGTACCCAAACACTCGCTGCCGATTTGAAAGGGCACTTCGGTCCCGTGTGGCAGGTGGCCTGGGCGCACCCGAAGTTCGGGAACCTGTTAGCTTCGTGTTCATACGACAGGAAAGTAATCATATGGAAGGAGAGCGGGGAGTGGACGAAGTTGCATGAGTATGCGGGTCACGAGAGCTCCGTGAACTCGGTGGCGTGGGCGCCGGCAGAGTACGGCCTAGTGCTGGCGTGCTGCAGCTCAGACGGCTCCATCTCTGTGCTGACCTACAACCAAGATGGGAACTGGGACGTAAAGAAGATCTCCGGCGCGCACGCTATCGGCGTCAACTCCATCAGCTGGTGTCCCGCCATTTCTGCTGAGCTCAACTTGGACCCGCTTAATAATAAGGATGCACCCAAGAGAATCGTGTCTGGTGGATGTGATAACTTAATCAAGGTTGGTTATCTCTCAGTATAATCTTTTTATGAGTGAAATATCAATACCACACTTTCTGCCATTCACATAACTATACATGTTTTCTACATACTCATCTAGCCTAATTTGGTGAGATTTGTCTTAAAACTGTGGTGAAAAACCGCAATGTGATTAGAAGTAATTTTGTATCTTTATTTTTACCCTTTTTACTAAACTGGCAAAAAACTTTTGAATGAATATATATATATTATTGCTTACTTGTAGATTTGGAGAGAGCAAGGAGATCAATGGGTTGAAGAAAACCGTCTTGAAATGCATATGGACTGGGTGAGAGATGTTGCATGGGCCCCATCACTAGGTCTGCAACGCTCCATGATCGCCAGCTGCTCACAGGACAAGCGGGTTGTCATCTGGACCAGCGATGATAATGTGTCCTGGGCACCCACTATTTTGAACACCTTTGATGATGTCGTCTGGAGCGTCAGCTGGTCACTGACAGGCAACATTCTGGCTATCTCAGGAGGTGATAACAAAGTCAGCCTTTGGAGGGAGGGCAATGATGGCCAATGGGTCTGCATCAGCGAGGTAGCTAAGGGATTGGGACAAACGCCAAATGATGAGAGGAGTACATTGTAATTTTAAACTAATTGTATTAATTTTGTTAAATGTGTAATGATTTTCTAATAGTAATAATGATCTAACTTTATAAAGTTGTATCTTTTTACACATCAAGTCTCTAGAACCTAAATTATTGTCAAATGGTAATACCTATTTATGGACACCAGTCGCAGTCGTAACATGGACGTGTAACTGTTGTTTGGTGACAGTGGTGTGGCCTCGACACAGCTTGATTTCCACAGGCTGGTCTAATTAGAGACTTCAGCACATGTTTGGCCTGTCAGTAATGTAAATTATTGAACATTCCCACAGGATTCTGTTAAGGATTGTGAAATATTCTAACAAACAAATACAGCTCCTTAGATATAATGAAATAGTCTGGCTGAATCCAAAAAGGTTCACCTAAAAAATAAACTGCAGTTTAAAAACACTTACAACAACTTTATTTAACCTTAAACTATATCACATGTTACTGAGATGGAATTGGATCAGTTCTAGCAGCAGCGGCATCTTGTAGTACTCTGCTATGGACCGGAAGGTCTCAAGCTGCGAGTGTACCTCCTTCACAGGTACTAGTGGACCGAAGTCTCCAGCGCAGTCGCAGGTTGTTGACAAGTTCTCGCGTTTCACCTGAACAAACGTTACTATTGTTAGTTATTTATATTGAATAAAAATTTTACTTTATACTAATTACGCCATTGATGCAGTTAGCTCCAAAGAAGTATGGTAAGAAAGTAAACTATGCTTTCAGATTGTATGTCTGGTTACTGGTGACGTTGCCTGCCAATCTGGTGGCCTTGGGTTTGAATCACGCAAGGGGAAATATTTGTGTGATGGGCACAAATATTTGATTCCAAGTCGTCGGGTGTGCTTCTTGTATTCAAAATTAACGTAATCACTGTACACGAGTATTGCATAGTTTAAGAGTAGATTATCTTATCTTATCTTATCTAGTAAAAACCATTCAACAAAGTTGTGTGCAGTTGAATAGCAGTCATGGATTAAAATTATATACCAATTTAAAAAAAAAACCAGCACAACGCATGCGTTGGCACTTACGCATATTTGTTTCGTTTAACAACTATCAATAACTGAATGAACTCCAATTGAAATTAATTGATGGCCTATTTTCATCAGTAGTATACAACTGGATTTCAGATGATATGAACAGTACAGGATGTAAAATATAATTGATAATAATTCAAAAATAAAGTAGCTAGTTTAATTTTCCAACAAGTTTAAAACGGACTAAGTACTGAACGTGACAGATAAAGTATTGAATAGTTTTACACTGTTACCGAGCGAACATTATCAAATTCTTTAAAAATCATGGTTGACTGTGCAGTTGAATATATTCATTTCTGTACATCAAAATAAAAATCACTATTAGTACATATATGTTAGTAAGTAATAGTAGAGATTTATGTTTTGTAAAGAAAATATGGTGGTGTGAAAGCAGACTCCAGGGGCATTACCGGGAATAACGCTAGGAGGATGATGAAAGAAATTGATATCGTTGACTGAGGTACTATATCAATGAAAATCTACGCAGACGCAAAATTATATGGGAGCCTTTGATTCGCATGGCACCAATCAGAGACTAATTGTAGCACCAGCACGGTTATCACGCGACAGCGCGCGAGCTCTCTCGATTTTTCTCGTCTTTCTTATTAGAGCGCTTAGAAAAAGAGGTATAGTGCGATAAAAATCGAGAGTATGTCGCGGCCGTCATACGACAGACGTGCAGACAGCGATAAAATGATAGCATACCTGGTGGCAGCGGTTGCAGGCGAGGTCCTGCAGGGTGTACGCCAGGGCGCGTCGGTCCATGGCCTCCACGAGGCGCCACTCCAGCTCCTGGTTGTCGTACGCGGCGCCGCACGTCGGGCACACGCACACGGGACTGCCGTGCCGGGGAAATAAAGCTAATTAGCGGAACCCGGAATTCTCGTACCACTTTTGAGCTGTCATAGGGACTTCTCAGTTTATCGACTTCCGATTATATCGATATCGATAAATACAGAATTCCAAATTTAATCGAAATCGTTAGAGCCGTTTCCGAGAACGTGATTGCAAATATATACACAAATATTGCTCGTTTAATAGTATCGGATGTATGTGAAGGAAAACATCGTGAGGAAACCGGTCTAATCCCAATAAGGTCTAGTTTTCCGTCTGGGTTGGGAGGTCAGACGGCAGTCGCTTTCGTAAAACTAGTGCCTATGCCAAATCTTGGGATCTCCTTTAGGAGCATTGCCGGGAATAACGCGGGGAACGCCGGGAATAAGGATGGATGGTACATTAACATATCTGAAGAACATTATGTCCTCAATAAAGTCCTGTTTACATATTTTGATGTCTTTGTCCTTGCACATATTTCGAAGAGGACTGTTAACTATTATATATTTATTTATTTGACCTTTATTAGATTAAATTATTTATTTCAGGTTTAAAAAAATAATTACAGATTTGCATAGGTACTATCGAACCAACTGAATCATGACCCACCATAGAACCTTGTTACATTTAAGGAACATACGTACGATCATATGACCTTAATATGTCAGTTAATAGTAACAAGGTTCCATGGTGGGTCAGGATTCAATTTTGTCGATGGTACATATGTCAAAAAAATAAGATTTTTTATTACAATCGTCAAAAACAGAGAAAAGTTAAAATATAACATTACGATAATATCAACAAATGTAACAACACAATAAAAAGGAAATTTAACACGGTTGCAACCAAGAACCCGCCTGGTAGGCACTCGTAATGTATGCTCAGATGCCGAATCAGCCCGCTAGGCGGACAGTAGTATGAACCTACACATCTAGCGAGTTCTGTCGGTTTCTGGTGCATTGTTCCATTTTTAGTCCGGTTGCGAAAGTGTTAATATAATGAGGCTCTAGTATAAGTTTTACCGAAACAAAACTTTACGATCGCGTTTGCGTTTTACCCTCAATTTGTATGGGATTTGACAGCTAAACGCGAACGCGGTCGTAACGTTTTGTTTCGGTAAAATTTATACTAGAGCCTCTGTAAGCCACTTACACATCGTCCACGGTAGACAGGTCGGTCTCCCGGCACAGGTCGAGGTCGCGGCAGTGGTTGCAAACCTTGCAGATGAGCTCGGTGAGCACGCACGAGGCGCAGGGGTCGCGCCACTCGGCCGCCTCGCTGAACTCGCCCACGCCGATCAAACGCAGCAGGTTGCGGCGGACCAGCGTTATCTAACATGTGTGACTGGTTATGAATTATGATTCCGTTGTTTGTCTGCACAGCTTGCACAGCCGCCTTTCTACTCAAGTGGAGAGAGATGGAAAAAAACTGCACCAAAAACAAAACGTGCAATATCTCTTTATTCTAACGAGAAAAGAATAAAAGCGAAGCATAAATGGTTTGGGAACCCTTAAACCGGCCCTAAACCTACAATACCTTTGCACAATATTTTTTTGGCGCAATACAATTGAAATACCCCTTCCGATCAAACGATCAATATCATCTGGCAAATATTGAGCAATAACTTTGATGAGTCCTCGTGGCGGCTAGACATAGACTAAATAATATTGCAATACTGTTCCTAGACATTACAACAAAAATTAAACTTGCTCAAACTTTTGTTCAATCATTGCGCAATCTTCAATACTAACCCTAAACGGTGAAAAACATTGCACAGTTCGTAATTTTGTGCAATTTAATTGATCGTATAGAGCCGGCCTAAGAGCCCTGCTTCACCAGGACGCCATAGCAACGTCACCGATACAAACAGGGTGGTAGCCAAGCGTCGCCAAGTGACCTCCTTACATTTCTATATGATTTGTTTGGATACGGTAGCCGGCGACGTCGCCATAGCGTCCCAGTGAGGCACAGCACTTAAAGGTAAGGTTGTTGACCTACTGCGGTTCATGACAGTCACTCTTTATTTATTTTCAAGCTGTATAAGCCCTCAGCTGAATGTTAACTATTTGAATTTGATTTAGGTACTTAATCTAAACATTGATGGTAATTTTTGATTTCTAGGTAACTTCATTTAGACTTTTAGTTTAATCCACCTCTACTTATTCACCTTACTCGTTAGAGTTAGCCATGAAGGCGGCAGAATCTGTTATGCGGAGGCCTTGGGGCCGCAAGCCTTGAATCTGACGGCGCTGGCATAAGCTGATCACTAGTAGCTACTCAGGAAGAGAAAACATCGTGAAGAAACCGGTCTAGTATTCCCTATTCAAGTCAGTTCGCCATCTTGGGATTTGTTGCCAAAGTGGACCATGGGCTCCATTAAGATGATGATGATGATCGCAC
This sequence comes from Epinotia demarniana, assembly GCA_945867215.1. NCBI lineage: Eukaryota > Metazoa > Arthropoda > Insecta > Lepidoptera > Tortricidae > Epinotia > Epinotia demarniana. The sequence goes on from OX244277.1 coordinate 12,903,163, forward strand.
TTGTTCGTCGAGCCTGTTGTCGAGCGCGATGACCTTGCAGAGCGCGTTGACGAACTGCAGCGCGGGCGGCTCGGCGCCGCCGCGCCGGCCCGGCCGCGCCTCCACGTCGTGCGCCTTCAGCACCGGCATGCGCGTGTGGATCTTCTCCGTCATCCTGACAAAACAAAATGTATGTTATCAGTCGCGAGGACTGATGACGTTCCGTGACTTATTCATTCCAATAACTTGACAAATCAAAATGTAACTCTGTGTATATTTTGGATCGCTCTGCGCAAGGACCCAGAGCCTCGTGACTGATGAGAGCCCCATGAGGCTAAGTAACTAATTTATTGGTTACATACAAAAAAAACTGAACCGAATGATACTTTACCGGTCCGTAATCCGGTTAGGAAAACGCTGGTACAAGTATTTGGATTCCTGGGGAACACCTGGTTGTCTGTACCTTCCACCGAACCAGGATAAACATGAGAGAACTCACTGGAAGAGCTTCTGCGCGATTTCCCCGCCGAGCATGCTGGCGAGCCGCTCGGGCTGCTGCGCGGCGGCGCCCACGAGCCCGCTCACGGCCGCCGCGAACGGCTCGCGCACGCCGCGCGGCAGGAACAGCGCCAGGTTCCAGCTCATCGCGATCATGCCCTCCTGACACACAGAATACGGACGTTGCAGTGTCATAAGTAATATTACCCCAGGAAAATTACTTTTTTTTTTCAAACATTAATTTATTACAGCGTTTTTTTAGTTTATTTAATTTTCAAATGTTATTCTAAGATGCCTTATCCAAGAATTCTACATCATCGGGAAGTAATTATATAAAAATAAATGACACATTCATAATGTTTTTTGTTTGATTTATGTATTTTTCTTGAAGAGCTCCTGTAAATTAACCAAAACAAAAATTAAAATATCTATTCATATTTTTCTTAATTTTTCAGGATTTGTTTAAATATCGATTTTTTGATGACTAATATTTTGGTGGATTTTGAGTCTACGTAATTACTACAATGATAATATATCAGTTACACACAAAAAAGCTGCTGTTATGAATTATTTCCAAATTTAATTTTTTTCCATACTAATGAAAATAAAATGCTTGGGCTATATAATTACGTATCTGCATGTATACTCTTGTATACTCTCTTCTATATGACTACTCTATGATGCTTGTATGTAAGCACTGTAATGCACCATATATAGGACTCTAATGAACGTCGTGGAACTATCAACTTGTTTGAATCATCTCTCACATTACAATGTGTAGAGCCAAAATGTTTAGAGAATAGATTTTATCCTGATCTTAATTTATTTATTTATTCCATTTCACATAGTAGCTAACAGTGCAGTCACCAAATCGCGTACAATGTTATTTTATTTAGTAACTCAAACTCAAAATGATATTTATTCAAGTAGGCACGGTAACAAGCACTTTCAAATCGTCAGGTAGAAATATAATCTTAAGCTAATTACTTAGAGTAATTTACTAAACATAAAAAGTAAAAATTATATGAAGGTAAAAAAAAACAAAAATACTAGTCTAGAATGTTTCTAGAAAAATAATCCAATGTCAAAAAAACGAGAACAATGAATTAAAAATTCAGTCAAAAATTAGTCCCATGAAGTTTTATCATTCATGTAGTCTTGTATTCTATAATAAGCTTTCTAAATAAGTATACCTTATTGCTACTTAATCATTTATTTAACTTTATGTAATACAACAGAATTTGAGTACATAAAACATATATTAATAATCATTGTGAAATCCTCCTCTTTCATCTCCGGGCCGGTTATTTACATGTGAATTCCGTGGTTGTGGCTGTCACTTACATAAGTTCCACACATCTAATACGGACGCTGCTTAAATAAATCATCTTTCCATGGTTGTAAAAGGCGAATGATGATGATGATAATGTGATGAAATAACGCTTTGATCCATTGATATCTAGACATATCATGATCACGTGACATGTATCGATTTCAGTTACCACTTCGTTGATATAATCTGATTTGGTACTTAACCTGAACATTTTATTCAAAACTTTAAAGAAGAAAATATTCTTATATTATAATTCTCAAAGTGAACTTTACCTCATCCTCTCCATTTTCTTCTGCCGGGGGTAGCTGGGACGAGCCTACTTCGACCAGTCCCTCTGGCAATTTACCCTGCCAAACCAAAAGAATCACACATCACATATCTACGGTCACGAAAACTGGGTCAAAATCTGCAAAGTATATATTGCATCCTCATTTTGGCTTCGACTAGTAGAACCTACTAACATTTCCCTTAAAAAAAAAAGATAAATGTAACTGCCGATGTTCGTCGCGAGCGAGCTACGCCGCGCCATTAGCTGTGGCGCGTTGCTAACTTGTACGTACACGGCGCGAATAAGTTGACAACTCGAAATAAATTCGAACCTCATGCATAGTTAAAACAATTTGAACTGAGCTCATGGATGACCATTGTACCGAGTTGAGCTCATGAATGGCCATTGTACTCGTACTGAGCTCATAAATGTATGTATGTATGTAAATACTTTATTGTACACAAGACACAGGTAAAAATACAGACAAAAAAGTTTAATCAGTACAAAGGCGAACTTGTCCCTGTAAGGGATCTCTTCCAGTTAACCATTGAGCAATTGAGTTGAGATCAGGAACAGAAAGATAGACAAACTAACACGTGTACAGACGTATGTAATACATATACATAATATACTACATGCAAGTGCAAATAAACGTTGTTTGCGGCCAGCGCGCGCCAATTTTGCAAAAAATGTTTATCTGGTAATAAGTGGCACAATGTGTGTGGTATTTTATCTCGTAACTAATTTGGAACCTAATGTAAAAGAAGATAGAGTTCATTATTCCATGGCTCGTGTGGGGGGCAGGGGACGTCGTTGACGTCATACTCGCCGCTACACACGATATGATTAGTGGATTTATGGAAGTAATTTATATTTTAGGCGGCCGTTTAGCCTAGTAGGTAGCACTACACTGCCTACGAAGCTGGACGTCCCGGGTTCGATTCTGGTAATGGTAAGTTATTTGTGTGTTGAGCACGAATATTTGATCATGAGACATGGATGTTTTCTACGTATTTATGTATATAAGTATATTTATCGTAGCCATTGAAGTTGGATCTTCCTTAAATTTTAAAATTGGCTACATACATTATATACAATTTGTTTGGCTTGACGGTCCAACAACTTTGCCTATCGGCGTACTCATCGTTGCGTAGCAATCTCGTGTGCGTTTTGTTACGAGCGGCCGTGCCCATGTACACATGTTGCCGCCAACCGCGACGGTGGCCGACTGACGCTCCTGACTGCCAGCCCCGCCGCCCGCACACCTCACACCACCCCGGCTGTCCTTCGTCCCTTGTCCCCCGCGAACCATGGGAGTGTCACGAACGAATTTGCCAAGCTATAGTTCCAAGCTGTCCTGTAGTGGTGAGGGTACCTGCACGCCCGCGTGGTTGGCCGGGTCCAGCCACAGCAGGTAGCTCCAGCACTGCTTGTAGCGGATGTCCACGCCGTGGAACAGCTCCTTGTTGCGGATGCTCTGCACCACGAACTCCACGTAGCCTGCCCGATATAACAACATGACGTTTATCGCCGGTATAGGGATCGGCCACCGCACTACGCCATGACGCCGTTACCGTCAGAAACGTTACTTATTAATACATAGCGGTGTAATACGCCGTTATTTTCTACGGCACCGCAACGTATTTTTTTTAACGGCGCCGCGCCGTGCACACGTAGTCGATGCCATGCCGTAAACATGTGGCCAAGCCCATAGAGCATTCGTTGCTTTCTAATTGCTCCTCTAACTCAACTACGCTGAGACAGAGTCTATCATAGACAAAGTAACCTAAGTTTTATTGTAAAGGTAAATTTTTCTGTAATGTTTATTTTTAAGTATTCTCCATACTCTTTATACTCTGAATACTGCTTTATTAAGTGACCTAAGTTTTTTTTATGTCATACAAATCGTACCCGGCACGTAGTAAGCTCAATAAGGATCGCGTACGGATACATACTGAATGAAGAAATATTAAAATTGTTAAATGTCAAAAGAAGACGGTACGGTCAAAAGTATTAATATCGAATATCTATAACAATATATATGGGCTGGGCTCGTTTAGGGCGCAACCGGGAATAACGATACGAAGATGATAATGATTCATAATTATATATATTTGTAACCTACTTATGTATACGTATTATTACGAATTCGTATTACGTATTGGTCTTTATTCGACCGACACATATTCATTTATTTACTCACAATATAAGATACATTATAAATTTAATCCCTATTGCGATCGTCAATAACATACAATAACATTCAATAAAAATAATTTCAAGAATAATGACTCCAAAAGATACTGCGACTGACATGACAGAATTACCATCACAAGACAACCAGCCTTATCCTGCTCCACCGTCATGGCAGAAAGTGATTACACCGCGCCACAGTAAAAAGAGAAAAACCTGCGGGTCCCCGCCTGAGCAAGAGGGAACATCCACGGAAAATCGCTTCAGCAACCTACCGCTGGACTCAACAGACGAAACACCCATCGAAAATGATAGGAAACCCAGCAAACCCCCGCCGATTGTTCTTAGTGGAATACAAGATGTCAATGAGCTACGAAAACTCCTTCTTACTGCCAGCACCGAAGATAAGTTTATACTCAAAATCCTCAACAAATACACTCTTCACGTCCTTGTAGTAACCCCTGAAGAATATAAAAAGATTATTACTGTCATCAGATCAAACGGGCTTATTGGCCACACATTTACGCCAAAGGACTCCAAATGCTACCGGATCGTTATAAAAAACCTACACCATACTACTCCACATGAAGCAATTAACGAAGCAGTAGAGGCAACTAATAACAAAGTTAAAGGTGAAATTATCAACGCTCGCTACGGCCCAGATAAGACACCCACCTCGACATTTTTTGTCAACATTGAGCCTAGTGCTAACAACCCGGCAGCTAAAAAGATCGAGTATATCTATAATCAAAAGGTCAAGATAGAGGATCCTCGTAAATCAAAAGGCATTGTACAATGCCAGCGTTGCCTACAATATGGACACTCCAAGAACAACTGCATGAGGCCATATCAATGTGTCAAATGCGCTGGACCTCACAAAAGCTCTGACTGCAAGAAAGACAGAGCTACCCCTGCTACCTGCGGCTTATGTTCCTGCGATCACCCGGCCAACTACAAAGGTTGTCAAATATACAAAGATCTTCTTGCTCGAAGAAACAAGAATTCTAGTCCTAGAGTCCGACCACCTGCACAAACTACCCCGGCTTCAGCTGCAATGGAAAACCCGATTCCCAACACATCTAAACATAAGAGCTCTACTGACAACTCACAACAAAAATCATACGCTGAAGTTACCAGTAGCAACAATGACCAAAAATACCACAACAAGCTAGAGGAAATTTTAGTTAAACAGAGCGAAAAAATGGATCTACTTATACAACAAATAGGCTCCCTTGTGGGGCTTATCACAACCCTCGTCACAAAGCTTGCAAAATGACTTTTCTACACATAGCTACTTGGAACATTAACGGCCTTGCTCCCAACAAACACGAAGTAGAAATGTTCATAAAATCAAACAATCTTGATATCTGCCTTATATCTGAATCACACACAACATCACGAAGCAGAATATGCATTCCTGGTTTCTCCGTTTATCTAACCCCTCACCCTGATGGGGGTGCCCATGCTGGCTCCGCGGTCATTATCAAGAATAGTATAAGGCACTGCCTTTTGGATCCATTCACGACCCCCTACCTACAAGCCACTACGATACGCGTCGAAGATCGATCTGGACCTCTTAACCTCTCCGCAGTTTACTGCCCACCGCGTCACACCATAAAAGAGGCTATGTTTACCCGTTTTTTCGAATCCTTGGGCAACCGGTTCATCGCTGGTGGCGACTGGAATGCCAAACATTCTCACTGGGGCTCGAGACTAACAACCACTAGGGGTCGTGAACTAAAAAAGAGCTGCGATGTCATCAATCTGACACCTATGTCAACAGGAGAGCCTACATACTGGCCAACGGATAGCCAGAAAAAGCCTGACCTATTAGACTTCTACATAACCAAGAGTATTTGCAAGCAGAACACAATCGTCAAATCAAGTCTTGATGGCTCGTCTGATCACACCCCCGTTACTCTAATGCTGAGCTCCGTGCCTATGCTCTACGAGCCCTACGCTGATCACCTGCACAACCCGCACACAGACTGGCTCTACTTTCGTGAATACCTCGAGACGAATATCAACCTCAAACTTCCACTCAAAAGTAAAGAAGATGTGGATGATGCCTGCCTGTACTTCACAAATACTTTACAAGTAGCGGCTTGGGTTAGCACACCGGAGTTAAAAGGAACATCATCTGGCACCCCGATACCCCTTGCAATAAGGGAGAAAATTAAAGAGAAACGATGCCTCCGAAGAATTTGGCAGCAGTCTCATAGGAGCACCGACAAGACCAAACTTAACAGGGCAATTAAAGAACTGAAAGACCTCCTTGCTGACTCTGTAAACGAATCAGTCAGGCAAAGGCTTGTAAAGATTACTCCAAGCGGTCGTGGGGCTCATGACCTTTGGAAAGCGACAAAGGAAAACCTTCAGCCACAACAATGCTCCCCACCAATTAGAACTGGTCAAACTTGGGCGCGAACCGGCGAAGAAAAATGCGAGGCCTTTGCCAAACACCTTGCCAGCATATTCAAACCAAACGAAACCGATGAGCCTGAAGACCCGGAAATCGAGAAAATCATCAAACAAGACTTCCAGCTCTGCCTGCCACTGCGTCCTACCTCACCCAGAGAGGTGATTAGAGAGATTCGCAAGTTGGACTCAAAGAAAGCCCCTGGCTTCGACTTAATAACCGCAAGGCTACTAAAAGAACTCCCGAAGAAGGCCATTGTATTCCTTACCATACTCATCAATGCCACGCTAAGGACGTCCCATGTACCCGCCTTGTGGAAAACATCGGAGATTATAATGATCCATAAAGCCGGTAAACCACCTAATGAACCGTCGTCATACCGCCCAATCAGCCTGACGCCAGTACTGTCCAAATTATGGGAACGGATCTTCCTTGCGCGACTAAATCCCTGCCTAGATATGGATCAAATAATTCCGGACCACCAATTCGGCTTTCATTAGAAACACTCCACTATAGAGCAGGTCCACAGAGTCTACAGCACCATAAGACAAAGCCTAGAAAGCAAAAAATACTGCTCGGCTGCCTTTCTGGACGTACAGCAGGTATTCGACAGGGTCTGGCACAAGGGGCTACTCTGCAAAATCAAAACTTATTTGCCACACTGTTTCTTCCCTCTAATGGAATCATACCTTAGTGACAGAAAGTTTCGAGTGAAGCTTGGTGACGCTAGATCTTCCTTGCTTACCTGCAGAGCAGGAGTACCCCAGGGCTCAGTTCTAGGCCCTATCCTGTACAACATCTACACTCCTGACCTACCCCAGACACCTCAGGTCTCGGTAGCCACGTTTGCTGACGATGCAGCCTTTCTCGCCTGTAGCCAAGACCCGAAAGAGGCAAGCAGCTTGTTGCAGGTTCAACTTACCGCCACCAATGCTTGGCTGTCCAAATTGCGCATAAAAGCAAGTGCTCCTAAGTCACACCATATTACATTCACACTCCGGCGTGAAACTTGCCCACCCGTTAGTCTAGGCCCAGCTAACCTTCCCCAGTCGACATGCGTAAAATACCTGGGCTTTCACCTTGATCGAAGGATGACATGGAAAGAGCATATCAAAAACAAGCGCGACGAGATCAACCTCCGGTTCAGGAACCTGCTCTGGCTCCTGGGAAGGCAGTCTGTACTATCCTTAACCAACAAGTTGCGAGTTTACTGCGGGATCATCAAACCAATCTGGACGTACGGGATCCAACTGTGGTCATCAGCAAGCAAATCCAATACAATGCGAGTACAAAGAGCCCAAAACAACATCCTCAGGGTTATAGCGTCAGCACCCTGGTACGCTCGCAACTCGGAAATCCACGAGTACCTGAAAGTACCGACTGTCTCCGAAGAAGCGAGACGATACTCAATCAAGTACAAGGACAGACTTATAGCCCATCCTAATCCCTTGTCTGCCAAACTATTGGAGCCCAATCCAATCAAGAGACTCAAGAGAGCCAACGTGCTGCCTGAATTAGACGAGAGTTAGGACAGTGGTCTCATCTCTCCAAACATCTACCACCTACTACCTATCTGATTATAGTCTTACGACTGATCGCAGATATATGTATTTAAAAAAAAAAAAAAAAAAAAAAAGAATAATGACTAACAATTGAAATATAACTATGTCCACTTAATTTAAATTTATGTCATAGCTATCAAAGTTCACCTAAAAGGATCGTCAGTAGGTGCATAATATAACAATAATTCAATGCTATCAAAAACAATAAATAAATGTTTATGATAAATAGATACATCATTGTTATATAGGTGTATTATTCTTTTCCACATCATACATGGTACAAAATTAAAACACAAACCATTAGTGAGAGGATGCAGCTTAGTAGTAAAGTTAAATACAAATTAAATGTAAAACCATGTGTCATGTCATGGAATAGACGCGATGTGGCTACCCACATCGCTTGTATTCTGCCAGGACCTTACACTTTGTGGAATTTCAAAACGTAGACCTTAAATTTAAAAACCAGCCAAGTGCGAGTCGGACTCGCGCACGAAGGGTTCCGTACCACTATCTATAAAAACGGCAAAAAAAGAAATCGTTTGTAGTATGTGAGCCCCGCTTAAATATTTATTTTATTTTGTTTTTAGCATTTGTTGTTATAGCGGCAACAGAAGTACATCATTTGTGGAAAATTCAACTGTCTAGCTATCGCGGTTCTTGACAGCCTAGTGACAAACAGACAGACAGACAGAGAAGTCATAGTAATAGGGTCCCGTTTTACCCCTAGGCTACGGAACCCTAAAAATGAATGAAAGCTAGGCTTTTCAAATGTTCACAAAACTTACCTATGCCATCCAAGACCGATTTCTTCTTAGTGCACAACAGTATCTTGTTAAAGTCCGCGTACACAATGACGGAGCCGAGCCGCTTGAACTCCGCGACCAGCATTAGGAACAGTTTCTTCATGAGCCCGTAGAGCGTGCGCCGCAGTGCCGGGTCGTAGAGCAGGGATGTGGGCGTCTTCAGCCATCTGGAAATGGACTTTCGGTAAAACCAGCATTTTTTTGTATAATGAATAATTGAATATACACACCCGCGAGGAATCAAAAAGGTTCTAACTACGCTTTCCTGAGCTCAGAGTATAAATATTTATATGTACCCGAGTCAAATAAGGGTGTAGGCTCGAAAATTATCATTACTCCAAAAGAAAGAAGGCAAAAAAATATGCCTAGTGACGAAAATCCCATTCAGATCTCAAAGAATTACGAAGCTACAACCGTTTTAATACTGCTTGTTAGAGAGAGAAAACGCAAACAGTGTGTGACGTCACGTTACGCGAGGCTGCCGGGGGGCCGCGTCGACGGCGCCGCACACGTCGGGGCGTGGCACGTCGCCGTCTATTAGTGACGTCACAATCTTCAAGCCGCAACGTTTCATATGAAGTTACGTTTTGCGAAAAAGGGACAGAACATACCCCTTCGTAAAACTTTGGACACTTACCTTCGTGATTATTTATAACCTTTTGCAATGTTTTGATACAGAGAACGAATTAAATGGAAAAATAAACTATCATCGTCTGTATTTCACCCGAACGAGCATAGTTGCATTAAGTACATACATTGTAATTTAATGGAAAGTAATTAACTCGAACCAGTAACTAGCCATGGTGGACTGTGTAAAGGTTGCGGGAGTCCGCTGGATGCGGGTGGCATGATGAATGATGATGAGTAACTAGACATGGATATAGGCTAAAAGCCAATGTGAACCTGTAGAAATGTGTAATCTGGTAGTCCGCAAACACGTTCTTGTAGACGGTGACGTCTCTCAGCCAGGAGGCGATCATCGTGCGGAGCACGCGGAACGCCGCGCTGCACTGAGCCGTCTCGTCGTAGGTCACCGACGCGTTCACCCCTGTAATCGTATATTGTGCTACAACGGTCTTCTGTTTAACACTTTCGCAACCAAGAACCCGCCTAGCGCGCGTCTACGCCGTAGTCGCTTTCCGCTACGAGGAAAACCACAGGATCGGCTACGAGCGTAGCGCGAGGGAGCGAGGGTAGTTTGAATTGAGAGCTAAACAAACAATTCCATAGTAAATTTTAAGAATGGTCTTAATTATGAAAGTATAGCTCACCGAGACACAGATATTTAAGAGTATTGTGAAGTGCCGATACGCGGCCGAGTAGGTATTTTAAAAAATGCTATCTGTTTCACACTGCTCTGCCCGACCCGTATCGTGCGATAGAGAGAGATCAAGTCCTGGAGGCAATTGCCTACATTTCCTTGTTGATATATTGTTTCGGGTTATAACGTTTTTACCCTCCTGAACCTTTATGAAATGATGTTTACGGGGTGAAAATCGCTATCGCTTTTTGTATGAAAATTTGCAGGTTCACAATCCTCTTAATGACTACCTTTCGGAACACGAGACCTGATACACAAAAAACAGATACAATGTTTTTTGCATCTCTGTCTCTTTAGTTGGTCCGACACGTCTGAAGGTAATGGTCATGGCGGGAATGCTCGAATGCATGTTTGGAACGGTCGAACTGTCTCTAGCGGCTCCTGTCAGTTGCAATGTTACGAAAGTGTACAATTTTGGTTTGTCTGCATTCTTGAGTTGGTTGGGCCATCAATAGGTGGACCGCTTGACTCAGTCCGGACCATAGCGGGTATGACGATAACGGGCCGCGCGCGTCGTGCGGGAGGCCTATAGTTGGTGAGCTGTCTCTTGGGTCTCCCCTGTGTGTTCCCAACGATGACTACTTATTAAGGCTGACTTCACTGTTTCTCATTATCTGTCCAAAGTAGCTGGGCACACGGTGTTAACATGTTATCGAAAGACGCCCTTATATTTCTATTTCTTTTGTTTTTGCATAGATGGAGGAAATCAACACGTTATCCACGTCAATCACCTGACCCCGATCACCCAGGGGAACCTAGCGGCAATTATTTTATACTCAACTAGGAAAAACTGATAATGTTCGGTTATGGCGCTTCGCCGGACGCTACAGCGTCACGCTCGCTTCGCTCGCTCGTCTCGCGCGCTGTAGAGTCGCAGTTCGCCTAACAACCTAATCATTATTTTCCCCTGGGGGATCAGGCTAGGGGATTGTAGTGAACTGAAATGTAGGGCAATATAAGAAATAAAGCTCCGTTCATGATAACGGTTGTATTCGAAGACAAGCTTGACAGCTGACAGGGAACTACCACCAGTCACTAAAAAGGTTAACATAAATAGGTGCGTACCTACACTACACCTCCACTCTTATTTAGCAGACCACAACAAAGGCACAAGAAATGACTGTGCCATAATTATAACAAAGCACAAACCTAACGCTAAGCTAAGTATGTAAAATAATTGTCATGACTTATAACAAGGCGGATTATTCAATCTACATTGACGTACAGGTCGCGGTGAGGACAGTAAGGCGCTCGGCGGGCTTGACTCGCCACCCGAAGCTGACTGCTCAGGCGTCTCGGCAGCCGCGCTAGTAGATGGTGGGGTACTAGTATCTATAAGTGGCGCATCCGGTGTACGGTCAGCCATCGTGACTGTTAACCCTGACCCCGCGACCTCGGAACCGGCATCGGTGTATGATCGAACCTCATCTGCTAAGGGTGGGCCGCTCTCCTGTCTTACGGGAGGGCTTGGGCATATTAAGGAATTCCTAGTTCTTCGCCTCAATTGATCCCTATGCCTATGTGCTGACTTCCCCTGCTCGTCTAATACACGGTAGTCCCTAGAACCTAACTGCTGTGTAACCTCGCCTGGAACCCACTTCGTCCCTCCCCGATACTGGCGCACCCACACTTGTTGCCCGGGCGCATAAAAGGGGTCCAACGTGCCGCCACTGTTCCGTTCTTGCCGCTTTTGTGCCATACGAACATTGGATTTACAGTCGGGCCTCAAAGCGTCTAATTTCGTGCGAACCTGCCTGCCTAACATTAGCGCTGCGGGACTTACTCCCGTAGTACAGTGTTCCGTATTCCTATAATATAGTAAAAACGTATTTATAGCTAAGGCAACATTAATATTTTGTCGTACCGCTTTACGAATAACCCGCTTTACCGTACGTACTCCATTCTCCGCGGCGCCATTCGACGCCGGGTGATACGGCGCGGCAAAAACATGCTCTACTCCCTGGTTCTTCAAAAAGGTAGCTACTTCCGCACTAGTGTACGGAGGGCCATTATCCGAGACTATCTGTTTCGGTATTCCCCATCGCGCAAAAGTCTCGCTCAACTTTGCGATAGCGTGTTGCGCTGCCGTGCTGGGAACCTCGAAGACCTCTAACCATTTTGACCCTGCGTCTACCATTACTAAATATAACTTTCCGAAAAGCGGCCCTAGGTAGTCAATATGCACCCGCGACCAAGGTTTGTTAGGCCAAGGCCATAGACTCGGTGCTTGTCTTGGCGGCGCATCCGCCTCCGCAGCGCACACGGCGCAGGAGCGGCACAGACCTTCAATGGCCTCGTCGATTCCTGGCCACCAAACGTAACTCCTAGCCAACGCTTTCGTTTTTACAATACCCATCTGACAATCGTGCAACTCTATTAACACCTTACTGCGACAAGCGTCCGGAATAACGACTCTATGGCCCCACATAATACAGCCCAATTCTTCGTATAGTTCCGCTTTACGATTAAAATAAGGTTGCATGGTTTTGATTTCATTTACATCCGGCCACTGGTCTCTTAAATAGCCTAAAATACGACTTAAAGCCGGGTCGCGTTGCGTATATTTTTTAATAGTATTATATTCCAATGCCAATGCATCCTGAGCGAAATGCAAGTAAGTCTGTTCCGGGACTTCCCGAGGGTCCTCACTAGTACTCCTCGCCAACGGTAGACGCGACAAGCCGTCCGCGCCATTCAGTTTGGTATTTATATATTCTATGTCATAGGTGTACGCCGATAACTTAATAGCCCACCGTTGCAAACGACTAGCCGCCATGGTAGGAACGCCGTGTTTAGGCCCAAAGATGCTGACTAATGGTTTATGATCAGTGCGCAAAATAAAACGCCTCCCATACAAGTACTGGTGGAGTTTTTGTAAACAAAAAACAATCGCCAGTGCCTCCTTATCAATCTGCGAGTAATTTTTCTCCGCGTCCGTTAAGGATCTCGACACGAAAGCAACCGGTCGCTCGATTCCCGTCCTTCCAGATTGGGTGAGGACACCCCCTACTCCACGGCTGGACGCATCACAGGTAAGAATCAGTTGTTTACTCGGATCATAGTGCACCAAAACATCTGCCCCTGTTAGAATATTTTTAATCGCACGAAACGATTTTTCACAGTCGCTACCCCATCTCCACGTCACGTTTTTCTTTAGCAAATTGTACAGGGGAGCTAACACAGTACTGATATTTCTCACGAACTTCGCATAAAAATTTACTATCCCTAAAAATGATCGGACTTCATTAACGTTGCTGGGTGTTGGAATTTTCGTTATCGCTTCGACTTTACTAGGGTCTACATTTAAGCCTTCCTTAGAAACAATGTATCCTAGGTACTTGACTTGGTCGACCATAAATAGGCACTTACTTTTCTTAAACCTTAACCCATGCCTATGCAGCCTGTTAAATACCCGCCCTAACGTCTCCAAATGCTCCTTCTCCGTTTTTGTTGCTATGATAATGTCATCAAGAAAGAACTCCACATTAGGAATATCATGTAACAGGTTTGACATATTGCGTTGGAAGATTCCTGGACTGGACGATAATCCAAATACTAAACGATTATATCTAAACAGACCCCTATGAGTATTAATAACCGTAAACTCTTTACTCGACTCGTCTAATTCCACTTGATTATAGGCTTGCGAGAGATCTATCTTAGAAAAGATTTGCGCACCGTTTAGCCCTACCAGTAAGTCGTCTATCCTGGGCAGCGGAAACCTATCCACTTGTAAGGCGGGATTCAGCGTAATCTTATAGTCAGCACATAATCGTAAGCTACCGTCCGGTTTCCTTACGGGAACTAAGGGAGTGGCCCACTCCGAAGTGTCTACAGGCTCGATGATACCTTCTCGCAGCATGTCGTCCAGCTGCTGGTCGACCTGATCCTTTATCGCATACGGCAGAGGGCGCGCGCGACAGTACACCGGCGCGGCACCTTCGCGCACCCGCAACGTTTAAATCTGCAGCCTGCGCTGACGTGGTCGGCCGCTCCGCAAACGTTGCACAGCGCTGCATCCCCCGCGCGCCGTGTCGGTGCCGGCCCGGCGCTCCCACGCTGGCCGCGTCCTCGCTGCGCGTACCCGGCCCCTGCCGCCAACGCGTGTACCGCGCCAGTGCCCTCTCCCAGTCCTCCGACGCTCCTGTTCGGTCCCGCGTGCTCGACGGCCGCCGCATCCCGCTCCGCTGCCTCTAAAGAACAGGCGAGTCGTATGGCGCGTTCGTATGATAAGCCGTCCTCCGCAAATAACCTTTTCACCTCACCGGCTCGTAAAGGCTTGCTTTATCGCTCAAAATCTGCGCCCAAAAGTCCATTTTATCCGCTAGCGTGGAAAGAGTTTTTGAATTTGGAACGTGACGGTCGATCGCGAGACCCAACTTTTTTCTATACAGAACGAGAGGTGCGTTCAGAAACTGATGGTGTTATGCCAATAATAAATTGTTATTATTTTGATAAAATAAAATTAATAATACTTATTCTCTCTTAATTAAGTAGGTACATACGAAATATTACCATTTAGACTGACTTATAAGGATAAAATACGAATAAATAATTTTAAAATGTCGTTTTATTTTTCTAAGAATTTCGCTTCTTCCAAATTTGGAACGCACCGTTTGAAAAGTTAATTTAAGAAAAAACTCAATTAGGTACATTTAATTTTGTTTTGTTCTAAAGCCACAGACAGTAAAACCAAAATAATTATGGTTATTTATAGATTTTAGTGCAGAAGATATACATATGTGAATTTTGATGCCTGCTAAGTTAGCGGAAAAAGTAAAATAAGCGTATTTAAGTCTTAGTTTAAACCGTGAGTACCCAACAATACTTTGACTTTTTTAGTGTAGGTAAGCGTGAGGTTATTTAAAGATGCAAAAATATTTATGTTATATTTAATAATTATAAAATGCTAGATCTTGATGAGATGTAAACAAACCTTTATTGAAAATGAGTATAAGGTCCAAATTACTTCCATTACATTTACTTACCTACAATTTTCCTCGCGGTGGTGAGGTGAAAAATTGTGTGTTTCGCTCGGCAGCAAAATTGTTTGGCGTCTCGTGCCTTGAAAGCCTCGCTATGCTCAGGATTGTACTTTTGAACCATTCGCTTCGCTCATGGTTCAATTTTACAATCCTTCGCTAGCTCGGCTTTCAATACTAAGCACTTGCGCCAAACAACAACTTTGCAGCCTTGCATAACAAATAACTATTGTCTGATAACGTCATTATTTAGGCCGCACACAAACTGATCACGCAAGTTGTCCTCAAGTCCCGAGGAAAACTCACAAAATCGGGCCATTTTCTTCAGTTCCGCGATATACTGGGTGATACTCTCATCCACGTTCTGCCACCGTTGACGAAAACGGTATCTTTCCGCCATTATCGAGCGTTTTGGCTGTAAATGTTTGCGAAGAGCCTCAGTCACCTGTTTGTACGTCATATCCGCCGGTTTCTTCGGGCTAACTAGGTTACTCACTAATTCATACGTTTCATCGCCCACTACAGCAATTAATGTGGGCAACCACAAAGTTTCGGCGATTGTGTTCACCTTGAAGAACATCTCTAACCGCTCGACATACAACGACCAGTTGCCCGTCGCAGCGTGAAACTCCCCAATTTTACCGATCGACATGTTTCCGCTTTACTCCAGCCAAATTAAATCCCTAATCCTCGTTCGCCAATGAAATGTAGGGCAATATAAGAAATAAAGCTCCGTTCATGATAACGGTTGTATTCGAAGACAAGCTTGACAGCTGACAGGGAACTACCACCAGTCACTAAAAAGGTTAACATAAATAGGTGCGTACCTACACTACAGTAAATTCAAGGATGTTTAGGATCGTTAGGTATATTATGTCACCTGTCGGGTCATTAGGCGTGCGGCTGAAGGCCGTGGCCACACTGGTGCCCTCCTGCTGCAGGATGTGCTGCGCCTGCAGTAACGCGCACACGCACAGCGCGTCGCTCTCCAGCTCCACGCACACGGAGTCGTACGCGCCTGACGCGTTGTGCGTGCAGCCTGAGAGCTCTTCCACTTCGCTCGCCAATCTGGAAGAGTTTCAAATACACCTGGCCCCTATTTCACCAACTCGACGATAGGGATGATGACTAAGATTTTTTTATGATAACATTCGAACCAGTTTTTGGAGAGGAACAAATGTTTGTATGGGAGCAACTACAATTAAAGTACATAAATACCTAAAACTTTGAGACACAGATTGACCTCGCTGGCGGCAGCGCAAAACGTTTCATACTAGTAGACAGGTATGACGTCACATTTGTACGTTTGTATTAATCGTTGTAAACTGTTTCGGTCGCGAAATACTGCGTTTAAGTACATAGTTGTCATACAATTTTGTCTCTATAAAAGCGTAAGGTTTCTATTGGTAGCTTTAAATTTACTCTTGAACAAAAGAAAAATGCATATATTTTCTAAACTTTCAAAGGACATATCTTTTTTTATGATTTTAATTATACTTTATAACGATAATTTGATGGTTTACTATCCATTTAGTAGAACAAGTCCACGCCGAACAGGGTCGGGTCCGCCGGCACGTTGTCTAGCGGCACTCGGAAGTATCTACGAGTTATAAATTAGGCAAGGTAGCGGTATAGCTACCTGTTGTCGTCAGTCTCGCGGCCGCCCAGGTCGGGCCGCTCGAGGTTGGAGCACCACAGCACGAAGTTGTGCTTGACGAGGTGCCGCGCGTAGAACAGGTCCGCGCCGAACAGGGTCGGGTCCGCCGGCACGTTGCCTAACGGCACGTGGAAGTATCTGTGAGAAACATAGTTTAATTAGTTCCAGGCTGTACAGTCGAGGATAAAGAGGTTGTACGTTTTCAGACCTCTTACAAAGGAATGAGCTGCAGTGTAAGTATCTGTGACGGATACGGTACTGTAGGATTTGCTTGGGATTTGCTAACGGGTACCATATGAGTTACCCTCGATGGTACAGTCAGCTGCAGAGAAACATGCCCCCCTGCATACCAAATGTCTATGCAGGGGGGCATGTTTCCCTGCACCTGACTGTACCATTTATAATTGAGGAGAAAAATGCTTAAGTTGAGCTTTCAGTCTCAGGCCGGCGCAGATATCAGGGGAATATCTACACAGATACTTTATTGGTACTAACTTAAGACACATGTGTAGAAACTTTTGAAATGTTGTCTGTATCGATATTGGAGAACTCGAGTGTACCTTACATATAGGACAAGAGAACCATTTTCGGCAGCCACGACTACAATCATGGAGCAGCAGCGGATGTTTATTGGTACAGGTCGATTCACATGAGCTGGCGCGTAATGTCTATGAAATTAATGACAGTTTCATATATTTTTCTCAAACAAGCAATCAAATATTGACGTTGTGTTCTTCATAATGGGCTTCGAAGTGTCACCTTACGGGTGCAGCGAGACGCTCTCGTCTCGACCCGTAATGGCATTTCATACAAAATTGGAGGCCTAGGCCGGCAATATATTCTTTTTTAATTTCCATTCCACAATTTGTGGCACAGGATCACGGCGTTCAGCCATGAAATTTAAGTTTGATTTCTTGGAGTTTTTTAAATTTATTTAATTGCATTTTTGAGAAAAGCACTATACATACCTCGGCGTGAAAAAGGGTTGCCAGCCTCGTAACTATCCGACTCGGCCGTCTATATGTATTCGGCCTGCAACCCCTTACTTCCCGGCCTCTGTAGTAATGTACTATTCCGCGCCAGCTCTCGTGTGAATCGAGCTGTAGATTTAGTGAATGATGAGTTGTGACCTGCACTGTTCCACGGTGAGCGCGAGCACGGGGTCCAGGTTGAGGTAGTGGCGCACGACGGTGCGCGCGCCCACGCGCTGCCACTCCAGCGTGCCGTACAGCGCGTCCACGTCGCGCACGTGCAGCGGCACCAGCGGGAACTCCGACAGCCCTGACACCGGGACCAACCAACAACAACATCATCATAACATAACATAACACTTCTTTCATCAACATCATCCTCATATCAGCCGTAACACGTCCACTGCAGGACATAGGCAGTTAGCAATCTTTGTAACATTATGTATCGGTTAACAGAAGTGAGCCTGCATGTTGCGTTTGCCGTTGGTTAAACGCTCTGTTTTTGTACAAAGTTAAGTTCGTATGTCACATGATGTTCTATATATTGGCAAACCTTAAATAAATAATAACACCATTCATTTAAGAATTCATTCATCATATCATATCAGCCGAAAGAGGTCCACTCCACTGCAAAGGGCCTCCTCAAAGTTCCACAATGACCGGTTAGGCGCCATCCACCTGCGCCTCGCGGTACCGCAGCGCGGGGCTCCGTCTCCTCCACCACCTAGCAGTACTCACCGGGCACTTGCGCCAGCAGGGCCGGCACGCTGTGCAGCGACTGCAGCGCCAGCAGCGTGGGCCCGGGCTGCTCCTTGCGGTACCGCAGCGCGGGGCTCCGTCTCCTCCACCACCTGGCAGTACTCACCGGGCACTAGCGCCAGCAGGGCCGGCACGCTGTGCAGCGACTGCAGCGCCAGCAGCGTGGGCCCAGGCTGCTCCTCGCGGTACCGCTGGAGCGCCCGCCCTAGCCGCCGGAGCGCCGCACGGGGCTTCGTCTCCACAGCCACCTCCCATGTGAGTTCAGCGCTTGGCAGTGTACTTTCGTCTGTTCCGAGGTTTATTCTGCGTAAAGCTTTCACGATTAGTCGAGTGTGAAGGCAGGGACAGCAATTTTAAAATAATGTTGTTAAAAATGATATAGCCTCCAAATTTGAACTGGACTGTCATACGAAGGGTTCGAACGCAGAACTCATGTCTAGCGCTGCGCCATAGATGGGAGCAAAATGCCGCACTTCGATCTCTCGCCCCACCCATGGATTAATCATTACAGAAATAAAAAAATGGATCAACTAAGAAATAAAAAAAATGGGAGTGAAATTTAAATCAACAGAGAAATCAAAAATAGGAAAAGAATTTAGAATCAATTAAGAAATAAAAAAAGGCAATGGAATTTTAATCAACTGCAAAACAGAAAAAGTTTCTGCAATGATATCTGAATCATTACAGAAATAAAAAAATTGAAATGAAATTTGAATCAACTAAGAAATAAAAAGATGAGAGTGAAATTTAAATCGAATAAGAAATAAAAAAATTACAGTGAAATTTAAATCAACAGAGAATTAAAATCAGGAAATGCAATTTGAATTGAATAAAAAAATGCCAAAGGAATTTTAATCAACTGAAAAATAAACATTGGCAATGAAGGGTCGGCAGGGGGCAATCGAGGGTCGGGAATGTAAGAGAATTATATATTAAACGATGTTCCACAACCTTGAAAAAAATTACACAGCTAGCCAATGAACGTTACTTCTTCTTGAATCATTCGAATTCAAGATAATGCTGATGGGTAAGTGTAAAAAAAAAAACAGAAAATCACTTAAAACGTGTAAAACGCACTCCCGTATTGTAACATCTGAGCCGTAAGTATCAAGAATTATTAAATGATTTTTATCAAATAATAAAGTTAAAACTATAGTAAAGTCCTTGCAATCTTCGTTTCTTAACAAATATGTACTTATTTCGTGTAAAAGTATCACAAAGATGCCCAATTTTTACGCTCAAAATCTTCATACAAATTAGTATGGAGCGGCCGGTGAAATACGAGTGCGACGGGTCGCGGCGGCGACGTTCAGTCGGCTGCGAGCCTCCGGAGCGAGACCACGTCGCTTGGCGCCGCATTGACAGATCGCGATCGAACCGTGTACTTACACAAAAT
Organism: Epinotia demarniana; assembly: GCA_945867215.1. Classification (NCBI taxonomy): domain Eukaryota; kingdom Metazoa; phylum Arthropoda; class Insecta; order Lepidoptera; family Tortricidae; genus Epinotia; species Epinotia demarniana. The sequence goes on from OX244277.1 coordinate 12,923,304, forward strand.
GAAGTGCACAGTGGTTCAAAAGAAAAATATTGTTATGTTCATTGATTAACATATTTAAATAACATAGAACTAAACAACATGCTTATATTTTCCTCGTTTTGTACATGTATTTCTGTTTCTTATGTTTGGTTTGATCACAAAAAAGGCTTGGGTAGTAATAAGCAAAATAAATAGTAATTAGCTAATTATACTATATGGGTGTCACCTCTATAGGTCGCGTCTCTGAACAGATTCTCGTGAAATTTTGTAGGCGAGTTCGATATTTAACTATAGGGCAAAAATGGTTTCGTATGTCCGGTTGTCCGGCTGTCCCCTCTGTAGGTCGTATCTATCAACGGATCCTCGTGAAATTTTGTAAGTGAGTTCGATATTTAACTATAGGGCAAAAATGATTTCGTATGTCCGCTTGTCCGGCTGTCCCCTCTGTAGGTCGTATCTATCAACGGATCCTCGTGAAATTTTGTAAGTGAGTTCGATATTTAACTATAGGGCAAAAATGATTTCGTATGTCCGCTTGTCCGGCTGTTCCCTCTGTAGGTCGTATCTATCAACGGATCCTCGTGAAATTTTGTAAGTGAGTTCGATATTTAACTATAGGGCAAAAATGATTTCGTATGTCCGGTTGTCCGGCTGTCCCCTCTGTAGGTCGTATCTATCAACGGATCCTCGTGAAAATTTGTAAGTGAGTTCGCTATTTAACTATAGGGCAAAAATGGTTTCGTATGTCCGGTTGTCCGGCTGTCCCCTCTGTAGGTCGTATCTATCAACCGATCCTCGTAAAATTTTGTGAGTGCGATATTTAACTCTTCATCATCATATCAGCCGAAGGACGTCCATTGCTAGACATAGGCCCCCAAAGAGTGCCAAAGTGACCGTGTCCTGCGCCACCCGCATCCAGCGGACTCCAGCAACCTTTACCAGGTCATCAGTCTCAGTCACGCTGCGCCTTCCGGTACGTGGTCGCCACTCGAGAACCTTTCCGCCCCAACGGCCATCGGTGCCAAGTGCTGTGTGCCCCGCCCACTGCTACTTAAGTTTAGCGAATAATCGCTAAACCTAAGTAGCAGTTTTCTGTTGCCGCTATAAAGCGGCAACAGAAATACATCATCTGTGAATATTTTAACTCAACTGTTTAACCATCACGGTGCATGAGATGCAGCCTGGTGACAGACGGACAGACAGCGGAGCCTTAGTAATAGGGTACCGTTTTTACCCTTTGGGTACGGAACCCTAAAAATGGCCAAATCCCATGTTTCGTAATACGCGTAAGCGTTGGCATGATTAACACTCTGTCATCCACTTTCCCTCTCGTTTTACCCAACTGCCGAAGGAGAGGAGGGTTATTTCATAACGTTCGTGAATTTCAAGTTATTATCTGTGCAGTCCATAATTTTCTAAAAATTAAAAATATAAACATTCTCCTCGTGTGTAAATATGTCAAAAAACATAATATGATAATGCCTAATCCACCTTGCTGAAACAGCAAGGAGTAAAAGCCATGCTATAAAAAAAAAGTCACGCGTCAATGAATGTCAAATATGTCGTCTTTGATGTTGCAATTATGATGTAAACTGCGCAACTTTAATAAAATATATCACGGTAACTATTTATCTCCGCAATTCGAAACATTACAGGAAGTCTTCCATCAGGACAGAAAAAATACCGACTCTCAACTCAGTGGGAAATAAAATACAGGCCAAAATGAGTACTAAGAAGTACGGAGGTAAATGTCCACGCAAACATGGTCGTGGGCCGCAGTTAGTAGGTAGTAATTGTTATTAAGATGAAATACCTTTTTATATTTGGTAACAAAATCCAAAGTTACAATTTTGTTGGCGAGTCAAAGTCCAACGCCCCACTGTGTATACGTGCATGTGTGTGTGTGCGGTGCGTAGTGAGTAGCGCTAAAAAACTAAACTTCGCGCGGCGCTGCTCCGAAACGCCCCCTGAAGTTTTATTCAACTACAGTATAAAAAAATGCCAGTGAAATCTGAATTACTAGAGAAATAAAAAAAGCCAATGACGTTAGAGAAATAGAAATAAAAGAAATAATCAACTTGGTGCAGAAAAAAAAATTGGGTCCTGTCCTGTCCGAGAGGATATAGTTGACGAGTAAACGACGTTCAATAAATAAACTTAGGGTAATATTTCACCGGGACACCATGGCGGCGCCGCCAGGGTGTCCCGGTGAAATATTGCCCATCGAGCTGCATACAATTTGTTGGCTGCGACTTTTTGCGCCGCCATGGTGGCCCGGTAAGATATTGCCGTTAGGTATTTTTGAAAGGTCAACGACTGACTTGGCGGTCCGCTCGGCAGTGTAGAGCGAGTTCATGTTGGGCAGCTGGTTGGTGCGCACGGAGTCCTGCACCACGAGGAGCGCCTTCCGCGTGGGCCCGAGCACGAGCGCCCACATGCTGCGGGCTGAGTTCGGGGCAGAGTGCTGGTACAGGTAGATGTGCTTGAGCGGGGACACGCCGTTCTATGGGAAATTGTAGCCGTTAGAATAACTATACATGACAAGTAAAAGGGCCGCTCTGATTGGTTGAGCATTTCAATGTAGCCTGTCAGGCCTTAGAGTTGAGATACTCTAATGTGTAAGGCCGGCCATAAACGATCAATTAAATTGCACAAAATTACGAATTGTGCAATGTGCTTCTCCCTCTGGATCGCATCCAACGGCGAGCAACTCGAATTGTCGACTGCCAGCATATTTCGGATCGGCTTCACTCCTTGGCGCTGCGTAGAGATGTGGCCTCTCTCTGCATTTTCTATCGCCTGTATAACGGGGAGTGCTCCGAGGAATTGTTCGGATTAATCCCTACCGCCTCTTTTCGCCATCGTCCAACGCGACAACATTACCATCCTCACCACTTAGATGGCTGGCAGTCTCTCCAGAAACTTCCGGCCTCGCACAGCTAATCTGTGGAATGGATTGTCGCCTGCGGTATTTCCGGACCGATACGACCTTCAAACCTTCAAGAAAAGAGCGTACACCCATCTTAAAGGCCGGCAACGCACTCACAACACCTCTGGTGCCATCAGGTGATCCGTCTGCTCGGTTGCCACTATCACATTAAAAAAAAAATGTTTTTCACCGATTACGGTTAGTTTTGATGATTGTACAATGATTGAATAAAAGTTTGAGCAAGTTAAATTTTTATTGCACCATCTTTTTTATTGTACCGTCTATAGCCAGTATTACACAATATTTTTAGTCTATGTTTAGCCGCCACGAGGACGCATCAAAGTTATTGCGCAATTTTTTGCATTTTTGTTTGATCGCAAGGGGTAGTTCAATTATATTGCGCCATAAAATTATTGTACAAAGTTATGGTAGGTCTAGCGCCGGCCTCAGGGCGCTTTATGTTTACAAGCGCAAGAGACATAACTTACTTGTTTCTGAAGATAAGGTTGGTGGGCCACGCTTTTGAACTGGAGCTGGCTCAGCGTAAACGAATCCAAGTTCGAGCCCTGGTGGATGAGTCTGCCAGAAAGAATAAATTACATTTTAAAATCATACCAACAGATAAATCAAACTCGTTAGCCATCATTTTAGTATTCAAAAAACACAAACCTCTGCCAACTTAAATGTGTTTACCTTTCTCACAAACACAATTAATGATCAAAAAACTTTCGCATATTTTTCATTTCCCATACGACAAAACCGAGTTTTCAGGACTTTTTCAAACAGAGTTAATGTTACGTTTGTTTTCGTATAAGATTTACGGTTTAAAAAAAAAAATGGTATGGGTGACAAAATGTTATACAAGCTGATTAATTTGGGTTTAAGTAATGCTATAATTCACTACTACAGAGGCACGAATATTATCGGCATTTTTAGAATGCTACTAATATTATAAATGCCCAAGTTTGAACGTTTGTTACTCAATCGCGCTTAAACGGCTGTATCGATTTGGATGAAATTTGACCCGAAGATTAGTAGTTTATAGCCTGAATTAACGTACGTTTTAACCTAGTTTTTAGACGAAGTCGCGGGCAGATGCTATTAAAATAATAAAGGAACAAGGTTGAAAGTGAAGTGTACCGTCTCGCCTCCTGCGGGTCCACGGCGCAGACGCACCCGAGCTGCATCAGCACCCGGAACTCGAGGCTCATCTGCGTCTCGTAGATGCCCTCGATCTCCGGCGCCGACAGCTCGCCTATTAGCTGCCTGCAACATGTGCATGTTTGTGTTTACTATACGATTGAAATTATATCTAAAAGCAAATGAAAAACGAACTTCGAACTATATTCGCAAATTGCTGTTGCTCGGCCGAAAAAAGTGGTGTTAAAGGGCGCGTGAAACCGCGAACCCTCACGATCGTGTAGTCGCGGCCCGGCAGAAAAAAAACCGACATTAGCAAACTTACACTTCCAAATGGTGGATATCTAAAAACTAGCTACGTCCATCATTTGGAAGAGTGTAAGTTTGACAGTGTCGGTTTTTTTTTAATTTTAGTGGCAATTTTAAGGTTAGTTTTTTGGAATCTAATTATCGTTTCAAATATACACATGAACGCAAGGCTACTTGTTCAGACGTCGCGTGAAGACGGAAGCCCACACAAGCCCCACCAACCGTCTCACCGCGGGGCTAAGAAACCAGCCCGTGATTAAAAAAAAAACTATTTTTTACAATTAAGAGTCCGCAGTAAGCTCGATTCTCCATACAAACGTAGTTACGCTCTCATTTTAAAACTACGTATTGGATTGTGACGAAACTTTGCATATACAATGCCATAATGTATATCTATGTCTGTAATTAGTTTATGTAGCTACAGATTACAGAATAAAAAAATACAGCGAATTTAAGTTTTTCATACAAAACCTATTTTGCTGTATTTCGTTTGTTTTAATTACTGAAACCATATAAACTAATTACAGACATAGATATACCTCATGTTATTGTATATGCAAAGTTTCGTCACAATCCAACACGTAGTTTTAAAATGAGAGCGTAACTACGTTTGTATGGGAAGGTGAAATTCGGCCGGGCTTACTGCGGCCTCTTAACGTGTCCTATCCTCCTTTTAAGTAGAAAACTTGTGTATTCGCTCTTTCATATCTTTTTTTTCATACAAGGTTCTTTCAAGTTAAAAATAATACAAGGGCAATGTGAAAATTGGGTGTGAGTTAGTCAAGTAATTGGAATTACCAATTCTTCAATTCTCATTGCTCCTGAGAATAGTTACATAGGTCTGTTAGAACAGGTCCCTCATAGGGATGGTAGTAGCCTTATTAAAATAGAAGTGAAGACCAATCCGAATAGCGTGCACTTTCACGTTCAACGAGGTACGCGCCATAGAGCTGTCACACTCAGTCCAAGTAAGAATAAGTGTGACAGCAATATGAAGCATCCCATGTCGAACGTGAAAGCGCACTGGTGTGGACATAGCCTACTCTTTACACAGCGCGAGCACGATAGCACGAGCTAAGCCAATAGCCGCGCGCGCGCCTTTGATTCGTGTGTACAAAGTTTACCGAGCCTCGCCGATCTGTTCCAAGCTAGATTCATCAGAAGGCACGCGTCACACTGCGAGCTCGGCTCGGCCGTTTAACAGCACCTTCACGCACTAAAACTCACTCCTGATGCTCCCTATAAAGCTGCTCGCTCACGCTATACTGGTACAAGTGCAGCACAGGGTGCGCTCGCGGCAGCACGCGGCTGCACTTGCGCCAGTACTGGCCGCTGTCCGTCTGGCGAGCTACTCGGCTGTTCACGTAGAATATGCGAGGGACGGTCAGCTTGATTTGGTGCAGGTCGGAGCCGACGAGCGCCCAGAGACGGAACAGACCGGGCTCCGACGTCTCCAACACCTATAAATAATAGCACTTGTCAGAAAGAAGATAGAGCTCACGATGCAAATACTTTAGATTTATTTAGAGCAGCAGTAAAACATATCCGACATCCGTACAAACGTACGATGCGACGCACTTGCAGACACGCGTCGCAGCAATAAACTGAAGTGCAAGTCCCGATAGTCGGCAGTACAGTCGCCATCACATACATTTGCACGGCTATCACGCGACGGCGCGCGAGCTCTCTCGATTTTTCTCGCACTATCCGTCTCTCTTATTAGAACACTTAGAACAAGAGGTATAGTGCGAGAAAAATCGAGAGTATGTCTTTGCTGACTGTACATCAGTTCGCGTGGTCCATTATATGATTTAGTTCGATAGAAAATGAAATTTTAAGGTAAACGTGTTTTTTTATTTCTCCCTAAATGTTTATTTTCAATCAAAATTAAAAGGAGTGAATTCCAATAGGTAGTAAGTAAAATATGACGTCATTATTATGTCTCTCTATGGCACCTGTCCACATCTTTCACTAGCAGACGTAGGAATGACGGCACGCACGGATTACAGATTTTAGTGATTTTCTATGAAACGAGTAAGAATAAAAATGGGAAAACCACTTTATTACGTTCAGATAAGATAATTACCGAAAAGGTTTTCGATTTAGGCATCATTGCATATTTTGAAATGTTGTCAATTCTCTGCTTATTTAAAACTCTTAAAACGTTAACGTAAAACGTAAACTCTTGTCGGTGTAGCTCAAAGTAGGCCCTCTATCTGCTCCGATCCCAGGCAACCTCTTTGACATCTCGATACGACCTAACATCAACTCTTTTTTTAAGCTGCTCTATGTAGTTTATTCTAGTTCTTCCTCACAATAAATTACCTATAGATATTCGAAGTAGAGCATCGAATAAATGGAACTGTCGTTCACTGTTCTACACAAGCTTCTATAACTATGACGTAAACGTTGAAATTACTTACGATTATTTATTTATGTGGATGAATAGTGAACCCTATACAAATAGCGATAGACGCGTTGTTTAAGTGTACATCGTAGTGTACCTGAATGATTTGCCACGGAGTATCGAGCAGAGTCCGCTGCGCGCGCTTGATGAAGCTCCCGAGGGTGGTCGCGGGGCCCAAGCTGCGCGGCGCCGCCATTGTACTCTCGTTATCCATTCTACCTGACAATACAAATAGGAGTTCGAGATACTGAATAACATACATACATACATACATTCACGCCTTTATCCCTAAAAGGGCAGGGCAGAGCACATGAAACTTGTGTTCTTGTACCACTATTACCATAAATGTGGGTATAAGAGATCGACAAAATGTGATATCGTAGTGACAGGTTGATAGCCCATCGCCCACATCACACTTCCACCCTGTTCCCTTAGTCGACTCTTACGACACCCTCAGGAAGAAAGGGGGTGGTGCTATTCTAACCCGACACCACACGGGGTAGCCCAACCCCCCCCCGCTGAATACAATAATATCGTGTTTTCTCGAAAAAGGATGGAGAAAAAGCAACGCAAGCAGTTAAATAATCACGAAGTTATAAGTATCCAAAGTTTTAAGAAGGGGTATGTTCTGTCCCTTTTCCGCAAAACGCTGTGGCGTCATATGAAACGGTTCTATCTTCGTAATTCTTTGAGATATCTGAATGGGATTTTCGTCACTAGGCACATTTTTTTGCCTTCATTCTCTTGGAGTTATAATATTTTTCGAGTCTACACGCGTATTGTTTAACGACAGTAACGACAGATTGACATAGTAGGTGACCCTGATGGTGTAAAGATATATCGATTGACGTGAATTGATCTTTATAAATGTCAGTTTTCCATACAAAGTCGTCTCCCTGGAGCCCATTACACGAAGCTACAAGACAAGTTCCAATTTTAGAAGTCTAAACTTGCAACACAGGCCATTTGACCAGTGTTGTCGTGAAATGGAACCCTACCTAGTGTTATCACGAGTATCACCTCTCTGTTGTAGCATGTGTGATGAGTTATAGTAAGATGGGTAGTCACATAACAGTTATTTAATTACCTCTTTTGCTCCTGTTAGAAGACATCTTCCTCTGTTCGATCTGCCACTTCCATTTCTTCTTTTGGAATAATATCCAAGCTCTGCGTTCTTTCTGTAATTTGATTTCATGTTAACTTCAATAAGCTAAACCACAATTTCAATGTTCATGTACAGGTTAAAATGGGACAGCGCAAGTGACCTATTCCCATTGCCATGAGTTTTTATTGTTCCCAAACGACTCACACCGGTGACGACCCGAGATCTTCGGGCCGCCAAAAGGCGGACCGAAGATCTCGCTATGTAGCGGCCTCCTTGGCGATTCACTGTCACCATCGGCCGGGATGGTCGCGACTCGCCATCTTTGCCGATGTCTTCCTTGACTACTTCAATTCTACAGTCATTGAACAGACCAGCGACTAACTTACATCAGCTATCTCGGGTCGTCCCACAAGGCGATGACGGCGGCCCGGACGGCTTCTTCGACGTCCACTTCTGCCATACAGTCTTAGGACAGACCAGCTACTGCTTACATCAGTTTATCCGGGTCCCGAAAGGCGGGCCCAAACGCCTCCTATGGCGATATCTTCCACGTCCATTTGTCACCACCACAGTCAATAGATAGAACAACTAAATTATAACCTTACCCGAGTAGTGCCGAAGGGTGGAGGCGGGCCGAAGGCCTCGCGCCACGTGGCGGCCTCCTTCTCGGGCGTCTCAGAGCGTTTGCGCTTCACGGTCACCATCGGCCGGGATGGTCGCGACCCGCCTTCTTTGCCTATGTCTTCCATGTCTATTTCCGCGTCCTATTGAAAAATAAACAAACATTTAAATAACTGTTTTTGTTAGTTAGTAACGGGTTAAAAAATTATCGAATCCCAGGCAAAGCGTGACTTTAGCTACAGTCTTAAATCGGGTTGCTGAACGAGACAAGTTATACATCCGTCCCTACAAAATGCACATCAACTGTGTGTATTAAATGAAACGGCTCTCTTGGTATACCAACTTAAGCTGTATCTCACCACGTCCCCGTCACCAGGCTCAGTGTCCCGTTTCTCCCGCGGCTGCGCAGTGAACATGTCCGTGATCTTCCTGGTCTTGAACTTGTCGGTCTTGGCGAGCATCTTCTTGTGCAGCCAGTCGGGGTACTGCACGCGCGGCACCGGGTTGTCCAGCTAGTTCACATGATAGAATTAGGGGTGCACCCACTGACTATTACAGACCGATCAATGTTAAATACGGCGCTGGCAGCTGTCATTCCATAGAAACGTGTCAAACTTTTAATTTTAAGTTTATCTAATCGCTTTCTTCAGTAATGTAAATGTACAGTTAAATATATCCACTTCTACGAGATTTCTATTATTTAATTACTATTATTGAATAATTTTCAAGCATTAAGGGACCCTGACTGTACAAGCGTTGCTTAGTTTAGGACTAGGTCGATTTATTATAAGATTATCTACAAATAACAGGCCTATTTCTCTCGTCGCTGCGGCTAAACTCGGTTCTCGCACACCTCCGATGTGTCAATATAGCTATAGAACTTTTTAGTAGGGGAGTTTCAGGTGATAATGTGGACACGCTGAACAAAAGCACCAGTTTTTTTTCAGGTACTTGTTAGGTCCGTAGCTTTAAGTTTTTGATAGGAACCAACTCCTTCGTCGGTCATCTTTAATTTTATGGCGGCCATTACAGACTTATTGCGTCAAGGCATTCTCTACTAGTCAACCATAGGGCCAAACAGAGACTTTCAAACACTCAAGTACTATTTACTCTGTGTTTTTAGTAGTTACCGAACATGGTCTGGAGTAGACCGTTGTTTAGTTATCAGACCACCTGCTGTTTACCTCTGCCATAAGTATTTTTTCCGTATTGTGTATTTTTAATCCGTCTATTCCACATATATGCTGTGCTCGCTGACGCTGCTGTCCTGGTGGTGACCGGAGATGACACTCACCCCCTGCATGGCGGCCGGTATGGTGATGATCTTCTGTATGGCGCCGCTGAGCCGCTCGATGTAGTAGGCCCAGTCGAGCACGTCGCGGATGTCGATGTGCTCGCTGACGCTGCTGTCCTGGTGGTGACCGGAGATGACACTCACCCCCTGCATGGCGGCCGGTATGGTGATGATCTTCTGTATGGCGCCGCTGAGCCGCTCGATGTAGTAGGCCCAGTCGAGCACGTCGCGGATGTCGATGTGCTCGCTGACGCTGCTGTCCTGGTGGTGACCGGAGATGACACTCACCCCCTGCATGGCGGCCGGTATGGTGATGATCTTCTGTATGGCGCCGCTGAGCCGCTCGATGTAGTAGGCCCAGTCGAGCACGTCGCGGATGTCGATGTGCTCGCTGACGCTGCTGTCCTGGTGGTGACCGGAGATGACACTCACCCCCTGCATGGCGGCCGGTATGGTGATGATCTTCTGTATGGCGCCGCTGAGCCGCTCGATGTAGTAGGCCCAGTCGAGCACGTCGCGGATGTCGATGTGCTCGCTGACGCTGCTGTCCTGGTGGTGACCGGAGATGACACTCACCCCCTGCATGGCGGCCGGTATGGTGATGATCTTCTGTATGGCGCCGCTGAGCCGCTCGATGTAGTAGGCCCAGTCGAGCACGTCGCGGATGTCGATGTGCTCGCTGACGCTGCTGTCCTGGTGGTGACCGGAGATGACACTCACCCCCTGCATGGCGGCCGGTATGGTGATGATCTTCTGTATGGCGCCGCTGAGCCGCTCGATGTAGTAGGCCCAGTCGAGCACGTCGCGGATGTCGATGTGCTCGCTGACGCTGCTGTCCTGGTGGTGACCGGAGATGACACTCACCCCCTGCATGGCGGCCGGTATGGTGATGATCTTCTGTATGGCGCCGCTGAGCCGCTCGATGTAGTAGGCCCAGTCGAGCACGTCGCGGATGTCGATGTGCTCGCTGACGCTGCTGTCCTTGAGCCAGCGTCGCAGGTGGTGACGCTTCACGCCGGGCGGTGACTGGAAGATGGCCAGCGGGATGGCTCGCTCGGTCACTGGTGCACCTTCTGGCTTGCGGGATATTATGAATCTGGAAGTTAGGGATATCTTTTCACTATCAATATACGAAAAAGATTACCCAATGCAGACGAGGCATTCGTCACACACGGTTTTCACTAAATTTTTGTTTTACTATCTGATTACCCAAGAATTACGATTGCTCGCTGCCGAATTAAGATACTAGAATAAGCTGTGATTGCCTTTAATTAGATGTACCTTCACTAAGCGAGAATGACACCTAAGCTACATATGGAATTGTATGATGTATAAATGGTGATGATCCTAAATAAATATATCATCATCCTTCTACCGTTATTCTCGGTTGTGCCCCTAAAGGAGAGCCCGGGCTCCGCTTTTGCACCTAATCCCAAGATTTGGCATAGGCACTGTTACGAAAGCGACTGCCATCTGACCTTCCAACGAGAGGGAAAACTAGATCTTTTGGGATTCGACCGGTTTCCCCACTACTACTACCTACGCTTCTATTGCCAATAGTCTTCCAAATTCTAGGGCGTGGGAGAGTTCTCTGATATGTCCTCGAAGGCTCCTTGTTGTCAGGGGCTCCCCTTGCTGTCTAACCTACACTGGGAAATACGCCTAACGATTACCTGCAAGCCAACCCAGCATCCTTCACCATCTGATCGCCCAAGAACTCCGCTAGCCGCTTCGCCGTGGATATTGACGTAGACTTCTGTCCCCCATAATCCTCCAACTTCTTGGACATCGACCGGTTCTCTGAGATCAACTCGAAGAGTTCTGTATCAGGCATGTTGGAGCCCTTGCTGTACATCACGTCGAGCCAGTAGTCGGCAACCTTGGCGACGGAGCCGTAGCACGACTTTAGGTCGTTGCCCTTGAGGAACGCTTCGAACACCGACGATTGGAAAATCTTTATGAGTTGCAGCTCGCCGCGTCGTTTTACTTCGAATCCTGATAAAGGGAAATTTCATTGACTTTAGATATAATATTAATAACAATATAATATTAATTACGCCTGTATCCTAAGTGGGATTGGCAGAGTTCACACATTTCATGAACTTTTACGGTATTTGTCATGTATTGGCACAAGCTTTGGTCTACTCGATTTTTATATGAACTCTCCCTGTAGATAGCTCTTGGTTGGACACTTTATTTTATCCTGTGGCCCCTTCTGGGTTCCCTGTAATACGCGGACAGAGCTACGCGAATAGCGGTTGTATCATAGAAAGAACTACACATACCCTTCAACTCCGCCAATGAGCCGTCAAAGTTAAAGACAGCGTATCGTTTCTTGAGCCTCTTGCCCTCCTCTTTGGAAGCCGGCAGCACCATGGCCAGATATGGTCCGTCCACCTCGAAGAAGATGGAATTCTCAGCGCGCTGCTCGTACTTCTTGTTCACAGGGTCTGCCAGCTCGAAGTACTGGTCGTTTGTGAAGTGATCCTTAACCAGAAGAAAATATGGTTCCATTATTGGTTGTTCGAACCACGAAGACGTGCCCAACTTCTACCTACGACGCTATGCAAACCAGTTAACATCGAACGACCAATGTATGATAAGTTTCTATCGAAAATGACAATATTGGTACAAGCTTTTATTGCCAACTGTACTTTTCTGTATACCGTCATCAACTACTTGTTGAGAAGATTCGAACGAGCCAAAACTCAACAGGGTAACATCTGTTAAGTCCTGAATTCCCATCGCCACCTTCTATCTTCATCATCAGATCAGTATAAACTAAGTATACTTAAACCCAAGAACCTACTACAATTAATAGCCAGGTACTACTAACATCAATGAAACTCGACATAGCGTACGTATCTTACCCACTAGTAAATACTTATAACTCCCCCATACACACCAAGTCAGTCGTAAAAATCCAGTTTTCTACAAAATAGAAGGAAAATCTTTCTGGCAGGTCATAGATGTTAGTTTGTACACGACCACAATGACCGAGACATAATATTTAAAAAAAAGTTGAAACATACCTTAACCATAGAGTTCAGGACAGCGTTAGGATAGGACACGTTGATTTTCTTCTTTTTCTGATGCGTGGTGAGCACTGTTACGGTTTCAGGAAACGATGCCGGAAGAACACACCAGATCCCTTAAAATCACATCATGTCGTGAATCATAAATCATAATAATTTTGTCTCAAGTTTCTGGTTAAAAGAATGGTTCCGATTAGCAATATATAGTGTGGGGCCTGTAACGGGAGGAAATATTTAAAAGGACGCTTCCTTAGAGCATAGGGTGCGTACGAACGTCCTGTTCTGATTTTATACCGCATGGTCCTGTTACTCTGCATTTGTCATGGTTTCCGAGTGAGAGACCAAGCATAGTGTGGGACCATAGCTACCTTGTTTCTGAATGAATGTATGAACTATTAATATTTCGTATAGTACCGTCAGTATCCAACTCCAAAGGTCTGCCAATTTGTTCGATGATCTCTCGCGCCTTCATGATAATGTTGGCGCCCGTGTAACAGACAATCCCCGCCATTTCCATACTGTGCCAGCGTGCACTGTAATAGAAAAAATGATAGTGCAATAGGTTTTTTTTTAAAGAAAGCTTATGACCTAGTAAGGCTCAATTCAATTGATTTCGGCTCCGTCGGCGTATACTAAATTAAATTGTATTGCAAGCCTATTAAGACTCAATTCCTCAATGTCGTCTCATCACGATCAGTCTCTCGTCTCATTATACAGGGTGTACCAAAAATGGGTTGTGAACCGATCAAGGGCATAACAGGTATCGTGTTCTGATAAGAAAAAAACTAATATTTTTTGACGCGATTTTTTTAAACATTTGTATGGAGCAGGTCGCCCCAGTCGGCCAACGCTCCATAAAACTGTAAATAAAAAGTCGAGTAAAAAAAAACTTTTTAGTTTTTTCTTATCCAAACACGATACCTGTTATGCCAAACCCTGTTTGGTACACCCTGTATAATGAGACGAGGATACGCCCGAGCAGCAGCAAGTCCAGCACCTATATTCTAAGCACACTTCATTTCTAGAGCGTTGCCGCAAATAAATTTAAACTGCATTGCCATAACCTTAAGACTCAACTCACTCCCACCTCTTGACATGCGTAGAACACGTTGAATGCTTGCAGTGGATTGCTATTGGCCGACCAGATTGCCGCTGAGAAACCGTAAATGAATTTAGACTGTATTTCCATTACATAAAGACTCAATTCCTTACCCCCGTCTCATGAAATATCCGTAGAACGAGTTATTAAATTATTCACCAGCTACAATGTCGTACAGCACCTCTCAGTGCTTGGCCGACTTGATTTCGGCCGCGTCAACGCAAATAGATTTAGAATGTATTGCCTCAAGACTCATGCATTAACACTCAATTCCTCATCATCTCACGACGTATCCGTTGAAGGAGATGTATGTTTATACATGCACCCCTGATCAATGAAGCTGAGGAATCTAATTTGTACTCTGTCGCCTTAAAAATAAGACACATATTCTCACCCCCGTCTCATGACGTATCCATAGAACGAGTTGAGGATGCATTTATGGGCTAGCTGCAGCGAGTCGTAGAGGATCTCTCTGCTCTTGGCCGACTTGATTTCAGCCGCGTCGCCGCTCGCCATGGCTTCGGACACCTTCGCTTTAGCCTGCTTGTTCAAAGCCTTGTATTCGTAACGTCGATCTCTGCGATGGAAAATTCACTTTATTACAGTGGCGCAAGGTGCGAAGTTGCGTGATAGTACGTCGTGAGGGTTTTGCTTACCTTGCAGACGTCTATAAGGAGCATGTTTGTGAGAGGAATAAGATTTAATATATATTTATTACATACTAGCTTCTGCCCGCGACTCCGTCCGCGTGGAACTCGTTTATATCGCTGCTCCATACAAGTTTTACCTCCCCATTTCACCCCCATAGGAGATGATTTCGGTGATAAACACTATCCTGTCACTCTCCATCCCTTCAACTATCTCCACTTAATAAATCACGTCAATTCGTCGCTCCATTTGCCGTGAAAGAAGAACAAACAAACACACACACTTTCCCATTTATAATATTAGTATGGATGGGCACTGCCAACAGCTAATACACAATATACATTTTACAGGTGTCGCTAGTAATCTAAAACGTTACATATGTACATATGAATAAAGTATGAATTACAACGGTACCTGAAGGCTCGAACGGTGTCGACATAGAAGGAGTTCTCCTTCTGGCAGATGGTGGTGGTCCGCACTTCCGTCCGCGTCACTTTGGTCTTTTTGTAGGCCACCCGGCAGTAGTCGGCTAGACGCTTCTTTTCGTACGCAGCCTATAAACATTTCAATCATGGTAACTATATAAGAGGGGTGAACACTCGAAAATTATTATTACTCCAAAAGAAAGAAGCCAAAAAAATGCCTAGTGACGAAAATCCCATCCAGATATCTCAAAGAATTACGAAGCTACATCGTTTTTAATATCGCTTGTTAGAGAGAGAAAACGCAAACAGTGTGTGACGTCACAATATGCGAAGCTGCCGGGGGTCCGCGTCGACGGCGACGCCGAACACGACGGGACGCACACACACGTCACAATCTTCCAGGGCCATAGTTTCGTATGAAGTTGCGTTTTGCGAAAAAGAGACAGAACATAACTCTTCTTACTCTCTCAGACTGACCTGGTCCTCCTTGGGCAGGTTGTGGAAGGCCCGCGGCGGGCCTCCGGGGTACAGCGGCGGGAACTTCTCGGTTTCCAGCTGCTGCTGTATGCGCTGGTACTCGCTTCGAGTTGCCGGCACTAAACATAACGGACTTAATTGAAAATTGACTTTGTGTGCGACAACTTAAGGGCTAATGTAGTGGTGTAATTCGATTCCATTGTCTAGTTTGTCTTTTAAGGTCTAGTTTCGTGATTTTCGTTCTATCTGCTGCTACAGCTGATAGCGCGAGCACGCTGTGGTTGCCGGTACGATGCGTTTTTTGGTGGTAATATCGCATTAAATATCACCGCAACTGATTCTTATGACTTTGACCCCTATTACAACAAAGCAAGGTTCAAGTTTGCTTACAGAAGTCCCCCAGTACATGCAGTCATTGCGGGCGGTTTTAGTCGCATGCGGGCAATTGAGAGCCTTGTTAACACAGTAAGGTTCAAGTTTGCTTACAGAAGTCCCGCGGCACATGCAGTCAATGCGGGCGGTAGTCGCACGCGGGCAATAGTGAGCCTTGTTAACACAGAGTAAGGTTCAAGTTTGCTTACAGAGGTCGCCCAGCACATGCAGTCAATGCGGGCGGCTGTTGTCGCACGCGGGCAATAGAGCCTTGCTAACACAGCGTAAGGTTCATGTTTGCTTACATACGTCCCCCGGCACATGCAGTCAATGCGGGCGGTTGTAGTCACACGGGCAATAGTGAGCCTTGTTAACACAACGTAAGGTTCAAGTTTGCTTACAGAAGTCCCCCGGCACATGTAGTCAATGCGGGAGGTAGTAGTCACACGGGCAATAGTGAGCCTTGTTAACACAGCGTAAGGTCCAAGTTTGCTTACAGAAGTCCCCCCGCCACATCCAGTCCATGTGCCGCTGGCAGGTGGCGCCGGGCCGGTTGTAGTCGCACACGGCGCAGATGCTCGCGTTCACCATCGCCGACGGTTGCAGCCTGCGATTTTGGGCTTAATTACGACGGCATAAAGTTGATCACTCAATGGTAATTCAGGTAGTACACAATAACGATGAACCCCAGATAGCATAATAGTATCTAAGGGTGGTATTCTACTTGTCCAAGATATTTGTCCAATGTGTATTTGCGTCTCAAATTTTGCTTAAAGAGTGAGTGAGACGCAATGCACATTGGAGAAAGAACTTGGAAACGTGGAATAACACCATAAGAGCCACCTTTGCTGTGTGAAACATATTTTTCACCGCCTAAAACCGCATGTAAAATTCATTGAAATGTTGGGAGCAAACAATGAAATAAATATATTCAATTTATAATATATTTTAATAAATCTAGACATCTCAGTTCGTCTCGTCAGATCGATATGCATTGAAAACAAAAATTAACTTTAGCTACATTAGCCTAGAGTTGAAATCACTAGTGCGCATCTCTCGTTCTCAAGAATTCGAGAACCAGTAGCCGGGTTCAACTAAAGAGTGGGTTGCACCAAACAGGTAATCGTAAGCGGTGTTCGTTAAAATCTGAATGTATAGAAAGTTTGACAAGTTTATATAGTGTGACAGCTGACATGTAATCGGATCTAGGTGTAACCCGCCCCTAAGACATAAAATCATCATCATCATAAACTTAAGAGCCGGGCTCTTGTCGGTGGAGTAATCGCCACTTATTACTCCAAAATAGGGAATATTAATGTTGTGGTTTCCCCACTTGCCTTATAACGACCTTGCGACATGGCGAGTAAACGCCGCCATCAAATAAGCATTCCCCTGGTACAGAGCAGCAGCTGCATCAGTATTGGCAGAAGGCCGAGGAAGTGGGCTCCGGTAGGACTTTTGACCAAATAGAAGTGGGCGTATATATCCGGCCATTACACTGCGATGTGGAAGACATAAAATACACACTCTAAAATCAGAAAAACGTTGCTGAAAATTACCTGTTCGTCAAAATGATATTAGGATACATAGCACCCACATCCAAATGGTATATCAGAGGGTTCTCATCCCTCCGCGGATGGTCTTTCATATGCTGCAGTTTCCCTCGTATCTCCGCGCAGACCTCGTCGAAATTCGTCACCAGTTCCAGGGGAATCCCCTCCTCTACCTCTATGGCGTGCTTCATGGTCTTGTCTATGGTTTCCATCAGTTTGTCTACAGCTGTGGGCTCGATTCGGAACTTGCATTTAATGTCCGCCCGGAATACACCTGGAAGTTTTAGGAAGTTAGATGGGAGCATGAAACACTATTTATCTACGCACATGTCATTAGTGCTCTAAAATGCGTTCAGAAACCGTAGGAAATTGCCAGCATTATTACAACCGATTTTACTATGAGAACTTTCTTGTCTGTGGTAGTAGGTAAAATCTGTACTGTAATGTTGTTACAGTACAGATTTTTGTATCGTTATGAGTTTAAATTTGGAACAGCTGTCAAAACTCAAGCGGGCATCTATTCTAGTATCCATAGATAATAAAACATTTATCGATACGAAACGTCAATTCAGTATGTTTTTTTTTTTATATAAACCGCACGATATTTGATCTCGAGTGATATGAGTATAGGGACTTCATTCGTTTGTCTATGCTTAAAAAAAAACCATTCGTCAAGTGCCCCGGAAGGGACATGACGAATTGCCGTCATTGCTGTTGTAATTTTTTTGTAGTTTTTTGCTGTTACTTACATACTTATGATATGTGTGTAGATAAAGTAGTGTTAAAAACTGTAAATAATTAAGCCTTAAAACACTCGTGTGCTCCTATTATGAAACTCGCTGACGCTCGTTTCATAAAACCACACTCACATTTAGGCCTCTCATTATAGATCAGTCGCATAAACTACTATTAATCTTTTTTTTTTTGTATTACAATGATAAACAAGTGCATTAACCTCCTGAAACCTCGTGTAATATAGGTCATCATCATCCTCCTAGCGTTATTCCCGGTAATGCCTCTAAAGAAACCCGGGGTCCGCTTTCACACCGAATCCCAAAGCGACTGCCATCTGACCTTCCAACCCAGAGGGAAAACTAGACCTTATTAGGATAAGAACGGTTTCCTCACGATGTTTTCCTTCACTGAAAAGCTAACGGTAAATATTCCGTACATAAGTTATGAAAAACTAAACGAAACCATAATTAGATTCCAAAAAAATAACAGTAAAATGAAAAATAAACCGACACCGGCAATGTACACACTCTTCCAAATGATGGACGTATTACGGAAGAGTTTTTTTTTTACTAAGTGAGCAAAGGCAAAGGCCTCCTCCAGCTCCTTCCTGTTTAACCTGTCCTTGGCTTTGCCAGTCTCGTGGGTGCCAGTGTAGGATCCTCTCGCTCCACCTATTGTCGGTTGTTCGTGTTACATGGCCAGCCCATCTCCATTTCAACCTACATGCTAGTTCAGCGGCATTTGTAGCGGCTATTGTTATTTTCCTACTTTCACTATTCCTCTTTCTGTCACTCCGTCTGATATTCAGCATGCTCCTCTCGGTCGCCTTTTGAAATACATGTATCTGTGCTCTCAAATTTTGAAGCTCCAGGTGACATGAAAAATAATAAACATCTGTCTAAAGAGCAACTGTTCTGTCATCTCGCGACGCGGCCACAGTCCCGCTAGCTCCACACTGACCTGACTCGAGCGCCTCGACGTGTCCGCCTACGTAGGTCTCCGCGTCGAGCAGGTGCCCGTCGCCGGTGAGCTTGTTCAGCTCCTCGACCTGCTTGTTCGGGAACACGATGTTGGCGTGAAACGCCTCCACCATCAGCAGGGCTTCGCAGAGCGTCCCGGAACCTTTGCGGAGGACCTGTGGACAGACAATTGGGAATTAGATTGGTTGGTCAAGTGACGCACTCGCGATTGTTGTCTTGCCCTCTATGGGCAACACATTTATTGCCTATAAATAGCCCGCGGCCAGATATAAAAAGCGACTGTACTTTTCTGTATACCATCATCAACTCGATGAGAAGATTCTAACGAACCCAAACTGACTACCGACCGACTAGCGGGTTCGCGGCGTCCGGCATTGAGTTGCACGTCGTTGCTCGACTAGCGAGTTCTGTCGGTTTCTGGGGTATTGTTCGGAATTTTGCCTGGTTGCGAAAGTGTTAAGTACTGAATTCCCATGGCCACTTTCTGTGGTACCATAATATTGAATTGTCATCCAAACTATACTTATACCCAAAATTTCAGCTCAATTGGTCACCGGGAAGTGGGTCAAATTTAACTCGCAAGATTTGTCTCATACTAACAGGGCAAGTTAAATAAAAGCTTGTAATAAAGACGTTGCGTTATAAAAAGAAAGACGGTATCGGCCTAGGTGCTGCGATTCGCGCGCTTGCGCCCGGCCTTTATAGGTAAATTACCATACACGTCGTTAAAGTACAATAGTCAAACAGCCACATCTCAAAATTTTAAAATCAAAATCTATTATTATATTCTGCAAAGCAAAAAACCGACACAGGCAAACTTACACTCTTCCAAATGATGGACTTAGCTAAAAACTAGCTATGTCCATCAGTGTAAGTTTGCCAGTGTCGGTTATTTTTTCATTTTAATGACAATTTTTTTTTGGAATCTAATTATGGTTTCTAGTATAACTCGACGGAGGTCTTCGCGTCGTATGGCTATCATGTGCATGACAAGATTATATTAATTTAGTATCCCAGAAATGTATAAGGTGGAGCGTGCAAATACATTTAATAATTATTTTAATATAATATAAGCGTCAAAAAAAGGAACATTGTCAGAGATGTACAGGGTCAATAACAATAAAACGTGTCAATAACAGAATGACGTCTATTTGGTTCTACGTCGTTAGTTAGAAAAAAAGCGGCCAAGTGCGTGTCGGACCACGCACAACAAGGGTTCCCTGTCTATTAAAAAGGTTGTATACGTTTACAGAAATCTTAAGGCACTTACGTCCTTTTCTTTAAGAAAGGCAGTTTTTAGAAATATCTTGAAAACCTTTGAACCGATCTTATACAAAGCAATTTTCGCTGAAAGAATTTGAATAAGCCATAGGTTCATGATTTTTTTCATATTTTTAAAATACACGATTAGAGGACACAAGTATAGTGACTTTCGGGGCGATTATCTCCGACTCTATTCACTTATCCAAAAACATTGCTTAGAAACTTTATATTTATTTTGAAAGGCCTATCCATTGATGTGCCACACGTGGGCTTGCAAAAAAATTTTTGGGTTCCGTTTTTTGCCATTTGGCTACGAAACCCTAAAAACGTGCTTAATGGTCTAATAAGACGTCACATTGCTTCGATTAGCGAAGCACAATGCCAGGAAAAATAAAGCAAATCGGTTGCCAGACATTTCTTTTGTAAAATATCTTATAAATAAGTAAAGACAATCTCACCTCATCTGGCTCCAAGGGGATAATAGTGCAGAGAGCGAATATGAAGGGGTGCACGTACTTCATGTACAAATAATAGGTGGCCACGGCGTCCGACACGGAGTAGTTCGACAGCACCTGGCAACAATACCAAAACACGATTCATTTCCATGTGATCCAATCCTTCCTCTTCCGGGCTATTTTTTTTTTTTTTCAGCACCTGGCAACACAACCAAAACACAATTCATGTCTATTTCATACCTGTATTTAAATTCATTTTAAAAACTGTAGAAAAAATTTGATTATTACATACAATTTATATTATTGTACATTTCGTAAGCTCTAATGTAATAATTATAATACTTATTACTTGTAATGTAGATGACAAAATCTTATATTTCTGTTTAAATGTAAACTATTATTCCGACTGAAGGACTCTGTATCCATGGTCATGAAATAATTTAAAAAAAAAACAATTCATTTCCATGTGATCCAATCCTTCCTCTCCCGGGCTATATATTTTTTGTTCGCAAATATTTCTGTTACAGTTTAATAGACAATATTGTATACACCAACTAATAATATGATAGATAGTTGGGTATGTGTTTTTAGTTTCTCACTTCATCGAATATTTCCTAGTAAGTATAATAGTTGCTAAACTGCACTAGGTTGGTAGGTGCTTAGTTGATATCGTGGCACTGGCGGCTCGCTGTCTTCATACCTACGAGGCGGCTTCCTTTGACGTAGCGAGTGAGAGCGAGCGAACACGGCAACGGCGCGACCGGCCCCGACTGAAGCATTCTTCATCGGGTCTATATCGGGTGGCATAAAATTGTTGGTCCTACTATTTTGTCGCATACCAACTTTATGCCGAATAACGTATGGCATAAACATTGTTGTGCATATTTTTTATTTGCCGAAATTGTTGTTCCTAATATCGATTGTCCCAAATATTTATTGTCCGAATGTTTATTGTATCGAAGTTTTTTTTTAGAATGATTGATGTGCATAACTTTGATGTTACTAATATTTAATGTTCTAAAAATGTTTTTAAAACATTTCTGCTCTGAGGGATAAAATGCAACTAACGAACGTATGTAATTGATCCAGATGAAGGTTGGCTCTGCTGAGAATTACCTAATACTTGAATAACCTATGACCCGCCCTCATGTAGTCGGAGACCCGCTTCGCGGGGCCCCTATTTCTGCTCTGAGGGACAAAAGGCAACTAACGAACCTATCTAATTTATCTAGATGTAGGTCGGGTCTGCTCAGAGTTTAAAAATAGTATAAAATTTAGGAAAAAATAGTATAGGTGGTGTAATTTTAGCTAATTTAATATTAGGCAAAATAATTACTATGACAATAAAAATTAGGACTATTACTTTTTAGGTAATGCGATGTTCGAGTAATCAATATTAGGATAAACATACTTTAGAACTTTTAAATATGTATGCGCAAAAAATGAATCGGCTAATTAAGTGGTATGCCACTCAACATTATGCCAAACATTCTCAGCCAATTTTTTTTAGGACGATCAACATTATGCGATACGACAGGCACCCTTCTCCATCATTCCCGAAGGCTATATGTGTGTGCGTACCGAACACGCGCGCATGTGTGCAGCCCGGCGATGTACCTTTGTTCGATGATTATATGTACACATACCTACCTGTAGTACCTACTCGTAAATTGGTACAACACCAAAACGTAACTGGTTCGCTAACTCAGCCTCGCCTCCCAAATCTCTAACGTAACCTTAATGTAACTAGAGAACACATAAGTTAAGTACCTAATATTGTATAAGCAATTGACATGTAAAATTTTATATTTTATTAATAAACAATTGAATTGAATTGAATTGAATTGAATTATACAGAATGTCTCATTTAAATCGGTCAGTATTGGAAAGTCTGAAACGATAAGACATACGAAGATCTGTTATTAGGAACCATGTCATCGATTTTAATAAGAAGAAAAACTGCACTCAGCTTGGGAATCGAACCCAGTTGTTTTGAAAAATTAAATTTACACTATTTCTATTTAGATATCGATTGTGTAGGTCTTAAGCAGTAAATTGCTCTATGAAACATGATATGTATATAATTAATAAAATGCATTGTTTTCACATACTTTAATTTATTTGTTTCAAAACTACCGGGTTCGATTCCGGAGCCGAGTACAGGTTTTTTTTTAAATGTATGAATGCACGTTTTCTTCTTATTAAAATCGATGACATTGTTCCTAAGAACAGATCTTCGTATGTCTTATAGTTTCAGAATTTCCCCTACTGACTGATTTAAATGGGACATCCTGTATACTGTTCTATACTATGACACAGAGGCAGAAAAATACCTGAGGCTGTTCCGCGGCCATGCGGCACATGTCCTCGGGGTCAAGCTCGACAGGGTCGTACCGCAGCTTGGCCTTGGCAACGGCTTTCAGGCCCTGTGAGCCCACTGGCAGGTACGAGTCCCTCTTCACCCAACTGGAGAACAAAGGGTCAATGAACTCAATACACCGTAAAATAGTTATACTATAGGTATAGTACATTGTGATGTAAATGAGTAATGAGATATGTTGATAATTGCATCAGAATTTACACACGAGTGTAAAATATAGTGTGAGGTGAATACCGCGTTTGAAAGAATGCTTATATAAAATCATAGTACAAGTATCACCGCGTTATTAGGTATGACAAAATTGTTTAAGGTTCCGTACCTCAAAAGGAAAAAACGGAACCCTTATTGGATCACTTTGTTGTCCGTCCGTCCGTCTGTCAAGACCCTTTTTCTCAGGAACGCGTGGAGATATCAAGCTAAAATGTACACCAAATGCTCAGGTCTACTGTTCCTTGGAGCTGTGAAAAAATCAAACTTCTAAGCCAACGCAAAAAGATACAGCCGTGTATGCCGCAAATTTCGGCAAATTTTCGAAACTCGCAAAGGAATCAAAACCTACGGGGTACTTCCCGTGAACTCAGAATCTTGAATTTTTGTACGAAGCAACGTCTTATAGCACAGATAAAAGAAAAATTGCGAAAACCGCACATTTTTGTACGGAACCCTCGGTGAGCGAGTCCGACTCGAACTTGGCCGTTTTATTTTGTAATGTCTTTGTATCCTCACGTTTGAGTAAAGCACTATATTTACCTAGGCGAAAACCGAGGTTGCCCGACTCGTCTCTTGGCAGGCCTCGGCAAGCCTCGACCCCTTTCCGCGCCTCAGCAATAATGTAGTATTTCGTGTACTAATTACTTACCAAAGACAGTCCATGTGCATGGCCGGGCGGCAGGCGTAGGTGCCGTCTCGGGCGGCCATCTTGCTGAAGCCGATCTCTTGTTTCATGTCGAGGCCGAGGATCGCCGCGCGCGCCTCCACGAACGGCCAGTCGAAGAAATCACCTGCAAATAGAACGTTGTAGAGGCTGGATATTAGGCAACAGATCGCAACTTGTGCGGTTCTGGTCGGCTGGTTTACTAAAGCCCGCGGTCCCGGTGACATTGTTATACGTGTCCCGTCTGCACTACTCGACGAAAGCCGAACAGAAGTTCATCCTGAGGGTTGAGAGGTTGGAGTCCCGGCACAAACCGAGTTTCAATTCATTTGTGGTGAGAGTACCAACTGACAAGCTGTCAACCTTCATGAAGGAGATCTGGCCGAAGGGTGTAGTTTTCCGGAGATTTCGAGGCCGGCTATTTGACACCCAGAACTTGCGCCGAGCGTCGCCGTCTTAACGTGTCTTTGTTTTTGTGCTATAGTGTATATTGATATGTATGTTAGTCTGTAAGGTATGTTTAAATATAATTGTTGTCTGAGTCAAAAAAATAAATAAAATAAATAGATGGAAGAGTTCCTCTAGCTGAGACATTACATAGTGTTTTTCTTACTGCGAGGAAATTCTGCTATCCTACTAATATTATAAATGCGAAAGTTTGGATGTTTAGAATCACGCTTAAACGGCTCAACCGATTTGGATGCAATTTTGCACGAAGATAGTTTATAGCCAGGATTAACATAAAAGATAGTTTTTATTCCGGGTCCATGCAGACGAAGTCCCGGGCGGAAGCTAATAACAAATAATAATAGCAACTTAAATTAAGTGAAATTGTAACTTAAGAAGCGCTTCAGCGTGGATGTCAGTAGGCCCAACCCAGACCCACTTTCGACTTATTCCCGAGTAGTGGCGTGAAGATAAGAGAAACCACTCGGCAATCACATCGTTCCCGGACTTTTGCGAGGTCGGAAAACCCTGTTTTTACTGGTGTAACTAAAAAAATATTTTTCTACATTTTATTCGGTCTTTTCGGCGTGATTGTTTTATATACCCATGCCGAATTAGTTTTCTAATAGTAATGGTTACTGAGCTAAACCGAAGACGGACAGACGGACGGACATGGCGAAACTATAAGGGTTCCTTGGACTACGGAACCCTAATAACGCGAAATTGTATAAACCGTGTGTGACAATTTGTCAGTTTGATCAAAGGTGCCGCTCAGAAACCGTTCATACCGTTTGGAATTCGCTACTTTTAAATTTGATATTTTTTAATGAAAATTAAAATTTAGGGAGTAAAGAATTTAAAAATAAAAATCCTTAAAATTTCATTTCTATAGAACTTTTTAAAATGAAATGTTGTCACTTGCTTACCGTTGTATGTGACAAATATGTGAGGTTTTACATCCATAATGTGATCGAAGAACTTCTGTATCATCGCCATTTCGTTTGCTTCATTAAATATTATGAATTGCCTGGAATGAGAAAGCATATTATAGATGTATAGACCGGTATTTAGACTCGGTTCTTTTTTTAACCCATTCAGTACCAATCACACATGCATCAAAGCTCTGCAGTATGGACTACGGCGTAGCGCTACAGGCCTGGCGTGGCGGTGAATGGAATAAACATTGAGTAATGAAGGGGAAGAGTAAGATTCTTTTAAGTCACTATAACACTAGATGTTGCTTCCTGTATGACTCAAAATGAACTACAACTTCCATCTTTTCAGCCCCAATTTGACATTATTTTGTACGGGTATCAAAGCCCTGTAATGGTCTCTGAAATAGAATAAGCAATGCTTTCTCACCCCTCAAATTCCGGTTTAGGCGTATATTCAAAATCCTCAACGTCGACCGAAATGATCTCTCTATTCGTTATCAAATATCCCTGCGCATCAATCATATAGGAGATCATCATAATCTGGTCGGTCTGCGAATCTGGGAACTTGAGCGGTAGTTTTGTGGTCTCTATATCGAAGGCTAGCACTATGGGGTCCGGGCGCTCGAGGATGTCGTCCCGTTTGGTGAAGACGGGCGGGTCGGTGCCCCGGCTTTTGACCGTGTACCAGGAACCGCAGAATATCTTCATGTCGATGGACACTCGGGCGTGGTATGGCACATCGTGTTCTCTGTAAATTGTGTAAATTGAAAATTAAATAAATACACTCTTTAATCTTGTGCCCTAATATCTCACATGGTGAGAAAAAAACAACTACGTCAGTCACCTGAGCAGTCGCGAACGACGCTCCAGTTAATCATATTTCCAGTTGATGTGGTCGAAATCGGTCAGGATTATGATGATGATGATCTAATTAGAAATGTAGTACATAATGTTTTTCCATCGGGCAAACTCGGAAATGCGACGGTTTACGGTTTAAGAATGTATTGCTTTAAAAGAATACAATTCACTTAAACTAGAGAAATAGCAATATTTTTACTTAATGTTTACGAAGTGTACGAATAACAAATACATTTTAAAGTTTATAACTTACAACTAAAATATTCGCAATAAGTGGGTACGCACAAAAAGATAACACTTGTTATTGTATTTAACTTATAAGTACAGTCGAAATTAAACTTTCGTGAGACTGATATAATACTAATAATACGGGCGACATGTTTCGAACTCCTCGGGAGTTCTTCTTCGGGATGAGTGTTTCCTCCCGACGCATATGACCAATAACGCAAAAGGCCAATAAACGCTATTTATTCGCGTAGTTCCAAATACGCAATATACCAAATACGTGAATTACCAAATATGTAATAGGTATAGGACACCTAATGCAGGTCGGCAGATCGTATCGACGAGCGAAGCGAGGAGGAGTGTGAGGTGTACTGCGACTTCACAGCACGAGCCGAGCGTGCCGCGGCAGCTGCCGGTAAGTGCCAGAACCGAAAATGTGTTATTTCACTGCCTCATATTAAATGTTCGTGACGAAGATGAGCCTTGACCTTATACCTGATATCCAGTATATTTTCCATATGGTCAGTGGTCTTCTTGGCGTGTTCTATGGCCGCGGCGCTGGTGAGCGCGTTGGTCAGCATCTCCGCGTAGATGGCGTCCTTCTTCTGACGCTCCTACCACCACAAACAATCAATTCAATTGGTATGCTAACTTACATTTACATTACACAATAAATAAATATTGATAATGTAAATTAGATATGAATTGTGTTAGAAAATTATTATTGTATAAAATTGCCATCACCTTATAATATCTACTAGAATATTAGATAATAATAATTACCTACTTATTTAATAAATGTTAACAATTGGACTTATAAAATGTATCGGTACTTTAACCAACAAAAAAAAAAGAAAGAAAGACGGAAGACAATATTTTTTTAAAGGACTATTTTATTATGCTAAGAGGCAGTACAAATCTGGTTCTGGACAGATTGTAAGAGATAACACATTGGTTGTGTGTGAAATTCATAATCAAAATTCTGGTCACTTGCAATAGTGAATGTGATAGTGATACAATCCTCAAGCTTTAAATCACCTGAAGGATATATTCATAGTCATATAGTTATTGCCATCGCATTATACATATATCAAGTAGTTGATTTTATTGGATTCCTCAAGAGAGTTCCCAGATAGCCGCAAGAAAGAAAGATTACGTCGTATGTTAATTTTGTATTAAGCAGTAACACTGCTAACGAAATTATAAATTTTTAAATAAAGGAAAAATTAAATAAAAATTACTTCAAATAGTACCATTTTACCTTGTTTTTGTTGACAGCTGTGAGCACCTCCCGCCGTACCTTCATCATCTCATTTTGTGACATAAAGGAGAGCTTCAGGTATCTCTGCTTCAGTCCAGAGAGGTGGTTAAGCTGGGACAGACAATTCATAGATAAATACTAAATATAATAAGTAACAGACAAGTAAGGTTTTTTTGAAGTTTTACTTTATTGTTATTATATCTACATCTCTACCCAACTGCCAAGAATGGAGAATATTATGTGTGAAAGTGATTGTAGTCTAAAAAGGAGGATTTTGACTTATGGGGATTAGAATAGTCTCAAAAATGGTGAGAAAAAACAGTTAGTGTATGGAAAATCTCAAAATATTTCAAATTTACTCAGGCTTAGGGTGGCTTCCACCTGTCAAAGATCTTTGTCCAATGTGCATTTGATTAACAGAAGAAATTGGATGATTTAATCAATTATATGAGGAACAACTACTATGGCGAAGAAATTTGATCAAAGACTGGACAAGAGTTTCTTGCAAACTATCATTTAAATTGTTTTTAGCAAGCATCGGCTCTCTCCTACCATCATCAAAACCTCTTCGTTTGTCTTTCTTTCTGTCCAGCTTATTCTTTCCGTCCTCCGCCAGCACAACATTTCGAAGGCTTCGAGCCTTTCTCTGTCCTTTTGCCTAGATAGAAGAGGCAAAATGATCGGACATCTAATACGGCACGACAGCTTCTTTTTAAACATTTTGGAGGGCAAGATCGAAGGAAGGAGAGGAAGAGGAAGACCCAGACATACTTACACCAGCCAAATAAAAGGGAAAGTGGCTGTCGAGTTATATGAAGACGTGAAGAGGCTAGCAGAGGACAAAGATCAGTGGCGGTTACTCCACCGACAAGAGCCTAGCTCTTAAATAGATGATGATGAAATACTTGGCTACTCTCAATTTGGTTAGAATTGCAGAAATGTCTGACTGGTTTGTTGAATTCATTTATTAATAGGCGGACCCACACCAGACGAGCGGCTCGACCGAACACGGCTCGCGCTGACACACCTTATAAATATATCATAGCTACCTATCACAACCCTGCACATGTGCTGCTAAAGAGTGACATACTTTAACACTTTCGCAACCAGACTAAAAATGGAACAATACACCTGAGAGAACTCACTAGGATGGTACGTTTATACTACTGCCTACGTAGCGGCCGAGCTCCACATCTGAGCAAACTTACCAGTGCCTACCAGGCGGATTCTTGGTTGTGAACGTGTTGAAGGCCAAATAATGTATGCAATACCATTAAATAAATAAATAGAATATTAATTTTGTTCTTTAAGCAGTAATGCTGCTAACGAAAATTACAAATTTTATATCAAAGGAAAAAATTGAAAAATTTAATGCTCTGTGCCGAGCTAAATTTTTTCCTTTGATTTAAAATTTGTAAATAGAATATTGCTAAGCCCAGTGTACCTCACCTAATATCTTCACTGATCTGTCTCTAGCAAGTCACAGGTTATAACATACCAAATCCAAGTCTTCCTTCTCAATAACTTCAATCTTATGAATGGTGCTAGCAAACTTCTTGGTCAGGTACTGTATCACTTCCTGCTCACACTCCTTACGAGCCAGCAGCAGGAAGTAAGGCTGAAAGGTCAGCGACACCTTGAACCGGGCCCCGTCCATCTCTATAAAGTAATAATCCATCGCTGCTACTAAACGCTTGTCTTCGTCTAGAACTTCAGCCTGGAATTGTTTTTAGCATTAAACAACTTTATATCACATTCAGCGTGGAATAGTTTTTAGCATTAAACAACTTTATATCACAACAATGTGATTGTACAAATTGTAAGTTGGATATGTTATTCAATTATTTTTGCCACCTATTACAGTTTACCAGTAATAAATTTGTTACAATTCCTCAGTTATCCAAGTGTTATCTGGAAGAAATCACTTCTTAGTGATACTTTTGTTCTATGTTCTGTCTTAGTTTCAGCTTCATATATTGAGGTGTGCGCAGTGCAATAAAGAGTAGTTGTATTATAATAACTTTATAAGATTACAATACAACATTTCACATTCCATGTTACAAAAGATAACAATAACATTAAGGACAAGGACACGCTCAAGAGCGGCACAACGCGCACGCCCACCACCTCCGCCCGCGCCGTCCAGCTCCTCGCCATCGCCATCGTCGTCGGGTGATGACTTTGCAACAGCGGCCGACACCAGCGAGTCGAGCGACGAGCGCGGGCCGCCGTCCCCGCCGCCGCGACTACCTGTACGACGAGGACGACCACCACTGCCGGCACGCTTGGGGCCTGCGGGGCATCCTGCTCCGCCCACGACTCCCGCTGCCGGTGGTATAGTGCGTCGCATGCAGTGGACACAATCCATTAACGAAAACTGCATGCGCGCCTATTATGGGGCGACAGAGGGAGGGACTAACCTATCCGCGTACCGTGTCCGGATGCTGCCTCTGTTTCAGGCCCTTGAACCGACCATCACTGTATCTGCACAACGCCTATCGGATCAGGTGCGCGTCATCCAGCGGCACAAGCGGTTGGATGACGCCACACTTGATCGGCTACGACTGGAAGCACTCTCTGCTCGTGCGGCCTCTACCTCGGCGCGGGATCTGCCCGCCTTGTTGCCGGCTCCGATGTCTGTACCCGACCTGGCACCGGGGGCACCGCCGGTTGATCCCAGTGCCGACGAGGAGGACTGTGCGAATCAGAGCGTGAGTACCCAGACCAATGAGCAACTGAGGAGGGCTTTGGAAGATGCGATTACGGGGTATCGTTCCACAAACAACTCTAGGCCACGATTACCACACCTGCCCGTGAATAGACGAAATCTAGCGTTAATGGGAGCCTTGAACGGTCTGCTAGATCCGTATATACGGACTAGTGAAGACTTACTTGATACACACTCAATCATGTACTGCGGGGCCATCGCGGCGTGCCGTGTTGCTCGCGTCAAGTTTCCGGACGCTGACCGTGCACCTAGGACCGCTGGGGATGTCCCTGCATGGCAAGTACGGATTGAGCGGCGTATCAATACGTTCAGGACTCTCATTGCAAAGCTGATCTGCTTCAGGGGGGGGGCAACAACCGCCCCCGAGTCATGCGCTTTGTGAACCAGACCTTCGCGGGAACTGGTACCAGGCCCCGCGACTACATAGCCTGTGTCACGGAGCGCATTGACTTTCTGAAGCAGAAAGTCTATGCATGGGCAGCCCGTATTCGCCGCTACAGAGAGCGCGTGGACCGATACCAGCAGAATCGCTTATTCCAGAGTGACCAAAGGAAGGTATACCGAAAGTGGGAGGAAACCGATCTTCGTGTGTCTGACGAACAGCAGCCTGATGCTACTGCCATGGTTGACTTCTGGCGTAGTATCTGGTCAGTGCCAGTCGAACACACCGAAGGCGAGTGGATGAGTGTTGTCGAACGTGAGTGTGAGGACATCGAACCCATGGGGACTGTTACAATCAGCCCCGAAGACGTTAGTTGTGCCATCCGTTTGGCCCCGAACTGGAAAAGTCCTGGGCCGGATGGATTGCACAACTTCTGGTTGAAATGGTTTCAATGCTCACACCTGCGTTTGGCAACACAGTTCCAGCAAGCCCTTGAGCTCGGTTCCCTACCATCTTTCTTTACAACTGGTATTACCTCCCTGCTCTACAAGTCCGGTAGTACCACGTAAGCGAAAAACTACAGACCCATCACGTGCTTGCCTACGCTGTACAAGCTCCTTACATCCATTTTGAGAGCAAAAATTAACGCACATACCGTTGCGAACAATGTTTTGGCCCCAGCTCAAAATGGATGTAGGGTTGGGTCTCGTGGTACTAAAGAGCTCCTCCTCATAGACATGACCATTTGCCAACGAGTCCGGCGGAACAAAGGGACCCTCTCGGCCGCCTGGATTGACTACAAGAAGGCCTATGATTCGGTGCCTCATTCATGGCTGAGGAGGATCTTAGCATTGTATAAAGTTGATGCAACTCTAAGATCCTTCTTAGGCGCTTGCATGGGGCAGTGGACCACAGTCCTTCGTCAACCGGGGGGAGGAGATGGCCCCTTTAGTCTGCAGGACTCTATAAGGATTGAACGTGGGATCTTTCAGGGTGACAGCCTGAGTCCTTTGTGTGCGGTCATGCATGTACAGCGGGGGAAAGTTCTAAATTCAACAAATTTGCAACTTTCTGAGACAATGTCCCTCAAATCTATCTCCGAAGTGTCATTGGGTATTGAGAGTGAGGGCGTAAAGCGGGCGGTGAAGGAGCGCTTCTTTTGTCGCTTGACAAAAGTACTCAATAGTCTTTTGTCGGGCGGCAACAAGGTTCGCGCCTTCAACGCCTGGGTGATGCCCTTGCTTATTTACTCCTTTGGCGTACTAAGGTGGACTCAGACTGAGCTGGATGCCCTGGACCGAAGAGTCCGAGTACTGCTTACTGAGCATCGCATGCTACACCCACGCTCGTCTGTTATGAGACTGTACATCTCGCGGAAGTGTGGAGGTCGCGGCTTTTTAAATGCCAAAGACCTCCACAACCGCGAGGTGTGCAGTCTCAGGGATTATTTCCTAAACAACGAGTGTGGGATGCATCGCGACGTAGTAGCAGTAGACGGAAACTTCACCCCGCTCTCCTTTGCAAACGAGAACTGGCGCAGACTTAAAGTAATGAGCGCCGAGGACCGCAAGGCGGTATGGAGGAGCAAGGAGCTACACGGGCGGTTCTACAAGGCCCTCACAGGGCCCGATGTCGATCTGCTCGCGTCGGTGAACTGGCTACGTTTCGGGGATCTCTTCGGGGAAACCGAGGGTTTTGTCTGTGCAATTGCGGACGAAGTTATCACGAACAACTACCGGAGGTATATCCTGAAGGACGGTAACGGCGAGTACTTGCACAGACATAACCTTGTAGCCAGAATTATTCACCAGCAACTTGCTCTGCTATACGGTCTTGTGGTCTCCGAAGTGCCTTACTATAAGTACACACCTGCGCCAGTTCTCGAAAATGGTCGTGCCACGCTCTATTGGGATCGATCTGTCGTCACGGACAGGACTATTCTTGCCAATAGGCCTGATATCGTGCTGATAGATCGATCGAAACGCCAGGCAGTGCTCGTCGACATCACCATCCCCCATGACGAGAACCTTTTGAAGGCCGAGAAGGACAAAGCCAGCAAGTACCTAGACCTGGCTCACGAGGTAACCGCCATGTGGGATGTTGATTCGACGAACATCGTCCCGATAGTCGTTTCGGCGAACGGTTTGATAGCGAAGAGTCTCGACCGTCACCTAAAGAGACTCTCGCTAGATGGCTGGATCAAGGGTCAGATACAGAAGGAGGTACTCTTGGATACTGCGCGAATAGTCAGGAGGTTCCTGTCTCTGTCGCCCTGACCACCGGCAGCTTAGGCCCCGCCTCGCTCCCGGCGGTACCCTAGGTTAGGTTTTTATAATGGTTTTATGTTTTATATTTATAGTTTTATATTTTACTTTTTATATCATTATTGTAAAAACCTAGCCTAAGAAGAAGATTGAATAAAGAGAATAATAACATTAAATATTATTTATTTATTTATATATGCCATTTAATTACATGATAATCAATATACATACATACATACATTCACGCCTTTATTCCCAAAAGGGGTAGGCAGAGCATATGAAATGTATGTTCCAGCACCACTTTTAGCATAAATGTGGGTATATAAAAGATCAGCTAAATGTGATATTGCAGTGATAGGTTGCTAGCCCATCGCCAACAACAAACTTCAACCCTGGTCCCTTAGTCGACTTTTACGACACCCACGGGAAGAGGGTGGTGAAATTCTAACCTGACACCACACGGGATAATCAATATTAAAAAAAAAAAAAATCGTTTATTTCAAGTAACAAGACTCATAGTTATATAATTACAATATTCAATAATAAAATTAAGATTAGGATAATTGTCAAGTAAAAATTGAATAGATAATAATAATATACAACACATAAATGATATTAATTAATTTTAATATGCCTCGCACAGCAATGCTGCATGTAAGGGCAGTCCAGCCTGTCGGCTATCATTGCCAGGAAGGTGTTGGAGCTGGCCCTGACCCTGCGCACCAGGGATGCAGCGCGCAGGCGCATGTTCGCATGAAAGCATGCTGTGCGCGCCTCCGCAAACATGCCCGACGCGCTGCAGCGGCGGGGCAGCCCCATAAACGTGTAGAGGGACGTACAGTAAGCTTTGAATAAAGTCACTTTCACGTCCCTTGAACACCGTGCAAACCCAAAATATATGACATATTATTTTATTTGTGGTTAGAATAGCTCCAAAGTGGGTGTTGCAAAAGTAGACTTTGGGATAGGGTTGAAGTGTTATATGGAAGATTTTTCTCCCAAATATAAACCCACAATTGCTAGAGAGAAAATAAATTTTATGTGCTCTGCTTACCACTTCTGGGAATACAGGTGTGTATCTCAGACCAAGAAAAATAGACAGACGGACCGTTACGAACAGTCAAGTGAAGCCAAACCACATACAAACAAAACCAAGCTACCTCAAGTTTAGCACACGCTCACACACACATACAAAATTGCACAAAACTCTTCAGCACGTGTCGCAATGATGTCAAGATCATTTATTTCGAGTTTTGTGGATTTAATTTGTTTAGCGTGTGCTAAACTTATGGGGCTTGGTTGAAAACCGGTTGGCTTCACTAGACTGTTTGTAATGCTCCGTCTGTATATTTTCTTGGTCTGAAGTGTGTATGTATGTATATTATTTCAACTTTTGGCAGTATTAAGATATGATGATTAAACTAGCGTATAATCTAAACAAAAAGGACCGTACCGTGTGCATGTTGATCAAGTAACCTGTCCGCTCTTTCGCGTCGCGTACTCGGTCGAAACCGTACTTGGAATCAATCCTATCATTCTCCAGAGCCACACGGATCCGCGACTCTGAAGATTCCTCGCTACAATCAATAAATATAAAATTAGAACACATGCAAAATATCAGGATGAGAGTAACATGTTAATAGTGTTCTAAAGTACATACCGTGAGCCCGAAGATGTTCCAGCATCTCTTTTATAAGGCTCATCTTTATCGCCTTTGTATTTTCCTGTATTTTGGAGGACCATTTGTGTATTGTACTTTCGTAAAAATCTGGATTGTTTTTAATTGAATCCACCACACATATGATACATTGGTTGATCAAAGCTGTCAAGCAAGTCAGGCGTTCCGTCAATGTCAATTTTCGCGCCAACATTTTTTTATTAATTAAGGTTGAACCGTAGTTTCCTGCGGCGCTACCACCACGAACATCAAATCTCGAAGTTCGTATACTTATCTCTGTTTCTGTCACTCGCGTACCATAATATAATATAAGTGTCAAAGAGACGGAGATATACGAACCATATGATGATTTGTCAGCCCCAATTTATCAGAAGCAGACTAATTGCTATCGTCTGAAGGGCTACCGCGAAGTGAAATCGAACTTCGTTCGAATATCTCCGTCTCTGTCGCTCGAACAAGCAAGTGCGACAGAGATGGAGATACACAAATGTCGCGAATGTGGTAAGTTATACCAATGTTGCACGATAAATCTGACCGGACTGTTGTTGTGGGCAAACAACTTTTTACTGTCGTTAGCGGCCATGGTCTTATCTCCTGGGATTTTAAGGGTATAAATTAACCTAATGTAGGGTTTGGATGATGTTCTTACGTTGACGGTCCATATCATCAACTGTCACAATTCGCGACACTCCGAACCACCACAAAGAAGTCCAATCATCGCGAAGTGACTATTCGCGACAACAAACGAAGTTCGTTTTTCATTTCCCGGTAGCCCCTCAGAAGGCATGTTGCCCTGCTGATCCAACTGTCAAACGAGTTGTATAGACAAATTGCATGCACATGTGGTCGAATTGTTACATCTGTTAAAATTGGGGTAATATCACATAATCTGTATATCCCATTAGTGGTAGCGCCGCTGTCCACACCTATAAGAGCGTGTTCACATTACCCGGTACGACAACGGTGCCATTAGCCATTATTTTACTCTTTGCGGTGCCAGCGCCGATAAGGTGCCACTGCAGCTAGTAATACTCGTCGGCACGTGGTCGGCCCCTTTTATTTCCATTCCAAAAGCAACTATATAATAGCATGCCCCACAGAATTGATATACTTATTATCCTCTTTGCACAGAATCTGTGGCATACCCAAATGACAACTGACAAGTGTGACAAGTTGGTTAGTTTGGTTTGGGGTTATATTGTAGCGATTTGGTAGCGATTGTAATATTTTGATTTCGAACTTGCGTATCGTGCTATTTTTCATCTAATTTAAATAGAAGTGCATTGATATTTATTAAATGTCTGATAAAAAGTATGGTTAGAGGAGCAAAACCAACAAAATGGGTGAAATTTTCGACGGAACAGCATATATTATGTCCAAATCATTCGACGTTAGTGTATCCGACCAACTAGTAGACTTCGGGAACTTACGTATTTCGGCACTAACCAACGCTGCTGTAATCAGCCCGGCTGTAAGAAAAGTCACTATAGGACCCAAAAGTCCTGAGAAAAAGGAATTGCTATACGAAGATGTCGAGGTTATCCCAAAGACGAAAATTATTGAAGATGACTTGGTCGAAGATAGAGTCAGCGAAGATCTCAGGTACGCTTTAATTATGAAACAATACGAGAAGAACCTGCGGGATACTTCAGATGAATTATTTAATAATTTGTTAAACAACATGCTCGCCAGACGAGCCGAAAGTATGCGTAATTATTGGACCAAACAAAGCGAGGAGTGTGACCAGCGTGCGCGTGAGCTCCGCGACAAGAAGCTGCAGATGCTGAAGCACTTGCACAATAATGATAACTTGACAGTGCTGGAGCAGGCTAAGCTAGATGAGAAAAACTCGGAAATAATCAACAAACACACCATAGAAAACATGAACAGAATACTAGAGGAACAAAACCAGGCCACAGCACGCTTTGCTGCTGTAACAGACAGTCACACTAAAATATGCATTTGCTACAATGAGATTACTAACATGTTACAAAAGGATCCCCAACGGAAGGCAGTCTGTGAAAAACACATCTCTTCCATCAACTCCGTTATAGGTAACATAAGCGCAATAATGGACTTGTGCAAAACAGGGGCACTCACTGACAAGAATGTTAAGCAAGCTGAAGTTTTAGCTATAAACATTGATAATATTAGGAAGAAAATGGTAGAAGAATTTTCAGACCTTAGAAAACAGGAAGAAATCAAAATTAAAGAGGAAGAAGAAATAAAACAACAAGAAATCCTGAGACAGAAGCAGTTGGAACAGAAAAAACATGAAGCCAAAGCAGCAGAGATAGCCCAGATTGAGAAGAGTCTAGCCGAGCAAGCCAAGAAATCACAGCCAATGTTTTACTCTACAACTAATTACAACTACTTCCAGGAACTGAAAAGCTTTTTAGAGCAATATGAAAATCAATATAAAGAGTTGTGTGACAATGTAAATTTTAAAAAGTTTAGATTTGACTGCCAAAAAGCTGTTAATACTCCGGTTAATGCCATATCCTCAGTAAGTGGATCTCACATGAGAGATAAGTATGACAAACTCTCCAAACTTCTAAGAGGTGAACAAGTACAAGTGTTGGACACTTATGTTACTGCAACACAACACCCCCAAGGACTTTATTACTGTACTGCACTGTTGGCAAAGAAGATTGTGAGACAGGGAGACCTTCTAGTGTCCAGTAATCCGGAGGCAGCCTTTCCTCTGGCTGCAGTCACTGCAGCCCTCTGGTCACAGTTTCCAGAGTTTGGCAAGCTTTTGGAAGCCTACTTCCATAGGCTATGCCCGTACTTAGTACCTATGTTCTTACCACAAAAGGAGGGGCAAACTGATAAAGATTTTTATCTGTCCAGAGGCTACACATACAGTGATGAAGGTGTGGTGGAGAAACAAGATAAGTTTTTGAAGAGAATGTCTGGCATGTTTAAGCTAAGATGTGCAATTTGGGTTGCTAAGACACCAAGATTTGTGAATGCTCCCAATCCACATGGCCCTCGATATGGCTGGCAATGGCTGGCTTCTTTCGTCAACCTCAAACCTGAACCAGATATCAGTGCAACACTAATCAATGATTTTTTCAATGTGTGTGGTTCAGAATTCCACAAACTTTATGGAAAGCAGTTTGTTAAAATTATTAAACTTATAAGCTCCGAATACATAGCCATATTGGAGAATATTGATGAAGGAGGCCCGAAGACGAGACTGGAAGTATTCCTGCAAGATATATTGAGGACAGGGATAATACAGCCCCCTAGTGGGGAGTTACCGCCCAATACCTGGTAGTTTGTAAGCTAAGAATACTGTGTAGATAGATGACATTATTTATTTTGTAAACACTTCTTTGATTTACCAAGGTTAGATTCAAGTCAAATTGTGATAACTTGGTATGTAATATGAGCATGAACTTATTCAGAGATGTTCAGAGTGTATTATTCAAACATTCAGCAGCAAGGGAAAATTTGCTCTTAGGAGTCACACGGCGATTTTTTGAAAAAAGAAGCTGTTTTCAGAAAAGCCTCGCACACGGCTGACAATGGTCAAATCTGCCTAAAAATAAGTTTTTTCCGTTAATTAATAGTTAAAAAAATCTGCATTTAAAGTGAAAGAGTTTGTCTAAAAATTGACAGATTTGACCTGGTTCGATTCCCAACCTTGTATGAGCCTTTTGAAAATCTTGAAATGCAGATTTTCTTTTAATCAGTCGAGGCCAAGATGTATTTCACAAATGAGAGCAAATTTCTATGTGTTGTACTTTCAGAGTTTCCCTCACTGCCCCGTTTGAATAGTACACCCTGTATATTGACAACTGTTTTTTTATCTGTTTTTATTAGTTTTCAAGTTCATAAACTAATCTTTGTAATATATGGACATATAAGGAATGTATAACAGTTGCAGGTCACTGCATTAGGTTCACTGAATGTTTCGTCTTGTTTACGCATTACATTCATTGGATGTTTGATCTTGTTGGTTTGTTAATTATTCATAGACTTTTTGTTTATACAAAAAGTCAGTCAACTGTTATCAGTCCAATGTTTTTTTCATAAAGCCGTGTCTACACCGGACGCAAGCTCGGCCACATGCCTTTCCTGAGGCCATGTCTACACTGAGCGCGCACGCTAGGGCGAGGCGTGGCTCGCCGAGGCACGTCTACACTGAGCGCGCACACTAGGGCGAGGCGTGGCTCGCCGAGGCACGTCTACACTGAGCGCGCACGCTAGGGCGAGGCGTGGCTCGCCGAGGCACGTCTACACTTAGCGCGCACGCTCGGGAGAGGCATGGGTCCGGTGTAAACACGGCTTTTTCCCACTCTCTGACTTGACTCTGGGAAAAGATTGGTGTGCGAGGTGATCTACCTGGCCTGAAGGTTTTACTGTTATCAGATTTTTTCCATATTAGGTAAGACAATAAATGTAAAGATCGCCAAAGTGTGATATGGTACCCACATTGCAGTGATAGATTGCTATCCCATCGCCCACAACACACTTAAACCCGGGCACATTTATGGTACAAGTGGCGCTGGATCATAAGTTTCATGTGCTCTGCATACTCCTTTTTTAACGAAATATGGTTTGTCACAATTCTATCAGATTAGAATGTCTGCCAAACCAAATGTATTATTTCAATTAACAGCACGTCTATCATGAGACGGCCGCGACATATACTCTCGATTTTTCTCGCACTATACCTCTCTTTCTTAATGTTCTAATAAGAGAGAGATGGATAGTGCTGGAAAAATCGAGAGAGCTCGCGCGCCGTCTCGTGATAGCCGTGCTGAATATGGTTTGTCACAATTATAGCTACTTGACTAATTATGTGGAGTTTGTCAAAGAAGTGCTGTTTATATTTTATTAATATTGCTGTCCTCACATAGCTCATCAAGCTTTAAAATAAAATGCAGAACTGTAAAATTCATTAAATTAAATTGAAGACAGTAGTTATTAGTTAGTAATTTAAGTACACAAAAACCATTAAAATAAAGTAGTTGCCTGATGTACGATTCCCACCGAACGGGCCGGGCCGGGTCGCCTGACGTGGCGCGGCGTCGCAAAGGTTCGCGAGCACCCGCGTTTTAATAGGTGCAGTAGGCAAAAGCCGGACGGAGCCGGTCACATGTGACGACAACTGACCACAGCCGTCCGCGAGGAGCCGACCGGCCGCAAGTACTTTCAAATATGAAATTTAACGTCTATATTAAAGCTTCAAATTCCTTTGGCAACTTGTAAAATGCGCAAAGGTGCGCTCTGGACGGGCCCAGTCTGTGGGAATCATACATGACTCGCGGAACTCTTAAGATCCAGTGCAGACCAAGAGAATATGGAGCAGAGGACATATAGTTTTATCAATGTATATTGTATGCCATCATCGTCCTAGCGTTATTCCCGCCTTGTGCCCTAAAGGAGTCCGGGTTCCAATCAATGTATTTTGTATGCCAATTGAAATAAAGTACAAAATTGAATGCTCTGAAACTGAAGCATTGTACAGGCTTATTCACGACCATTCTTAACCGGAGCTTAAATAATGACATTGTTTTATCTGATATTTGCCCAATTGCCAATAGGGCGACAACGCGAATGCGAGTACTCTGGAGTTGCAAGCGTCCATAGGCTATGGCAACAGCTTACCATCAGGCGGACCGTACACTTGTTTGCAACCAACGTACTATTTAGATAAAAAGAGCGCTTGAACTCGAAGTATATTGCCTATGGTCTCTAAGAATTCATTAAATTAATTGTTTATTTCAATTGCAGTAGCATACTTGATGCAATTCATTGATACAATTATAAATTCTCTATGCAGCGCTGTCTCTAATGTTGTGAAGCTAAAAGTAATAATGACATCTTTTATGTATGTTTTATTAAAGGAGTAAGTTTCTCATTTACCTGCTTAGTTTCAATTGCATATTCTAGATACCTACTTTTGGATACTGTTCTTCAAATCAAATCATGTATTTTTGCAAGAACATACACAGATGGTACAATAGTAATGTCGGAGGTATAATTTCATGAATGCATGTTCCGCCACAGCTGGCATGCAAAATTATTAGCTAACTTAACTATCATATATTAGATTGAGAGCAAACGGATAGTTTTCCTTACCAGCAGTTACATTTTGACAGATTGCCCGTAGAAAATATGTCAAAATGTAAATGTTAGTAAGGATAACTACCGGTGGATTGATTATTGGGAACCGGCCTTAAAGGCCATCGCACAATGGGAATGGGGAAAATTCAGAGGGGTTGTACCTTATGCGGCTTCTCCGAGAGGCAACCGGATGGCTCGCGGTATTTGAGCTCCCGAAGCGTTGTGGAACCGCCCAGTGCAACCCGAACTGAGCCAACTTCCGCTGGCTCATTTCGGGTTGCTCATCCGGTTGCCTCTTGGACACTGCAATTACGCGTCATTGCTCTGAATAGTAGAAGGCAAAAAGATCCACGAAGTGCCGACCCTGACCGCCGGCCTTACTCCAAAAAAGATTGCTATTATTATATGTATATCCCCTAACTCTGCGCCCCATCAATATCGGGCTATCTACTTTGCAGAGCAACATGTAAAAAAAGTAAAATACTATAAACATGTTTCCCATTTTTTTTATTGGTCATAAAACAATTGCGCCTTCAAACCGCTCCCTTTATGGCAAGCGAGTACAGTCAAATACAAAATTGGTTGCACTACAAAGGCAGTCATAAAGTGACACTGTCTCTAGGGGCTTTGGGGTGAGCTTGTGACAAAGGCATTTTTGCGGCTGACCCGTACACATAGTGTATGTTTTCCAAACTAAACTGTTATTCCCCGTGTGTACACTGGACGCATTCCACGGCACGCCTCGAGGCTTGCGGCTGAGCATGCGTCCGGTGTATACACGGCTCTTGAACCATTTACGTTCGATTCAATATTAAACTGTAGCAGTTTCTATCACCTTTACTTAATTATAATAAGAGATATAATAAGTACACTATAATAAACCAATGGTAACAAACATATCAATATAAATCTGTGTACAGTCAGTGTCATATAGTTAGCAGCCAAGGTAGCCAAATATTTCGGTACAAGTCTTAATTACTGTAAGAATAGCGGTTTTTTCACGAAATATTTGGCTACTCTGGCTGCTACTATATGACGCTGACTGTACAGTCAAGTGTAAAAATATGGGCGCATACAACTTACACATAAATATGTCCGCTCTTATGTCAGCGGATTAAGGTACATATTTATGAGAGGATTCAATCGATACATATTTTTCCACTTGATTGTAACCTTCAGTCAGCAACAAAAGTAGATACACGGATGATAAAGCTCAAATATAACGACTGTATTGAACAACAGACGGGTATATAGCATTCTGCGTTGCTATGTAAACCTCAGTCATTCATTAGTTCATTATAATGAAATAGCAAGCAAGGTTGATCAATAGTACATTACGTACATAGGGCGGTGAATTCTTGAATGCCCTAGAGCGCAGGTGTTTGTGGCCCGAGCCGAAGGTGAGGGCCATCAATATGCGCTCTGGGGCTTTACGAATTACCGCCCGTGGTAAGTACAAAATTTTACGTCTTCACCTGGCCACAATGCGAGTTTTCCCGTACGCGCAGCGTGCAGTAAAACTCGCATTATGGCCAGGTGTGACGTAAAAACATGTTACCACACTTTAAAGCTTTAGGGGCCGTTCATAAATTACGTCATCGTTTTTTTGACCCCCCCCCCATCATCCTGTTTTTCCCTGAAATGGACCCTCCCCGCCTAATAAAATGACTATCGTCATCCAATGGCCAGAACCCCAAATTTTGAAATGACGTAATTTATAAATGGCCCCTTGGCGATCAATTCGTGTTCAGATGTTTGAGCCTTATTTGCTACTAATGGCAACTGTATCCCTGATGCTTAAAATCACATTTGGGATTGCAAGGACTCGTAATACTCTAGCTCTTCATCGGTGACTGACGGCCGGAATGACTCCACTCCCTCCAAAAACTCCGACGCTCCCAGAATCACTGAATCCTGGTTCAGGTCGCTCTCTTTCACTAAACCTGCCAATATAAATAAACAATTCCATAACGCGGTATTGAAAAGTTAGCTTACCTCAAACTTTAAATACAATGATTGCTTTTACATTTTTTAACAATCAATGTCGTGCAGAAACATAGAGGCCTATGCAGACTGTTTTTTTCAGGCGCTGTCGACGCGCGTTCCCCAACTATATTATACCTAGTGGATGGTTAGTAGGGGAACAGTCTGCATAGGCCCTTACAGGCCGGCCCAGAGCTATTTATAAAAGTATCTAGTGATCCCGTAAATATGCATATTACGTACTAAAAAAAACAATATGTTTGAAAAAAAAACCGATCGACGGGTGTAGACTCAAAATGTATTATTACTCCAAAAGAATGAAGGCAAAAAATATGCCTGGTGACGAAATTCCCATTCAGACCCCCTTGCACACTAAGTTTTATGTCGGACATAAAGCATTCGTCCCATTCTGGCAAATATGCGAGTGCAAGAGGGACGAATGCTTTATGTCAGACATATCCATATGAGACTGTTTGTTTCTTAGTTAAATAAATCAAATAAAATAAAATAAAACTTAGTGTGCTAGGGGGTCAGATATCTCAAAGAATGACGAAGCTACAGCCGTTTTAATATAATATTGCCAAATCTTGGGATAAGGTGTCAAAGCGGACCCTGGGCTCGTAGAGGGCACAACCGGGAATAACGCTGGGAGCTACTAAATTAATTTTGCAGTAAGCTGCAGTAACGAAATTATATTTTTTAAAATTATAGGAAAAATTGAATGCTCCGAGCCGGATTCGAACCGGCGACCACATGCATTCATGGCCCGACGC
Organism: Epinotia demarniana; assembly: GCA_945867215.1. Taxonomy (NCBI): domain Eukaryota; kingdom Metazoa; phylum Arthropoda; class Insecta; order Lepidoptera; family Tortricidae; genus Epinotia; species Epinotia demarniana. The sequence continues at coordinate 12,966,999 of OX244277.1, forward strand.
TACTAAACCTCTTCTGGTAGATGTCGCTACACCTACCTAAGGCGTTGTAGGAAGGAACTGATTGAAAGATTTGGTGGTCGAACCGGATTGTTCCGATAGCTCAGTAGGTTAGTCGCCGGCCGTTTGGTCGCCGTTGCGAATCCGGCTCGGGACATTAAATTTATCAATTATTCCTTTAATGTTAAAACATACATACATACATACATACATTCACGCCTTTATCCCTAAAAGGGGTAGGCAGAGCACATAAAACTTATGTGCCAGCGCCACTTTTAGCATAAATGTGGGTATAAAAGATCGACAAAATGTGATATTGCAGTGACAGGTTGCTAGCTCATCACCCACAACACACTTTAACCCTGCTCCCTTAGTCGACTTTTTTTTTATTTTATTCAAAAACAGGAAATTACATTTTATACCTTATTAGTACGGCGGAAATTGGCCAATATTGATAAAAGTCGTGGACACGTCTTCTATATACCTAAAACTGGTATGGATGTGTTCCTTGTTGTCTCCAGAGTACGAATCTGCCGGTTTTAGTTAAGGGAGAGGGGGACGGACATAGCTGTGACGTCATAAAGATGGCGGCCGACGGTCATCGATTTTTGTTCAAATCTCGGGTTCTATTTTTCTGATCGGTTCATGTGAGGTGTCATTTGAATGCGTATTAAATGTTCTATAATTCATTCTTTGAGATCTGTAACGTAAATTCAACCGTTTGGAAAATAATTAAAAAAATAGATTTTTTTACCTTAGACGTTCTGCTTTCTTACCATCATAATTCCAGAAAGAGATACTTTAGCGTGATAAATGTCATTATAAAAAATATCAAACATTTTATTAGCTTTCCAATAATATGCAATTTGTTGTCGTTAAATAATAAACCTGTCATTTATGGCCAATTCCGTAACGCAAGTCCGCGGGAACCGGCACGATCCGTATGATTGAAATACTATATTCAATTTTGGTGTTCCCAAATGAAAGGTACTGTTGTTTCTATTGGTGTTGCTGTTGTTGTTGTTGCCCTAGAGCATCCCCGTGGTGCTTAAGGCGGTATTGACTAGATTAAGAAACAATAAGGGGTTTTCAGATATATGATTCTTGACTATATGATTGTTCATCTGATTTTATCGATGCATGATTGCAAATTTTTAAATGAAAGGAAAAATTGAAAAATTTAATGCTCCGAGCCGGATTCGAACCGGCGACCACAGGCATTCATGGCCCGTCGCTACTACCAACTGAGCTATCGGAACAATCTGGTTCGGGCACCAAATCCTTCAATCAGTTCCTTCATATAACGCCTTAGGGAGGCGTATGTAGCGACATCTACCAGAAGACTTAGGCTTATTTACGGCACCAACGTCTCAAATTATGTTGAGAAATCGTCAGTAACGATGCGCCACCCCATATTAAATTAATATTTGTTTTTGAAGCAGTAACGCTGCTAAAGCGCAGCGCGCTGCTGCATTAAATTTTTCAATTTTTCCTTTCATTTAAAAATTTGTAATTTTCTTTAGCAGCGTTACTGCTTCAAAAACAAATATTGATGCATGATTGCTTAAAATTTCCTCGATAGAAAAAAAAAACAAAGTTTGGTCTGTATTTTCCTTTTTTTACTCAGCCTACTCAAACAATGCATTATTTTACGACACAATCAAGTTAATACTTTAGTATTTTATCTCATCTAAAATCTCATTTATGAAATTTTAATAAAACTTCACTAGCTTAGATATATTTATCGAGTCCACAACAGCGATTCCCGAAAAGTGTTACATCTCTTATTCTCGTGGGCGGAAGGCATCAGCGTGTCTTTGTCTAGGGGGCGTGTACGACTCAAATCAAGGCATCCCCTTAAGGCCTTCATAAGCTCTCGCCACGCCTTCCTGTGTGTTCCTGTAGTCGAATTAATAAATACTGTGTTTCAGTTACTGTGTGTCGTACAGACCCCTAGACAGATAAATATGTTTCAATAAAGAGGCATTTTAAATTCATAACTTCTTTGACTGTAGGCCGCAAGCTTTCGCCAAAATCCAGCCCGAGGACTAGGAGCCAAACTCGGAACAAGGCCGCTCTTGCCGTACCCCACGCCCGCGCATACTTCATTTCATTTGAGTGCAAGTTGCGGATGAATTTGAAGACATTTGCACGTGGTGATTCGTTACATTACCTTTCTATCAACAGCTATATGTAAACATATTTTTTCTTTGGAGATGCGTATAGATATTTTTATATATAGCTTGTCGACTGATATGTGTTGCGAACTATGGCTCCATAGTTCAGCAGCTGCAAGTAGTAGCAGTTTTGCAGGCAACAAATTCGAACAGACCAACACGGCCCGAAGGCGAGCAGTGAGGCTCGCGGGGCCAAAGGCCCGGAGCATCCCTCAAGAGCGTGCTCTTCAAGCGAGTACTAAGACCAAAGATCCCGAAGGGCGAGCTCACGCAAACATTTTACTACTCCTAAGTGCATTACAAACAAACCTGAGGGCCGAAGGACCGAAGCGTATCTTCAAAGCGGACTGTCCACGCAAGCCAGAGGGCCAAAGGCCCAAAGGGCGGGTCTACGTGGACACTTTACTACTCCTGAGTGACCTACAAGCAAACCTGAGGGCCGAAGGCCTGAAGGAGAGCAGCATGGCACGCGAGGCGGCAGGCCAGGCTCTACGTAGGACCGAAAGCCCGAATCGTTCCTTCAGAGTGGGCTCTCGACGCAAGCCAAAGGGCCAAAGGCCCAAAGGGCGGGTCCACGTGGACTCTTTAGTACTCCTATGTGTCCTACAAGCAAACCTGAGAGCCGAAGGTCCGAAAAAGCAGCATGGCACGCGAGGCGGTAGGCCGAGCTCTGCGTGAGGTCGAAGGCCCGAAGCGTTCCTTCAGAGCGGGCTCTCCACGCAAGCCAGAGGGCTAAAGGCCTGAAAGGCGGGCCCACGCGGACACTTTGTTACTCCTAAGTGTCTTACCAGCGAATCTAAGAGCAAGGCCCGAACCGTACCTTTAGAGCGCGCTATCTACGTGAGTCGGAGGGCCAGAGGCCGGAAGCGACCCTCCAGAGTGCGTGCGCTCTCGGATACTCTACTCCTGAATGTGTTACAAGTGAACCTGAGGGCCGAAGGCATGCACGCGAGGAGGCAGGCCGAGCTCTGCGTAGGGCCGCAGGTCTGAAGCGTCCCTTCAGAGCGCGCTCTCCACGCGAGCCTGCGCGGACAACTTGAGGGCCGAAGACCCGAAAGAGAGCGGCATGGTAAGCGAGGTGACAGGCCGAGCTCTCCGTATAGGGACGAAGGTCTGTAGCGTCCCTTCAGGGAGCGCTCTTGGACACCATACCCGCAGAGTGTTTTACAAGTGAACCTGAGGGCCAAAGGCCCGTACGGCAAGCCAACGCGGCCAGACACTCCCCTCACTCTATCACATACAAGACTCAAACACTCACCAAGCGGACACACACTCGGTGCGTGCAACGTTTCAGTTACAAAACTCTCTGCCGCTTTTCCTATAGCTTTTATTCACTTCTCTTTTGCGAGGAAATACATAACCAAAACAAGTCAGATTTGGAAAGTACAACACAGGTAACCTCGGGCAAAAACTAGTCCTACTAATATTATAAACGCGAAAGTTTGGGTATTTGATGTTTAGATGTTTGTTACTCAACCACGTTTAAACGGTTAAACTGATTTGGATGTAATTTTGTACGAAGATAGTTTATAGCCTGGATTAAAATGTAGGTCTGTTTTATCCCGGGTCCACGCAGACCAAGTCGCGGGCGGAAGATAGTTGTCTAATAAAGCTGCTTGCGTTCATTGATTTATTAATTATTTTCAACTTAATACTAGGAACTAGACTAATTTTACATCAACCGGGCGTAAATTGGTAATAACAATCTCACTTGTCAGCCAAAAGAAGACGTAAAATTGTGTGTGGGATGTGAAAAAGTACGCTTCAGTGCACTCGCCTCGCCTTCGGCTCGGGCTACAAAGTTCCTGAGGTGGCCTTTATTTTACTGCTCTAGGTGCGTATCATGACCGTCCGAGTCGTATAACTACTCAGAAAACAAAATACTCGCCTCGCCTTCGGCTCGGGCTACAAAGTTCCTGAGGTGGCATTTATTTTACTGCTCTAGGTGCGTATCATGACCGTCCGAGTCGTATAACTACTCAGAAAACAAAAAAAGAGTTTCTAAAGGCGCGATGTGACGCCAGCGATCGCTAGCAGAGACAAGCGTGGTGATAGTTTGGTAGATATCTATTCGGTAAGGGTATAGGTAGGTCCGTAAGGAAACACACGCGTCTTGTACGATAGTCAGTTTATTACTGGCGTGTGTGCGGAGCCGCACGCACACCAACACAAGGTGCATACATGCATGCATATCTAGCAATCCCTCCTCCTTTACTTTCCAAACCTGTTGACAACAATATAACATAATAAGTAAGTATACATCTCTAAGTTATCCGCAAGTTATATCTTATAACTAACATTCTTATTTCTAGGTCTCAGCCGTTGCCCATGGGAATTGGGCAGTGGGTCGGAATTAGGCAAATTGTTATCGCTTTGTTCGGGAGTAATTAAAGTAGCAGGCCGCGCTGCCAGTTCCGACCTGCACTGCTCGGTTTCCATGACCGCAATCTCGGACCCCTCCACTGTTCCCTCCTCTGAAGCTTCTTGCCACTCATCGACCTGGTCTTCCGAAGCTTCCGTCTCCAAGGATGGGTCTCCTTGGACCAGAGGCGGCTCGTGACTAAATTGTATGGGTGTTCACTTGAAATAAAACAATGAAAATATATGACGTTAGCAGATTCCAGGATTCCGAAGACTCATCCGTGCACCCTTAAAGCAATTAGAAATGCACCACATAATACTACACAATCTGTTAACCTTCGTAAAATATGCCTGTTTTTGTCAACGCGGTCATTGAACTCGCGTATAGACTTTCGGTACTTACGTGGAATCTAGTGCCCTGCGAATACCCCGTAAAATAGTTTGTTACTCTCATCACAACCACACAACTACGGTGTTTTCACATATTGTTCGGATTTAAACACACGCGTAAATGTTTTGGTTCTCGTCGTTCATGTTTGCCTAAGGTCAAGGTCCCTTGTCCCTTAGCCTTCAATTCAAGCCGGATTTGTAACGTTTTTGCACACTTTTTAATGAACACCACATTATAATTATCCATTTTAACACTCACAAGTAGTAACTGATAAGTACAGGCTATTTCAACACGTATTAAATGATAAATAATTGGAAAATACCCGAATTTGCATTCGCGCGCATGCATTTAAGTTGACCAGTGTTTGTTTATATAGGAGTCGCAACGTCGCGCGCAATCACTTTCGCTGTCGCGCGGCAAAATTAACCGGCAACGTGGCGTGAGCGGCGCTCCGAATTTGGCTTATTTTTCATAGAAAATCTTCTGTTTCACGCGCAGGACTGTGGCGAACTATCTCTTTCACTCTTATTGGATTTCGTATTAAGAAATGTACTGAGTCTTTTTTCTTAGGAGCGCAATCGTGAGCGCTCCGCTTGGCGCGTTACCGATGAAATGATACGGTAGGATGATGGGTATAGCGCCTACCTATGATCTTGTAATGTGTAAAGGTAATTATTTTATTGGTATTGGTACAGTCGTATTTTAAGTGGATTTTAAATAGTAATATTAAATTATTAATAATGAGATTAATGAGTATAATTTAGTTATAATTATTTATGGGAGTTCACTGCACCAGCGCTCCTTAGGGCGAGCCGCCTCTGCCTTGGACCTGCTCCATAGGAGGCAACAACGGTGGCGGTTCAGTGTCTGTTATTTCCGACTGAGTAGCAACGCTGTTATCAGTGCTATCATGAGTCATCACCGGGCTGGGCGATACAAATTCCCGAACAGATGGCTTGTCAACATACCGTCTCAGTTGATCAATGTGGCGCTTACAGTTTACATTTTGTCCATATACATTCACCATATATAATCTACTCCCAACCTTTTTAACTATTGCCCCTTTTGCCCAAAACGGTCTTCTATTTTGGTAACATTTTACCCAGACCGCATCCCCGACCGAGAACGATCTTGCCTTGTTCATATTTTGCGGATCTGAAATGTCGCCTTTCGTGCCCACTATCCCCTCTTTTTTCCTCAGAGGGAGGATTAAATCTAACCTGCAACGCAAATTACGACCAAACATCATTTTAGCCGGCGACTTCCCAGTACCCATCTGAGTTGTATTGCGATATTCGAACAAATAGTCTTGCAATTTTTCATTTATCGTATTTACACATGTACATTGTTGCATAATAGACTTAATCATTTTCTTGCAGATTTTTACATAACCCTCAGCGAGTCCGTTACTACTCGGATGATATATAGGGGAAGTCACGTGACACATACCGTTTTCTTCACAATAAACCGCAAACTCTTGCGAAGCAATTTTAGGATCATTGTCTGATACAATCGTCCTAGGCAATCCAAACCGTGAATTTAAAACCTTTAATGTTTTAATTAAGTGACTCGTTGAAATTCCGGATCCCATATCTATGCACTCCACCCACTTAGTTAGTGCGTCTACCACCACTAAATAGACCCTTTGCCCTATAGTCATATAGTCAATATGAATTCTACTCCAGGGGTGGTCGGGCACCGGCCAGAGGGCGGGAGGCGCGCGCGGCGGGGCGGGCCGCAGCGCGCTGCATACGTCACACGCGCCGATCAGCTGCTCGATATCAAGGTCAATGCCCGGCCACCACATCCGAGCGCGAGCCCTACTCTTGGACTTCACAATCCCTAAATGAGTGTTGTGTAATTCCAACAATAATCTATCCCTATAGACCGTCGGAATGACTACTCGGTGCCCACGGAGTAAACAGCAGTCTTCTACTTCTAAGTCATTCCTGCATTGAAAATATGGCCGTATTTGCTGGCACGTAATTTTCCTAGGCCAACCCTTTTTTATATATTTTATAACGGTATTTATTATTTTATCATTCATAGCCGCTTCACGTAAATCACGATACGTCACCGGTAAGTTACGCAGTTGTAGCGAATTAATACTCACCGCCGAACAATTTTTATCTGTGTGGGTCAGCTTGTTATTGTCCACCGGTGCGCGCGAGAGATAATCTGCTACTTGGTTTTGTTTACCTGCTATATACTGGATCGTAAAGTTATAACCTTGTAAAAAAATCGCATACCTCACGAGCCGCGAAGCAGTTGTGACTGAAATGCCATTTTTATTGCCAAATATCGCTAAAAGCGGTCTATGATCGGTCTTTAGAATAAACGGTTGCTGTCGACCAAACAAATACTGGTGAAATCGTTTTACCGCAAACACCAAAGCAGTGGCCTCTTTGTGTAATTGGCTATAATTACGCTCAGCCGGTGACAAGGTTCTAGAACCGAAAGCTAAAGGACGTTCAATCCCGTCTAACCCTATTTGAGCCAAAACCGTCCCTAGTCCATCGGGTCCCGCATCCGCTGACAGAACTAACTGCGCGTTAGGGTCAAAATGCGCCAGCACGCGATCGGACGCCAGCTCGCATTTTATTCGCTCAACCGCCGCCTGTTGCCGTTCCGTCCACTCCCACCGTGCGCCCGCGCGCAATAATTCGTGCAAGGGACTTAATATTGAGGATGCATTAGGTACAAAACAGCGGTAGTAGTTTACCATTCCTAACAACCTTTTCAATTCTGTTACGTTCGTAGGCCTGGGCGCCTTTACTATAGCTTCGACCTTGCTATTGCACTTACGTAACCCGTTTTTATCTAGAATGTGTCCTAAATACGTCACATTATTTTGAAATAAGGCACATTTCTTACTTTCCAGCCTTAGACCCGCCGCCTGAAATCGCTGGAAAACCTGTTCGAGCCGCTCTAAATGTACTGATTTATTGGGTCCTGTAACACACACGTCATCCAAGAAAACTGCAACTCCCTCAATGCCTGCTAGTAAACTTTCAATAGTTCGTTGAAAGATCGCTGGCGCGCTGGCTAGTCCAAACACGAGCCTAGTGTACATAAATAACCCCTTATGAGTATTTACTGTTGTGAGTTTCTGTGCCGACGTTGATAACACTAGTTGATTATAGGCCTGAGAACAATCTAATTTCGAGAATTGTTCACCTCCGCTTAATTTTGCAAATACCTCTTCAATGCGAGGCAAGGGGTATTTATCGACGTATGTATGCTTATTTAGTGTTACCGAGTAATCGGCGCAAATCCTCACACTGCCGTTGCTTTTTCGCACTGGAACTATAGGGGTTGCGTACTCGGAATGGGTCACCGGAACTAAAATCCCTATTTCAACAAGTCTCCTTAATTCCGTTTCAACCTGCTCTTTAATGGCAAAAGGAATCGGCCGCGCTTTGCAAAATTTAGGCTGGAACCCTTCTTTTAAATTGATATTAATCTCTAACCCCTTATAGCATCCGAGTTCATCTTTGAACACATCCTTGTAACAAGTGAGCAACTTTAACACATCGTCATCTTTTGAGGAAACTACTTCTAACTTATTATTAACGTTACAGTGACTAGTATCCGTCGTAAACATTACACCAAACTTGGCCATAAAATCACGCCCTAATAGCGGTTCTCCTCCATTTTTTATTACATAAAAAGTAATAGTCTCTTTCTTACCGTTAAATGTTATTGTGGTAGAAAAGTAACCGACAGGCGTAATTTTGTGGCCATTGTAAAAACACATTTTTACATCGCAATTTTGTAATGGGCATTCAGAAAAAAACTGTTTGTATGTTTTGTCGGCCACGACACTCCTAGCTGAACCGGAATCGAGCTCCATCTTGAATGCGCTACCCCTTATTTCCACTGGTACCAAAATAGGGTTATTGTTTACGCACCTCATACTAAACAAGTTGCACTCCTCGCAGTCGTGTTGACACTCTTCCTGGGCCCTATTTCTCGAAACTTATTAGACTAATAATACTAGTCCATGGACTAATATTTTTTACAAGTTTACTAGTCTGCGTTTCTCGAAGCTACAATAATAAAATATTAGTTATTAGTTGCCAACTAATAAATATTAGCTAATATTATTAGAGTCCATTGGGTTTTGGTTTCATGAATAAAAATTAAAAAAAAAACACTAGTAAAAAAAGTTAATAAAGCTACTAGTCTAGGAAGGTTTGTAAAAAATATTAGTCGAAACTATTAGCGTCACATTTTACTAAACTTTATTAAATGTGGACTGATTGGAATGCTTCCGGTGAAGAAGGTTTAATAATAATTAGTCGTCATTGTTTGAATCCACGTTCCAGTTTAATGAAAGATTTGTCCACTTGTCTTGGTTTGTTAATACGTCAGAAAAGCCTCTTAAACAAAACTCCTTTGCCTTCTAATATATCCATTGTTAAATAGTTAATATAAATATGCAATATCTAAATTAAACCAACAATCCGCCTTTAGCGGCAACGTGCAAACGTCAAAAGAAAATGAATAAAAAAGAGGTTTTTAGGGTTCCGTAGTCAACAAGGAACCCTTATAGTTTCACCATGTGCGTCTGGCAGTCCGTCTGTCTTTGGCTTAGCTCAGTAACCATTACTTCTAGACAACTCTAATTCGGCATGGGTATATCAACCAGTATTTTTTTGCGGTAGGTACTTCCTCTACACCTAAGGTATGGGTGTATTTTTTTTCCTCGTTAAACCCATAGTGTGAGTATCGTTGGGTAGCTTGTTCAAATTATTGGTTTTTTTAAATAATTTTTGAAATTAGTCATTCGCCTGCGATATATTGGGGTTTGCTACTGGGAATGTGAAAAAATTGTGGCAGAAAACTAATAGTAATAGTCGACCAACTTAAAATGTACTTAGAAAGGCCAACTTTACTATACAAATTCGGCCGACGACGCAACCATTTAGTTGCCGCGCGCGTGTCGATGTAACTAAGAAAGACAGACAACTACGGAACCCTACACCGCGCGTGGCCCGACACGCATTTGGCGGATTTTTAATAGGTAAGAAGGCATGTAATAGGTGCATTCAGCCAAGCCAGACTAATATTTTTTATTAGTTTACCAGTATTAGTTACCACTCCAATAATTATTTTTGAGAAACAGAAAATATTAGGACTTGTAAATTTTACACTAGTAACTAATAACTAATATACTAATAAACTAATAGTTTCGAGAAATAGGGCCCTGTTGCTCTGGCCCCAGCTGCAAGTTGTTCACGTTAAACCCGCAGACCTTACGGAGATGCCCTTTGGTTTTGCACTTGTTGCATCGATAATTTTTGAATCTGCAATTCTCCGCCTGGTGACTATTTAAGCCGCACACTGTACACGAGTCCGCTCCCTGTTCAGGCGCTTGGCGCGGTCCGCGCGAGCGCGCTGCGCTGGCACCGCCAGCGCCGCCGCCGGTGCGCCTCACACTTGCCTTAAACAGCGGTTCATCCTTCACCGTGATTGCCGAAGGCTCGCAAGTTTTAGCTTCCCTAGCACAAACTGCCTGCTGAGCTATCTCCAATGCTCTAGCGAGCGTCAAGGTTGACAAGTCCTGGTCACACAATTTATCCCGTGCAGGCCCAGATCTAAACCCTAACACAAACCTATCGCGCAAAACGACACTCAGCTCTGCCCCGAAACCACAGTACACTGCTAACCCCCGTAGCCGCGCTGCCCATTCTTCCGCACTTTCGCCCTCGAATTTCACAGCGTCATAGAATTTGTTCCTATCTGCAAAAGTCGATCTTTTCGGCGTAAAGTGCTTGTCGAGTACTAAAACAATCTCATCGTACGTAGCCGTTCCTATTTCCTTCGGATGAAGCAAGTTAATCACCAACCGATATGTATCCTCCGATAAACTAGTTAGCAACACGGCACTTCTTTTGTTTGTTGCAATGTCATTCAAGGTTATGAACATCGACAATCTTCCAGAAAAAATCTTCCAGTCTTGATTTTTGTAATCAAAAGTTCCCAGGGTACCAACGTAGATACTCATGATGCTTCTGTGAGTTCTTTTCTGTCGTCGCCAATTGGTAGATATCTATTCGGTAAGGGTATAGGTAGGTCCGTAAGGAAACACACGCGTCTTGTACGATAGTCAGTTTATTACTGGCGTGTGTGCGGAGCCGCACGCACACCAACACAAGGTGCATACATGCATGCATATCTAGCATAGTTAATTGGTGCGTAATTCACAAAATGTATTATTACTTAGTTATTTAATTGTGTACACCAACAAAATCTATATTTTTTAGAAAGCTTATAAAATTACCTATCTTTTTTATAATAACTTTTATTACGCTAAAGTTATTATTTATTGAGTTACAAGCATATTTTATCGGTACTCGTTCAAACGCGCAGGGTAAAAAAAACATATTTTTTCTAATTATTAAAAAACTGTTGATTGTACGTCATAGCGTTCTAGAAATCAATTATAGTACGTTTAATAAGCTTGCAAATGACACCTCACACGAAGCAATCAGTAAAATAGAACCCGAGATTTGAGCAAAATTCGATGACCGTAGGCGGCTATCTTTGTGACGTCACAGCTATGTCCGTCCCCCTCTCCCTTAACTAAAACCGGCAGATTCGTACCCTGGAGACAACAAGGAACACATCCATACCAGTTTTAGGTATATAGAAGAGATGTCCACGAAAATCGTGAAGGAGACGACTTTTTGCGATTTTGCCACCGTACTATATATACAAACTCGCCAAACTGTGACGTTTGATGGATGAAACTGTGGCGAGAAACGCTCATGTTTTATTCTATGGTAACCTACGACACCCACGGGAAGAAAGGGAGTGGTGAAATTCTAACCCACACGGGAAAATTTAAAAACATATAGTTATTAAAAATAAAATTACGAATTAGATCATGAATTAGGGTTAGTTATAAACATAAATTTACCGGCGTGCAGTTTGTGGACGAGGCCGCGCACGGCAGCCGCGCGCGCCGCGGACACGACGCTCAGCAGGTCGGCGCCCGTGCAGCCCGCCGGCAGCGCCGCCGCCACGCCCGCCAGCGACACCTCCGGCCGCAGCGAGTAACTGCAACCATACGAGTCGCATACACAGCGAGGTCCAACTTGCTAATACCCGTACCCCTGACCTGACCATTTATTACTATAGTATCCGCAAAACCAAAAGGCGAGTAAGGGTCTCCCCACACCTATCGACGCGGAATCGGCGTTAGCCGATCAAAAAACTCAAAAGACGTCGATCGGCTCGGCCGACGCGAAGCGACGTCCATCGGCAGGATAACGAACAAAACACGAGGAGTGTGGTGCAAAACACTCGGCGAAAGCCGATTCCGTGTCGGTAGGTGTATGGAGACCCTCAGGTCATAAATCATTGGATTATGCTATTTCGCACCTGCACTGCCTTTTGGAGTGGGCCGTGCAACAATAGTAATGACTTTTATTGCCTAACTCGCCACTTGGCTTTGCGGATACTATACTTATAAGAATAAGAATACAAATAAAGTACTTTCAGCGGTTTGGAAAATATCACCCCTAAGGAGGGTAAAGGGTTATAAAGAGGGGCAACATTTTAATAGTGGATACTTTTTTCGAGATGGAGACATAAATTTTGTACAAAGATTACATATTAGAATACAAAAAAGTACTTTCTCCGTTTTGGAAAATTCTACCCCAAGAGGATTCAAAGTTAGTATGGAGAGTAAGAAATTTTATAACTAAGAGATTTGTAACTTCGGTCAGACTGTTTGCTAAAATACCTACTACAAAACTGATTAAACCGTTTTTTTTTTCATCCCCTAAGGGGGTTAACAGGGGTTTGAAGTTTGTATAAAGAGCAAGACATTTTTAAAGTACGATATTTAAAACTTCGGCTTTAGACCAACGCTCAAATTTTATACGGAGAGCTAGGTATTTATAAAATGAGAGATGTGTTACAATTTTATAAAAAGTCAACCACATAAAATGATCTCAACCATATTAACAGTGTACACCCTTACACCGTACAGTAAGCTTAACAGTGTATCCTACTACTCTATGGATACATTATTGTCTACCATCATTCATTCAACACAGGGCCCAGGTCTTCTTGGCGAAGCCACCTCGTAACGTGCATTACGAACATGGACCAACGACTGTATTGAACATTGTTCACCAACCTTCGGCGTTTCCATACACCAACTTGCCGAGTCGGCCGGGTCGCAGTGGCGACTGCTCCAGCAGGTCTGGCTAGGTTGTAGCACCCATTGTGAGCACTAGGCTGGTTAATACACTAAGGATAAATTGATCAGTGATCACCAACCTTCGGCACAGCGCCTTGAGCACCCTGGTCTTCTCTTCGACGCCGCGATACGGGCCCACATACACCAACTTGTCGAGTCGGCCGGGTCGCAGTAGCGACTGCTCCAGTAGGTCGGGCCGGTTCGTCGCGCCCATTATGAACACTAGGCTAGTCGCGTCTGCGTCTGTTATAACATTGTATTATTCCCACAAAATTGCTCCACAAAGAAACATTATAGCATCAAAATGCTTCAGAACGTTCTAAATTCGCCGTTTATGTTTCCACGCCCTCTAGCGTGTCTATTGTGTAGTTTACGCTGCAGGAGGGGTGTGTTTGGCTGTAAACAGAGCGTAGTCTGCCAGCAGGTGCGAGTTTTCATGGGTTGTCCGTAGGTGGCGTTCCTGTCGAGATACCCGTGTGTACTAAAGTTTATTCCATAGGCTAATAGTTACCGTTGCCTCATTTGATACTGTCCGGTTGGAAGCTATTTTCAAAATAAAATTTGAGAAATTTATTTGAAAGAGTTGGTTTTGTACTAAAACCATCTTCTAGTGTCAGATCGCGAAAAGAAATGTTGGGGTTCACTTGAATATTCGTGCTAGGTGTGTGAACACATACATTTGAAGCTGTTGAACGAGCAGTAGATTCGTCCCAGTGTCTTCAGGAAATGAATAACGAACAGTGAATCAGAAATCTGCTAGGCACCAGTGCCAGTATTACAGTGGTCTGGGGTGCTGCTGTTTCTGTATTTTGTGTGCATTTTAATATAAAATTTTCATTATGCTACAATATACATATATTAACATAAAATTTGACAAACCGGCAACACCGGTTGAAAAGGCCACTCGTTCTTGATCATAAGTCTGTGTTAAGATTGCAATTTCTAGCGTAAGAACATCATTTGGCGGGAAAATCGGTGCCGGTTAATGTACATTACATAGCCATGATAATGCACGGCCAAAATAATGTACAGCCCAATTATCCGCGTCCGTGTGGCTTCGGATTATCGGGCTGTACATTATCTATTTATCTATGCGGACTCATATTCTCCAGTGAGTCGACGCCAATTCGGGTCTGAGGGACACAAGCGAACCCTAACCTAACGGACCTAAGACAGAGTTCGCTTATGACAAGCTATTTTTGCCCGCCCTGACAATGCACGACCCAATAATCCGCGTCCAAACAGTGGCCTCGGATTATTGGCTCCCGGAAAATCCGTCAGTAATAATAATATAATAATAATAATTAATAATTAGCGGCCCTGTGCACTTTTTGGGATGGGGAAAAATTGGTGAAGGAGGTTACGTGACTGTAGGATTTAGTGTTGCCAACTTTGTGTGGGGGTTGTGTGTGCGGAGGGGGGGGGGGGAATTGTTATCTTTTATGTAACCCATAAACACGCGAATTGTGACGGCCCGGCGGAAAGAAAGTGAAACAAGCGGCCGTACCTTCAGCCTGCGTGACCCCGTCCAGCTCGGCCAGCAGTTGGCTGACGACGCGGTCGCTGGCGCCGCCCGAGTCGCCGGCCGCGCCGCGCCGCGGCGCCAGCGCGTCCAGCTCGTCCAGAAACACTATGCACGGCGACGAGGCGCGCGCTGACTCAAATACTGGAACAAACCAGCTGTTAAGGGGCTACCCAAGGTTTTCAACGATTTTTGCAAGTTTTGAATCGTATCTCCTACTTTTGCACTACAGATAGAAAAATAAGTCAAACGGTTATAGGTTCTTCAATATTTTTTATCCACTGTTGTCTACCGGATTTAGCCTCTTAATCTTAACACACGATACTGCTGCTCAGCTGAGTCCATTTCGTGACACGGTCCACACAATCTTATTTTTTATCATCTGTGTGCAACATTTAATTGTTTGTCACGAATAAAGTATTTGTAGCCGAAAAAATGTGCCTAAGAGCAATCTGGGGTCTGACTTGTGTCAGACTCCAGATTGCTAGTTTACCTTTCCTGACATTCTCCTCAGACTGGCCGATATACATGTTCAATAGCTCCGGCCCTTTCACGCTCAGGAAGCTCACATTGAGCTCCGTGCTCACCGCCTTGGCGACCAACGTCTTGCCACAGCCTGGGGGCCCGTACAGTAAAATACCTGGAAATAGGTGCATTTTTACATCTATATAAAGTACAAATGAGCTGTGTTGTGGTGACAGCAGGTCACCCTGGGGTCTGTAGCTATGTCTAATCATGTCACTAGAACATGCAGGAAACACAATAACAAATGACAAAGAATAACCCAAATATACAAATTACTCTGATTAAAAACAGCAAGCATTTAATATGTAATGATATTCGTACTTTTCTTACCCGAACGTTTGAGACTAGAGTTTTTAAATAAGTGTGGATATTTGATTGGGAATTCAATTGTTTTCAAGAGTTCCGTCTTTAGTTTATCTAAGCCTCCAATATCTTCCCAGTGAACCTTTGGTATTTTAGGAGCATCCAGATGTTGGCTTTGCAGACTTCTTATTGATTCTGAAACACACATGTTCAAAGGGTCTATATCGGGTGGCATAAAATTGTTGGTCCTACCATTTTGTCGCATACGAACTTTATGCCGAATAACGTATGGCATAAACATTGTTGTGCATATTTATTATTTGCCGAAATTGTTGTTCCTAATATCGATTGTCCGAAATATTTACTGTCCGAATGTTTATTGTGTCGAAGTTTTTTTTTAGAATGATTGATGTGCATAACTTTGATTTCACGAATATTTAATGTTCTAAAAATGTTGTGCATACATTTTGTTACGCATATATATCGATTCTGCTTCGCGGGGCCCCTATTTCTGGTCTGAGGGACAAAAGGCAACTAACGAACCTATCTAATTGATCTAAATGAAGGTTGTCTCTGCTGAGAATTGCCTAATACCTACTTAAATAACCTATGACCCGCTCTCATATCGACGGAGCCCCGCTTCGCGGGCCCCCTATTTCTGCTCTAAGGGACAAAAGTCAAAGTCAAAGTATTTATTTGCTAAACATAGGTTATACAGATGTTATAAAATGACAGCTTGGTATCACTATGTTTTACCCGAAGGTGTAACAAAATATAGAACGAAATAGGCTTAAATTTATATGATACCAAAATTTTCATGCATCGTGCTTTTCCTAATACATAAAATAACAAAATTAGTACGAATTTAACAAATCGTCTTTTCTATATTCGTCAATTGAATAATATGCCTTTTCCACTAGAAGCGCAAACATTTTCTTTTTGAACAGCATCAGATCTTCAGCATATAAAATGTTTCTTGGCAACTTATTGAAAATTCTTGATGCCATTCCAAGAACACTTTTTGAGAGCATGGCTGTTTTACATGAAAATGTATTGCAGATCTTACCCCGTTGACGCGAACTATTAAAACTAGGGAAATGATTTTGATTATATTTAACATAACAAGCAATTTCGTAGATATATAAGCATGGCAGAGTCAATATACTTAGTCTAATAAAATGTGGCTTACATGATTCCGTTGGCGGGATACCACATATGGCACGAATAAATTTTTTCTGACTTCGGAAAAGGCAACTAACGAACCTATCTTATTTATCTAGATTTAGGTCGGGTCTGCTCAGAGTTTAAAAATAGTATACGATTTAGGAAAAAAAAGTATAGGTGGTGTAATTTTAGCTAATTTAATTACAGGCAAAACAATTACTATGACAATGAAAATTAGGACTATTACTTTTTAGGCTATTCGATGTTCGAGTAAACAATATTAGGATAAACATACTTTAGAACTTTTAAATGTGTATGCGCAAAAATGAATAGGCTAAATAAGTAGTATGCCACTCAACATTATGCCAAACATTCTCGGCCAATTTTTTTTAGGACGATCAACATTATGCGATATGACAGGCACCCATGTTCAAATTAACATTTTAAATTCATATAAAATAGCGTCCATGACACAGGATGTGGTACATTTTCGATATTATTTTTTGCGGTAATAATCTTAAGGCGCCGTAGGTTCAGCGAAGTTAAGCGAACAGTGTTTTTGAAACAATATAATGCGTCTGTTTATAATAATATGGTTTAAAAAAAATACGAATTGTAATCTTGAGGCTTTCCTGCAGGGAAATCAGTGTTTAGAAACATGATTAAGCATTTTTTGCTCGATAGAAAAAAATCACGAACTCTCGTCTAAAAGGGTCTAAAATACACTTAAAATATTTGTTACAAATTACGAACATAAGGTAAAAATATTAAAATGGCTTCTAAAAATCGGCAATATCATGTTTGAGGGAAATCAGTGTTTACTTTTTTATTTATTTAAACGGCTAAAAAATTAAAATTAAAAAACATGATTTCCGCGCTTCCGAGCACGCACTTCCATCTCGCTCACGCTTATGCTCAGTGAGAGGGAGAGAAGACCATGAACCTACGGCGCCTTAAAAATAAGAATCTCAAGAGTCATCCACATACCCAAAGCACAGTTGAAATCATCCTCCTGAAGTAGATGTAAATTAGGGTCCTCAAAAGGCAAATGAACATAATTATTATGTTGTTTCAAATAAGATTCTCTCATTGCGAAATGCACCAGTGTGTCTATATCGCCATATAAAAATGTCTCAGTCTTTGCCGCAACTCTTTGTAAACTATCCCTTGTACATTTACTAAGTGTCTCGCCGTCATTGGAATTTATATTTTGCGTTATATTCTGATCTCGGTTGATATTTAGCTCCATTGCAGAAACATACCATGCCAGCATTTCGTATCTCTGCTGAACATTTAACCTGGAAAGTTGAAACTTTTCCAAGAAAATCCTAAGTATGTTTGGCTTTAAATCTACTTTCTCTGTGACTGCTATGAAAATGATGGGGTACTTAGTGTAGTTTTGGTAGAGGTCTACTATTGTGTTCATGAAATACTCCATCACTCTGCAATCTTCATTATTTTCAGGGTCTACTGCAAAAACCTGTGTAAAAATTGTAGAGTTTACGTCACACAATACTTTCATGTAGTATTTATGATATTCACTTAAGGTTACTTACCTCAAAATTATCTAACATCACTATGCAAGGAGCAGCAGCCTTTGCCTTCTGCACCGTGGAGTTGATCTTACTTTCCGTTTGTTTTGCTGTTGTGCTCTGCAGACCATTGCAGTCTATTGGCAAGTAGTTCAGGCCTGAACAAATATGGTTAGCATGAAAATGAAGAAAAAAAATGATACACTTAAAATGAGATATGCGCGAGCTCTCTCGATTTTTCTCGCACTATCCGTCTCTCTTTTATTAGAAAACTTAGAACAAGAGGTTTAGTGCGAGAAAAATCGAGAGTATGTCGTGGCCGTCCCATGATAGATGTGCTAAAGTGAAATAGAAGATTTTGAATCTTACCATTGCACCTAGCCAATGTCTTGACTAGCTGATGTCGGCCGGATCCAGTTGGCCCTGAGATAAGCAACATAGGCAGAATAGGGCTTGATAATGAGGAAGACAACTCACCTACAAAAGAATTAGTTGAAAATGTTTAATTACAACACTTAATTACACAAAACAATTAATTTTCATATGAAGTAGGTGGTATTTAGTTTTCCTTACTTATCTCTCCGGTTATAAATGGACTGATTGCTTCTTGAATTTGCTCAAACTTTTGTCTCATACCAGTTGGACAGGAATGTAACCTTTGCAGATTTATATCATCAGTTGCTTGATATTTGAAGAACTCGTCTCTTGGTTTCAAAGCATGAATATTATCACCTAAATTTAGTTGAGTAACTCCCTTGACTATGAAAAATGATTGGATTACATTTTGATTATTCTTTGCATCTAAATCCTTCCGACAATCAATTTTTCTACATTCGAAGTAAAGTTTTCCTACAGCTTGTACCAAATCCATATACTTGTAGTGGTATTTCGAAGTGACCGCGGGTGTGAGTGCAATACTAAATACATCATTCAAACTCACTAACTTTGGTAATTCAAAGTGATTGCTTAAGACTTCTTTGATAAAGTCATTGGACAGATCATAGTCATTTGCAACAAGACTCACTTCTGCAGTTTCTGCAATACTTGGAGCATAATCTATTGATGGTACAGTATGAAGTGAAATGCTAATATCTCTACAGTGTGATAGTCCGAATGATGACAAAATGTTGTACATTTCATTTTCCGAAGTCAAGGCAATATCTTTTTGTACTAATGGAGATCCTACAACAGGAACTATCCTAATGTGGTCAAGGCTGTCTGCACTATTATTCATCCATAACTTCTTATGTATTTCAGATGTTAAGAAATTCAAGTTGTATCTAATCAACATGTTTTCTTTAGCAGCATTATGTTGCTTGTCTTTGTATGTAGATTTAATATCGGGGGTTAATTTCAGTGCAAGCCACAGGACTCCATTGTCGATATAGAAAAGATTTTCAGCACTCAATTGTATAAAATCTTCCTTTGGAATAATCA
Organism: Epinotia demarniana; assembly: GCA_945867215.1. Taxonomy (NCBI): domain Eukaryota; kingdom Metazoa; phylum Arthropoda; class Insecta; order Lepidoptera; family Tortricidae; genus Epinotia; species Epinotia demarniana. Next base: position 12,986,623 of record OX244277.1, read on the forward strand.
AACACTTCTGTTGTAACACAGCTAAATTCTCTTCTAAACTGTCCTGTAAAATGTGCCACTGGACGTGTGTTGGAATGGTCTTTAATTGAAACATGTTGAAGCCCTTTTTACCTAAGACTTTTCTTTGATAAGAGAGTCTAAACTTTATTGCCAGGAACACGAGGAATGTATAGCAATCGTACTTCGGGAAGGTAACTTTCAGACAAAACTTTATTATCCATAGTTGAACTGAAATGCTTTCATTCATAATTAACAGAAAGAACAAAAAATAACAGTATTTTCGAGATTTTCAAGTCATTCAAATATTTTTATATTTTTCTGATAACAAGATTACAAATGTCAATGTCACTGTCACAATCACAACTATGCAGAAAGCTATTTAATACCGTAATAAAAACGCTATATCTGTATCATGCATAAGAGCGTAGCCGATATCGTAATGGATAGTGTGAACGCGCTCTTACATAAATACCGGTTTTTGACTACCCTCTGATATCCCATACCGTAGCAACACTAGACGACCTCCATCTTTCTTTCCGGTTTTCAAGATGGTGAGTATTTAGTAAGAGCGTTGAAAAATTGAGAAATAAATAATGTTACACGAATATTGGAACCAAAATGTGGTGCTTAATAGTGTATACCAAGTCGAACTACGGTTTCTTTATATAGTTTCATTTATTCAGTTAAAACGCAAGTTCTCTCAAGAAAACCTCGTGGCGATGTCGCTTGTCAACAACATTTTTGTGATTTTAGCCGCCCAAGAAGGACGCGAAAGGCTCGGCCAAGCAGCCGCAGAAGACACAGAAGAAGAAGGAGGGGTCAGGTGGCGGCAAAGCCAAGAAGAAGGTAAGCGACTTGCTAGTGGAAAAAAGTGAGGTTATGTCCATGTCACTTCGTGATGATCAGGGTTTTAGTGCTTAGTCTCTATCCGAAATACCAGATGATTATACTATAATGCTTGAATTCCAATGAGAGTAAATACTGATATATTGAGGCTGATGGTATTTCAGACGATTGACCGATGCCTAACCTTAACTTTTACTCGTTACTAATGCCATTGTATTATATTTTGCAGAAGTGGTCCAAAGGAAAAGTCCGTGACAAGTTGAACAACCAGGTTCTGTTCGACAAGGCCACCTACGACAAACTGTACAAGGAAGTGCCCCAGTACAAGCTGATCACACCCGCCGTGGTCTCCGAAAGGCTAAAGGTCCGCGGTTCCCTCGCCAGGCGAGCTCTCGTCGAGCTTAGGGAAAAAGGTAATTTTAATTTTTACCTTTTATAATACCACCTAATGAAAGTCTATGAATCCCATACATTATATTTGGTGACACCTCATGTTTTGTTAGTGATTGTATAGGTAAATTGCTATTCCTGTCAAAGTTGAAATCTTTCGATATAGACTTTCTTGAAGGGTTTAAAAGATTAAGTCTGTTAAGCGGCTTTTAGACATGCTATACTTTTCCGGAAATGTGTGGCCAGCTACTATGAATGTCTTGCTCGTACAAGACAACCGCCTAGGAGCCCCATTAGTAAATTAAAGAAATATTGAGTTCTGCCCCATGTGGTGCAGAGTTATCATGTTCACAACTAAGAACCTGCCTGAGGCACTCGTAATATTTGCACAGATGCTGGCTCAGCGGGCAGTAGTATGAACCTACATGCCTAGAGAGTTCTGTTGGTTTCTGGTGCATTGTTCCATTTTTAGTCCAGATGCGAAAGTGTTAATATATAAACACCACATTTTTTCATAAGAGTACTTAGGGTTGAAATGTGTTGCAGGGGATCAGCTAAAAACCTATCACTGCAATACCACATTTCCTCCAACTTTAACTTTTGCAAGAAATAGCACTGTATGCTAATTTCTTATGCTGTTAAAGAATTTATTATAGCTGAAGGATGTCATGTTTGAGGAGAGCTATGCCTATGCCAAGATTTACACTAGGCTAATTGATGGATTGATTGATCTTGGTATAAATAAACTTCAACGACCGGATAGCCTAGTGGGTAGTGACGCTGCCTACGAAGCTGATGGTCCTGGGTTCGAATCCCGGTAAGGGCAAATATTTGTGTGATGAGTATGAATATTTGTTTCTGAGTCTTGGATGTTTTCTATGTATTTAAGTATTTATATCTATAATATATAATATATATATATATATATATATATATATATATATATATATATATATATATTATATATCATCGTCTAGTACCCGTAACACAAGCCTTATTGAGCTTACTATGGGGCTAGCTCGATTTGTGTAAGATTGTCCCTTAATATTTATTATTTATAAACTTTGGATACTAGGTTGCTTCTTGTTTGCTAATGCTTAAAAATTTCATTAGAATGCAATAATTTATCCACATTTTTGAACCCCCATATTATTTGAATAAATGTATTGTATGATGATCATTTCTTCTGGAAAATCCATGATAGTTACAAACTGATATATTGAGTCTGAATTCAAAGCTCATAAACCTGACAATTTAGTTTTCATTACACATAATTAACAAATAGTCTTCTTGTTCCAGGTTTAATCAAGCAGGTAGTCCAACACCACGGACAAGTGATCTACACTCGGGCAACAAAGGGTGATGATCCCGCTGCGTAAGATTATGGATAAGGTTACAAAATAAACAAAAAAATCTAATTTGGTTTTTTCAATTTATATTCCTTATCATCATTATCACAAGCTTGATCATGAATACAACACCAGTCATATAACGAAATTGTAATTACAGAGTAAATTCAGAAAATAATCAGCTGCTCATATCTGAAATTAACGAGCAGCGGACTGGCAGCAGTACTATATTTTACATCAACTTGGTTAACTAGACTAATTACCAGTAATTACAGAAAAGTATTAACTAACCCATTCGCCACCACTGACTTCAGCTGCCACCAATGTCATACAAAGTCCAAAAACAATCCTCACCTTGCTTTTTGCTGTGGTGGCGAATGGGAATACTAATATATGACTTTCGACGAAAAATAAGTAAGTAAACACGTTGACAAGGATGTTCGCCAACATAAAGCATTTACCATCGATGATTTATGTTGGCGACAAAAGGTGTCTGCCTCGCAGAACTACCGGCGGACATGATTGTGTTTGTCGTCTAGGTCGTTGATGGTGAATCTGGCATTCGGGAACAGGTCTCTCAGATGGTCCTTGAAGTTCATTGCGTGTTCATCACTGCCCGTCTCTACCACTACATTGGCCTAAAAAAAAGAGAAGAGAAGAGTTCCCTCTCATACATGAGAGGAGGCCTGTGCCCAGCAGTGGGACGTATATAGGCTGATGATGTGATGATGTGATATAGTTCCAACTGTATTAAATCAAACTATAAGTTTGCCGTTGAGTGGGACCGGCATTTGTATGTGGCTGTCGACACAACGAATCCTCAAATCAATAAAGGGTCGGCAGCGCACTTGTGGTGTCGCAAGTGTCCGAAGGCGACGGTGTCTGCTTACCACCAGGCCCCTATTTCACCAACTTGACAATTGTCACCTGGCACTGACAATTCGCCATACATTGCTTGTTCTAGAAGTTAAGGTGGTCGCTAGGTTACTTGTGAATTGGAGCATACCTGAGCGCATTTCACAAGTTGCCAAAGGAATTTGATGCTTTAATACTGACGTTACATTTCACATTTGAATGGACTTGCCGCCGGTCGGCTCCTCGCGGACGTGGACGGCTATCGTCGCGTCTGGCCGGCTCCGTCCGGCTTTTGCCTACTGCAATCTATAAAAACGCGGTCGGCTGCCGACGGGTGCTCGCGCATTCGCTACGATGTGGCGCCACGCGACCCGGGCCGGCCCGTTCGTTGGGAATAGTGATTAAATAAGTAAATAAAACCACATACCCATGTAGTTCCAACATCACAATGCACGCACATCTGATCAGTGACCAGGCTCTTGAGCACCGCGTTCTGGTCGGATATGACTTTAGCGAGGTCGGTCAGCCCGTGGCGGTGGTCGGGCACGGGCACCGCGAAGCGGAGGAGCCTCCCGCTGGCCCCCAGGCCGCGCTGGATGGAGCGCCCAAGGCGGCCCGCGTCGATGTTGCCTCCGCTAATCACGCACACCGCACTGGAAGCAGAGGCGTTTTTACCTATGGTGCAGGGTGTGCGTTGCACACGGGCGCAGCGATCCTAGGGGGCGCCGAGCGCCGCCCGCTACGGAGCTGCACTCGGCGCGCGCGCTGACTAGGGGGCGCTAGAGATATGTTTGACACGGGGGCTACATGCGCTAGAGACGCCTCTGGCTCGAAGTATTTTATTTATCGAGTACACAACTCTGATTTAGAAACAAAAATGTCCCGTAAGGGTCTCCCCACACCTATCGACGCGGAATCGACTTTCGCCGAGTGTTTTGTACCACATTCCTCGTGTTTTGTTCGTCGATGGACGTCGCTTCGCGTCGGCCGAGCCGATCGACGTCTTTTTCACTCTTATTGCGTGGACATAGAATTATTCTCATACATGAGAGGAGGCCTGTGCCCAGCAGTGGGACGTATATAGGCTGATGATGTGTGATGTGATGGCTACCCTAACCTACCCTTCTTATTTTTTTTAACCTTTTGTCATTCTTCACGTTGGTACTAAATTGACACAGACAAGCCATTTTTTTTTGCAAGAGTGCAGCACCTTTGAAAGCAGGAAGGTGACTTTGACAATGTACGCCATATGTCCGTGGTGCCGCGGGCACGACAATACACGCAACACCTTCAGGTGTTCTTGGCGTTCAAAGGGTTACATTTATTTCTGGAAATTCCTTCACTGACTAGGTGCTTTTACACGCCGGGGGAATTCCCAAGGAAATCCTGATAATACCTATAGGCTTGAGAAGATGAGCATGAAACCGGGGTTATATTAGAGCCACGCCGCGTGTCGCAACGCGTAGGTATTTTGTATTGAACGTGGCGACACGCGGGACTGGGCAAGTGTAACCACGTTCATACAAAATATTGTAACCGATTGCGTTGCGACAGGAGGCGTGGCTCTAATATAACCCCGGCTTAACGTACCGCTTCCCCCGCAACTCTGGCACGAGCCCCTGCATAACTGCGGCTACCGCGCATACCCCCGCGCCGTCCACCACGAGCCGCTCCCGTTCCAGCACGTTCACCATCGCCTGTGCGATCGACGACTCCTCCACCACCAGCTGAAAGTACACATGGCAGGGTATGCTCGTCGCCAATAAGCAACATCAATTTCTAGCATGTTTGAATAGTAGAAATAGGCAAAATACTACACGTAAACCTAGACATATGTGACATGCATGCTTTGAACATTAGGTTTTCCATCACTATGTCATCTTTTTTGCAAGCACTGATGTTAAACGTTGTTTTAAGGTTATAGCTCATTAGAGCCACCCGGCGCCCGACCCTCACCGCCTCGCCTTGTAAATATACTAACTACGGAGTTGATGTAGTGAGCGCATGCCCGTACAAATCCATATAAAGAATACCTAACCGCTCGAGGCGAGACGGCGCGGGTCTGACGCCGGGTGGCTCTAGTGAGATATTACCTTTAAAGTGATACCTCCTATACATGGATATGAATTCAGGTGCAATTAAATAAGTTACCTACAAAAAAGCTGGGTTGCAAGTGCATGCAAAAGATGTGTACTTGAGGGACGATATGAATAGGAAGGAAGTGTGTAATGAGTTGACGGGCGATAGAGGTATGGAAGAAAAAAATACGGTGGACCGACCCTAAGTAAATGGGATAAGGACAAGCGAATGATGACTCAAAAGCTGGACTGCAAGTGCTTAGTCATTGAGCTATTTAATAAAATGAGACGTACCATTCTGTCAAGTTTCCCCATAATCGTGGCAAACGCGTTCACGCCCACAGAAGACGCATTAAGTCCGTCCGCAAGGTTAGGTGCGATCGGCACCTCCACGGGCTTGCCGGCTTGCAGCGCTTTCATCATCTTTGGGACTTTAGCGCATTCCGCTCCCTGTAATAGTGCGAATTATGAGGTGCTTAAAGAAAGAAAGAAAGAAGGATACATGTATTCACAAACACACAGGACACACATATTAAACAATAGAATAAACAAAAGAAAATATCAGACACCTGCGGCGCTGATTTTCAGCCAGTACCGTCGGTGACTCACGGAAAAGTCATACAAAAATAATAAATAAACTACCTACATTATTGGGACAGGTGAAAAAGAAATCAACATAAATACAAAGTGAGATAATACAAGTACACACTACCTAGACGCAGTTGCAATAGAATATTATTATTTACAATACACATTAAAAACAAAAACTAGATAAAAAATGAACAATTGGCATATTTATTGCTGTCACAGTGCTGGGGATTGGGATGAGGATTTCTGGAGCGTCAACAAATAGCCTTTAAGCATACGCTTAAAGGTGTATCTGCTAAGCGCCCCTTGGATAGGAGGAGGGATATCATTCCAGCACTTCTTACTTCACTTCTTACTTCAGGTTCACATGAGATTAGTGTCTGAAATAATCCATGCAATTATTCCATCTTACGAAATTATTATATGGTTGACATCAAACATAGCCAAACAATAAAGATCAGTCATTTAATTACCATGACACGTTTTGTATAATGTTGACTATGGCAACTGGCAAACAATGATAAGGCCTGCCTGATGGTAAGCTGACACGTCGCCTATGGACGGTTGCGACACCAGGGCTGTTATTCGCTAGGCGCTCAAAATGGCTCACCCCGCCGGTCACTCGTCACGAAACTAGACCTCTACTTACGCTTGGTTACTACGCATCGCGGTGTCAAGATATATTTGTGGGTGAGCGTTGAGGTGAGCTTAGAACAAGTTACAGAATAGGGGGCAGAAGAATGACAGCTAGGCGCCAAAGGATGGCGGTGTTCAGAGTGCAGTCGGTGTACCTTATGGCCGATTCACACTTTGATTAGGGGCCGCTGGTTAAACATTGATTAGTGATTAGTGCGAGTCCGTGCAAAAGCTACTCGCACTTGCAGCAAATGTAAGAACTCGCACTAATCACTAATCAAAGTGTGAATCGGCCATAGTGATTAGTGCGAGTTCATACATTTGCTGCGAGTGCGAGTAGCTTTTGCGTGGACTCGCACTAATTACTAATCAATGTGTAACCAGGCCGTTACATAAACGAGGCACGAGCACTTGAGCTTCTTGCAGGCGACGAGCACGCCGGCGAGCAGGCCGCCGCTCGCCACCGGCACGATCACCGCGTCCAGCTCCGGCAGCTGTGTCACGGTCTCCACGCCCACCGTGCCCAGTCCTGCCATCACCGCCGGATCATCCGACCTGTCCAAGCACGCGATATTGAACTCTATTGTCGTGCGCGTACAGAGGCGTCTCTAGCCCAGGTGGGGCCCGTGTGCAATCATTACCCTAGCGCCCTCTAGCACCCGTCTCCCCCTAGCGCGCGCTAGGGGGAGACGGGTGCTAAATACACGAATTTCTCGTTATTCCAAAATTTTAACATGCATTGTTCGAGGTGGCTGCCCAGAAAAACTGCCAAGCTGAAGGCAGGCAACCCTGTAGGTATATTCGTGAACGGTACGTAAAGGGCAATTGATCTGCATCAGTTTCATCTTGCCACCTGATGAGAAATGCTATATCACGTTGAACGTAAAAGGCAACATCACTTCTTTCCATATTTCAAGATATATTAATGAGATATGACCAAAACTGGTACATTCACCCTATTATTTAAACACCATAAGACGCAAGTACGTTGACTTTAATTTAATATCCTGATTTTTATTAAATAATACCCTGAATCATAGCATAAATACACGAATTTATCGTTATTCCAAGATTTTCACATATACAGGGTGACATTTTAATCAGTGTCCAAATTTTTTTTCGCATTTGGTATTACAAATAGATTCCAATTTTGAAAAAAAAAACTGGTAGGTATTTTTAAAATTATAATTTGTCTATCCCAAAAGAATTATCCGTACTGCGTGGTTACTGGGCATTCAGTACCGCGCGGAGCGGGGCGGGGCCGAGGCGGGGAGGGGAGGAGGGAGGCGTGCCGTGCGCAAACCTTACTACCCGCTGCGGTGCCCGTGCGGTAAGTTTTTTTTAGGATAACTTTAAGCAGTAATTACTAAAAAATTTTTGTGTTGAATGATATGAAAAAAAAAACCTATTTTATAATTTTGCTGAAGAATCTTATACTTGAATTTGGACACTGATTAAAATGTCACCCTGTATTGTTCGAGGTGGCTGACCAGAAAAAATGCCAAGCTGAAGGCAGGCAACCCTGTATATTCGTGAACGGCACGTCTAGGGCAAACGATCTGCATCAGTTTCATGTTGCCAACTGATGAGAAATGCTATATCACGTTGAACGTAAAAGGCAACATCACTTCTTTCAACATTTCAAGATATATTATTGAGAAATGACCAAAACTGGTACATTTACCCTGTTATTTAAACACCATAAGACTCAAGTACGTTGACTTTAATTTAATATCCTAATTTTCATTAATTTATTACCCTGAATCATAGCATAAATACACGAATTTCTCGTTATTCCAAGATTTTCACATATATCGTTCGAGGTAGCTGACCAGAAAAACTGCCAAGCTGAAGGCAGGCAACCCTGTATATTCGTGAACGGCACGTCTAGGGCAATCGATCTGCATCAGTTTCATCTTGCCACCTGATGAGGTAATTGACCCCATTTTTGGGGCTCATAAAACGTGGCTGATCTTGAAACCTGCCAGGGTTTGGGCTGGCAACCAATGCGGGTTGTTATCTCCAAATGTGTCTCTTTCGATGAGTAAACGTTTCGATCTGCCACCTTATGATGTAATTTTCGATCAAAATAGCGATACGACGAAAAAAAATCATAGTTCTTCCAGGATATGCTATGGTAACCAACTAAAATCCAGTGTTCCTAAGTATAGTATCTATCACTATTTTGCATTTCTGATCTGCCACCTTGTGAGGTAGGGTTTCGTGCAACGGGAGCTCTAACCAATCGCAGCTCCCGAACGGATGATCTGATTTGAGTGCGATTTTTTTATCGAACCTCCATTGTCTATCGAGTGGTTGTTTCTTTGTTTGTTGAGTTTTTATTAGGTACTTAGGTATTTTATCTAAGTATGTACCTATATCATACAGTTGCCATTGAATAATTCGCCACGGACAATGGACTTCCTATGTAAGCTAGGCCCTCCCGGTGTTCCGAAGAATCAGCTACGAGAATCAAAGGCCACGTGACAGTTGGAGAACTCCAAGTATAAAATATGAACCTCATCACCAGCTGGCGTGTCTCCTTAGCCACTTTCTCAGCGTATGTTTGGGCATCTTGAACTGTCTCGCCGCACATGACCACGTCCGCGCCGAGTTCCGAGCAGCGGTGCACGAGGCCCGGCGACGTGCGTTCTGGCAGCACCACTGTCACCTATCCATGCACAATATTAGATATAAGTAGTCGATATAGATACTATAGACAGATCAATCTATGAATTTAAGCAGCGCCCAACTCTAAGGTCATAGCTCATGAGAGCCACCCGGCGCCCGACCCTCATCGCCTCGCCTCGTAAATATACTAACTACGGAGTTGATGTAGTGAGCGCATGCCCGTACAAATCCATATAAAGAATACCTAACCACTCGAGGCGAGGCGGCGCGGGTCGGGCGCCGGGTGGCTCTAGTGAGCTATGACCTTTAATCTGGACTTTCGTGGGTAGCGGCCGTTGCGACAGTCGCGCGCGGCTGTCGCTTCGGCCACGCGTCAGTAGTAATAGTGATTATTTCATAGTGATGAAATAAAAATGTATGGCGCCACTTCCGAGACTAGCGGCTCGAGCCGCGCGCGGTTCGCGTCAGCAGCGACAGCCGCGAGCAGCATAGCTAGCTCTTAATTAGGGTGAAGCGAGATGTTCTTTGAGCGCCACTTTCAAATCACACAGCGAAAAAAAAGCTAGACTGTGAGCTAGACCTTCTGTAACAAATAATAATGCTCTAGAGCGGTCGCTCCCTCTGCTATACCGTCGGGCCGGCCCTGATGCTATGGACAAAACACAAAATAACGGTGCGCTTCCTCGTGACTTGAACTGAACGGTGGAACAATGGTGTAGACTCGAAAATTATTATTACTCCAAAAGAAAGAGGCAAAAAAATATGCCTAGCGACGAAAATCCCATTTGGATATCTCAAAGCATTACGAAGACCGTTTTAATGTGGCTTGTTAGAAAACGCTCGCAATTAGTGACGTCACAATCTGCGAGCGTCATAGTAAATGACAAATTGTTTCATAAGAAATTGCGTTTTTCGGAGAGACGGAACATAGGTACCCCTTCTTAAAACTTTGGACACATAACTTTGTGATTATTTAACTTCTTGGGTTGCTTTTTTCTCCATTTGACTAAAATTTTAATCCTTTTTCGAGAAAATACGTCATAATTGATTATTTTACCCCTATTTATGATTGTACTATAATCTACGAAGAATTTCAAGACTTTTAACTAGCTCTAGGTACGTGAAATACCTATAAATTGTTTACCGGAATACCAAGCGCCCTGCCGTGGTAGGCGGCACCCAATGCCATGCTGCCGTTGGAAGGCACGATGACTCCGCGCTGCGACGCGTCCTCCATCGAGCAGAAAGCGTTGCGGACCCCTCGCTCTGCACAGCTGTGGCCAACTTTTGTTAAGAAGGTTATGCGGCCTACAGGCGTAACGACTCATCGTTGCGATTTGTTGACCGATAGGACCGCAGCAGCTATTTGTTGATGTTTGAGTGAGATGCCTGTATGGCTAGCTCATTCTAACCTGCTTAACCTGCTAATCATGCTAATGCCATGATTACGACTCTTAAAATGTGCAGTTAACATTAATTTTGCTTGCTACTTATGCTAAGAACACAATCAAAAATGAATGATGATTGATAACACGCGAAAAAAAAATTACACGTTTAGGTAAGTATCTATCTAAGTACCCTGATTCAAAAGTCTGTGAAAGTTCCTGAACTCACCTTCCAGTATACTGCAGATTTTCACATTTCAAATAAATATTGTAATCCATATATTTACTTATTTTCGCTTCCTGTGAAATTGAAATTTTTGTACTATAGTTATACCTAGAATTCAACTACAAATATTCTACGAATTGGAATTATGACATAATAAAAATGACGACTCTGGTAAACTTCATTATCATCATCATATCAGCCGAAAGACGTCCACTGCTGGACATAGGCCTCCCCCAAAGAGTGCCACAAACTTAATGATACTCAAATTGTTATTATGACAGAATTCCACTCCGGCAAAGTTGCTGACCGTACGCACGCTATCAGCTTATCATAACTAACACTTAAGACATAACTTACACATAATGGGGTATGTATCACACTGCCATCAATATTTTCTGTCGCTCGTTTTATGTCATTAAAAGATAATACACGTGGCTGATCAAAATGTTCGAAGTCCTCCTAAAATTCATAAATATTTATCAGTCGTGATCATGAAATATATTTTAGCACGAAGTTGCGCTCAATCTTCCCTGATCTTACAAAACAAAACAGAATAAATGAATACAAATGAGGTGTAGGATGCTCGAACGAGCTACTATAAATTTAAGGCTTCTTGCCGCTTTCTAAACTCGGCTCTCGCGCTCTTTACTAGCGAAACTTCACATAGAAAGAACACGTGCCATGTGGCAGTGGAAGCGTGTGCGCACGGCATCTCGTGACATGACAAGAATTTTCTAGCAGACAAACGGCGCATCTGTTAGAGAGAGGACCTCCTGTACGTTAGTAGGTACTATTTTTTTATTCTGTGTCAATGTATACAGTCAGATTCCTCACACAGGGAAGACACTCATTAATTGCTACCCGAAATCTCAATAATTCACGCACACTTTTTGCAGCCAGTACTGTACTATCATGTCGAAATAAGGTTCTACCATGGCAATAATAGAGTGCCACTAATATATACTAATATATGGTAGCTGTACCCCAGCAATCATAAATAATATGGATACAGTTTGATAGTCTAATAAAAACGAACTATCCCACTATATACTGCTACTAGTAATTCAAATGTACCATTGCATATGTTCTATTGACTTGATACTTGAAATACCCGTTGAAACACTTGCGAAATACCACTGGTAATTTAGAATTCTGCCTACAAAGTGACGACTGAAAGAATAGAACTTATGTCAGTCTGACGTATTTGACCATAAATATTAGAATAACACATACAAAGTATGTATAGGTCAACCATATTTGAATTTTAAATGCAATTTTCATTGTATCCACTCAAGTGAATCAGAATAACTGATAAAATAGAATTGATCTTTTTAAATTATTCTCCTTCAATGCTAAACCACTTGAGCCACTCAGAAGCGATCATCATAAAACAAGTTTCTGATGTATACTGGAGTGTGTACATGGTAATTAAATTGTTTACTGTATAAAAGAACTTGCAATAGTAGACTGGGGCATTCACCTATGTTATGTTATATCCAAGTGAAAGTGTTGGAACAGTGAACAGAATGAAGAAATATTTACGAAACTTTCACTCACATAAGGATGATGATGATGTATGTAGTAGGATTATATATTATTTTGTGGGGAAAAAAATATGTTAATAGTTTTAAAGTACACAGTGGTGGAATGAAAAAGTTTGTTACTTTTATACCTTAACAGCATTGAAATAAAGTAGAAACATGGCAAACCTTATCATTCCTCAACTATACTTTAGATGAATAATTACAGTTCGAATGCTGTAATTAAAGTATTCCAGGGGTATTTTTTTGACATAAGAATGTGCAGGAGCAAGTGATGTACAAATGTACCCGGGTGGTACTAAGTTATATACTTGTCTTTACTTCAGTGAAATGAAACTATTAATATCTGATATTATCTATTTATCAATAAAAGTTCATAAACATACATTCTTAATTAATTGCTAAAGCATCATTTTGAGCTTCTTGTGCTAACTGCATTTGAAGATTTAATAATTTGTTCTTTAACACCACAATACCCATGAGTACAATGTTCTCAGGCTTCAGTGCACCCGATGACTCAACATTGTAAAAGAACTTGTTGGGTTTAGCCTCCCAGTTGAACTCCGCTTCATACTGGTCTTCATCCAATTCCGTGTGCTCGCTCTTTGGCCACTCGTCAGGCTTAGGGAAGAGGGTATGCCTCATGATATTGTCTGGATCATATTCAAAACAGACACCTGCTGTTGGGTTCCACTTAGCATGCTCCTTCCCGAATCCTTTCTTGGCATACGCTCGTAACTTCAACTCTTGTCCTTTTCGTAACTTTATAATCAAAATTTCGTCAGCCTCACCATAGTCTGCCTGGTCTTCGTCTCGGTGCCGTGACGTCACCGGTACCACGCGTGGATCACTCGACTTCAAGTCGGCTGTCGTCACGTGTCGCGTTTGTTCATCCGAGCACTTTACATCTAACGTAAACTCGACACTGCACTCTGAACAGAAGTCGGCGCACATACAATCCCTGGAGTAGCGAATTTTGTCGACAACGTCATCAGATATTAGCGGGATGAGTCCGACACGATGTGCAAGGAACTCATCGCTGAGTACAGTGGAATTGGCTTCTAATTGTACCCAGTCGATAGCCATCGTCGGCGTCTCCGCGATGAAGACGCGCCGCATGCTGTTGGCGACGCTCAGCTCAGTATCTTCGACAACGAACTTCACATTATCATCCGTCAGTTCGGTGATATGAACCGAGGGTTGATTGGCGTAAGGCATTTTAATGTAGCCCTTTCCTTTTAAGTACTTTATTAAAAAGAATACAGATAACAATACCCGACAAAACACAACAAATACTGAATGATTGGTTGGTTGGTTGAATGTTGAATGAATTGATTGAATGATTAGCCTAGCTGTCAATGTCAATGCTGTCATGGGCCATCCACATTATGTGATTATACCCCAATTTGTCAGTACAACATGTCGAAGTAGTAGTAGCGTACAGACGTAAGGCCGCTTTTAGACTATCATAGAAATATGATCATAGACATAGGACTCATATTAATTTGATAAACCTATGACGGTGTAATAACAAGCACGTCTAACACACAGCCGCGACATACTCTCGATTTCTCTCGCATGTCCTAATAAGAGAGAGACGGATAGTGCGAGAAAAATTGAGAGAACTCGCGCGCCTTCGCGTAATAGCCGTGCAGCACACACAAATCGAGAGATGTCACGGCCACCTCATGATCGACGTGCTGTCTCGCCCTATCTCATCGGTTAGTAACAATCTTGCATTCCGCTTCGCAGGACCGTTTGAATGCGGCAATTTTCACTTTCTTACTGTAACTGGCCACACTAAATGAAATTGTAGTTGCAAAACACCGGTTTAAAAAAAAAATACAAAATTACAGTGTAAAATATTAATACAATGTTCTTTAGCATATATTTTTTAATTATCCTTTAAATTTATTTGTATCAAATTTGTGGGAAAAAGAAACTTGGCAGATCATGCAAATTCCATGGTCCAAATTGTGATTTTCATGCAATTAGTCCGTACAACTCGTTTGACGGATGGAACATGCATCCACACTATAGCAATTAGTCAGATTCTGATGAATTGGGGCTGACAAATCACTTAATGTGGATGGCCCATCAACCACTCAACAAATGAATGGGGAACGCTTGCTTCAGATTATAGCTTTTTCGCCCAAGCACCCGAACGGAATAAAGACCAATACACACCTAGCAATTTGTCACAACAACTTGCAATAGTTAGAATAACGTTAACTTAACACGTTCTAGTTCTAGTCGACAAATTATAACCACAATTATATATTTATAATTGATTATGTATCAGCCTTTACTTCAACAACATGACTGAATATATCATGAGTAACTATATATATATTACTAGCGGCCGCCCGCGACTTCGTCCGCGTAGATTTTTGATGATGACAAAGATATTAAAATAGGTAAGAGAATTCTATTCTTATTTAGTTTTCTTTCAATAATAATCAACAATTTTGTATGGGAGACATGACCGCAGACCGCAGAACGCGTCCAGTGTGGCAAATTCCTTAAGGAATAATTAAATTCATTTGCTACACT